>CM056051.1:175656953-176256953 GCA_029574335.1 Rana kukunoris
TAAGGACACACATCATAGGTGCTGCTTTCAATCAATACAGGATAAAAAGTATAAAATCATCTTTTTTTTTGCAAAGAAAAACAAAATGTGCAATCTGGATCATCATCTATGGACATTTGAAGACAATGAAAGAAATGAAAGGTACCTACATCCAGTTTCCATGCGAGCAGGGGAAGATCACCATGAATAGGGTCAGGAGGACACACAAGTGACAAAGTCCCAAAGAAGTCCCCTTCTCCATCTCCAGAACATTTATTTTTTCCTGTAACTTTACTGGAGCTTTTTTTTTTTTCTTTTTTTTTGGCCTTCCAAGCAGGTACTTATAATTTCAGGCAGTCCTTTATTTGTGATTCTTCTATCATTTCCCTAGTGAATGATGGATGGGTGATGCTGCTGAGATGGATGGTGCAGTCGGTCCAGTCCTTGTACCCTAGGTAAGATCCTTCTCTTTGATTGTAAGTCCTCTCTCCAAGCTCTTCAACTTAGCCTGTTTGGTTACAATGGAATTCCATCTGTGATTGGCCGGTGTTCTGATGAATAACAATGCATGCATCAAGGCAGATCTTATTGGCCAGGCTGTCCATGTAGGGTGGGAGGTGCAGGGGTCTTTTACAGAGTGACAGCTCTTGTGTGCGACATCAGAGCCTTGTGCTGCCAGTCTCCTCTTACACACAAACCAACAGCACCTGAGTTAAATATTACAAACTTAATAGATCACAAGCATGCATACCAGACAAAAGTGGCAGTTCAGAGGTTGTGCATAATAAAAGCATAAGAGCATGATTTATGACTGCATGACATTTGGCAGATGCCCAGAAAGCAAGCAGAGATAATATATAGTGATCAGTACAGATCCCTCTCGCAGCAGTGTGACCTGTGATCATAATGAAGCTGTGCACTGTCACAATGTCACTTTATATTGATCTCCAGGGCCTATGTGCTGTTACCAGTGAGCTGATCTCTGTACAGGGAGGATATCCATCCAGACAGGAGAGATTGATTGCAAGCTCTATGTGAGATCCTAAGGAGACTGATCCCCTCTAATCTCATGCAGACTATTTGAAGTAGTGAAGGCAGTCACCAGCCTCCCGTCACTTTATACAATTAGCTGCTGGAATAAGATGCAGAGCCCACTGAAGGGGTTAGGATAAGCGAAACCAGATGTGCAGCATTCTCTTAAGACTCTCTAATGTCTCATGGCTGCTCACTAAATGATTTCTAATTCTCAGCCTTCCTACAACTGCTGCTCAAGGCAAGTGGCAGCGACTATTAATGTGCGAGGAGGACCAGACAATTGTCTGCAGCCGGGATGGGTGACATGAGGAGGGTGACAGGTGACAGGTGACAGGAGCAATCTGATCGGCACACCACTCATCTCATCCACAGTGTTCAGACACACAGGGCTGGCAGGATCATACAACCACACTACTGCCAGTGCCAACCAATTGTCTGATCACCATATCACCACAAGTGCCAACCAATTGTTCTGAGTCTGATCATAGAACCATACCACTACCAGTGCCAACCAATTGTGTGTTCTGAGTCTGATCATAGAACCATACCACTACCAGTGCCAACCAATTGTGTGTTCTGAGTCTGATCATAGAACCATACCACTACCAGTGCCAACCAATTGTGTGTTCTGAGTCTGATCATAGAACCATACCACTACCAGTGCCAACCAATTGTGTGTTCTGAGTCTGATCATAGAACCATACCACTACCAGTGCCAACCAATTGTGTGTTCTGAGTCTGATCATAGAACCATACCACTACCAGTGCCAACCAATTGTGTGTTCTGAGTCTGATCATAGAACCATACCACTACCAGTGCCAACCAATTGTGTGTTCTGAGTCTGATCATAGAACCATACCACTACCAGTGCCAACCAATTGTTTGTTCTGAGTCTGATCATAGAACCATACCACTACCAGTGCCAACCAATTGTTTGTTCTGAGTCTGATCATAGAACCATGTCACTACCAGTGCGAAACCAATTGTGTGTTCTGAGTCTGATCATAGAACCATACCACTACCAGTGCCAACCAATTGTGTGTTCTGAGTCTGATCATAGAACCATACCACTACCAGTGCCAACCAATTGTGTGTTCTGAGTCTGATCATAGAACCATACCACTACCAGTGCCAACCAATTGTTTGTTCTGAGTCTGATCATAGAACCATACCACTACCAGTGCCAACCAATTGTGTGTTCTGAGTCTGATCATAGAACCATACCACTACCAGTGCCAACCAATTGTCCACTCTGACCATACCACTATAAGTGTGAACCAGTTCACACCACATGCAGTCCAGTGCGTTTTGTTCTTCAACAAAAAAAAATAGGTTATAAGGTTTCCGATGGCATAAATCACATCAGTGCAGTCAGTTCCAGGGCTTTTCAGTTACAAAAAAAAAGTTGAACAATTTTCCTGCACTAGACTGTACTGGAAATGCACCGGAATGCATTGGAACGCATCAAAAAATGCATCAATAAAACACGCATGCAGAATGTGGTGTGAACCAGCCCTAAGTCTGATCATAGAACCATACTATACTGCAAGTGCCAACCATTGTCTGTTCTAGGCATAGGCATGCGCAGGGGGTGTGCTAGTTGTGACCCCTATTGCCTGGGCTTCTCCCTTGTTGTGCACCCACAGTGCTGCTGGCTTCCCTCCTCTCCTCTCCACCTTGATGCTGAGGGGGGGGGGGGGGCAGGAGCGGTCTGACCATTGAGTCACTCGGGCACTGCCTGCGGGCCCCATGCCACTAGGGGGCCCCATCAGGGTTGCCAGGTCCAGTAAAACCAGAGACAGTGTGTATAAATCTATGTTTTTATTACATCTGTCCCTGATATGTCCGAAACCAACATGCTTTTGATGTGAAAATCCTAATATTTAAGCTGCCCCCCCCCCCCCCATGCACTGCCTCCTGGCGTGGTGGCCATCTGTAAGCCCATGGGCCCCATAATCTTCTATTGCCCGGCAGCCGGGGGCCCCATGAGTTGTCAGTCCGCCCCTGGGGGGGGGGGGGGGGGTATTTCAATATGGAGAGTGGGGGGTGGTGCTAGTAAATATGTCATTTACAGGCCCCTTTCTTTTCTAAATGAACACAGTGAACACACAAATTATGTTTATTCATAAGTGTAGCATAGTAAACTGTGTTTAACAAACAGGAAGCTGCTCAGCACAGAGCACTACCCCAGTGCTTCACTGTCCAGTTAAGCTGAGGTTGTAGGGGAAAGGCGTGTGTGTTTTTGAGCTTTGGGGTGCACACCCTAATGCAATAGGCTGCACACACTTATGGTTCTAAGTCTGATTATAGAACCATTCTCCTGTAAGTGCCAACCATTGTCTGTTCTAGTCAGATCATAAAACCATACTGTCAGTGCCGATCAATTGTCTGTTCTATGTTGATCGCAGGACCATACCACCACAAGTGCCAACCATTGTTTGTTTTAAGTCTCATCTTATAACCATACCACTGCAAGCAGACTGGGACTGGCCATAGGGCACAATGGGAATTTGCCCGGTGGACATAGATCACCCAGTCTGTGGCCTGTTGATGACCGGGCCTCACAGTGGGAGGGGAGTGATGACTGCGTTCCAGACAGGGCTAAAACAGGTCGCCGCTCACCTTCCACTATGTGGCCATGCCTGTGACTTCCCTTCCGGCTCTCTTGCCCTGCCAATGATGTCATCCTATCAGTATAGCAGGAGGCGAGGGAGATGGAGATCTGCGCAGTAAGCAGGAGTCTTTTCATATTAATAAGCAGGTAATCACCCACTTGTTAATATGATCCCGATCTGCAGCTCATCTTGCCCCTGCTCTGCTGATAGGCTGAATCTTACCTCAGCCCAGTTGAAAGTAGGACTGTGCAGATAGGCAGAGAGTAACTGGGGGCACTGTGTAGAGAGAAAGGGGGGGCATGACTGCAAGGTGCACTGTAATAGAGGGGCATGATGGCAAGGGGCACTGTGATGGGGGGCATGATGGCAAGGGGCACTGTGATGGGGGGCTGTGATTACTAGGGGCACTGTGACTGTGCTGTAAATGGGCACTCTAATCATTACAGTGCAGTCCCCTTTATATCACAGTGGCCCTTTACATTAAAGTGCAGAGGACCTACTCCATGAATATCTCATCACCTACCACCCCCCCATGAACACCTGCCCCTTGGTCACTGGAAAAACTGTCTGCTCAGTCTAAGAGTGCCCAGGCCTATTTTTTGTCTCAGTCCGGGGCCTGACTGCAAGTGCCAACCACTGTCTGTTCTAAGTCTGATCATAGAAACACACTACTGCATATGCCAACCAATTGTTTGTTCTCACTGAGTCTGCCTTACTCTGGGCACACATGATGGCTGAGTTGGCTTTTATATTTCCTGAGCTGCTGATCTGAAACAAAGTATGCTACAAAGAAAAATCAGCTGGTCATACACTATACAATCAGACTGCACACATAGTTTATACATCTCCGTTATGCTATGTTTTGTGGTGCAGCAAACTTTGCAACCCCTTTAAAAAGCGACTCATCTTTTCCAGAGCTAAGTGATTTAGGTGAAGCTTCACTTTGTAAACAATAACCAATCATGTGCAAGAGAAATTAAGTATTTTTGCTTGCACATGATTGGATGATAGAAATCAGCAGAGCTTCACCGCATTCACTAAGCCATGGGGAAATGAATGCAACTGCACTTGCAAAGTGCTCAGTCTATTTGCCTTTGGTAAATCAAGCCAAATATGTTGCCTCCTCACCACCTGTTTTAAGCCAGAAATGCTGCACCACCATGTACTTTACACACATTTGCAGGGTGGTTGTGGCACAACTCTGTTCACTTTATGCTGCTGCTATCAAAATGAGCCAAAATAACTTTCCTCTTCGCCATACTGTAACCTCCCCGTCCCCCCATTCCCCGCTACACAAATGTTTTTTTTTCCTCATTTCTTACTGTTTATTTTTGTGGTGGCTTCGGCAAGTCCCCCCATCCTCCCTCCTTGCCTAGTTGAATGATGTTCAGTCCTGCAGTGCCTCCTGGGATGTGTGGCATGCATATCCCAGGAGGCCCCAGGAGCTCTACAATCATTCCATTCATTAAAGGAGAAGGGGGCGGGCCTAGTGGCACATCTTTGGGAGGCGGTGCCTAAACCTGGAAGAGTTGGCAGCCTCCTGATGACATAATTGGAGAAGATAGCAGTGCAGGATTCAAGCAGCGGCTGCAGAGAAAAGGAACTCAGCAGGACAATGCTGGATCTACTGGGTGGATGAGTAACTTTACTGTGCTGAACAAGGTATCCGACAACCAGAGGAAAGAATAATAATAAGGAGGGAGGATGAATTTCCTCCTGAAGGAAGGGGGCACTGAAAACGTAAAAACGCAGCTCAATCATCTGGTTTTTACCCCCCAGCCACAAGTGTAAATAAGTACTTAGATCTACCAAAAATGCTACAATATGAATCTGCCCACCTGGATACAAATTGAATGAATTGTTCTGGTTGATCTTCATATTACATAGTTGTTGGTAAACCTAATGCCTTGTACACACGATCAGAATTTCCAATGAAAAAGTCAGACACAATTTTTTCATCAGGTATTCCGACCGTGTGTATGCTCCATCGGAGTTTGTCCTTCGGAAATTCCGATTGACTTAGGCCTCTTTCACACGGAGCGGTCCGTTTTTCGGTGCGCTCCGTGTGTGTCCGTCGGCTCAGCGGGGGGTCCCGCTCAGCTGTCGGCGGACAGGGCGGTCCCCGCACACTGTCTCTCCTCCGCTATCCCCTACGGACTTGTAATTAGCGGACCGTTCGTCCGCTCATGTGAAAGGGGCCTTAGAAAGAGAACATGTTCTCTTTTTTTTCGACAGAATTTTTTTTTATTGGAAATTCCATTTGTCTGTATGGAACAACAAAGGAGAAAAAAACATGCATGCTCAAAATCAAGTCGATGCATGCTCGGAAGCATTGAACTTCATTTTTTTTTGCTCGTCATAGTGTTGTACGTCACTACGTTCTTCATGGTCAGAATTTGGTGTGACAGTGTGTATGCAAGACAGCTTGAACGGAATTCCGTCAGAAAAATCCATTGGCGTTTATCCTCCAAAATTACGATCGTGTGTACAAGGCATATTGTTGATCATACACACTTCGATTTTATTATATGACTGTGGTGTGATTTGATCAAAACAATTGAAACGATCAAATTGGTATAACGTCCCTTTCGATTGATTTAGACTGAACTTAGATTGAATTTCGCCAAGGCAGAAAATTATCAATCGTTTTGCATTAATCAACAGCTTTAAAAAGAATTTGTTCATATTTCAATTGATCAGATTATGAGATTGCATGGTGGACACAGACATGCAATCGATAACTTGCATTTGTATCTTCCTACTATCAATCGGAACCTGATTCCCCATGTATGGCATATTGATTGAATGAAGGATATGTGTGTGAGCTGCTCAGGCTGCATGGGAATGATGTCCTGTGCCCACCGCTGTGAGTGCTGGCTGGGAAAGGAGCTTGTCCATGGTCCAGGCAATAGTAAGGACTGACTAGGTGTCCCGAGAGCTGCACATCAAGTCAAGATCTGCTGTGTAGTAGTGAATGGCAGTCTCAGCCTGGACCCCCACCATGCCACGCCCCTAAAGCGTTTCACTCTGCCCACTGGAGCTTACTCATGGGGGTCCCCATGAGTATGATCCTCATGGGGGTCCCCATGAGTATGATCCTCATGGGGGTCCCCATGAGTATGATCCTCATGGGGGTCCCCATGAGTACATGGTGGTCCCCATGAGTACAGAGCCATAAAATCAAAATAGAACATTTTAGGTATGAGTGTAGTCATGTTTGCATATACGCACATATAGATGTGCAAGAGGCCTAATGGGCTTTTTCTACCTTCATTCTACCGATAGTTGAAAACTATTTCAAGGGTTCCTCTGGGGTAAAAAAAGCTTATAAAGACTAGCTAAAACACATATAGGGACAAGCTCAGTGTTTGGTCCAAATGTAAGTTCAAACTGTTTGGACGTCCATCCGAATTCCAAACATTGAGGGTGTTTGTCGTGGATGAACGTGACAGCTTCCAGCTGTCAGTGGTTGCTAAAACAGCCCATAGATGGAAGGAAAGAAAATCACTCATGTGGAAGGAAAAAACACCTGGTCTATTCACTTACATGGTCAGGAATCCACAGTCACATAAGAAAGTGGGGTAAGGGAATGGAGCAGGTTACATGATTGCTTAACCTCTTAAGGACCAGCCGACGCAGTTGGACTGCGGCAATGAAGCTGGTTCCATGAATCCCCATCATTGTACGTCGGCTCGTACACAGCGATTTGTGGGCACACAAACCATGTCCTGTGGTCTGATGAGACCAAGATAAACTGCAATGCTGTGTTTTGGCCTAGGCCGACAAGGCAGAAAAGCCACCCGGCCCCCCCCCCCAAGAAAACAGCACCCGCTCCCTCCTCCCCACTCCCACATGCAGGGCCACCATCAGTGGAGTATAGCTTAGGAGTGCAATGGCATCGTGGGTGCAGAGAGGGCCAGGAAACAGCTTAAGTAGGAGCCATCATGTACGCCCTACCTCCTCCATAAAGCCGTGATTCTCTCTCTGCAGGAAGCTAAACGGCAGTGCGGCAAACCCAATTAGAGCGTCTCTCTCTCTCTTCTCCCTTTGGCTGACAGAAAGGGGAGGGGGGCAAGCGGAGGAGATACACAGACAGCCCACATCTCTCCTCTCCTTGTCATGCACCCCAAAACACATTTTGCTACTTCTCTTGAGTATGGGGATACCACATGTGTGAGATGTTTTGGGAGCCTAGCTGCGTACAGGGGGCACTAAATCCAATAAGCACCTTCAGGCTTTCAAAGGGCGTAACTTGTGCATTTCATTTCCTGACTACCTATCACAGAAATATCTCAGTAAAGTGACAACTTTGTGTAAAAAAATAAAATACATTTTCCAAAAACTTATGGCAAAAAATTAGATCTTCCAAAGTCTTAACATGCCTCTCAGCAAATACCTTGTTATGTTTACTTTCCATTTGGGGGATATTTGAAATTCCAGACAGAAAAGTGAAAAAAGCATTAGCTACCACACGCTGACCACCCCACGCTCCTAATGCTTTAACTGCAGATGGAGCGCTGCAGGCACTGATGTATGTATTCTGAGAGCTTCTCTCAGAATACATACATCAGTACTGCAGCTGATTGGTATTCCTGCAAAGCAAATAACAATATTAAACAATAACACACAATAACATAATATCACATTAACTCAATAGAACAGCCACATTTTGTAAAGCCAATCATAGTCAGGATCACCCCAAGGATGACACAGGATATTGTCACTGAAAAGCAAAAAAAACATTATTTTCTCATATTTTTTCCTGGCCATTGCAGTAGAGAACATATGATGAATTGTGTCTATGGACCAATATGAACACAATTCATCATTTTTCGTAACCCATGTTAAAGGTTAAGCCCAAAAAAGTTTTACATTCAGAAACCGTGATAGGTTCATACTCGAATGGCCTGGTAAGGTTTAAGTTTGGGTCATGGCATTGTACTGTTGGGAATAAAGACTACTTTGGTCTACTATCAGATTATAGAGGTCTTTGGTAAAAACAGCTCAAAAACATTAAGGGGGGGTTGGTAAACCATTTGTTACCCCAACACTTCATATTCCTGCTATGTGCCTGCTGTACTTGTATTAGAATTTGTACTCAGAGTCTCAGGTAATCGTGCGAGAGAAAGGTCTAGGATGACAACAAGGAAAGTGACCTGAAGTGTGCCTGGGGTCACGTGGTCGATATGCCTAAAAGGGGGCATACCCAAGTAGAAGTAATAGAGAAAAAAATGCAAGAAAAAAGGGGAAGGGTGGGTATGTTGGGCGGGTTTAAGAACCTCCCGACTCCTCCTACAAATTCAGGCGGACCTACGGTCCGCCTTCCAACTTATCATGTTCTCCGTATTGGTTCCTTTATGTGAAATCCCTGATGTTCCTGCTAGTCCCCTTGCTTTCCTATTAAAAGCTGGCCACACTAAGCAGGAGAGCACACTGTGGTCAGTTGTCTAGGTATGCTGGGAACTCAGCCTGCTCTCCTCCAATGATCATACTTGCCCTGACACGCCCCCCGCTGCACAGCCATTTACTGGAAAGCTCAGTATACTGCTGCTTCTCCTCCCCCACCTCTTATGCAACTGAGAACAGAGGGAATTTGATCACTTATAAAAAATAAAAAAAATAAAAAGAGGTATTTATAATGTTTTTTATATCTATACAAAAAAAGTGTTTGGCTACAGGCAGTCAGCAGGTTCATGGTCAAAATAATTGGCCGAAACCTGCTAACAAACTTGTGCCGTTGCCAATGACAGCAGGGGGCAGGGCTGGACTGGGACATAAATTTGGCCCTGGACTGCATCCAGACTGGCCCACTTTGACAGTTCTCTCCTATTGCTGCCAGACAACTCTCGCCCCCCCCCCAGCCACCCAAGCCCCCCCCTCACTAGCCACTAGCCATTCTACTTTATTAGAGTAGAACAGCTGGTACTGGTTCTCTTATAGGCAGTACCAGTGGGGAAGATAGACATTATTTCACCCGGGACAAAGAATCAGTTTGGTGCCCCCCCATGGGACAAGATTAGGCAGAAGTGAGAAACTCCCAGGCCATAACTGTTGAGTCAGCTGTCTGTCCCCTCCCCTGTGCTCCTTCTGGTCCCCCCATGTTCCTCTGTTGTCCCTCCTGCTCCTCTGGTCCTCCCCCTGCTTATCTGTTCCCCCCTAGGTGAGCACTGCGGGGAGGGAGAGGAGGTGAGCGCTGCAGGGAGGGAGATATAGAGGAGCGGAGGAGGGCAGCGGTCCGCTGTCACTGAAGGTGGCCCACTGAGCCATCGGCCCGGTACTCCCGGTAGTCCCAATGGCTAGTCCATCCCTGGAAGGGGGCGTACACATGCATGCCGCTAAACTGGGAAGTGCATTGCAACATATACGTACATCACAGTGCCTGGCTTTGCCACCAACTTGTAGGACATCCACTGTGAATGTGTCAGCAAGTGGTTAAAAAAAAGACTAAACTTTAGCTTTAAAGCTAGGTTCACACTAGCCAATGGTGGATCACCTTTCAGAGCATGGCTAAGCAGCCACTGACAGGTGTTCAGAAGGTGGTCGTGCTGCTTTTTAAATGCTTTTTTTTTAAATGCACTGCAAGTCAAATGTTTGGCTCACGGTTGTGACGCAGCCCCATTGACTTTAATTGCCGAGTTTGACAGGCAGTGTCATGTGTTGTCTCCTAAAAGAAACTTGCAAACATGTAAATGTTTTAGTAAACTTGTTTTCCTAAGTAGCATCACTGCATTGTGGCCTTATTAAAATTCTTCAGTTTGGACACATTGAGATAGCTACTTGCGAAACAGAATTTATTCCCGTGAGTGATTAGGCAATGTTTACTATGACTACTATTTGTAATAATGATTCGGGAGGAAGTGGGGACTTTTCAGACTGCTTCAGATGTTACTTGGCTAACTAGATGCCTACTACTGAAAAGAGAGGTGAGACAGATGTAGTCAGTATCATGTGACGAGCATCACGTGTCACTCATTTCACAAACTTGGCTGAACTAACACGCAACTCCCCTGATTGCATTCCCTACACTTTGCCGTTTTCAGTTATGCTATCAAACTTTCATAGATATGTAGAACTTTCATAGATATGTAGAACAGATAATAGCTGGAGAAATGTCATTACCTTACAATACACATGGGGCTCAATTGATGATTTTCTAATTGTAAAGCTGGCATACATTGATAGGATTTTCTGTTGAGCCTGCAGGCTAAATGAAAAAAAATCCAACAGGTTCCTCTATCCACATTGACAGTGGGAATGGGGGACTCTCACCTGTCAGGCTATTGTATTCTGACAGCTGTCAGAAAACCCAAGCAGCAGCTCTTTGGCCTCTGTCAGGCAGGAGGGGGCTAACACGACCTCCCAAGAAGCAACTTTCACCTACTAGTCAGTATAAAAAAAACACTCTGGTTTATAGTAGCAATAATACTTACAACCACTCAATGCTTTATATTGTTTCTAATCAAGACTAGACAGACGAGGCAGTTGTTCCAGTCACTTCAAGCTGTAGTAGAAACATCCCAAACAACCTTAATGTAGAAGGGCTCCTTCTTCCTGACACTGAATCTGCACTGGGGCAGAGGTGCAAATGACAGATGGCCCACATTCAGTCTGTAGCTGTGCATCAACTATCTCACACTCAGAAAAATGAGTGAGTTGAACAGTATCGCTTCCACAGTTCAGTAAATGTATTCTGTCATTGAAATGTGGAACCAGTGGCGGCTGGTATTCAATTTTTTAATGGCCAACAAACCTGGCCCCCTTGCTTCCCCCACACTGTTTCTCGATTGATTACCCTCTCGCCCGTCTGCCTGCCAGCCCCGCACTTGCCCCATTCAGGTCACGGCTTTGATGACTTCCCCCCTGCATCTCCTTCTGAGCCTGGAGGTCACTTCTCCTTCCAACCAATCAGGTCTAAGGACCCGATTCCTGGTTGGCTGGGAGGAGAAGCAGGAAGACAATAGTGAATATAAAGTGGGTGGGCTCGGGATTTAAAGTGGTTGTAAAGGTTCAAATTTTCAATTTTATTAAATAACAAACATGTCATTGATGTACATGTACTAGCCAGACAGTTTTTTCTACTGATGGAAGTGCCGCTTTGATGTATATTGTCTACTTGTTAACAGTTTGAAGTATTCATCTTTGTGTTTTAAATAAACATGTCATACTTACCTCCACTCGTTTTGCACAGAGTGGCACCAAACTGCGTTTTCTGGGGTCCCGCCACGGCGGTTTCGTCAGCTCCTCCCCGCCTCAGATAACCCCCTCTGGGAGGCACTCACCCAAGGGGGTTACCCTGCGGGCGTGCTCCCAAGTCCTGTATTCGGCATCCATAGCTGCCAAATACAGGACTCGGTCCCGCCCCTGAGCCAATGGCTGCACTGCTATCAATCTATCCAATGAAGAGCCGAGAAGCTCAGGCAAAGGAAAAGCGCATTCACGACATGGCACTTTCCAGGGCTCAGGTAAGTAAAATGGGTGGGGGGGGGGGGCTGGATGCCGGCAATCGTAAGATCTTTTTTCACCTTAATGCATAGATAAATTAAGGTGAAAATACATGAACCTTTACAACCCCTTTAATATTCTTATGAAGTAATTCCTGTATCTCTGTGTTAAAGGGGTTTTAAAGGAATTTTTGTTTTTCCCTAAATAGCTTCCTTTACCTTAGTGCATTCCTCCTTCACTTACCTCGTCCTTCAATTTTGTTTTAAATGTCCTTATTTCTTCTGAGAAATGAACACTTCCTTTTCTTGTGTCTGTAACTCAACACCGTAATGCAAGGCTTTCTTCCTGGTGTGGAGAAAGCCTCTTGAGGGGGGAGGGGGCGAACAGGACGCTCACTAACACACAGCTCCTTTCTCTATCTGCAAAGTAGAGAGTGTCCTGACTTGCCTGCTCGCCCCCTCCACCCTCAAGAGGCTTTAAAAAAAGAAAAAAAGAAAAAAAGAGGCTTTCTCCACACCAGGAAGAAAGCCTCGCACTACGGTGGTGAGTTACAGACAGAAGAACAGGAAGGAACATTTCTCAGAAGAAATAAGGACATTTAAAAGCAAAATCGAAGTATGAGGTAAGTGAAGGCGGACTGCACTAAGATAAAGGAAGCTATTTAGGGGGAAAAAAAATCCTTTACAACCCCTTTAAACCGCATCAGCATCTTGTGTACACCTCTGTTCCCATGGCATACCTGATTATCTCAGAATAATTCAAAATATTAGAAGTCATTTTATGTATAGTCGGACATATACAGCATGTTAGCTGAGAGTAGGGATGAGCCGAACACCCCCCCATTCGGTTCGCACCAGAACCTTAGAAGGGACCGAACGTTCACGCAAACATTTAGAACCCCATTGATGTGTATGGGACTCGAATGTTTGAATTCAAAAGTGCTCATTTTAAAGCCTAATATACAAGTTATTGTCGTAAAACGTCTTTGAGAACCTGGGTCTTGCCCCAGGGAACATGTATCAAACGGCAGGACTCCTGAAAAATATTTTTTTTATTTTTTATTTAAGCATCATTAAAATCACTGCTCCTGCATCAGGAGCAGTGATTTTAATGATGCTTAAATAAATAAAAAAAATGGAAGATTTCTTAAAATATTGTACCTGCTGGGTGTCTATGCTTGTGATAACATCTTTAACTAGCACAATCACCTGCCTGCCAGTAAATTAGGAAGAACTGATCTAGCTAAGCTATACAGTGTATAAATATATGTACAACACCTGGGATGTATATATATCCTCTACACACTGTAACATTAACTGACTAGCCTGCTCTATCTACCTGCAAAAAATGACACTCTCTCTGTCTCTCTCTGTTCTCTGTTAACTGCCGCAACACACTACACAAGGCCGCCCTGCAGGCGGCCTTTTATAGTGTGGGGCGTGTACTAAACCCCCTGAGCCATAATTGGCCAAAGCCATCCTGGCTTTGGCCAATTATGACTCTCCGTTTTTTGCGCGCTGTGATTGGCCAAGCATGCGGGTCATTGTGCATGCTTGGCCAATCATCGGCGCGCAATGCCGCAGTGAATTATGTACCGTGACGCGCCACTCGAATTTGGCGCGAACGGCCCATAACGTTAGAATTTCGACAAACGGTCGAACAGACGATGTTCAAGTCGAACATACGTTCGAATCGAACGCGGAGCTCATGCCTAGCTAAGAGAGAAAAGGGAGAACTGCTGAATTAAAAAAGTTTGGGAAGCATAATGAAAATGCAGGAATAAAAGAGAGAGGACCAGATTAGAAAAGAAAAAAGAATGGAGGGCGCACCGACCTAGTGTGATACTGTTACACAATTTTTATTAAAATACTAAAATCAATAATTATACTCACAAAATGAGTTAAAAACAAGCCTTGAAAGACAGTCCAACAGCGCCAGCAGAACAGGATGGTTGCTTCAGTCCACAAAAGTATCTGACCGATAATCAGGCTAGGCTTACGCGTTTCGGGGGCGTACCCCTTTCCTCAGAGCCCCCCTCAGAGAGGTAGAAAGAGCATGTGCTAGAGGGTCACGGTGACCCTCTAGCACATGCTCTTTCTACCTCTCTGTGTATGTGTATATATTCTGACAAGCTGCATAGTGAGGGAGCAGTGCAGACCACCGGGGCTCTGAGGAAAGGGGTACGCCCCCGAAACGCGTAAGCCTAGCCTGATTATCGGTCAGATACTTTTGTGGACTGAAGCAACCATCCTGTTCTGCTGGCGCTGTTGGACTGTCTTTCAAGGCTTGTTTTTAACTCATTTTGTGAGTATAATTATTGATTTTAGTATTTTAATAAAAATTGTGTAACAGTATCACACTAGGTCGGTGCGCCCTCCATTCTTTTTTCTTTTTTAGTTTCTTTTGAATTCCCACGATTCTGAGGAGGGCTGCAAGACTTTGGAAGACACTGTACAATTGAATTGTATGTCCCCATAAGTAAGAAATACCGGAGCGCAGGAGATTTATATTGTAGGACCAGATTAGGCCACCACATATACAGCAAATAAAACAGGAGTTTTATGGAAATATAATGGAGATTACATTTCCATAGTAAAACACATTTTCTGTTGCATTCCTTATAATATCCCGAAGGCAGTAACCATTGGAAATCAGCTAGGTACTTTAGTAAATTATTTTTGGATTTTATTAATACTGCTTTTGCATTAAAAAAAAGTTATTTCAAGCATGCATATATTACACCTCTGAGGATGGAATGTCCTAAAATATTTTTATTTAAATTCATTGGTAAAAACACACTTCTGTTGAGTGATGAAGGATGCTAAATGTTTTTTTAATGCTATCGAAATATCCTCTGGGGGATTTCAAATGTGAAAGTGAATACAATATTTTGGCAGCTGCACAGCAGTACCATCAAAGGAAAATTGTTAACAACCTCTATGATTTTAAGATAATTTATTTTCTTTGAGAGAATTATATGATCCAACAGCAGCATAATATATATATATATATATATATATATAAATAAATTAAAGGGTAAAATATTTTACACCTTAGTTACATACCATTATAAGTTGCAATAACTTGTCAAGTTTCGTAGGCCCTTAAGTTACTTTAACGTCCCAAAACAGCTGGCAGAAATTGATTAATCACTTCTTTAATCTTCCTGTAGGTACTTCTAGTGAAGATAGATGTCAAAACTGAAAGGATGTAACAGTAAAACTATTCCTCATGAGTACACTCAAGGCCGTAGGGAATTTTTTACGCTGTTGCCAAAACAGAATTACTTATCAAATTGATCTTTACATTAACAAATAATACAATTACATAACTATATGATTTCACCATTAATGATAGCTTTTGACCTGCAGCCTTTTTTGTGGTAAACCATTATTTAACTGTACCTTTAAAGTGGAGCTACAAGAATTCTGTTTTTGACCTTCAGCTAGTCAGAAATGCTGACATTTAGTTGTTGATAATGAAAAAAAATTTGAGCAATCTGTAAACATATATGGAGGGCCAAGAGACATATCTGGATTATAAGATCTTTTAGGACCCTTTCATACAAAAATTTTGTCAACTGTAATACTATAGGGATGTTCTGATGTGAATGTGGCAAATTTTATGTAGGCAAAACACAACACGAGTTCTGGATTCATATACAGGACCACGTGTATGCAATGTGAATGGGCAGTTTGAGCTCTCCCATTGGCAGACATGCAGCCTTTCACCATAATTATCAAATACCACAAGCACAGTTCTTTGGACTTGACAGGGTACACAAAGACCTTCAGGGGTGGGGGTGTGTTGTATATCATTTATGTGTTACCATTTATGTACAAATAATTGCCCTCTTATTGTTATTGCACTATGTTTGTTGCAATTTAATATGTTACACTGATAATTTTTTAGTGACTGTATACATATATGTTGATTCTGTTATTTGGCTATATTTTTGCAAAATGCTTTTGATGGTGTTTATTGTCATATTGGTTTGGGGTGTCCCTATGTGGGCCTTTGTTGTCCTCTTCCTTGCCCAGTGCAACAAAGGTGTCTCCGCTCCTCCTCCCTTTGTGGGAATGTTTGCTGTGCCCTGGTTCGTGGTGCCTATTAGTTTAATTCATTATTCATTCATTATTCCCATGGTGTTAGGCCAGCAAGGTGACTCTTGCGATCGTGTCTTCAGCTCTGCCCCCCAGGCTGGTGTGGTTTCTGGATCTTCCTTCAAGTCATCATACATCTCAGCGGGAACCTTCTATGAATGGGCACCATCTTTAGTTCTGTCTTCCCCTTACCACTGGGGCTAGACATATACATTTCTAAAAAGGAGATGTCACATACTTGCCAGGACTTGATTCTTTTCCACAATTACAATCAGATGTACTACATTATACTCCTAAATAGTGTCCCTCTGCTATCATATAAATACTTTGTATTATGGATAGGTAATTTCTTTGGTGCTGTGCCCTCTGATGACGTTGTTTGGCATTTTGGTTGTCTGTTTGATATCCACATTTGAAGGTATGTGACATCTCCTTTTTTAGAAATGTATATGTCTAGCCCCAGTCACTCTACGATCTAAGTAGATATATAGAGATACATATAGACCCGTTATAGAACAATTTTTAATACTTGTATTTTGGTGCCAGTTTTATTTTTTTAGAACATGTGCCTCCCTTATGTACACTTGCTCCATTAAGGCTTCATGTACGCTAGCAGATCCTAAACTTGAGTTTAGGAGCTTTTGTCTTCTTTTGGGCATCTAGGTGCTGACTCTCTTGAACACAGAAATATGGTGTTCAGGATAGGAACGTCTTGATCACCGGCCTTGGGAAACCGCAAAACCACAGCAATTTGCATTTTTCTACAGCCGCTGTAAATGTAGACAGGGTGTACGTGAAGCTTTATGTGGGAGTTTATTAACAGCAACACTTATTTATTAATGTAGGATTTTTGTAGATATTGACTATAAGGGTTATACATGTAATGATATATTGTGGATATCAGTGTGCCACTAGGCAACCATTTTGATATAGGGCTGTTATTAGTTACCTCATAAGGAATAAGATATTACTTATTTATTTTATTACTTTGGTTGGTACCCACAAGTTCTTGCTGTGGAGGGGACCCTAAGTTCCAAGAAGGGGACTACATCAAAACCTTTTACCAAAAGGGCTGTTTTTATGGGCTGGCATATACATATGTCCATATGTGTGTTGTTAAGTCTATTGTGATGTGACCTGTACTTATTAATACGTGGTATATGATATATCAATGGTTGTTACAGTATGCTTTTCAGTGAACAAATTCTCTTCTCCCCTGAGGAAGAAATAATTTTTGACATGCGTCGGGAATTAGGAGAGCCTTTACAACAACTATGACCCTACACTTACACTGTTAGCCTTTTTGAGCGTTTTTTAATGATTTAGATAATAAAAACACTTTTTTTATGAATACCTTAAAAGTCCCATCTAGATATGTTTGATATTTTTGAAAGTGAAGTGAAACTTTTACCCCTCATTCACAAATATGAAGAATTACTTCACAAAGTGAACATCTTCAGGTTTTGTTGAAGGGCAGAGAACCCGTGGTGCTGCCACAAGATTATATATATCAACATGCTTAACTTTGGCTCAACTGTTTGGGAAACACAAAAATAAAAAGTACATTACAAGCATGCCCCTAGTCTGAAACCATTACAATAACATTATTCCCACTTCAACATAACCAGTGCTGGGGGTGAGGATACATATAACCTAGGATTGGTGTTAGTTTAAGAAAGGAGGCTAGGGTGTAAACTTAGCCACCTAAATCAACACACATAGCTTCACCTCATTTATTAAGCTACGTGCTAATTTACTTGGCAAAGTAAACTGCCTTAACTCCTTGGATAAATAAACACTGATGTAATTGTAAGTGATGCCTTCTTCCATAATACATTTCACATACAATTGAGAACTTTAATTTCTGACTGTACCTAAAAGAAAAACAGATCTGATGGTGAGAAATAATTGACAGGTGGCCAGATCTCCACCATCAGACTCTGGAGGAGAATGGGCCTTCCCTTGGCCTGCTGTCATTGCCCTTAGAGAATGCCAAAAAAAACATTGCTTGAATAAAAAACATTCAATGAGAACACACTAACACAGTGTGCATGTCATTCTTGGGAATGTGGTCATCAGAGGAAATGCAGATATTGGCAGGCAAGTGGCTGGTTCAGGCAGAGTGGTGCTAGAAAGCTGCTGGGTGTAAGTTAGTAAGAGGCTGGATGGAAGAACATGAAGACCGCTGTGTGCTGGGAGCTGGAAACGAATCCGGCACTGTGGTGACTTCCGGATCCTCGCAGCCTGCTCGACATGGATCTCTATCTATCTATCTATCTATCTATCTATCTATCTATCTATCTATCTATCTATCTATCTATCTATCTATCTATCTATCTATCTCTCTCTCTCTCTCTCTATATATATAATTTATTTTTAGACCCTTCTTTCTTAACAGTAATGGAAAAACTCTATAGAAGTTTTCTCTTTTCTTTGGGGGTATTCATTCATTATTGTATTATTGGTTGTGACATTAGAGGAGACAGTACCAGCAATGTATAAGATTGGTCTGATCCGATAGGAGGCTGAACACGTTTATTGGGAATTACAAACTATTGTGCCCTGCTTCATAGTAACTACAGGGTGTTACTTGCTCAGCACAGGCACCAGTCACAGAATGCCTTGCATTTTTCCCAATGCATGCAAAGAATTTGCTAATTATACAAGGTAGAGATTGTGTTGTCACTGCCCTGCCTTGTCATCTTGTCCAATCAGAGAACTCCTTCCATCCACTGAAAAAATTACAGGGCATTGTGTGAATGGCGAATGTGCCATGTGAGCACTCCTCTGTGTTTACTATACAGCAAGGCAACCACTCAGCACAAGGCCCAGAAGACAGATCACTGTAGTAAAGGCAACTACTATACTGTACTATTTTCATCACCACAGTGGTTTCACAGACATGGCATATGCATGCTTACTTTTGTCCAAGCTAGTGTGAAGTAACTATGCAATGAATGCCATACCTGAAGTTCAGCTTTACTCCTGGAAGTACAGGAGGCCCCACTGCATAGGTACATTTTGCCTTATTCCTGGAGTTCAGCTTTACTCCTGGAAGTACAGGTGGCCCCACTGCATAGGTACATTTTGCCTTATTCCTGGAGTTCAGCTTTACCCCTGGAAGTACAGGTAGCCCCACTACATAGGTCCATTTTGCCTTATTCCTGGAGTTCAGCTTTACCCCTGGAAGTACAAGTGGCCCCACTGCATAGGTACATTTTGCCTTATTCCTGGAGTTCGGCTTTACCCCTGGAAGTACAGGTGGTCCCACTGCATAGGTACATTTTGCCTTATTCCTGGAGTTCGGCTTTACCCCTGGAAGTACAGGTGGCCCCACTGCATAGGTACATTTTGCCTTATTCCTGGAGTTTAGCTTTAAAAAGCAACCTGACATTAGCTGGATTTGCCCTTTAAGAAATGGCAAGTAGACATTACCTAATATTATGGGTGATTGATGAGGTGGTCCTTCTACATCCAAGCATAGTAAGAAATAGTCTACTTAGCTTACATAGTTACAGTGTTTGGCAGCTATGCCAATGGCATTCATATCAATGTATGCTGGTTAAGAGCATAAATGTCATTACTGCTTTTGCCTGTCGTCATGTTATTGCATAACTAAATCAAGAACAGAAATTTCACCAGCACACAAGAAGGCCTGCTCACATACCTTCATATTTTGTCAGATTGTACAGTCAAAATGATGTCAGTTATGATAAAGTGGAACAACCATTTAGATTGATCTACATCTGGGCCTTAGGCGGCATACACACGACCGAGGTTCTCGCTAGAAACCAGCGAGAACCTCGCTGGAAGCTGCATTCCAGCGAGAACCTCGGCCGTGTGTACGCTCTCGGCGAGCATCCCGTTGGGAATGCCGTCGAGCAGAAATAGAGAGCATGTTCTCTATTTGCTCGACGGCCCGTCTGGATGAATGGCTGGTTGCCATTCCCGACGGGCGGGTCGCCGAATCTGACGGCCGGCAGAGAATCTCGACGGGCGGAACGATGTGTTATGCCCGTCGAGGTTCTCTGCCGTGTGTACGCGGCTTAACTTGTATAAAGTTCGGTATTATTGCAAAAAACAAAAGGAGCTCCCTAGGTTTATATTACCATGTATCACATTTCATTTTATTATGTTATATATTCAAAGTATAAAAGCAAAATAAAAAGTCCATAGAAATAAATAAAACATGTTTTTACTTTATGCATAGATTGTGGAAAAACATAAAACATTTAATACTGTCCTTTTAGAAAAGATACAAAATATAGCTATCCATCTTAGCTTCAGATTTTTTAGAATATTTGTTTGTACCAGAAACCTGCCAAAACCTAAAACGACATGCGAGTTTCACAATACATGCCCCTGTTCCCCCAATTATCACCTTTCCCTAACATATTTCATCACTCTAGTGGACCTTCCCCCAAAATAAAGTAAACGCATCTTTGAAAACATTTCTAAAATGGTATTAAAATAATTTTTACTGTTCACATCAGGCTTCGCGGTCCTTGAATTTATTTATTTTTTAACGCAACACAGTTCTTTCAGTGGTCATTGTTGGTAAGGACAGAGAAAGCTCTCTAACTTTACTTCCTGGAATAATAGTCTTCCATACCCCCCGAACACACACACACTCACATTTTCCCAGACATATTGTAAGAGTTCACAAAAACTTTTGATATCTCACAATATACAGATGAGCTTGCCTAGAAAGACACTGGGGATTTAACATTTCCAGAGTGCAGCTGTGATGCCAGGCCTACGTCACCAGTGCCTCACTAAACCAGGAAGTGAAATGTGTGTAAAGGTAAGTAACATAGCAAGAGCTTGTTTACACTTGGAGTTGGGAAGCGTTTGGGGATTTGTGTTTTTATTACACCCCAAACGATGCCCCTTAACCCACATGCAAATGCAAGTAAATGTAAATGTAGGCAAATCTAAGTAACTACTGCTCTATTGTATTCTGTCAGCGAGAGGTTTCCTCACGATCAGAATACAACGATTACTGCCCCAAGGCTATAGCGTCTGCAGTGATCGCACAAGAAAAATCTAAGAGGCCGATTGTATTGAAGTCCATCGATAGATCAACTTCAGTATAACCAGACTGCTCATAGATAGATTGAAATTTCGACCAGTTTCTGCTGAACCAGATGAATTTCAGTCCATCTTCTTTTGGAGAGATTCGCTCTTACTTCCTGTTTTGTTTTGGGGACAGGAAGTATAGGGCTTAACCATTCACATTTCTATCTACGCTAAAAATGTTTTATGGAGCCTCTGTGAATGCTTACAGACTAATTCACACCAGTTTCTGCCTCATTGAAATATCATACAGATATTTCACTAAGTTCAATTGGCGGCCACAAGGTGCCAACTTGCGAGGAGGTGGATTGCCTCGTACTGCACTGAAAAATCATACTGCCTGCAGCGTGTGAATGGGCCCTAAGACATTCACAAAGTGAATTTATATATACAAAAACCCCTTAAAGTACCTTAAAGGAAAGATTTTCAGAGAGAAACAAGAAGACTGCTACTTCAGACCTCTCATTCTTCAAATGTTAGTTGCCTAGTCTTCAAGCTGCCAACCCAGAAATACACAGATAAAGACATTTGACTTGATGTCGACTGTCCTGATCTGCATACTTGATTCCGAAGTATTAAAGAGGGTGGGTCAGCATAACAGTAAGCCAACTAGCATTTTCAGAAGAATATCAGCAATGGCAATCTTATTATTTATCTTAGGAAAGATTACATTACCACTTAGCCCAGGTTCACACTGGGTACGATTTAGTTCGATTTGAGATGCGATTTCACATGTGAAATCGCATCTCAAATCGGCGGCAATTGCCGGCAATAACACCGTCCTAATCGGTGCGACGCCGTATCTGCGGCGCTGCACCGATTTCAAAAAGTAGTTCCTGTACTACTTTTTGCGATTTCAGGACGCGATTAACATTGACATCTGTGCAGAAACCTGCACAGATGTCTCCTAAACCGCACTGAAATCGGGACTGCCAGAGGGAGTGAAATTGCGCTATTTCAGCTGAAATCGCGCAATTTCACTCCCGCAGCCCAGTGTGAACCAGGGCTTAAGGTGACCAAACACAATACAATCTGATTGTAGAATCTAGTTTAGATAGAAGGAGATTTAATAGACTTTGTACACCCAGGCTGTATAGTGTATAGGTAGCTTTAATTCCCAAAGTAGACTTAAAACCAGTCAAATCTCATTTAGGTTTCAACATGTTAATCTAGTTTCAAGTAGTTTTCATTTTCTTTAAACTGGCAGTATTTATTAACATAGTACCTTGTGAGCCTGCCATACCTCCAAATATAACCATAAAATGAACTCCTAACTATATCTTGATCCCAAAAAAGTAGACTAACAACCACTTGAACCTTCAGGGTACTATTTACCTTAAAGTGTAATTTCACCTTTTCATAAAAAAATGAAATAGCGAACACATTGCATCCTGTAAACCTGTTGTGGTCAGTACAACGGAGACCAGGGGTTGGGGGGGGGGGGGGTGATGGTCTAGTGCAGGGGTACTGAATTAATATTCAAGGAGGTCCAGTCGCCAAAATTTTGCTTTGCGCCGAGGTCCGAATCTCAAGTCTGTGCTATGACTCAGAAAGATTGTAGTCACAGGTGTCCCCATCACAGCTTCCATTTACATCAGGTGTCCCCATCACAGCACCGCTTTACATCAGGTGTCCCCATCACAGCACCCCTTTACATCAGGTGTCCCCATCACAGCGCCCCTTTACATCAGGTGTCCCCATCACAGCGCCCCTTTACTTTAGGTGTCCCCATCACAGCGCCCCTTTACGTCCGGTGTCCCCATCACAGCGCCCCTCTACATCAGGTGTCCCCATCACAGCACCCATTTACATCAGGTGTCCCCATCACAGCACCCCTTTACATCAGGTGTCCCCATCACAGCACCCCTTTACATCAGGTGTCCCCATCACAGCGCCCCTTTACATCAGGTGTCCCCATCACAGCGCCCCTTTACTTTAGGTGTCCCCATCACAGTGCCCCTTTACGTCAGGTGTCCCCATCACATCGCCCCTTTACATTAGGTGTCCCCATCACAGCGCCCCTTTACATGAGGTGTCCCCATCATAGTCCCCATTTCCCGTCAGAGTGCCTCCTTACATCAGATGTCCCCCTTAACATAAAATGTGCCCATCAGCGTGTCCCTTAACATAAAATAAGGGTCACGTTGATGGGCAAATTTTTTGTTAAGGGACACTCTAATGGGTACATTTTATATTAAGGGGCACTCTGATGGGCACAACAAAACGTGGCCCTTAACATAAAATTTGCCCATCAGAGGCCCCCTTAACATAAAATATGTCCAACAGTGTGCCCCTTACCATAAAATTTGCCCATCAGAGTGCCCCTTACCATAAAATTTGCCCATCAGCGTGCCCCTTAACATTAAATAAGGGTCACGCTGATGGGCACCTTTTATTTTAAGGTGCACGCTAATAGGTATATTTTTAATGTACACGCTGATTAGCACATTTTATGTTAAGGGGCACTCTGATCGACACAACAAAATGTGTCCATCAGTGTCCCCCTTAATAAAATATGCCCATCACTGTGCACATCAAAAATATACCCATCAGCGAGCCCCTTAAAATTAAATGTGCCCATCAGCGTGCCCCTTAAAAGAAAATCTGTCCATCAGAGTGCCCCTTAACCTCTTGCCGACCGCGCTATAGCAGAAATACTGCTACAGCGCAGTCGTGTTATTTTGGGACGACGTCCCTGGGACGTCGTCGTTTAGTAGCGTGATTGCGCGCCCCCTGCGATGCGCTGGCGAAAGTTTCCGTGCTCGCCGGGTCCACGGGACCCGACGCAACACAGATCACGGTGAAGAGCCAATGATAGCGGCTCTTCACCACCTGATCGCTCCCTCCAATGAGGGAGCACTGTAATGTAAACAAAAAAAAGGGTCACCCTGAGGTTATCTCTTCTCTCCGCACACCGATACAGCGTGTGAGGAGAGAAGTGATTTTTTACAAGTGAGTGATCATTTATTGTGCCCAGCAGTGCCTAGCAGTGCCACACAGTGCCACTACACTACCCATCAGTGCCCCTACAGTCCCCATCTGTGCCACCAGTGCCACTACAGTCCCCACCAGTGCCACTACAGTCCCCACCAGTGCCACTAATGTCCCCACCAGTGCCACTACAGTCCCCACCAGTGCCACCTCTGCCACTTCAGTGCCCATTGGTGCTGCTAGTGTCTGCCAGTGCCGCACCAGTGCCACTACAGTGCTCATCAGTGCCGCCAGTGCTCCATCAGTGCCACTACTCTGCCCAGTGCCACTACAGTGCTCATCGGTGCTGCCAGTGTCCATCAGTGCTTATCAGTGCCACTACAGTGCTCATCAGTGCCCATCGGTGCCACCAGTGCCACTACAGTGCTCATCAGTGCCGCCAGTGTCCGTCAGTGCCACTATTAAATATGTAGCAGTATACATTTTAGGCCAAATTTATGAGGAAAAAATACTTTTTTGCAAAATGTTATGATAGAAATGAAGAAAAATGTATTTTTTTACAAAATTTTCATTCTTTTTTCATCTATAGCGGAAAAAATAAAAACCGCAGAGGTGATCAAATACCACCAAAAGAAAGCTCTATTTGTGGGAAAAAAAGGACAAAAAATGTCATTTGGTTACAGTGTTGTATGACTGAGTTATTGTCATTCAAAATGTGAGAGCACCGAAAGCTGAAAATTGGTCTGGTTAGGAAGGGTGTTTAAGTGCCCAGTGGTCAAGGGGTTAACATTAACAACATATGCCCAGCAGTGTGCACAATAAAAATATGCTCTTTAGTGATCACTAAAGGCCCACATACCTTGAATGCAGAAGGGCACTGAAATACTGAAGGGGTGGAAGCTGCGAGACAAGGAGCCAGAACCCGGGAACCACGAGCAGCAGGGGGCAGAGTGCGCGTGATGTCACGCCCCTACTCGCAAGGAGAGCCAGGAGTGGACCCAGGAACTGAAAAAAGCAGGAGGGCGGGGCGCATGCATGACGTCGCACCCCTAATCGCTGCCTGTGAGTCTTCTGTGAACTTCGGACCTGCAGCAAGGAGCATGGGGCAGGCACACGCGCACGCACGCAGAGTCACTGGTTGCTGGGGAAACCCCAGCGGCCCCAGCAACCCAACGCTCGCTGTCATTTAGAATTATACTGGCGTTCCAGGCAGAAGCGGCACTCGGGCCGGACTCGGACCGCGGGCCGCCATTTAGTGACGGCTGGTCTAGTGTCTTAGTTTATCATTACATTTCTGGGTGAAAAGGTGAACTTACCCTTTAAGTGCTGACATTCTTACATACAACTCCTTAAATAATTGTTTTTGCTGCGTATCTGACTGAATTAGGTTCACACGGACCCCTCTAGTTCAAAAAGCCTTTTAGAGCGGAAAATACCCATATGGGAAGACACATCCTTCAGGAAGTGTTAATGCAGCTGGGCTCTTAGTACCTATCAGCAAGCCTTAGATAAGCTAACCTGGCTACTTTAGTTTTACTACACCACTGCTCCATCACTATCAACTAGAAATTACAAAATTGCGTTGATTCACTAAAGGCAAATCAACTGTTCACTTGGCAAGGGAATTTTCCCTTAGCTTAGCGAAAGATCACTTTGCAAAGAACACCCATGGAAAAAAAAATCTTTTACTTGCACATGATTGGATGGTGGAAGTCAGCAGAACTTCACCTCATTCACTAAGCTGCGGGAAAATTTGTTTGCAAAGTGAACAGCCTATTTGCATTTAGTAAATCAGCCCCAATGTGTTTAAATAGCTTGGAACATTTCAGTAATACCTAGCTTATGTAAAATCAAGCAACGAATAAAAATAGTTTGTTACGCCCCACTCAAATATTGGTTAAAGTAAAAAAAAAAAACACTGAAATGTTGCACACAGTAAGAGCAGCAGGTATCACATGTACATACGGTATATACATAAACCTATTTGTAGACTATATATATATATGGAAATACCCTGTGAACATAAAAAAATTGATTTTTATACATTCATTTAAAATTTTGAAAAAGGTGTAACGGCTAACACAGTTCTGTACATACATTTGTTATAAACATCTCATATTTTACACAATATATACATATAAAACACAAACCAACTATGCTTCATATATGAATGGTTGGAATTCATTGTACATTCCCACAACTTGGCAGTACTTAAAAGCCCCTCCTGTTTCTCTGTCTTCAACTATAAAACTACATATCTATTTGGGGATGTCTTGAATCCATAAAGTCCAGAGAACTTGTACATATTTTCTCTTGACTGTCGGCAGCCAATCAGGGAAGCTTGTAAAGTGTCCAAACTACTCACAGCACCGGTGGGACATATCTGGCTGAGTTAACCAGCTCTCCATGCGTGATTGTCATCTTCTATTTGCATGCACATATTCTGCTGAGAAGGATTTCAGAATAGACCTGATTCACTGGACCCTGAACATGATATAGGGATTTCAGATTTGACGGAATGTCTGGGACTTGAGGAAAGTTTTTGCCGCCAAGTGTATAGCTTTTTAATAACTTCATTTTGTTTTCTTTCTTGGTTTTCACAACCTAAAAAATGATGTACACAAAGAATGTCAGACATGTCATAACTATTTTATAACTTCTTCCATGCTCTGTCAAAGGAAAGTTTTTATTTTTGTAAATAGAGATTGATTGCACAAGAAGGTTCATCAATGTTGAGTGCATATTATCTGCTCTGCATTGCAAATTTTGTTATAATGACCCTCTTAAAAATTACACCCTGTCCATAAAATCAAACTATCGGGTTTATGAGCAACATAGAGAGTTTTTAGTTTATTTGCAACTCAGCATCTCTAAAATACATTAATGTTGCTTGATATTTAAGCTTGGAATCAGGGCTAAAATTAGAGTTCATTCTCCCTTAGGCATCAATAAATAATTTTGTAATTTGAAAAATGCTCTAATCTTTTGTCTCCACCTATGTTTTGTTAGGCTCCATGCACACTGGACTTAAAAAACGTTGATTCTACAGGCGTTTGACGTTTTTTCTCCTGCCTCTAGAAGCACTTCTATTGTGCTCTATGTGTCTTTGCACATTATTGACTGCTACAGGCGTTTTCTGTCAGGGACGTTCAGAGGCAGGAAAAAAAAAACCTTCTCTATCGCGTTTCCTGGAGGAGTTTAGGAGCTGTAAAAACTTCAGTCTCTCCTAAACTCTCCTAAACTCCTCTGAACTCTTCTGAACGTCAAGTGCCAACGTTT
The DNA here is from genome assembly GCA_029574335.1 of Rana kukunoris. Classification (NCBI taxonomy): domain Eukaryota; kingdom Metazoa; phylum Chordata; class Amphibia; order Anura; family Ranidae; genus Rana; species Rana kukunoris. The sequence goes on from CM056051.1 coordinate 175,684,415, forward strand.
TTTTAGGTGTGTTGTGGGAGTAAAAACTTTTGCAGAGGGGAGTGTAGTGCAAAAAACGCCTATAAACTAAACTCTCATAGACTCGCTTAAACTCTCATAGACTCGCCTAAACTTTGTACAATATGCTTTCATTTTGTATCTTTTATGCCACGTTTTTCAAGCTAAAAACGTTGACGTTTTTTCTGCTCCTAGTGTGCATGGAGCCTAAAGAATAAATATCAGGATCTTTTATTGGAGAAAACATGCTACTTACTTTATGTGCAATACTCCACCTGAACTGTAAACGCCACCAAAATTAGGCATGTGCATTTCGTTTCGTTCCGAATCGAAATTCGGACGAATTTTCCATTATTCGGACATTCGGATGCATACGGATTCCCGAATTGCTATATTAGCGAAATATTTCGACCGTTTTCGGAATTCGTTCGTTTTCGACCGAATTTCGAAAAAAAAAAGGTCGAAATCGAAAATATTTCAACCAGATTAGAAGTCTATTTTCGAATAGAATTTTTTTCGAATTAAATTCGAAAATATTTTTTTTTTCGAATCGAATACCCGCGGACTAAATTCGATCGGAATTCGAAAAAAAAAAAAAAAATAATATTTTCGGATTTAATTCGAAAAAAAATCTATTCGAAAAGAGACTATTTGTTTTCTAATCTGGTTGAAATATTTTCGATTTCGACCGTTTTTTTTTTCGAAATTCGGTCGAAAACGAACGAATTTGAAAAACGGTCGAAATATTTTCGATTTCGACCGGATTTTTCGAAATTCGGTCGAAAACGAACGAATTCCGAAAACGAATTCAACACATGTAACGAACCTAACTTAACGAAATGTATTAAATGACGAATTGAAACGAAACGAAACGAAACAAATTTTTCACTTTTGCACATGCCTAACCAAAATGGAGGTTTCAAAGAATATGTGATAACTGAATGCTAACTTGTCTCCAAAGTTTCTGAAAAAAAACTATCCCCCTTCTGGCATAACTCATTTTGTGGTTTGGTATTACTACACCTGATTTCACATTAAAGCTGAGCTTCAGGAATTATTTTTATTGCATTCTTTCTAAATGGTCCACTTTTTTCACAATGTAAAAATGCATATCTCATACCTGATGGACTGCTGGGGAAGCTGTAAATCAGTGTACTAGTCAGTGCTATGGTCATTTGTTGATTTATAGTTGTCATTCTTCATCAGTACATAATCAGATATGTGTTGTGGGCCCAACATTTGTCATGTCAGTGTTTCTAATTACATTCCTAAATGGACCACAAATTACCCTCGTCAGCTTAAGAACACCATTGCTACCAAATGATCTTGGACCTCATGATTTGTGGATACATTGTGGATATGCATATGATACTCTTCTATTCAATCATAATTGTCCTCTACTCTTTGTAGAGTTTTGGAGACAGGCCATGCAATCAGTCTTCAAGTGTCTGAGCAAGCCTATTTAACAAGACTAACCACAATTATGGTTATAAATGTTGGCAAGCAATAGTGCTATTTATACAACTTATGCTGGAACTTGATGTTCATTTGTTAAACTGGTAATGCACCAATTTTATTAAAGTCAAAACAGATCTTGTCTGGTATTGTATGGTGTGCAAGTCACATACATATGCACTCACTAAGTAATAATGTGGTGTAAATTAAAGTTTAGTTAATGTATATCTGTAGACAAGACCTGTATTGTATTGTTTGCATGTCTTGTCTTATGTAATGCAAGCTTCTGTGCAGTATATGAATTTGAATCTTCCGGCAATTAATGTAGTTAGGACTTGCAGTGCTACTGTATATGTGTAACACTATGGAACTGCAAGACTGAGGATTCACAGTGTATCAAAGCAACAAAAACAAGTTTTGGCGCCAATGACAGGGGTAAGAAATTGTATTATAGAAATTGATTTCAGATGAAACTATGGAGGGCTTTTAGTGATGAATTTGCCCAATCTTGAAGAGCAGCTTATATGGGAAAAACACATCCGGAGTGATGTGAAGGAAATATAAACAAAGCAAAAAGTCCATATGTTCAGAGCTACATCGAGAATAATATGTGTCCAAGCAATAATAAGATCAATAATAGTTTATTGCTATAAAACACTTAAGATACACTTAAAACACTTAAGATACCAGCAGTCCTCCGTATAATAAGTTGTTTGATCAGCTAGGTCTGTACATAGATGGAACAGTCAGTCAGCCAAAACTGCATGAAATCGGGCGTGACACGCGTTGTTATAACTTTAGTTTGTTAAATTAAGTTCCAGCTAGCACCGTCCGGCTTCCCAGCGGATTTATCTAGCTGATCTGTGCCTACAGCCGCTCCGTTTACTCATCAACACAGCCCACCCTCTAGAGTGCTTCCTTTCCATCATATCCAGCCTATCACCAACGCCGGCTCCAAGCCTCGTTCTGAACCTGTTGCTTTGATCTAGTGCAGGGATCTCCAAACTACGGCCCTCCAGCTGCTCTGGAACTACACTTCCCATGAGGCATTGTAAAACTCTGACATTCGTAGACATGACTAGGCATGATGGGAATTGTAGTTCCTGAACACCTGGAGGGCCGTAGTTTGGAGACTCCTGATCTAGTGTGTTGTCACAAGCAGGAAGCCGCTGTGAGCAGTGTTCCACGCCGTGCAGCGGTGACACATTGTCTGCATAGCTAACCGCTCGTCATCTGTGGTACACACAGCATCACTGCCTATCCATCTCTGCTGGCAAGTTAGCACCCTTGGAGTCTGGTAAGGCTGATTGTACACAGAGATGTTTCTGCCTGAGTGTCACACGGCTCTCTCCTCTCCCTCCCCCTGCTAGGGAAGCTGTGCCTGTGATTTCATGCAGAGTGTTTTGGCTGACTGACTGTTCCATCTATGTACAGACCTAGCCGATCAAACAACTTATTATACGGAGGACTGCTGGTATCTTAAGTGTTTTATTGCAATAAACTATTATTGATCTTATTATTGCTTGTACACGTATTATTCTCGATGTAGCGCTGAACATATGGACTTTTTGCTTTGTTTACAGTGTGTCAAAGCCAAGACATTCAGTACAATGACAATATATTGGTATTGCGTACCATATTTCTGTAATATAGCTATGATCTGTTGAACGATAATATTGTACATTCTGCATTTGGAGCTGATTTATTACATGGATGTCATGGTGAAATGTTAATTATGCATCCATTTCACCAGAAATTCTGTACTGGTCTACAACAGTCCACAGCTAAATACCAGCCAAAAATGTTTTTCATTTTGGACAGAATGGGCAAGAGTTAGAACCTCCATACATTTTCTATTGCTGTTTGTGATTCCACTGGGGAGATTTCCTCTCACTAACTGACCCATAATAAACAGGAACAACAAAAAGATACCAATAAAAAGCTGAGGTTCTAGTCTTTTACCAGTCTACTAAATCAGTGGTCATCAACCCTGTCCTCAGGGCCCACTAACAGGCCAGGTTTTATGTATTACCTTGGGGAGATGCAAACTAGAATTATGCAATCACTGAGCAGCAAATATCACCTGTGACATATTTCAGTTATCTTGCAAACCTGACCGTTTAGTGGGCCCTGAGGACAGGGGTGATGACCACTGTACTAAATGGTTTTTAAGAAGGTATTTCGTTAGACATTGGCATGAAAACAGTATTGCATGATTTATACAAATTGCACTTTAAAAAGAACCTGAAAATTCATGTTGGAAAGCAGTGGAAATTTTGACGATGCACAAAACAACTAGATGCAGTAAATATTGATTACCATTTACAAAGTCGATTATCTTCCTGTTGATTATCTCACTTTCATTAGCTATCGTGACCCTTGAAATACTTTTATCAGGCACACACTGTGATTGTTTTAACCTTCTTGCTAACACTATTTTAAAGAGTATTGCAATTGAGCAAGCAAACTTAGGAGCTAGAGAGCAAGCAAACTAAGGAGCTAGAGAGCAAGAGAGCAAGCAAACTAAGGAGCTACTGCCAAACCATCATTTATACTAGTTCTTAGACCTCACTATGGCCATAAATTGCACCTTAAATATAATACATCCAGAAAATATCCTTAAATGTTATTTATATTACACTTTAATCTTTGAACAAAATTACAAACACAATTTAAGATTTTACATTTAGGTTTTATATATTAAATCCATTAAGGTTTTTATTTTCCATATTGAAACTTTTAGGAAAAAGTATTCAGTTATCAATTATGTGGAAATGCTGTCAAGTAAGAGAATTTTGTCCAGTAAAAACCATCCAAAATCCATCTTCATCTCAGTCTCCTAGTCATTACACACATTGATAGAGACAAATTAGGTCAATAAAGTTTTGCAGCAATTACTCAAACATGAAGCCAAAATATGTGATTTATTTATTCACTTAATTATCTTCCCAGAAAACAGTCATCTTCAAATCAGATAGTAATAATCCCAGCAGACTACATTTACAGTGTAGCTACAGATGATGGCTGTTTACAATTACACTGCATGAAAATGCCAATTTATTGTACAGACATTTTGTACTAGACATTGGGTAGAAAGAAGCATTTGGGGACTGGAATATTATACATATGAGGTTATAGTACAATTGTAACATAATAAAGATGCATTTTTAACTATGCAATAACCGCTGCTCTCTTTAAATTCTTTTTTTTTTTTAATGATAAATGGACCCTTACAGTTCAAAGAGAATATGATATTTGAAAAACACAAATAAATGTTAAAGAGGTGGAGACCAAGCAAAATTTGGCAATATTAGTGATCAGGGTAGTTGCCATTGATGTATGATCTGTGTGGTGTATGTGACCTCGTCAAAGAAGTCTAGACTACAAACACATTTAATGTTTTCCTGCAACTGTGTGTTTTAAGCCACATCATGTACTAAAGGCTTATTTGCACTTATTCAGGCTCAGTAATTGACTTGCATATTGACATTACCACTAATTATTTGCTTAACGCAAAGAAGAGTGACGTGTCATCAAATCAGACATGAGTGTCAAACTAGCAACAGTGAGCTATCAGAATATTTAAATTAATTTGATATGATTTAGTACTATGTATGTTGATATACCAAGGGTACACCCTTCCTTTAATGTTGATGTCAAGTGCCAATTATCTGTCTTTTGAGTTATTGTACAACACACTATTGCTTTTATAAAAAAAAAAAAAAAAAACGGGGAAAAATAATAATAATAATTCTGTATGATTTTATCCAAATTAAATTAGAATTCACAACTGGAAATTCTTACTAGAATGTGCAGTTCTTGGACCTTTCAGTATATAACCTTGCATCTATAATGTAAATGGATTTCATGTGGAGCCATTCCCAACATTTCATTTTTAGCTTTGAGAAGAGAAAGGAAGGGTTGACTCATCAGTTTTTAATGTTTATTTTAATTTTTCATCTTTCTTTTTTCTTTTTGTGTTCTGTCCCAGTGAACTAAAAAACTTGCCAGAGGTTCCAGCTCCAGGTAAAAAGTGTTATTTATTACAGCATGTGTGTCCACTGGAGATATTTTCTCCCCATTATTGATCTGGTGGCCAACAGGAAATAAGGTAAGATTTTTTCAATGGTGACCCAAGCAGCAATTATAACCACCCCTAAGCTCTAACCCATCCCCACTCTATCCAAAACAAGAAAAAGTTATTTTAATGTATAAGCAATGAAAGCATCTACCCCTCTTTTTAAAAGTGGGTACTGATCCAATATTTTGCTTGCTGTAAGATTTTTTTTTTTTTATTAAATGATCATCATTGGTTATTTTTGTCATTTGTCCAAGAAAATTGTACTAAAAGGGAAATGTCAACGAACAGTGCTGACCTTATCTTCTGAAGCTAGTTTAATTTTGGTAATACTGATCCTTTAAAACTAAAACGCTAACCCCAAACAAAGAGGATTTGAACTTTTATACTTTAAAAATAATTCAGTAGCTACATGCTTGGTTTAAGACAGTAGGGTTAATTTACTATAAATAGACTGTACACTATGTATTTGCACTTTGCAGGCAATTTTCTCAGGAGCTTAGTGAATGTGGTGACATTTCATGATACAAAAATACCCAAGCATATGCAAGGAAAAAAAACAGCATTTTTTGCTTGTACATGATTGGATGATGGAAGTCAACAGGACTCATCTTATTCACTAAGCTCTGGGAATGATTTCCTTGTTGCAACATGAAACTACCCTTGCAAAGTAAACAGTCTTTTTGCCTTTAGTAAATCATCCTCAGTGGTTCTGACTTAGGCTCTATTCACACCTTGGCGACAAAACGCCCGACGCCCGACGCTCGTGCCGCTGGAGGGGCGAAATTCCATTGCTGTCTATGAGATGGTTCACATCTCACGCCGAACGCCGAAACGCCGTAGGCCTGCCGCCTGAAGAAAAGTCCCGGACCCTTTTTTTCAGACGGCATTGGCGTTCAGCCATAGACAGCAATGGAAAGAATTTGTTAAAAAAAAAAAAAGTTAATCGAATCGCGACAAAGTAAGCCGCGTACGCGGCGTTACTTGTCGCCTAGGTGTGAATGCAGCCTTACAATTGCTGCTACAAACATGCCTAGCCTGCACTGGAAAGGGCTACATTTATGAAGCTCTATATGGCTAGCGCTAATATGACATGGTAGCTTACCATAGGAACATCTGATTCATGACAGTGGTTTGAAAAATCCACCAGCTAAGTAGTAGCAAAGTAGTCAACTTTTTAAAAATGAGCTTGTATGTGTATAATGTTGGTTGCTTTTCAGGGTCAGTGATTACTTTGTAATTAGCAAGGGGAAAATTTCATGACTTTTCAGCCTGTAAACATGATTAATACACCAGAATTCAACACAAGATGACAAAATGCAAAATAGTGGCCACACGCGTGATACCAAGACAACAATCATGGCAGCTTTCTGCTCTTGCCACGGGGTAATAACCCAATTTTTTTGTTAAATATACCACTGTAAAAGATCAATACAATTGAACAAAAAAACTAGAAATAAAGACACTTAGGCCCAGATTCACGTACATCTGCGCATTATTGGACCGGCGTAGCGCACCGCCTTTACGTTAGACTTGCGCAATGTAGCCGCGTAATCACCCTATTCTCGTAGCTTTTGCGCAGGAAATTGCGCAAGCGTAACGTTTTTTCCGAGGCGTAAGGAGGAGTAATACAAATTGGGAAGGACGTGGGCGTGTTACATTGAAATGAGCCGTGACCCCATGCAAATGAAGGGCCGGCCGGCTCGCGCATGCACGCTTGAAGGAGACCATGGTCAGCTCCGCTGTGCGCATGCTCACAACTCGGGAGCGGCGCAATCAGTGAAATTGGAAATGGACTAGGGCAACTTTGTAAACTACGCAGACAGCATAAATAGACAGACACAAATGCACTTCCTTTGCAAAAGTACATCCCTTTGTATCCCTCCCTCTACAGCAAGGTGCTTTTGTTTGTTTGTGACGTGTCTTTGAGATATTTGGGGACTGTTTTGCAGAGTGATTTTTGTCTTTTATGGGTTTTCTTTGTTGTTATTCTGTTTAAATTATATTTTTGCTGGGCATTTTTTTTTTTTGCTCGTCATTTATTTAATTTTTTTGGTTCTGTTTGTGTATGATTTTGGAATGTGGGGGTGATATTCCTGTGGGAAAAGGGGTGTCACCCTCATTTGTGGTGGAGAAGTGATCCCCAGGTCTGTGTGAATGGTGTATGAATGTACAGTGACATAATTGGAGCCGTGGCATGGCGTTGCAGCTCACAAGTCCTGCATGGTGGACTGGTGCCAATCCAATGTGATGACGATGTGGTGTGTGTGTGCTAGGGACCACAGTGGTGTGCATGCATGCATTCTCATTGTGCCATGATTAATGTGTGTGTTTAACGTGCAAAGATGCATAATGTGAGCTGGCATGAGATGGGGTCATGAGATGGGGTACCAGTGCATATGCAGAGTCACCTTGAAGGGAAAAGACAGGAGGATGTTAGTCATGCATGTGCCACTTGTGAGATGTGCATCACGGGAGGGGATAGTCATGCCTGCCACCCATGTCACTCACCAACCAGCCAGCTGTCCCCATACATGTTCTGTTCGAAATCTGTGGGGATGGGGCTCTGATTGTATATGTAGCTGTCATGGGTGTCATGGGTGGTGCCATGTGTTGGGCTGCTGATGTCCTCCTGCAAGGTTGTGGTAATTCCAGGATGGCATGAGGGGTGAATCTGAAGATGCGATACACCTCAGAATCACTCATGCCAAAGATGTCTATGCGTGTGTGATATATCAAGTGAAGAGTGAGGGGCTTGTATCAGATAAGAATATTGTATTAGATTAGATTAACCACTTTGCAACCGCCCTATGCCGAAAGTACGGCTCTAGGGCGGTTGCTGTATTCTAACTGGCCGTTAATTAACGGCCTGTCAGAATCGCGCTCCCGCGCGCCTCCTGAGGCGCGCACACGGGAACATCCGTGACCGCCGGGTCCAGAGGACCCGGCGCATCACGGATCACGGTAAATCGCCGCTGATAGCGGCGGTTTACCACGTGATCGCGCCGTCCAATGACGGCGCGATCAGATGTAAACAGACCGGCGTCATTTGATGACGCCGGTTCCTCCCTCCTCTCTCTGTACCGATCGGTACAGTGTGAGAGGAGAGGGGAGGGAGCGGATGGCAGCGCCAGTGCTGCGGGCTGGATCTGTGACAAATGCAGTCACAGATCCATCCATCCCTCCCTCCCTGCTCAGCCATCCCTGCTGCATATACTCTGCAATACTCACCTGGGCATACTCTGCAATACTCAGGCATACTCTGGCAATACTCTGGGCATACTCTGCAATACTCAGGCATACTCTGGCAATACTCTGGGCAATACTCTGGGCATACTCTGGCAATACTCTGGCAATACTCTGGGCAATACTCTGGGCATACTCAGGCATACTCTGGGCAATACTCTGGGCAATACTCTGGGCAATACTCTGGGCAATACTCTGGGCAATACTCTGGGCATACTCTGCAATACCCTGGGCATACTCTGCATACTCCGCAATACTCTGGCAATACTCTGGCAATACTCTGGGCATACTCTGCAATACTCTGGGCATACTCTGCAATACTCTGGGCATACTCTGCAATACTCTGGGCATACTCTGCAATACTCTGGGCATACTCCGCAATACTCTGGGCATACTCTGCAATACCCTGGGCATACTCTGCAATACCCTGGGCATACTCTGCATACTCCGCAATACTCTGGCAATACTCTGGCAATACTCTGGGCATACTCTGCAATACTCTGGGCATACTCTGCAATACCCTGGGCATACTCTGCATACTCCGCAATACTCTGGCAATACTCTGGCAATACTCTGGGCATACTCTGCAATACTCTGGGCATACTCTGCAATACTCTGGGCATACTCTGCAATACTCTGGGCATACTCCGCAATACTCTGGGCATACTCTGCAATACCCTGGGCATACTCTGCAATACCCTGGGCATACTCTGCATACTCCGCAATACTCTGGCAATACTCTGGGCATACTCTGGCAATACTCTGGGCATACTCTGCAATACTCTGGGCATACTCTGCAATACTCTGGGCATACTCTGGGCATACTCTGGGCATACTCTGCAATACTCTGGGCAATACTCTGGGCATACTCTGCAATACTCTGGGCAATACTCCGGGCATACTCTGGCAATACTCCGGGCATACTCTGGCAATACTCCGGGCATACTCTGGGCATACTCTGGCAATACTCTGGCAATACTCCGCAATACTCTTGGCATACTCCGCAATACTCTGGGCATACTTAGCAATTCTCTGGGCATACAGCAGCCCCTGTCCCCGCAAGCTCGCATGCAGAAGCGAACGCATACGCAAGTCCCGCCCACATATAAAAACGGTGTTCAAACCACATGTGAGGTATCTTTATATCATGTTTTGGGGTTTTATGTATTTTTCTAGCAAATAAATGATGATTTTTACATGTAGGAGAGAAATGTCAGAATTGGCCTGGGTGCTCCCTGCATGTTGGGCCTCTGTATGTGGCCGCACTGTGTAAAAGTCTCACACATGGGGTATCGCCATACTCGGGAGGAATAGCAGAATGTGTTTTGGGGTGTTATTTGTGGTATGCATATGCTGTGTGTGAAAAAATAACCTAATAATATGAAAATTTGATGAAAAAAAAATAAATCTTGATTTTGCAAAGAATTGTGGGAAAAAATTACAACTTTAAAAAACTCACCAGGCCTCTTTCTAAATACCTTGGAATGTCTTCTTTCCAAAAAGGGGTCATTTGGGGGGTATTTGTACTTTTCTGGCATGTTAGGGTCTCAAGAAATGAGAGAGGCTGTCAGTACTTCAGGTGTGATGAAATTGATCAATTTTCAGGATTTGGTACCATAGCTTGTAGACCCCATAACTTTCACCCAGACTAAATAATATCCAACATTTTTTATTTTTTTTTACCAAAGATATGTAGCAGTATACATTTTAGGCCAAATTTATGAAGAAAAATTACTTTTTTGCAAAATTTTATAATAGAAATGAAGAAAAATTATTATTTTTTGCAAAATTTTGTTCTTTTTTCATTTATAGCAAAAAAAATAAAAACCGCAGAGGTGATGAAACACCACCAAAAGAAAGCTCTATTTGTGGGAAAAAAAGGACAAAAATTTCATTTGGTTATAGTGTTGTATGACTGAGTTATTGTCATTCAAAATGTGAGAGCACCGAAAGCTGAAAATTGGTCTGGTTATTAAGGGTGTTTAAGTGCCCAGTGGTCAAGTGGTTAAATTGTAAATTTTAGATAAGCAAATAAAAAAAAATAAAAAAACATCTCCCGTGCCCTAATTAGTGCCATCCTCCGTGCCCTCCTCCTTCTTTGTTCATCTAAAGTCAGTAGTATAGCTATGCGCGACGATGCCCCTGGCATGTTGGCATACAGATTGTTGAGCAACACGTGTGACTGCTGAACTCCTCACTAACAGTGTTGCTTTATCTGACAAGTAGACTTTTTTTCTTTTTTTAGACCAGCTTTTATCAGCTCTAATTTTAGACAGGACATTTTGCTGTTGCGCACACTGCGTCGCCTGCGCTGCCCCAACGTTGTTTTGTGGATCCCCGTAAGTCCCTCATTAGCATATTTGACTAGCAAATCAATGGTGTGTCTATCGCACTTTTGCTCGGACGGATGCGCCAGTCTAACGAAATTACGCGGGACAAAAAAAACACGATATTTTGCGTATCTCGTTCTGGGGATGCCGCGCAACGAAACGCACGCGCACATTTAGACTTACGCACGCGCATCTCCTGTTGCGCAGGCGTAATCGCTCTGTGAATCTGGGCCTTAATGTTTAAGAAGTCCTTATTTTATTTTTATTATTTAAAAAAATGTAATCTTAAAAAACTCCCTCATTGAATATCCATTGTCAATAACAATGACGAATAAAAAAAACAGATGACCAACTACAATGGTATTCATAGCAGGATGATAACACCATGAGCTGTTTTCAGCCACATAAAGGAAAGGGACAGAACTGGTGGTGACATCATTGACCAAATATGGCCATGGCCACGGCCATATTCAATGCAAGCGGCTTCCTTAGGGACCAATGACAGCAGGAAGCTGTCATATATAGAAGTAAAAATACCCCTTTTTTATGTGGTTGGCAAACAGGGAGCAGAAAGGGCAGAGTTCAAGCATTTGTACAAACTCCCAAACAGCCAAAATTCAGACCAAACCCCTGACTCATCCCTAATATCCTGAGCAAATTCACATTGGAATTCCATCGGAGTAAAATAGAACATGTTCTCTATGTAAACTCTGATGGAATTCATCGAAATTTCCAAAAGGAATTACTCCGATGGGGCATACACACGGTTGGAATTTCCGATGGAAAAAGTCCATCGTGTGTACGGAGCTTTAGTCAAATTTTGCTTACGAGTAGTAAGAAATGTGAATGTTTTATACAGTTCCATGGCTCCTGTATAATTAATTTAAATTGTATGCACTATTTCAAATACAGGTGACTTTTTGTGAAATGTCGTTTTTAAGATGTACCATTATAGACAGGGCCGGCCCTATGATGGGACCAGGTGGTACCATGGGTACCAGGCGGCACTTTTTGGGGGAGCGGCATACTGAGAGCCAGCCTGCTCCACTGTGTGTGAGGAGCACCGCTATGCTGCTGTTAGCGGTGACACTAGCGAGCGCCGGGCAGACAGAACACTTAAAGGGGGGGGCAGACAGCAAGTGAGTGGGGCAGGCGCCGCTGCCTGTAAGGAGCCCGGTGCCGCTGTTGTTAGCGGTGACACTAGCGGGCGCTGGGCAGACAGAACACTCAAAGAGGGGGGAGCAGTCACCGAGTGAGTGGGGCAGGCACCGCTGCCTGTGAGGAGCCCAGCGCCGCTGCTGTTAGCAGTGACACTAGTGACTAGCGGGCGGACAGAACACTAAAAGGAGGGGGCAGGGAGCAGTCAGCGAGTGAGCGGCAGGGGAGCAGAAAGATTATGTCATCTTTCACCGCCCGCCCTGTTATACCGCAGTTCTGCCCTCACTGCAGCTGCAGGCAGCAGAGAGATTATAATATCTCTCTGCTGCCTGCCTTTATTCTGGGACACAGCAAGTGACAACCCACAACGTGTGGCAGGTGAAGTAATGACAATCCGCAGCGTTGTGTGGCAGGTGGCAATCCGCAACGGGTGGCAGGTGGTAAGTGATGTGGCACGTGACGTCTTTTCAAGTGGCAATCCGCAACGTGTGGCATGTGTGGTGGCAAATGACAACCCGCAATGTGTGGCAGGTGACGTAAGTGACAATCCGCAACGTGTGGCAATCCGCGACGGGTGGCAAGTGATGTGGCACGCAACCTTTCGCAATGTGTGGCAAGTGACCATCTACAACATATGGCAGGTGACGTTGTGGCAAGTGGCAATCTGCAACCTGTGGCATGTGATGTGACAAATGACAACCCGCAACGTGTGGCAGGTGACGTAAATGACAATCCGCAATGTGTAGCAGGTGACAATCCGCAACGTGTGGCAAGTGACCACCCGCATCTGGTGGTGGAGTCTGAAGCAAAACTGTAAGTACAAACACACATTACAATGAGACACGAGAGCCTGTGAGGGACTTGCCTTGCCCAGCCCTGATTAACCACTTAAGGACCGGAAGCATTTGCCCACTTAATTACCAGGAAATGTTTTGTGATACAGCACTGTGTGGCTTAAACTAACTATTGTCGTGCGACATTGTACCCAAATGTCCTTTTTTCCCACAAATAGAGCTTTCTTTTGGTGATATTTTTTTTTTTTTTTTTTAGTGTATTTTTGTGCGTGAACTCGAGAGAGAGGAGCCGGACTGCAGGAGTTGGGAGTAGGCAGACCCTCCCCCCGGAGGCAATCGCCATCCTTCTCCATGCCCCTGGTGGCAATGGCGGGTGTGAAGGGGGGCCTCCCACTCACCCCGCCCTACCTGCTCCTCTTGGGAGCCCAACTGGGGCCCAACGGGACCCCAATGGGGCAGAGGGACTCCCCCTATGAGGGAGTGAGGGGGCCTAGCCCACCCAGCCAGCCCCGTAGGTCCTTCGCCTCTCTTTATTTTAGGAGACCGCATGGCCAAAGTGCATGTGTTTTAAACCAATTTCGTGTGCGTGCAAGTGTGGTGGGTTTTTTTTGTGGGGGGGGGGGGGGGGTGGGCGTACTAAGCACAGGCGTACCATGCATAGCACACCCACCGGGAGCCGGGCTGAGACCACCAAACTCAATTCACATGTAGCCAAGACCGGGATCCGAACCCTTGGCTGCAGAGGTGAATGGCTTGTCAGCGCAGTGCCAATCACGTTGAGCCACCACAGCTCCCTCTATTTTGGTGATATTTGACCACCTCTACGGTTTAAATTTTTTGTGCTATAAACAACAAAAAACGACAATTTAAAAAAAAATACTGTTTATATATTTTTTTTATTTTTTGCTATAATATCCCAAAAATGTATATATAAAAAAATAATAATTTCTTTATCAGTTTAGGCCAATATGTATTCTTCTACATATTTCTAGTACCAAAAAAAACACAATTAGCGTTCATTGATTAGTTTGCGCAAAAGACATCGTGGCCGCTGGCAATTCACAGGTCCATTTATACTCCTGGATACATGTATAGAGCCATGACAGGTCCTCTTTATATTCCTTTACATGTAAAGAGCCATGACAGGTCCTCTATATACATGTATAGAGCCATGACAAGTCCTCTTTTTACTCCTATATACATGTAGACCGCCATGACCGGTCCTCTTTTTATATTCCTATATACATGTATAGAGCTATGACATGTCCTTTTATACCCCTATATACATGTATAGAGCCATGACAGGTCCTCTTTAGTTATCATGATATAAAATAATGAATGTGGGGGCCTTTTGGTGGGCATGATTTTTTTTTGGGGGGGGGGGGGGCAGATTTTCATTCTTGGTCCCAGGCAGCACAATGTCTTGGGCCGGCACTGATTATAGAAATTGTTATACCATTGCATGCCTCTTTATTGTTGATCAATATCCCCTTTGAAGCATTTGTAATATATGGCATTCCTGTTTTTTTTTTTTTTTTTGTGGTTGTTAAACCTTACATACCCAACAAAGTGACTGGCTTCAGGTCATACACGGAGATTAAAATCCTTTTACATAACTTGTACCTGTTTACCTGCAGCCCTCTTTTCCATTCAAAATTTAGAGTTTATTCAGCTTGTCTGTGCACCCAAGGAAAATGCATACAAAAAGGCATGTAAAATGTGTAAAATACACAAAAATTACTTGAAATTAAATCACAATATCTGAACATGGAACATTATTTTTTGTATACACACCTCATGATAGTGACATCCACATTTTCCACGTAAGAATTCCTTATATCGACCCATAGTGACACTAAATGTATCCACTACTTCATATCCATAAAGTGCAGCAGTCTTTAGGATTAGTTTGTTTTCATGAGATAGCTGTCTTACTTGCATCTGTGTATAAAAGTTATATAAATATCAGATTTTATTATACATTTACTACAGTATAATACATCAACTGATCCCACATATTAGGTTACTTAAGAAAGCTGAAAAGGACATCAGTGAGTTAGGCCGCGTACACGGGATCGGTCAAAACTGATGAAAACGGACTGAAGGACCATTTCATTGGTCCAAACCGATTGTGTGTGGGCCCCATCGATCAGTTATCCTTCGGTCAAAAAAAAGAGAACCTGCTTTAAAATTTGACCGATGGACGCCTGACCGATGGGTCAAAACCGATCGTTAGTATGCAAAAGCATTGGTTAAAAGGCTGTGCATGCTCAGAATCAAGTCGACGCATACTTGGAAGCATTGAACTTCTTTTTTTTCAGCACGTCGTTGTGTTAAAAGGTAAACGTCACCGCGTTCTAACACGATTGTTTTTTTAACAGATGGTGTATAGGCACATCAGACCATCAGTCAGCTTCATCGGTTAACCATCGGTTAACCAATGAAAATGGTCCTTCGGACCGTTCTCATCGGATGGACTGATCGTGTGTACGTGGCCTTATACGACCAAACTACACTATGAACTAATATAACACTGTTCTGATACTGGAAATCCAGAAGAAGGCCAAGGAACCTAAGTGAAACATTTGGAAAATGTCACCTCATGGGAATGTACAGTATTTTTGCACATATGTTTGTTTTTTATTTTGCTGAAGGACTGAAGACGAAACAAAAGCTATTTCTATTGCTTTATTGTCAAGTAAATATGAAATATTGTACATTAATAGTTAAGATTTGCCGCGTTAACCTTTTCAAGTTGCAGGGTAGTCATCCTTAATACCCAGACCAATTTTTTTAGTTTTGTTATGAACTCAACAATAACCTTTTGACTCTTTTGTTTACTTTTTTTAATCACATATGGGGTTAGAGAAATAATTAGAGAAAGGGAAAAAATTGAAAAAATTCAGTTTTAATGTGACATATTTTGCATAATTAATACTGTTTCAAATATTTGTATTCTCTAGTTTTCCTGATAACAGGGACACAAGCCCAACCCCTTGCGAATGAGTCAGAGATAAGACACCGTCTTCTCCCATCTTAACTCATTTTGCTCTGCCCCTCGTCCCTTTCAACTGCCACAAAATGGGGTTGATTTACTAAAGAAAAAGTAACTGTTCACTTAGAAAAGGGAAAGTTCACTTAGCTTAGTAAATATGATGAACCTGCATTCCTTGTAATCATCCAATCACATGTAAGCCAAAATGAATTTCTTTAAATTTTTCTTGCATGTGATTGGGTACTGAAAGTGAACACAAGTTGGGAAAGTTAACCCCCTTGGCGGTATTCCCGAGTCTGATTTGGGGTTAAATTTTTATGCTGCGAATGGTAACCCCGAGTCAGACTCGGGCTCGCCTCGCTGAATCCACAGGCAGTGTTTACTTACCTTGTTCCTGGATCCAGCGATGCATCCGCGCTCTGTGAGCGAGCGGCGCCATCGCTCGATTCACACAGTGCCTCTGTGTGCTGCCAAGCTCCGTTCCCTGCGACGTTACGACACACGGGGGCATAGAACGGCGCCATATTCAAAAATGTAAACAAACACATTACATACAGTATACTGTAATCTTATAGATTACAGTACTGTATGTAAAAAATACACACCCCCTTTGTCCCTAGTGGTCTGTCCTGTGCCCTACATGTACTTTTACATAATAAAAACTGTTCTTTCTCCCTGCAAACTGTAGATTGCCCATAGCAGCCAAAAGTGTCCCTTTATGTCAAAAATGGTTTTAGAGCAGCTAGAAAACAGCAATAATAAATCAGAATCACTTGCAGAATTGAGCGATATCGATTTGTGGGGAAATTCGTCATAAAAAAATTAAAATAATGACAGCGACAATTCTGCAACTGAGCAAATTTCAGTGATTTTGATTTCATTACATTATTGAATAATTTTTATTATAATTATATTATTATTTGTTATAATTATTTATTATATTATAATTTATAATTTTGTTTTTAATAAAATGTCATACCCGGGAATGCTTATTAGACTCTTGTTTGGTCAGATTTAAGTGAGTTATTCCTAAGAATTACAAACCTACAATAAAAAACGCCAAATTTCCTTGCAAATAATGGTACCGCTTTCAGCACCTAAAATCTGAAAGAATCATACCGGCAGGGAGGTTAACCAATTCGGTACAAGCATACTGTAGTACTAAGCAAGAGACAGAGTTCTGACTATGACCTACACCAAGATTTTGGAGTTCATCTGAACAGATTTCTGCATTTGAAGTAATGCAATATTGTTTAGCTTAAAAGGATTCTGTAACTACAGTAAATATAACATGAAAACTGTAATCTAAGTCATACAGCTGTTTTATCTAGATTGGTGTTTACTTCCTATTTGGGAATGTGGTTTCAGCTTCTAAACATAATTTAGTTTGTAAACTTATCCAAATGTGGCATTTGGAATCTCACAGTTGACTTGCTGGTTCCTATGTGTTCTTTGTTGTTCATGTTAAATCTCCTATTATTATTATTATTATACAGGATTTATATAGCGCCAACAGTTTATGCAGCGCTTTACAATTTTAAAAGGAAGACAATACAGTTACAATACAATAAAATACAAGAGGATTAAGAGGGTCCTGCTCAGAAGAGCTTACAATCTAAAAGGGTGGGGCAGGTGGTATAAAAAGTTGTAACTGTGGGGAATGAGCTGATGGAATTGATAAAAGATTAGTTGGAGACATAATAGGCTTCCCTGAAGAGATGAGTGTTCAGGGATCGCCTCAAGGTAGCAAGAATAGGGGATAGCGAGACAGGGAGACAGAGAATGGGAGAGGCTATTGAGAAATCCTGGAATCACTAACTTCCATTTAAGGTGGAACTAAGCCTATTAATTTAACTGTTTCCCAACACAGTTACATTTAAGGCATGCAAAAAATTGATTATAATAATAATTATAAAAATAATTGTCACAATTGCTTGTGTTCTCAACGAAACTGTCACACCATCAAATGGCTGTTTTAACCACTTCGGGTCCGCGCTATTGACAGAATACGTCAACAGCGCGGACCTGAGGCGCCGGGGGCACGTCTTTGGACGTGATTTACTTGTAATTCCCCACGCGCGCCACCCTGTGGCGCGCGGCGGGGAAAAACAGTCCCGACGCATCACCGAGGATTCAATGCGTGTACCCGGCGGCCGCGATGTCCGTCAGGTACACACGATCGTCGGTGACAGAGCAGGGACATGGAGCTCTGTGTGTAAACGTCCTGTCAGGGAGAGGTGACAGATGCTGTTTCCCTTGTACATAGGGAAACAGCATCGATCACCTCCCCCAGTTACCCCCCTCCCCCCACACAGTTAGAACACACCCAGGCAATACATTTAACCCCTTCCTCACCCCCTAGTGTTAACCCCTTCAATGCCAGTCACATTTATACAGTAATTAGTGCATATTTATAGCACTGGTCGCTGTATAAATGTGAATGGCGCCAAAAATGTGTCAAAAGTGTCCGATGTGTCCGCCGCAATATCGCAGTCCCAAAAAAATCGCAGATCGCCGCCATTACTAGTAAAAAAATATATAAAAAAAAATCATAATTCTGTCCCCTATTTTGTAGGTGCTATAACTTTTGCGCAAAGCAGTCACTTATTGTGATTTTTTTTTTTTTACAAAAATACATAGAAGAATATGTATCGGCCTTAACTGAGAAAAAAAAATATTAAAAAAAAAAAAAAAATTGGGATATTTATTATAGCAACAAGTAAAAAATATATATATATTTTTAAATTGTCGCTCTTTTTTTGTTTATAACGCAAAAAATAAAAACCGCACGGGCGATCAAATACCACCAAAAGAAAGCTCTATTTGTGGGGAAAAAAAGGACGCCAATTTTGTTTGGGTGCCACGTCGCACGACCGTGCAATTGTCAGTTAAATCGATGCAGTGCCGGAAGCTGAAATTTTGCCTGGGCACGAAGGGGGTTTATGTGCCCAGTAAGCAAGTGGTTAAAATCTGCATTGTGTGCAACATCATAACAGCTTGTTATCAAACAGATGCTAACAGTGCAGTTTCCTTTGCTTTAAAGGGTGTTGTTCCTCTTTAACTGCTTCTGGACCACCCACCGCACATATACTGCGGCAGGGCGCAAAACAACCTACCTGTACATTGTTCGGTCCTTCCAGGTCTGGGGCGTGGGTGTGTGCTGCCAGAGACCTGCTCCTGCTGTGTTGGACACTTAACCCTTTGATCGCCCCTGATGTTAACCCCTTCCCTGCCAGTGTCATGTATACAGTGATAGTGCATTTATTTAGCACTGATCACTGTATTAGTGTCACTGGTCCCCAAAAAGTGTCACTTAGTGTTAGATTTGTCCTTTGCAATGTTGCAAATCACTGATCTCCATCATTACTAGTAAAAAAATATAAGAAAAAAAGGCCATAGTGCTATCCCATAGTTTGTAGATACGATACCCAACCCAATCAATATACGCGTATTGGGATTATTTTTACCAACAATATGTAGCAGAATAGATATTGGCCTAAACTAATAAAGAAATTCAATTTTTTTATTCTTTTATTGGATGTGTTTTATAGCAAAAAATAAAAAATATATATTTATTTTTTCAAAATTTTAAGAATTCTTTGGTTTATAGCACAAAAAAATAAAAACGCAGAGGTAATCAAATACCACCAAAGTCAAGGTCTATTTGTGGAAAAAAAGGACATACGTTATATTTGGGTACAGAGCCGTATAACCGTGCAACTGTCAGTTAGAGCAACGCAGCACTGTTTTGCAAAAAATGACCTGGTCATTAAAGGGCTGAAATCTTCCGGGGCTGAAGTGGTTAAGCTAAAAAAAATACAATATCGATCAACACAATTATTAAATAATACTAATAGCAAGGATTTTTTTTTAAACATTTTGCAATCAAAAACAATTTAATGATCTAGGGTATCACATTATTATAAAAAGTTTGGCTACACATAATAATTTATCTTCTATATTCTTCTATATTAGAGTCAGACATTATATCTTGGAGTATGCACTAAAACCGAGATCCTGGCACAAAGTGACCATGGGAAGATACTTGAACAGAAATGGTTAGTTTGGCCTAGCTACTAGTCGTATGATTCTTAAGGAGATAATGAGAGTCAGCTATAGAATGTCCTGCACTGGTTCCTGTAAGCCATGAGCTACGTCTCCAGGATCGCTAATTCCCCAGAAGGACATATAGTTGTCATGAAGTTGGGGATGAAGGCAAGAGGAGCCCAAGGATTGCAGTAAAATAGATTGTAGAGCAATTCCTTGATCCTCAAACAGCTATTGCACTTCTTATAATTTAGGAACTAGTGATTTTACTGTGATTTTACAGTAACACTTTTATCTTTGAATTATTACACATTTTAAGAAATGGTTATAACATTAACCTGAAAATTATTTTTAATGTGACTTATGCAGATAATACTCAAGTTCCATTTGCACATTATTGGCAGGATTAAAAATGCTAGTTGTTTCCAGAACTGGAATGAGTCATAAAAGGAATGATTCCTCCATCAGACAGCCAAGTCTGAGGTTTCTATCAGACTAATGGAGTTGCAAAGCAAGATGTTGTGCTTTTTTATTTATTTATTTGTATTCATGTTTTAATCAACCTTTTTTTTTAAAAAAAACATGGGTTATTACATGAGCATGGGCTATACATTACAGAATTCCAACCTAAATACAATAAGAATAGGTTAGTAGCACTCTGAGATGCTTTCTCTTTGGAAACCCAAAAGTACTCTGGGAACCCCTTGTCTTGTTTTGTAATATGCAATACAAAGTTTGTATATTGATAATTGAAAAATAAAATGTAAACCTTAAAGAAATTATAAAACCTTCTGTGCTTCACCCACCCCCTCCCCAGATCCCACCTTCCCTCCCCAAATCCCACCTTTTTCTTACCTGAGCCCAATCCAGCCATGTGCACAAGCACAGCGGCTCCAGCCGCTGTCTCGCTTCTAATTGAACATATTGACAGCAGTAGGAGCCATTGGCATCCGCTGCTGTCAATCAAATCCTGTGACATGGGAGTGGGAAGCCGGGCAGAGTCCCACTGTCTGTGTCGATGGATGCAGCAGCGGGACTCAGGAGTGAGCACACACGGGTACCCCCCAGGGAACAGGGCTTTCCGTGGGGTCACCCGATGAAGAGGAGGGGCTTAGAGCGCTGGCCAGGGACACCAGAAGAAGAGGATTGAGGCTGCTCCGTGCAAAGCTATTGCAAAGAGTAGGTAAGTATAGGCATGTTTTTTTGTTTTGTTTTTTAAACTCAAAGGTTTACAACCACTTTAAATAAAGGAACAAAAATAAATTTGACTCAAAGACATTATACTATCACTTTAACAAGCAGAGACATCCCCGGTGAATACTTAGACAAAATCAACTACTACAGAATAAGCCACATAGACATGTTTTTATTAGTAGTCAGAATAGATTGACTGGCTTGCACTAAGAGGGAGCAATGGTATAGCTCAAGCACTCATCAACAGAACTAAGTAGGAAGTCCAATCTATATATGTAATAATCAGATACAGCTGTCCCATATACACATATATGTATTAACTATACATAGAAGACAGCTTAAAAAATATTATGAAATGATTTGCATTACGCAATTTTTTATACACTCTAAATGCACACGATTTCCTTTGCAATCTTCAAAAAATATATTTGAGACCAAGAGTTAACCACAAGCTAAACACACATTTTTGTGTTGGAAATGAATATGCCTATACATTATAAACATATGCACTTCAACTGGTTTTACCTCATTTGTCCTTAATCTTTGCAAACAATATTGTACATATCTGTTCTTATGATGTCAAAACAACACACTATTACAGCAGGTCCTACACATGGTGGACTATATTTCATATGCATTTGTTTTAGAACCATGGGCTCTTGATGATAGTATCTTCTTCACTCAACATACATAATTATCATTATAGTCAAGCAGGATCTACTGCCAATAAATACATGGTTAGTATCTAAATAGAAAGCCTAACATGATACTTCTCCTAGCTTGTGCAGACAAACAGCCTGCACTGTTTAAACTGATGTAATTCAGCAGAATAGAGGCATATCTGGTGTGTTTACTATGTGGTTGTTTGGTTATATGGAGCAGACAGTGTTGGCAATGTGTTTGCAAGTCACCTTGGATGTGTTATGTGAGCTTTCTGAGTCCACATGGACCACAGCCAGTGCTCCACATATGGGGAGAGTTATGTAGTAATGTTATAAAACTTAAGCTAGCTGTGCGATACACAGTAATTATTTTATTTTCAGGTGATGACTCTACTGTCAAGTGTACCCTTTCGCTCATAAAGGCCAGTATTGGAATAGACATGACTGTAGAAATGCTAGCTAGTTTGACTAATGTTTGGGCTGTAAAGCATATGGATTAGATTACTACTGACTTGTAAAGCAGACTTATATTTTATATTGAAATGTCCAAAAACATGATCATGTATAGGATTTAGATTCGGAGCACTTCATGGTTTCTATTATCTGCAGCAAAATGTCAGAACTTTCAGATGTTTAGATAAAACTCTGATGTTCTCAGTTAAATTTTTTGGAGCTTTTAATAACATAATATTGTATGAACTGAGCGATAGTCTGGTTTAAGGCAGTGCCACCAATCAGATAAAAGGCCTTAGTTGTTTTGTGTGGCCACACTACTGAAAACTGATGTAAAACAAGAGGCTTAGCACAAAATGTCCTTTACAAGAAACTGATAAATAAGTCACTATATATTTTTTTATTCAGATTTCTTAAAGAGATTTGGTTTATTTTGTGTTACTTTATACAAGCTGTATTTAACTTTGTATGTATCACTGATGTTGCTGTGTTTTCAGCAGACATGTTGGATTAATAAGGAAAAAAGAGAAAATGGGATCCGATAGGTTCAAACAATTTTACAAAAATCTGTTGCACCTCATCCCATATAACAATAGATTTTATGGTATGGACAGTGGGGGACTATACCGGTGCTTATTCACAACATACAATAGTAATTTTTTGTAATAATTTATTTAAAAGAGAAGAAATTATCACAAAATGTAATACAAAAAACACATATTAGGGCAATAGGATAGGAAAACATAAAACCAGGCAGCTGTGGATCCTGATTACACAAGCAGAGCGTATTACAGATGATCACAACCAAATAGATGTTAAGCCCAATATATTTCGCCTAGATTCCGGATTAATAGTCTATGGGCCAGATTCATGAAGAGTTAGGCTGGCGGATCCAGTGATCCGCCAGCCTAACTGTCACTTTAAGCCGGCGTTTTTGTTTTCTATAACCAGAAAACAAGAAACGCCGGGTTGGAGTTCCGATGCGATCGGCGTAATTGAATTTCGCCATCGCATCGTTACTTCAACTTAAAAATGGCGCCGGGGGCGTTCCCGCTGATTAACGCTGAAAAAATATGTTAATCAGCGGGAGTTGGAAATTCACGATCGTTTTCGGGCGCGACGCAGTGACTTTACGACGTTTCCGGAAGCAATACGCGGCGTAAAGATAAAGCAGCCCCCTAGTGGAATATCCTATGTTAGGTATAGGCGTCGTCATCGCGTCGGAAAAAAAAAAAATCGCGTCGTTTGCGTAAAACATTCATGAATGGGGACGTGGCGTCATTGACGTTCACTGACAGAACTTGGAGCATGCGCACTGGGATGCATTGACACTCGACGCATGCGCAGTACGTTCGCCGCGGGATCGCGCGTAGTTTGAATACTACACGCCCCGTACCCGCCCAATTTGAATTCCGCTGTCTCATTTGCGATGCGCTGCCGCAACTTTAGGAGCAAGTGCTTCATGAATAACAGCACTTGCTCCTAAAATTTCTGCAGCGTAACGTAAATGAGATGCGTTACTCCAGAGCAAAGATTCTCTGATCTACCTGAATCTGGCCCTATAACTCACATCTCAGGTTAAATACAGAAATGTATTTAACATTTTTTGCAAATACACTGGCACATCAAAGTACCTCTGCAAAGTGTGGTCACCAACTTTAAGCTGTCTCACATCTTGAGTTCCCATCTTTGGTCATATACAGTATATATATCAATGAATACATTGAGAGCAGGTATGCCTTGAAGTGATTGTTCTGTCAACTTTCCTGACCATGTGCACATTTTCGTTTTCTAGTCATAACTACTTAAAGTAAGATGAGATATCAAGAGGCAAAGCTGTTGCACAAGATTCCTCCACACATCACAGGTTATTGTGTTTATCAGAGTGAGGTTTGCGACACTATTTGTAAACCCAACCGGTGGCCACATGCACTCACCTACTATTATACCATGTACACACGATCGGATTTCCCGTCGAAATAAACTCAGACGGGTTTTTCCAACAGAATTCCGCTCAAGCTGTCTTGCATACACACGCACACACCAAATTCCGACCGTCGAAAATGCAGTGATGTACAACACTAGCCTAGAATAATGAAGAATAATAAAGCGTAGAAAAATGAAGTTCAATGCTTCCGAGCATGCTTCAAATTGTTTCCAACCATGCGTGTTTTTTTCTCTGTCGGAACTCCAAACAGACAAATGGAATTTCCGATAGAAATTTTTTCCATCGGGAAAAAAAGAGAACATGTTCTCTTTCTAAGTCCATTGGAGTTTCCGACCGAAAAAGTCAGATGGGGCATACACACAGTCGGACTATCCGATGAAGAAATTCCGTCTAACTTTTTTCATCGAAAATTCCGACCGTGTGTACGCAGCATTACATCTTGTTTATGTCAAGTTTGCAATCTTTGTATTGTAAGCGTAGTCACTGTTATTGAATACAATTTTTAAAGATTCTACATTAGGCTGGTATTACAATATTCTTTTCATAGTGATATGCATGTTCTTGACTTCACTTTGGCCTGCAAGACTGAATAGCATTTGTTTATATAGCTACCTTCCTGTCTCATAGTGGATCTCAATACTCATTGCCATTTCTAATTTTACTTATATCTGTTATTTATTTTTTTTACCACTTCAGACTCCACCAATAAAGGACAACGAGACTTGCTCATGGTTTATTTGCCCATAACGTCTCTTCTATGGTTTTGCATCATATGTGGTTCTTCCATCATTATCTTGCACTCTTTTTTTTATTGTATTCATTTGTATTCTTACTTTCTTACAAAAAAAAAAGTAAATAGAAAATGTTTATTCATTTCTGACAGGCAACCGTAATATTAACCCCCATCCTTCATGGCAGGGAAACCCTAAAATCTTGACTTGCCTCTTACTTTTTTTTTTCCCCCTCTCCTAAACCCCCCACCCGTCTCCCCTTCTCCCCCCTTTCCCCCCCGGATCTGTCAATCTCAATTGATGTATAACTTATTTATTTATTTATTTCATCTGTCTGTTTCTGTCATTCCCTGCGCAAATTTTTATGATGTTTTAAAAGCTCTCCATTTGTCCCATATCGCTCTATATCTATCATCCCCTCCTAGGTCTCCTCGACCAAGGTATTCCACTTATATCTGTTATAGATGATTTTAACATACAACAAAACCAAGCACTAATCTTAAAGCGGTTGTAAACCCGCATCAAAATTTTTTATTTTTTTTCTCCTGCAGGGCAAAAGTCATAATGAGCTAATATGCACCGCATATTAGCTCATTATGAAATACTTACCTCGGAACGAGGTGTGTAGAACTTACCTGGTCCACGCCGAGCGAGATATCATCTTGACTCGGTGTGTCTTCTGGGTATCCCCGCTCCAGCGCTGTGATTGGCTGGAGCAGCGATGATGTCACTCCCGCGCATGCGGCGGCCGGTCCTTTCGCCGTGGAGTCCCCCCTGCAAATGCGCCGCTGCAATCAGCGCCACATTGCGAGGGGAATATCTCCTAAACCGTACAGGTTTAGCATATATTCTCCTTACCTACATACAGGGATATATAAGGTAATACTGACATATATTTACACACATAGGTTGGACTTGATGGATTTGTGTCTTTTTTCAACCTCACCTACTATGTACTATGTACTATGTAATATAATATATTACAAATTATGCCCATACCCTTACACTGGAGCACCCCCAGGGTCCCTTGGTAACATCTTTTGAGACAAATTGAGAATTATCAGCTTATGGAAAGGGTGCATCATACTTTTATGGATACTATGGGGGAGAGTTACTAAAATGAAAGCACTCAGAATCTGGTGCAGCTGTGCAATCCGCTTCTAACTTCAGCTTGTTCAATCCTCTTTGGCAAAAAAACCTGGAAGCTGGTTGGTTTCTATGCAAAGCTGCACCAGATTTTCACTCTCCAACTTTAGTAAACAACCCCCTATGCATGTATTTAATAGGAAATGGGAGTCTTGTCCTGCTTATGGATTTGTAGGTGCTTAAACACATGGACAGCAACAAGCCTGCACTACTACGCAGAAGTACTGGATATCCTTGTATTTTTCCCTAATCTGTCTTAATTTTGGGTACTTGAATTTTGTTTTTTGTTATTTGTTTTTTTTTCTCTATTTTACTATTTACAGTCTATTACCATGACCAATTTGAGAAGACTCTGGATTGACTTAGTTCCCCAAAGAGACAATGGGCATCATTTTTGTATGTGTTATCAATAAACATGTGCACACTGAGATATTTTGTTTCGGAATTTGGGTTTCGTCCGAAATATACATTTATTTTGTTACTCCCGAAATTTGTTTTTATTTATTTAGTTTAGTTAAAAAATGCATTTTTCCGAAATTTCGAATTAAGATCGAATCTGTCAATTGAAGGCTTATGGTGTCTGCTGAATGTTCTAAGAAGATTCAACGAAGCAGCTAAACTGTACAGCGCCGCAATCGGTCATTTCTGGTCTAATGCTCCGCCCACAAGCTATAGTAGAATTCTAATGTTGTATGACTAGTAATAATTATATTTATTTATTATTACTAGTCAACCAACTTTAGAATTCTCCTATAGCCTATGGGCGGAGCATTTGACCATAAATGTCTGTTTGCGTCTATCGTATGTTTTTAGCTGCTTTGTTGAATCTTCATGTCTCTATAATGTCAAATCTTTTCTCTCTATGTCAAATAATCTTGGACTAATAAAGTTAGGTTAGGCATATTCGATCGCATATTCGATAGACACAGATCGCTATTGTCACCATTGTGTCGAATCTTCTATCCATATTGAACTGTTGTCAGTTCAATATAAAGCAAACGAAAATAAAGCATTTTTTGTGTCAGATCTTTCGGAATTCAGATTCTGCTTTATCGTTTGTTAAAATGAACGTGAAAATCCCTGAAATTCGGACAAAAATTAATGCAAATGTGTAGTTGTCAACACTTAAGAAATATGTGTACAAGACTGTTACTTGATCTATGCAACATTTGTATGAGAGTTTTTCTTGTTTTCTTATAATACAATAAAAACGTTGGTAAACAAAATATAATATATTACTTACAGGTGAGAGTGAGCGAATTCCAAGCACTGGCAGATGGAAGCCCATTCCTATAGATTTTATGATTACCAAAATAGCAGGCAGATTTTTCCTGCAAAAAAAAAATATGTTTTTGTTTATTATAGAACTGTTATATGTTCTTTTGAAAATATGAAATGTCAGCAAATGTTCATAAATGTGGGAAACAAACAATATAAATGTGCAATCATGTATTCTTTCACACAGGGAAGATCCACTCAGCGGACTCCGCTAGCTCAGCGGGAGATTGCTCCATTGATCTCCGCTGAGCCAGTGGGTGACAGGTCCTTCTCTGCTCACTAAGCGGGGAGGGGCCTGTCAGAGCCCTGCTGATTTCTATGGGGAGATCGGATGAAAATGGAGAGCATGTCCGTTTTCTCAGATCTCATCCAATTCGATGCGCCAGACAGAAGGTGAACGTATCGCCATATGTCTGTCTTAAGCGGATCGGATGGCAGACGGGTGTCAGTGGACACATCTTCCCTGACATCCACCTGCCCATAGGAGTCAATGGGTAGCCAGCTCAGATCCGGCTGAAATATCGTGTGAAAGGGGCCTTATAGACCAGCCTTTCTCAACCTTTTTACCTTAATTTAATCCTTGAAATAACCACTGGGTCTAACAGAAATTTTGCTAAAAATAATGATATCAGTGAGATAAAGAATATTTTAAATAAAGAATTTGCTATACCTAGACTGTATGACAACAAGAGGGTTGTTTTACGAAAGCCCCTGCTATACAAAACAAACTTAATTGCAATAATAATCCTGAAATTAAATAAATAGTGATAATAATATTATTGGTTAAAAAAATGCATTAGTGGTCAGTGGAGAAATACCCCTTTGCATTGTCTGACACCCTTACCTTTGTGATTGACTAAAAAGGGTCTCTTTCCTTTCTTTTTTTGTGAAAAATGTATTTATAGCAAGTAGGTTATTGCTATCAGGGTTTTAGTATGTGCTCCTCCAAAAAAGAGTTTATCGTACCTGTATGTCTAAATCTTTTGCTATAGGCCTCTTCCCTCCTGGTGGGAGACGCAAGCAGGGGTGCTAATATCACATTAGGACCTGATTTCAAGTCCAGATATGCTAATCTAGTCTGGCCAAAGTATTAATTCTTCCAGGTCACATCTATTATGCCAGCCAATATCATCACTTCTTCTTTTGGCCAATCACGCTCCTCCCGATTCCTGATTGGCTTGGAGGAGAAGCAGGAAGACAATAGCAAATAATAATTTGCTTTCATTGCAAAACTAGGTGGGCTCGCGGCTCAGTGCTCTGTGCCCCAAATCCAACCCTTTTTGAAGCCAATCAGAGCATCAGGCTCTTATCATGTGCTTAAACAAAAAAAAAACATTGGAATCTATGCTTCCAGTGCCCTGCATGTAGATTAGGGCCGGGCACAGGGATTAGGGGGATGGCGCCCCTGCACCCCGAATGGAGTGGCCGCCACTGCTCAAATCTTTTTGTCTCTTCATGTAATCCCACACAGAATGATGTTGAGATCAGGACTCTGTGGGGGCTGAAGAATCACTTCTTTATACCGAAGACAGTTCTTAACCTCTTCAGGTCCGCGCTATTAACAGAATACGTGAACAGCGCGGACCTGAGGCGCCGGGGTCACGTCTTTGGACGTGATTTGCTTGTAATTCCCCGCGCGCGCCACAGGGTGGCGCGCGGCGGGGAAAAACAGTCCCGACGCATCACCGAGGATCCGATGCGTGTACCCAGCGGCCGCGATGTCCGTCAGGTACACGCGATCGTCGGTGAGAGAGCAGGGACGTGGAGCTCTGTGTGTAAACACAGAGCTTCACGTCCTGTCAGTGAGGTGACAGATGCTGTTTCTCTTGTACATAGGGAGACAGCATCGGTCACCTCCCCCAGTCACCCCCCTCCCCCCACACAGTTAGAACACACCCAGGCAATACATTTAACCCCTTCCTCACCCCCTAGTGTTAACCCCTTCAATGCCAGTCACATTTATACAGTAATTAGTGCATTTTTATAGCACTGGTCGCTGTATAAATGTGAATGGCGCCAAAAATGTGTCAAAAGTGTCCGATGTGTCCGTCGCAATATCGCAGTCCCAATAAAAATCGCAGATCGCCGCCATTACTAGTAAAAACAAAATATTAAAAAAAAAATCATAATTATGTCCCCTATTTTGTAGGTGCTATAACTTTTGCGCAAAGCAGTCACTTATTGTGATTTTTTTTTTTTTTTTTTACAAAAATACGTAGAAGAATACGTATCGGCCTTAACTGAGAAAAAAAAAAAAAAAATGGGATATTTATTATAGCAACAAGTAAAAAATATATATATATTTTTAAATTGTCGCTCTTTTTTTCATTATAACGCAAAAAATAAAAACCGCACGGGCGATCAAATACCACCAAAAGAAAGCTCTATTTGTGGGGAAAAAAAGGACGCCAATTTTGTTTGGGTGCCACGTCGCACGACCGCGCAATTGTCAGTTAAAGCGACGCAGTGCTGGAAGCTGAAATTTCGCCTGGGCACGAAGGGGGTTTATGTGCCCAGTAAGCAAGTGGTTAAAGCGGAGTTCCACCCTTAAAACCACTTTGTTTCATCCCATCCAGCATACTGGCGTCAGCGCCAGTATGCTGTTTTTTTTTTTTTTTAATCCATGTACTTACTTTATAATAGATCATTTAATTTTGGGCGCACCGCGGTATGTCGCCGCTATAAGGCGTCACGCCTTCCGGAAACAGCCGATTAGCGTTCGGCTCTTCTCGGCGCCTGCGCACAGACCCAGGAGCTGACTGCGCAGGCGCCGTAAATAGCCGGTCCTAGTTCGGCTTTTTTCGGAGGGCGTGACGCGGCTATATATAGTGGTTTTAAGGGTGGAACTCCGCTTTAATGACATTGGCTATATGTTTTGGGTCGTTCTGCTGAAAAATGTATTTGTGGCCAATCACACACCTCCCTGATGGTATGGCATTATGGATAAATATCTGCCTGTGCTTCTCAGCACACCATTGATCGGGCAAAGTCAAAAATTATAGAAGCAGTGGTTGGCCAAGGAAACTTATTGCAATAGAAAGACCCATCTTGCTTACTTCCCTTTGACTTGGTAAATGTTTAACAGTGCCATCAGCACAGAACTGTCAGAAACCAATGGGGCCC
Organism: Rana kukunoris; assembly: GCA_029574335.1. NCBI lineage: Eukaryota > Metazoa > Chordata > Amphibia > Anura > Ranidae > Rana > Rana kukunoris. The sequence continues at coordinate 175,715,050 of CM056051.1, forward strand.
AGGTACAACCATCTACTTTCTGGAATACGCAAAAGGAAAAATTTCCGCGCCAAAAACTAATAAATAGTGATCTTCATCTGTGTGAAGATAATGCAATATAATTAGGTGGTGTGCTGCTCCTCAGTGGTATAGCCGATAGTTCGGAATGGCAGATTAGTCCGGGCTTGGTAGGCTCAATGAGGGCTTGTGTATCGTGCAGCCCTCATTGAGCCTACCAAGCCCGGACTAATCTGCCATTCCGAACTATCGGCGAGCCATCGGAGTAAAGGAGCTGTGACACGCTTTATTCCCAGTGCCAGGCAGGCACTAGCTGGGGTAGGAGGCCATTTGGCTGTCTATGTGCATTTTTATTTGTTTTCAATAAACGGTATTGCACCATGATGTTTTCCATTTAATTTTCCATCCATATATGAGCCTACTTGTTACTATTGTGGAACAGCACGATCCAGCATGCCCATAGTGTACAGGCACTGATCCTGCCCTGCTCATCTGACCTACTTTTAACAGAGAGGTCATACCATCTGGTAAGCACTTAGTATTTCCCCAGCACTTGCGGTGGAACACGAACAATCAATTTTGGTGAAGGTTTCTCTCACACCCCAGAACCAGCACACCACAATCCCGACACAGATTTGTGCACAGACTTTTGTTCAATCAAGATTATATTCTGCAACAGGAAGATCATCCTGATATTCCTTTATATATTATTTCTACACCAAATTCTTATCTTTGGGACTTTAGGTGGACTTTCAATTTTTTAACCTATTATCACACCAACACCAATGTTTTTCCCGACCTTTAGGTCATATTAATATTGTTGTCATTTCTGTAAATATTGTTGTCTTTATCACCTATGGTATACAGGTAATCACATTATGTATTCTGAGTGAAGTCTCCCATGTAGTCCTAGTGGCGCCCTCTATCGTTTCTTCATTTTCACTTTCTGGAATAATCTGTTCAGAAGTGGTTCTCATGGAAGAATTGCATCCAACAAGCCATACCCCCCCCCCCCCCATGGAAACAAGGCTAAGCAACTCAAATATTCACAAAAGCACAAAAACACAAGAACTGGGTTGTAAAAAATGCCAGCAGGTGCTCAGAACTGATTAGAATTATTTGGCAGGAGGCAATTGTTTACTGAAGGGATGCAGATATCAGTGAAGCATGGTGGAGGTTTCTTGAAAGTTTGGGGCTGCATTTCTGTTGGAGATTTGGTCATAATTAATGGTGTCCTCAGTGTAAGCAGACACATATCCATCGTGCCATAACATCAGAGAGGTGTGTAATTGGCCCCAAATTTATTCTGCAACAGGACAACAACCCCAGGCATACAACCAGAGCTGTATCCTGGCCTAGGCCAACAAGGCCCAGGCCTAGGGCAGCACTTTGCAGGGGGGCAGCATGAAAAGAGTCCCCGCCGGCTTTTGCGCTACACTGTTAGGAAAATTAGTCTAGTGCCCCCATAAAGCGGCCGCGCTGCTTCTAGTATGCGGGCGGCCGGCATTCCGCAACTGTGGGGGGGGGGGCTTCCAATTTTGACTGTTTTGTCATCCTGGACCACAAACCTTTCTCACTGTGCTATATGTATCTGCTGCACCATCTACTTAAAGTAGAACTATAGGCAACACTTTTTCCATCCCTGTCCTATTGCGAAGATTTCCCTTCACTTCCTGCTCTATGGGCAACCAGGAAGTAAGAGGAAATCTAAGTAACTTAAGGGAATCCATTGCCCCCCCTCCCCAGGCCCTCAGAACTAGTGTCCTCACTCGAAAATTTCTGGGCGGGTCCTAAACAACACAGGGTGTGGTCGTGACAGGAAGGGGTGGGTCATATTTAAATTAGGGGGTGCACAAGTTTAGTCAGGCCTAGAGCAGCACAAAACCTAAATACACCTCTGCATACAACCAATGTCATTAAGAACTATCTTCAGTGTAAAGGAGTCCTGGAAAAGATGGGTTGACACCTACAAAGCTCTGATCACAACATTATTGACTCTGTCTAAGATTATATGAATAGGCAGAAAGATTTGAGGCAGCCTACATCCATAGAAAATATGTGGTCAGCTCTCTATTGATAACAAACAATATGTGTATTTGCGTGCCACTATGTTGTGCTAAAGAATGACAATCCAATGTCAATGTGCTTATATACGGATTGCTCACACCTATACACACTCTCATCAGTGATTTAAAAAGCCACACATGTGGGAAATTAAACGTTGACAGACATTTTAACCTGTGTGTGCCACCTTCTGTGTCTGTACCAAGGCCAAACATTCCAGGGTATGCAAACTTTTCATCAGGACCATTTGGGTGATTTCTGTTATCATTATGATTTTAAAAGGAGCAAAAAAACATTGTGATAATAAATGGCTTCATGTGATCACTATACTTGAATAAAATACAGTTTTTTGGCATGATTGATATGGCATATTTGATATTTTGGCATGATTGATTGATGATTGGCATGATATTTTCAATATAAATGCCAAAATTTCACAATTTCTGCCAGGGTATGCAAACTTTCAAGCACAACTGTATATTAAATATATACCTAATATTTAAAAATGAGGGTAATAGGTTCTTTGTTCAAAGCCAAACAATTAAGGGGTTTTACATGAGCTTACCTTAATTAATCTTTGATGTTCACTCAAGCTATATAGTTGTACCATATAGCACATCATACAAATAATGGATTAGAGGGCATTAATCATTAATGAAGCTCAAGTTTAGGAAAACACAATAACGTAGATTTTTGGAAAATGCACTTTTACTTAAATCAATCATGACTGGCATATGGGTGTTTCCACTTTGTAGTTTACTGATTGCAACATTTTCCGGTTTCCTTTTTCCGGTTTTGTTTGATGACACATTCCTGCATTGTTAAGTTAAATATCATTTCTGTTTGGTATTTATTAATGTTAATAGACCCTTTAATTATGTCTCTCCTGCACTTATACACCATCACAATATGTAGACTTAGATCTACATGATCATAGGTAATGTTTGATACAAATCATATGCATGCATTCATGCATACACAAATTCAATATGAAATTCATTAAAAACATTCTAATTCTGATGTATGCAATTACCAGAAAAAAATACATCAATCCTTACATATTATGAAAATATGTTCAATGAATTTACATATCAATGCAAATAAATTTGCTGTGCAGAATTCAACTTCCATTAGTATGATTATTCTATATTGTTAAAAAACGTTTGGATTTTTTGGTTAGATGAGAAATGAGCATGTGTTGCCAGTGCCGATCCTGACCTCCCTGGGGCCCTAAGCAGAAGGACATGTCACATTAAAGTTGCGAAGCGTGTGGGCTGACGAAAATTATACAGTATGTCACATTAAGGTTTCGAAATGGGTGAGGCTGCCGACAATTAGGAAGGGGGGAGGGGGTGTTCTGCTGTCGGAAATGACATCTTCTTACATTAGTGAGAAGCGGGGGGTGCTGACTTCTTACCTCTTCTCCCATTCAGCCAGCGAGTGTGAGGGGCCGAACATGACTTCTCACCAGGCGGGGCCTCTAGTAATTTGGGGGCCCTCCGCAGCTTTGCGGGGCCCTAAGCGGCTTGCATAGTGAGCCTATAGGGCGGATCGGCCCCATGTGTTGCCCATAGTGGCTAAATAATACCCAAATGCCTTTTTTTGCATTGCATATTTTACTCTAAAAAAATATATATATATATATATATATATATATATATATATATATATATATATATATGTATATTTGTTTCTCTGCTCCTGCATACAGCCCTGTGTGTGCTTTAAACTTGAACCTTACAAAAAGTTTGGGCTTTCCCCATTAGGGTAAGCACCAGGTTTACTTTAATCCCCATCCCTTCTCAGCATATACTTACCTCTTTTGCCCCCAACATGATTAGTTTCAGGCAGTGGCATGCCATGGGCGCCATATGAAGGGGGCGCTGTTGAGTGGCTGGGCAGCAAGGCACTTAGCAGGGTCTGAGGGTCTCTTCTTCCCTCCTCCCGCGCATAGGATCTCATTTTCAGCACCTTTGCTAATGGACAATGGCAGCGCAATCCCTGCTGCATTCAGCCACAGCCCTCCCCTGTTCTCCCAGGCTCTCCCATTCCATCTGGTCGGATTGACAGCGCACAAAAGAAGAAGGAGGAACATCAGTTTCTCGCTCTCCTCTGTGAAAACTGAGGCCTTTAGTGATGAAGATTTCATTAGTATTGGTTCTGCATTTACCTGACCTTGGAGGGCAGAGGATGGATCAGGGGTCTAATAAACCCTAGATTTCTCTATAAAGAGGATATGTCACTACCCAAGGTATCACAAGGGATAATAAATATCATTAATTTTGTTAGCTGTTTTTTTGTTAAGGTTAAAAGATGGGTTCCAAATGTTTTGACAGGGGCGCAGTTTCAGTGCTTGCCATAGGCGCTATTTTCACTAGATACGCCTCTGGATTCAGGAGGTTGTAGGAAAGACAGCTGTGTAAAATATAGTACATTCTTCTTTTTATTTTATACAAATAAAAAGCAGGGGTGTATTAATAAAAACAGTAATGATAATATAATAATTATTGAATGTACCCCTGATGCTGACAGAAATATGTGTTCAAAACAGACTACAAAAACTTAAAGCGGAGTTCCACCCAAAAATGGAACTTCAGCTGTCCAGATTCCTCCCCCCTCCAGTGGTGTCACATTTGTCACCTTTCAGGGGGGAGGAGGGAGCTGTCTAATACAGGGATTTGCTTCCACTTCCGGTGAAAGATCGCAGAAGTATCTGCAGTGATCTACGCTATGTCTGGCCCCTCCTCCGCCCCCACCTGCTGTCTTCTGAGTCACACAGGCAGGTCCCAGAAGACAGCATGGACCTCTCAGAACATGCAGCGTGACTTGCGCATGCACAGTAGGGAACCAGGCTGTGAAGCAGAAAGGCTTCACTTCCTGATAATCTTACTGAAGGTGCTGGCGCCTCTACCTGGGAGCCGAGGGACAGGTCGGCTTCAGGTGAGGACATCGCAGGCACCCTGGACAGGTAAGTGTCCTTATTTTAAAAGTCAGCAACTGCAGTATTTGTAGCTGCTGACTTTTACGGGGTTTTTTTTCAGCGGAACTCCGCTTTAATGTGAATAAATCACCAGGACCATATGGATAGTGCTGAGACCTCCAAAAATGTAATTTTTAATTTTTAAGGACACCTTATTGACAAACGCAAATGTGGACTATCAATATTCAAAAAATGGTTGAGATACTGTATATTTCAGGAAACTACAGATCAGTCATCCTAATGAGAAGGCATTTAGATACAGGAAGGCCTGCGGATATATTTTACCTACACTTTGCTAAAGCATTTGATACTTAACCACTTGAGGCCCCACTCATCGTCAATTGACGGCAGCTTAGGGGATCTGAATATCCAAGCTGCCGTCAATTGACGGCATAGTTTTCTCTGGCCACTGGGGGGCGCGCGCGCGCCGGTGGCGGCGCGCGCGCGCACCCGGCGCGTCCCCGAGATGCTGATGCGCGTGCCTGGCGGTCACGATGTCCGCCAGGTACCCGCTGATCGCAGTTTTAGAGCAGGGACGTGGAGCTCTGTGTGTAAACACAGAGCTCCACGTCCTGTCAGGGAGAGGTGACAGATGCTGTTTCTCTTGTACATAGGGAGTATAAATGTGAATGGTCCCAAAAATGTGTCAAAAGTGTCCGATGTGTCCGTCGCAATATCACAGTCCTGACAAAATTCGCAGATCGCCGTATTACTAGTGAAAAAAAAAAATTGTCAGAATTCTATCCCTTATTTCCTAGCCACTATAACCTTTGCGCAAACCAATTACTATACGCTTATTGCGATTGTTTTTTTTACCAAATATATGTAGAATACATATCGGCCTAAACTGAGAAACAAAAAAAAAATTTTTTAAAAAAAAATGGATTTTTATTATAGCAAAAAGTAAAAAATATTCTGTGTTTTTTTTTCAAAATTGTCGCTCTTTTTTGTTTATAGCGCAAAAAAAAAAAAAAAAAAACGCAGAGGCGATCAAATACCACCAAAAGAAAGCTCTATTTGTGGGGAAAAAAAGGACGTCAATTTTGTTTGTAAGGCACGTCGTACGATCGCGCAATTTTAATTTAAAGCGACGCAGTGCTGAAAGCTGAAATTTCACCTGGTCAGGAAGGGGGTATATGTGCCCAGTAAGCAAGTGGTTAAAGTGGAGTTCCACCCAAAAATGAAACTTCCACTTTTTGGAATCCTCCTCCCCTCCGGTATCACATCTGGCACGTTTCAGAGGGGAGGGGGGAGCATATACCTGTATAATACAGGTATTTGCTCCTACTTCCTGGCATAGATTACTGCAGTGATCTTGGTGACCTGCGTCATGTGCGGCATCTACACTGTCCTCCCCTGCTGTTTCTGGGAAACACACAGGTCCCAGACGACAGCAGGGACCAGTGAGGATGCGCAGCGTGACTCGCGCATGCGCAGTAGGGAACCAGGAAGGAATGTCACATCGTGGGCACCCTGGACAGGTAAGTGTCCATTTATTAAAAGTCAGCAGTTGCAATATTTGTAGCTCCTGGCTTTTAATATTTTTTTTAGGCGGACCTCCGCTTTAACCACTTCCATACTGGGCACTTAAACACCCCTCCTGACCAGACCAATTTTCAGCTTTCAGCGCTCTTACACTTTAAATGACAATTACTCAGTCATGGAACACTGTACCCAAATGATTTTTTTGTCCTTTTTTCCCACAAATAGCTTTCTTTTGGTGGTATTTGATCACCTCTGGGTTTTTTATTTTTTGCGCTATTAATGAAAAAAGACCAAAAATTTGTAAAAAAAATGATTTTTTTCTTAGTTTCTGTGATAAAATTTTGCAAATTATTAACTTTTCTTCATACATTTTGTCCACAATTTATACTGATACATGTCTTTGATAAAAATAACCCAAAGTTTTTGGAAATTATTTGGAAAGTTTTAGAGTCTACAAGTGTGAAAGTTTTAGAGTCTACAAGCTATGGTGTAAATCATAAAAAAATTATCACATCTGATCACACCTGATGTACTGAAGGCCTATCTCATTTCATGAGACCCTAACAAGCCAGTAAAGTACAAATGCCCACAGATGGCACTGATGAGGTGGCACAGATGGCACTGAGATGGGTACTGATGAGATGGGTACTGATGTGCACCGATGAGGCCTGTGTACTGGTGGACACAGGTGGGCACTGATGAGGCAGCACAGATGGCACTAATGAGGCGGCACAGATGGCACTAATGAGGCGGCACAGATGGCACTAATGAGGCGGCACAGCAAATTGAAGGACGAAAACTGGACAGCCGCACTCCGAAATCACTTAAAATAAGTTGTCTTTTATTTTTCAACTGTACATACAGTCACTGCAACCAACAAAATACAGTATGGCCGATGCGTTTCGCACTTACAATCAGTGCTTAGTCATGGCTCATGGTACATGAATAGAGAACTGGTGACAGGAGTAAGTATAAATGGCTCTTTTTCTGAATGGTCTAGAGTTGTGGGCAATGTGCCTTAAAGCGGAGGTTCATCCAAAAATTAACTTTCTGTCACTAGATCCAGCATACTGCTGACATCTGCAGTATGCTGGAATTTTTTTTTTGTATTTATCGTTGTAGCCATCTTTCTTCTCCGGCTCTGAGCGGGGAATCCTGCGGGGAGTAGGCATTCCTAAATCAAGTGCCTTCCGAAAATAGCCAAAGTGACACTCGGCTGTTTACGGCGCCTGCGCCTGCCTTGTAGAGCTAACTGTGCAGGCGCCGTAAACACCCATATTTGGGTATTTTCGGAAGGCGTGACGCGCTATCCAAGCCCGTCAATCAACTGCGCTTGATTTAGGAACACCTATACCCGGAAGGATACGCCGCTCGGTGCCAGAGAAGAAAAACGCCTAAAACGCCTAAAACGATAAGTACAAAAAAAAAATCCAGCATACAGAAAGTTAATTTTTGGCTGAACCTCTGCTTTAAGGCTCTGTCCTAGGACCATTTCTGTTTAACATGTTCATGAATGACATAGAGTTTGAAATAGATAGTTCAATTCCAGTCTTAATAGAATGATACCAAGCTAAGCAGGGCAATCACTTTGCATTAGGATGTAGCAACCTTACAAGAAGACCTTGATAAAATAGAGAAATGTCAGCTACATGTTGGATGAGGTTTAATGTTGAAACATGTAAAGTAATGCAATCGGGAGCTAAAAATATGCATGCAAGATATTCATTATGGGGAGAACCTCTGGGGAAATCAAGGATGAAAAAAGAACTGGGGGACCTTGTTGACCTCAGACTCAGCAAAAGTCTGTAATCCTACCATTTTACCAAATACTGATTCAGCCTCATCTTGAATATTCAGTTAAATCATGGTCACCAATCCTCAGGAATGCTGTCCTTGAACTGGAGAGGGTCCAGAGAAGATCAATACAACTAATAAGGGGGCTGGAGGACCTTAGTTAAGAGGAATGACTAGAAAAATTAAGCGTACTCTCCCTGTAGAAGAGGCTATTAAGAAGGCATATAAAGGTCTCAGAAGAAGACATGTGTCCATGACGTCAAATGAGAGCAGTTCAATCTTAAATTGTGCAATCAGAACCCTTCTTCTACCATTAGTGGTATCATTAATGAGTGTAGATAAAGTAAAAAAAAATGGATTTTGTTTATTCAACCTTACTAACTATGTAGTTATGAAATATCTAGTACGTTAGGATATGGAAAAGTATATGATTCCCTCCATTTGATAACACTGGACCAATCAGACGTCTCCCCGTTGGGCTACAAAACTCTGCCCTTCTTATCCCCATAGCATGGTGGGGGAATGGATGGGGGAAAGGTTATTAGATAATTACCCTGGTCATTTGTGTTCTGTTAACTATTCATTATATTACTTTATATTTTTCAGTTATTGTGGTAAAATATTTTTGTTGCAATAAATGTTGTTATCTTACTGTAATCCTTGACATTGCATGATTTTTTGTTTTCATTAAAATGAACAAACCATTTACCCATCAGTGGACCACTGAAGAGATGATATTTACCTTTCCAATACACTGTGTATAATTTTCAAATGATCTGAATTTAGCCATTGTACTCCTCCTACAACCAGTACAGTCTGGTTAGTGTTCTTAAGGGGACGGGACCTAAAATCAAGAAAACATATATTTTAAAATATTTATTTTAAAATGTTATTTATATGTTTGATCTCATTTACAATAAACCAGTACATACTGCACATGGTAATTTCTTAAAAAAAATGTAATTGATCATTCATTTTACATTAATATGTAGTATATCCACAATCAGATGACTGAAGTTTAAAAAACAAACGGGAGAAAGTTTTGGCTTCTTCATCTCAATGATGACTCTTTATGAAGCCTTAAAAACAGTTATTAAAATCTTTTTTTTTTTATCCAAAAACAAAATTAGGCTATTTACTATGACTGTTCACATACACATTAAACATTTATTGATAGAAAAAGATCCATGACTACAAACTTTGTGCAATATTAATTCTGGAATACCAACAATAGTAACAATCCAATGCATTTGCAAGCATTCTGTATACACGTTTGTTTATCACTACTCTTTACTGTGATTACGCTTTTATATTTCTTTTTTTAATTCAATAGATTTTTGTTAAAGATTAAATATATTAGTCGGGATACAAGTGATAATTCATTACAGAAAAAAATGTTTACATCCCAGGAAGAAAAATGAATTACAAATAAGGGGGAGGGGACAATCAAAATAATCAAGTAGAGGAGGAGAAAGAAAATAGAATATAAATGAGAGACAATAAGTCTAAAATATCAAGATGTAATTCATGCCTATTAGTCTAAATCATCTCAATAATCAGATCTAGGGATCATGGAGTTTGGAGGTATTTAGTCCATGGGGACCATATCTTGTCGAAATGTGTTTGTTTGTCTTTATCAATTTCTCATTGACCATAATCCAAGAAAGTTTATTTTTCAACATCAATGCTTTTATATTTCTAGCAATCCTGTGTCATTGTACTAGCAGCCCTGGGCTGTCAGGTTAAAACATAATGGCCCAGATTCACAGAGCAATTACGCCTGTCTAACTGGTGTTAGACAGGAGTAATTTCAAATTTCGCGCGCCGTATCACTAGTTTGAATCCTCAAACCATGATACGGCGGCTTCGGGCTTCGATCCGAGAGGCTTACGTCTTCGTAAGCCTTCGGATCTACGCTGCGATATTTTTGCGGCCGCTGGGAGGAGTTTGCGTCGTTTTCATGCGTCGGGATATGCAAATTAGTTTTTACGGCGATCCACGAAGGTACGAGTGTCCCTCGCAATCGCCTACGTCATTTTTTGGCTACGTAATGTTAGAGGAGCTTTTTGCTGGTCTAACAGTGCGTAACCCATGTAAAGTATGGCCGTCGTTCCCGCGTCGATTTGAAATTATTATTTTTTTTTAACGTAACTCGTTCGGGAATAGGAATGTACGTAAACGACGCTACTACGACGTAACTACGTGATTTCGCGCAATGCACGGTGGGAAATTTGCGAACGGAGCATGCGCAGTTCGATCGCCGCGCGAACGCGCCTATTTTAAATGCTTCACGCCCCCTACTCGCGCAGATGGATTGCGACGGGAGAAATACACTACGCCGCCGTCGTTTACTGGACAAAATCTACCTGGATTCCACGTAGAGCCAGGTAAAAAACGGCGGCGTAGTGTATTTCTGATACGCTACGAGAATCTAATTCTCTCTGAATCTGGGCCAATGTTTTTTTCTACTGCAAATAGGTTGATATAAAACAAATCCATCTTTAGATACCCAATAATAGGCTTTTCACCTGTGTGTTAATTGCACAGAATACCTTCATAACTGAGAATCCTTACCTTTCAATGAGCTGTTCTAATGCTTCTTCAAATGTTGGACGTTGTTTGACATCAATCCAAAATTGTGGATAATAGGAATAACTAATATTTGTTTTGCCATAATTTATGTTATCAAAAAGTTTGATGCTGTGTGTTTTCTGCCACTCCTGTAGTGATCCATTAACTCTTTCCATCAGATAATACATCATCCCTCTATTGGTGGAGTCTCCAATGAAAAGGATCTAAGGAAGAAAAAAGCAATTAACACCAGTTCATTAGTAAATCAATATACAGGTATTATCATATGTACAATATACCTTAGATTGAATCCTTTCACTATGAAAAGGGCATGGAGTAGTTAGATAATCTAACATGTCTCTGTCCAGTGTCCCAGGGTCTGAATCAAGGTTTGATGCTACATTTACTTTGGAGATGGCTTTTTTGAATAGTTATTTAAAGTGTTCACACACAGAACAGTGTTGAGAGAGTTGAGAGCCCCTGATGTATTACCATTTGTAGATTTAAATTCAAGGTACCAAACCCCTAAAATTACCAGTGCCGTTTACTTAACAATGACAGGATGAAATTGAAATGTAAATTATTTTTTATATTGCATAATCCACTTTGTAGCCCTGTGTTCCTGTTTTGAATGTAACACATTTACTTAACCACTTTAGTATTAGCCTGTATATAAGGTCTGTTACGCTGTTTTGTACAAAACCACACAATTATTTTCTATGTGCCCTGTTTGCACCATACATGTGCGGTGGTGTGCAGAAAAATGCAGCTCCCTAGACATGGTGTGAAGAATTCCTAACTGGCAATGAATTGGTGATGCAACTATCAAATGCATTTAGGACGGCACGAAAACCCCCAAATAAGCTCCAACTTTTTGGGAATGAAGAAAAATGTTGGTATTGGGGTGGGGGTAAAACATGGAGCTTGCTAAAGGTACACTAGATATATTACATTTACAAGTGATACACAGAGGGAGGGAAAGTTGGAGGGGTTAATGTCACATACAGTGGGAGGATGCAGATATGGTGGGTTAATGTGCAGTTTTCCAGGATAAGGGAGGTGAGGAGCTTAATTTACAGGTCACAGAGAGACAGGATGTAGATCTGATGTGCAGGAGAGAAGGGAGAATGAAAAGTTTCAAAACAATCTCACAATGCTAAGATTCGTGAGTCTATTTAAAGCGGAGTTCCGTCAATTTATTTTTATTTTTTTAAAGTCGTCAGCTACAAATACTGCAGCTGTTGAATTTTTAAATATGGACACTTACCTGTCCTGGGCTACCGCGATATCGGCACTCAAATCTGTTCCTCGGCTCTTGGGTGGAGGCGTCGCCATCTTCGGTAAAGGAATCGGGAAGTGAAGCCTTGCAGCTTTACAGCCTAGTTCCCTACTGCGAGTCGCGCTGTACGATCCCAATGGTCCCTGCAGTCTTCTGGGACTTGTGTGTCTCCCAGAAGACAGCGGGGGGGATGGAGGTGGTGCTGGATGTGGCGTAGATACCTGCAGATACTGCGACTATCTATGCCTGGAAGTGGGAGCAAAATACCTGTATTAGACAGGATTCAGAAAAGCAGCCATTAATGAGCCCACTGGCCACCTAAGGGATATTTCTGTGCTGAAATAAGTGTCCATCACTTCACTGTTTAAAAAAGTATGGCAACCGTAAAGTGCGTAAAGAGACCCTGTCACAACCTTATTGATCTGCAATGTGCCTATGAACTTATTAGGAAACTGGCACTCCCAAAAGTGTAAATTTTCCAGCACAGGACCTTCCCTACTTGCATGTCACAGTCCTCTTCTTTTCTGGCAATGCCAACTGTCTGTGCTGGCCAAATAGAGGAGAAAATGGGAATACTATAGGGTGGTCTGCTGGGGTTACTAACTTCACATTTGAGATGGCAGTATCCAGCTGCAGTCACAGGGCCTTTGGATATCTACACAAGCTGTAATATGAGTTATACCTTCAATAAGAACTCATTCAGACACTTCTGATACAACTCCATAACCCTAATAAAATTGATTGTGACGAAAAGTGTTGACTGCAGTCTTGCGTTCCCAGAGCAAGGCTAGTGTTGGAAGGTTGGAGAAGTGTGGCTGCTGGTTGTTGATGGTTAACAGTAAGATATATCCAAACATTACCATGAAGCTTCATGCCCTTTCTTCAATTCAAGCACGTCTTCCTATATAACCTGTGAGTGTATTTGTCCTTAACGTTAATCAATAAATATAAATCAGAGAGCACTATGTATTTTATTTTTCCTTTTTGAACCTTATGGTGCAATGTATACTGTATAAGAGAGCCTGAGCCTTACTATCGACCTGCTATTTGGCCCTTCATCATGCTGAGAAATCCTTTTAGTGAGCTGTCTAATGCTTTATATACTTACCTCTGTGCTGGCCTTGGATTTAAAGAGAAACATACTTTGACCTTTGTGGTAAGGATCAAATATTAAAGCTAACAGAGCACCCAAGAGGGGTCAGTAAAAGTTAGATGTGGAAAGTGAGTGCTGCTATATTGACTAATTATCTTGCTTTTTGTTTATGATATTGAGCGAGGTGTTTTCAGTGAGGCACATACAGTATTTATATGCACATTTTATCATCATTTTTGTGTTTGCAGCTCATACTTTCTTTTATTTTCTGGGTGCAAATATCTTCATACATAAATTGAATAAATATAATATTGATTTAAATAGACAATAACTATGATGTTCTGAGTAAGAATTTCTTTATAATAAAGACTGGTATTTCAGTTTATGGTAGAAGAAAAATCACCAGTAATCTAAACAACTAGTAACCACTTATGAGTCTGGTAGCTTCCCAGTCTTTCCAAAAGCAACACACTATAGTATCAATCACAGATACAGTTTAAATATTAGAATTCTTAACAGCTTTCCAGACTACTTGAACTGCATATTTTTGTCTAAATTCAGTTATTTGTAACAAAATATCCATAGATCAAAAAGGCTCTTACACAGACCTACATGTACATCAATAGGGGTTAGTGAGGAAGGAGGATCTCAGGCCTCTAAGGCCTGATAGTTGCTCCTGGGCTTAGAATTCTTTAACCACTTGCTTACCGGGCACTTACACCCCCCTCCTGCCCAGGTGAAATTTCAGCTTCCGGCACTGCGTCGCTTTAACTGACAATTGCGCGGCCGTGCGACGTGGCTCCCAAACAAAATTTACGTCCTTTTTTCCCCACAAGTAGAGGTTTCTTTTGGTGGTATTTGATCGCCTGTGCGATTTTTATTTTTTGCGCTATAAACAAAAAAGAACGACAATTTTGAAGAAAAATACAATATTTTTTACTTGTTGCTATAATAAATATCCCAATTAAAAAAAAAAACACATTTTTTTTTCTCAGTTTAGGGCGATACGTATTCTTCTACATATTTTTGGAAAAAAAATCGCAATAAGCGACTGGTTTGCGCAAAAGTTATAGCGCTTACAAAATAGGGGAGAGAATTATTATTTTTTATTATTTTTTTTTTACTAGAAATGGCGGCGATCTGCGATTTTTATTGTTACTGCGACGTTATGGCGGACACATCGGACACTTTTGACACATTTTTGGCGCCATTCACATTTATTCTGCGATCAGTGCTATAAATATGCACTAATTACAGTATAAATGTGACTGGCATTGAAGGGGTTAACAATAGGGGGTGAGGAAGGGGTTAAATGTGTATGCTAGGTGTGTTCTAACTGTAGGGGGAGGGGGGGGTGACTGGGGGGGTGACCGATCTGTGTCCCTATGTAGGAAGGAACACAGATCGGGCTCCTCCCTTCCAGAGACAGGACATTGTCTCTGTGTCAGCCGGCAATGAGAGATGATCTATGAGAGATCATCTCTCATTCGCCCACAGATCGCATTGCAAACGGCCGCTCTGATTGGCCGTTTGCCGCGATCTGTGATTGGCCGTGTCCAAGGGACACGGACAACACAGGGCTTCCCCGCAGCGCGCTGTACAGCGCGCGCTGGGAACGCCAGAAAGACATGCCGTCAAATGACGGCATGTTGGATATTGAGGCCCGCGCTGTTGCCGTCATCCGACGGTAGCGCGGGCCTCAAGTGGTTAATTCACAATTTCTGTATTCTTGCCAATGATAGTCTATGCATGTGTTAATAATATGCTCCTGAGAATGATATGTGTATGCCTTCGCGCTAAGTGGAGCAATTAAAGTGCAAATAAACGCTATATGAATAAAATAAATAGCAAAAAATATATCTATATAACAGTTGCTGCAAAACCTAAAAGTGTTTACATAACACAAAATAACAATCAGGTGATAATAAATGATCTTGCGCTACTAAAAGATAATAGTGTAGTATCCAAATAACCAAATTAAACACACGTGCCTTAAATAGGATATAAATGTGAAATCTATATAGAAATCTGTATATTAAAGTCCAAAAGTGCATAAAGTGCCAAAGTGAATAGGTGTTAGTAAACAACAGTCCGTGTGTCGTCCAGTGTTCACAGTATTCGTGTGGGTGCCACTCCGTGGGAAAAAACAGCCTCACAGGCCTCTCACCTCACTGCCACAAAGTAACTGCATCAAATACCCTCAGGTATCTCCAATATTCTTGTAAGGTATGCTGGGTTAGCAAACATCCGGGACCTCACAGAGCCAAAAATATATCTATACCAACTCAGGAAACAAAAGTGAAGAAAGAGAGACTCCCATAGTGTAGTATCATCAGACAATGATCATTTAATAAAAGTAATCTCCTTACATCAAAGGAATAAAAAACAGCTTAAAAACAAACGGCATAAGACGGACACCTGGAGTGACGTGAGGATCCGGCTTATGCCGTTTGTTTTTAAGCTGTTTTTTATTCCTTTGATGTAAGGAGATTACTTTTATTAAATGATCATTGTCTGATGATACTACACTATGGGAGTCTCTCTTTCTTCACTTTTGTTTCCTGAGTTGGTATAGATATATTTTTGGCTCTGTGAGGTCCCGGATGTTTGCTAACCCAGCATACCTTACAAGAATATTGGAGATACCTGAGGGTATTTGATGCAGTTACTTTGTGGCAGTGAGGTGAGAGGCCTGTGAGGCTGTTTTTTCCCACGGAGTGGCACCCACACGAATACTGTGAACACTGGACGACACACGGACTGTTGTTTACTAACACCTATTCACTTTGGCACTTTATGCACTTTTGGACTTTAATATACAGATTTCTATATAGATTTCACATTTATATCCTATTTAAGGCATGTGTGTTTAATTTGGTTATTTGGATACTACACTATTATCTTTTAGTAGCGCAAGATCATTTATGCTCCTGAGAATGTTGCTCAATAATCTGTGTTGAATGTCATTGACACCCTAAGTATGCATCAGCTATTATGGACTAGAGCTGCATACAGACATACAACTCTCAGTCCTTTCCACTGATCTCCATCTGTCCCTGCCCAATGGTTAACTGACTTCTTAGAGCATGCTACAGGCTATTTGGTAACCAAAAGTGGTCACTAGCTCAGTATGGTCAGCCATGTTCTCTGATTGGATGAAGTGGGGAAGAAAGGCACACCACCTTGTTCTGTCAGGGAAAGCTTTGCATCCATTGAAAAAAATGCGAAGTGTTCTCTGAACGTTGGCCACGGCAAGCAACTGACCCCCTATGGTTGCTATGCAGAAGGGCAGCTGCACTGCACTAGAAAGATTGTGTCCATAACTGTAGTAGCTCAGGATACTACATTGATTTACAGATTTCACAGATGTCGATCAGGTATCACATAGACAGACTTACATTGGGCTAATTGGCCAAATGTAAGTATGCAAAATATATGGCTGGAGTTCAGCTTTCCGGGAGTATATAATACTTTATGGAAATGTATATAATGGTGCTGCATTTTTAGAGAACTTCTGTGTTCATTGGTATTCCCACAGTAAAAGAAAAAGGATCACCGCTCCAGATGAGTGCAATAAGCAATTAGTGTCCTCCTCAAAGACTGTGGTGCTGGCAATGCACAAGGCAAAAATCAATGGAAGAAAATCATGGACAGCCGCACTCCAAAATAGTTGCCTTTATTGTTGTAAAAGGATAAAAAGCACTACAAAGCACAGCACAGCAAGCAGTGGGATAAAAAACTGACGCGTTTCGCACAAGAGTTCGGTGCTTAGTCATGTTATCCCACTGCTTGCTGTGCTGTGCTTTGTAGTGCTTTTTTTTTAAGTGTATTTTGTGCGTGAACTCGAGAGAGAGGAGCCGGACTGCAGGAGTAGGCAGACCCTCCCCCCGGAGGCAATCGCCATCCTTCTCCATGCCCCCGGTGGCAATGGCGGGTGTGAGGGGGGGCCTCCCACTCACCCTGCCCTACCTGCTCCACTTGGGAGCCCAACTGGGGCCCAACAGGACCCCATCGGGGCAGAGGGACTCCCCCTATGAGGGAGTGAGGGGGCCCGACCCACCAAGCCAGCCCCGTAGGTCCTTCGCCTCTCTTTAGGAGACCGCATGGCCAAAGTGCGTGCGTATTAAACCAATTTTGTGTGCGTGCAAGTGTGGTGGTTTTTGTGGGGGGGGGGGGGGTGGGCGTACTAAGCACAGGCGTACCTTGCATAGCACACCCACCGGGAGCCGGGCTGAGACCACCAAACTCAATTCACATGTAGCCGAGACCGGGATCCGAACCCTTGGCTGCAGAGGTGAACGGCTTGTCAGCGCAGTGCCAATCACGTTGAGCCACCACAGCTCCTCATTTTGTAGTGCTTTTTATCCTTTTACAACAATAAAGGCAACTATTTTTGGAATGCGGCTGTCCATGATTTTCTTTCATTGATTATTCCCACAGTAACTATTGTGAGGTTAAAGGTTCGGTTCCAACGGCTTAAAGCATTTATTTAACACAAAATGACATTGCAATGAATGAATGAATAAATTACTGAATGAATGATTAGGTCTAGGAATTAATAACTACGTCTTTGTTATTCTGACTTAATAAAAATTCAGACAATATTGTGTGACTATTAGGCAAACTTTGTGTCCAAGTGCAAGAGTGTAGGAAGATGAGCTGGTACATTCAATAGCCATACCTGTATGATACAGCTAGTCTCTTTCATTATAGCTTTTTATAAAAAATAGATTAAACATTTTCACATCCTGTGCTCGGCAATGCATTTTCTCCTGTGGGAAATGTAATCTGCTATTGTACTGTATCCTGACTGCCTGATGCTATCATGTGCTGTTAGTTATAGATCATAAAACATAGGCATAGAAACACAGCAGTTAAAATGCTTATAATATAAAAAGATACATTGCAATGAGAATGTTTGTACAGCAAGATGGAACGGTGCACATTCAAAAAACTAATTCTTTTTTTTTTCATATAAGAAGTAACAAATTCTCAATAAAACTGTAATACGACAAAAAGAACATATATTTGCAAACCTAATATATCACAAACATACGCAGCTTTTGGTTTCCCAGAACAGCAAGTTACAAATCACAGAGAAGTAAGTTATAATAACATGTTGTGATAACATAACTTGCATTATAGCATTGTGGTTTAATTCATTTTGAATGGCAGTGAGGTAATGCATTGCAGTGTGTTGTGTTACATAAAAAGAATCACGCCTTTCTGTCCACCATATTCGCTTTCCCATACACTCCATCAGCCATCACACATTCACACTCACATGTCACTCATTCACTTTTATTTCCCTACACTCAAATCCCTTGATGCGGTTGACCCCACACATATCTACTATATCTCTAAGATTACTATTATTATACTTTACTTGTTTCAACCCATGTTGTGGTTAAAAATAACATATACCCTAATATGCGATTGTGGGTAAATCTTAGGCCGCGTACACACGATCTAATATATCTGCTGAAACTGGTCCGCAGACCAGTTTCAGCGGACAGATTTGATCGTGTGTACGGGCTAGCAGACAGTTTCCAGCAGACAAAAGTTTTAAAGCATGCTTTAAAACTTGTCTGCTGGAAAGCCGTCTGTCCGACATGTCCACTGGTTAGTACGCCTAACCAGCGGACAAAAATCCCCCGCATGTGTCGAATGGATTCGACGCATGTGTGGAAGTATTTTGCTTCCTGGTTCGGTGATGTGGCGGCGTAAATGTCACCACCACGTCACCGCACTGTCTGTCCGCAGGGATTTTGGTTTGATCGTGTGTACACTGATCAAACCAAAATAGCCCAGCAGACATGTCCGATGAAAACGGTCTGTCAGACCGTTTTCATCAGATAAATCTCCTCGTGTGTACGCGGCCTAACTTGATGCTTAAAACAGCATCCTCAACAACCAGTGATTAGCTGTATGTTAAGGAGCAGGCCAGGAAGCCGGCCGCCATATCCTTAACCACTTCCATACCAGGCACTTACGCACCTTCCCGCCCAAGCCAATTTTCAGCTTTCAGCACTGTCGCACTTTGAATGACAATTGCGCGGTCATGCTACACTGTACCCAAACAAAATTGGCGTCCTTTTTTCCCCACAAATAGAGCTTTCTTTTGGTGGTATTTGATCACCTCTGCGGTTTTTATTTTTTGCGCAACAACTAATAAAAGACTGAAAATTTAGAAAAAAAAAATACATTTTTATTTTTTTCTGTTAACTTTTTTGTAAATAAGTATGTTTTCTCTTTCAATTACGGGCACTTATATGGTGGCACTAATGGGCACTGATGAGGTAGTACTGATGGGCACCGATGAGGTGGCACTGATAGGCGGCGCTGGTATGCAGCACTGATGGGCACTCATAGGTGGCACTGATGGGCACTCATAGGTGGCACTGATGGGCACTCATAGGCGGCACTGATGGGCACTCATAGGCGGCACTGATGGGCACTCATAGGCGGCACTGATGGGAACTCATAGGCGGCACAGAATGGCACTCATGGGTGGCACAGAATGGCACTCATGGGTGGCACTTATGGGTGGCACTGATGGGTACTTAGATGGGCACTGATAGGTGGGCACTGGGCATGGATTGGCACGGAGGGGTGGCACTGAAGGACACTGTGGGGTGGCACTGATGTACTTTGAGGGGTGGCACTGATGTATATGTTGCCAGTCAGTGCCCATGTGTGGGCACTGACTGGCATCTTTCTTTTTTTTTTAACCTGAATTTTTTTTTTTTATCCTGTTTTTTTTTTTATCCTTTTTTTCTTTGCCCTGCCAGTGTGGGCATCCCTGGTGGTCTAGTGTGGGCATACGAGGGGGGGCTGCGCTGATAAACAATCAGCGCGAACCCCCCCTGTCAGGAGAGCCGCCGATCCGGTCTCCTGTACTCGCGTCTGTCAGACGTGAGTGAGGAAGAGCCGTCAGCGGCTCTTCCTGTTTACATCGTGATCAGCCGTGATTGGACACGGCTAATCACGTGGTAGCGAGCCTCCGCCGGAGACTCGTTACCGAGATTGGTGATGCAGGGTGTCAGACTGACACCCCGCATCAGTGATCCCACGGGCGCGCGCGGCATGAAATCGTGCTGGACGTTTGAGAACGGCCAGTCACGATTTCATAACCACTTCCCGGCCGTAAATTTGCTATTGGCCGGGCGGGATATGGTTAACAAAGGATAAGTATTCAACTGTCAGTGGGGAATGTAATAAAAAAATAAATAAAATATTGCTGGCAATAAAAAAAATATTGCTGGCAATAAAAAAATGAGTGTGGGGTCCCCCCAATCCATACCAACCCGTTTGAGTCTGATATGGATTTAACCCTTACATCTTGTATAGATTTTGAGGGCAACCCCATGTCAATTTTTTGAAATCCATACCAGACCCTTAGCCTGCACTCCGGCAGGCCAGGAAAAGGGGGGGGGGCGAGGGGACTGTCAGCTACATTCAGAACCATTCACTGGTTGTCAAGGATGCCGGCAGCCCCGCTCCTTAGTGCTGCAGCTGCTAACAAACCTAGCTTACACTAAGGTTAAACACCAACCAGTAGAGTTTTTGTTCAGTATTTTTAAAGCAGTTTCCAGCTTTCTATTGTGCATGAAGCCTAATGCCGCGTACACACGATCATTTTTTGCGATGAAAAAAAACGACGTTTTCAATCATGAAAAAAACGACGTTTTTCAAACTTCATTTTCCAAAGCGACGTTGCATACACACCATCGTTTTTCTACAAAGCTCTAGCAAAGCGTAGTGACGTACACCACGTTCAACGGCACTCTTTTCCATTGAAGCTCTGTCTCATAACTTGCTTCTGAGCATGCGCGGGTTTAAAAACGTCGTTTTCAATATCGTTTTGCCCACACACCATCACTTTTTATGACACAAAAAACAACGTTTTGAAAAACGACACAAAAAATTCAAGCATGTTGGAAACATTTTTTGGCCGTTTTTTTGAAGACATAAAACGACGTTTTGCCAACACACAATCAATTTAAATGACGTTTTAAAAAACATTGTTTTTTTTCATCGCAAAAAGTGATCGTGTGTACGCAGCATTAGACTAAACAATACATTACACTGTATAAATACCTTTCTGTCCTTTACACACTGCTGTAGCTCAGTTCTTTGTAACACTGGATGATAACACTGATAAGGCTGCCAAGTTATTGCCCTCCAGTCACATGTCCTATTATCTAAGCAGTTCAGGCATGGGACAATCCATTGACCTTAAAGGAAAGACAAATTATTTAAACACAGCATTTTATTCTGATGCTGTTATATAGTATACTTAATTCGATAGGAGTCATGCTAAAAATGTTTTCACAAATGCTGGCTTTCATTTGCATTACCATCATAAATAGCTCATGTTTTAGTACATATAGCTTGTATTTTTTTATATATATATATATATATATATATATATATATATATATATATATATATATTGTAAGGGGTTAGCTCGGTAGCGGGGGTGTGTGACCCCCTGGGTAGGTTCACTACACACTGAAGTGTACAGAGAGGCAGCCGAGGATGGTTGAAAACAAAGATTTTTGTTTATTCTTCCATATTGCTGGAAACAAGTGCAAGCATCCAAACAGCATAAACAAAACAAAACATAAAATAAACCCTGGCCACTTGGGGCATCTACCTTCACAACACAGGAACCTACCTATGGAGTCTGGCACAGCTGGTCATACAGCAGAAAAATAATAGTCTTTTTGATTTTTATCACACAGAAAAATCAACAACCACCTCACCTTCAGAAGTCTTTCCCAGCTCACTGCTCTCCTTATCTCAAAAAGCCTCAGGATGCAGCAATCAGTAGTCATCCTCTGGATGACTTATAGAGGCCTTAATTGCCTCATACTGAACAGCTGAAGTTTTCCAACGCCCTAAACCTTTCTGGCTACCTCTGTAGCCGACACCTGATAGTAATTGGTGAATTCTCTAAACAAGGCAGAAATGTATCTCCCGTCTGTGACAACACCCACAGATTTACCTGAGTTCCTGTCACAATATATATATAGATATATATATATATATATAGACACAAACACATATATACACTGCATATATATATATATATATATATATATATATATATATATATACATAAAATAAAACAGAGGCAGCTTTGGTTAATCATACCTGAAAAACAAAATAGGCTGACAAGCAGTATTTTTATGACAGAAAATACCCTATTGGGATGGAAGCAGCAGTGATATGCTGTGCATACTGGTACATTATGGCATAAAGCTCTGAGAGTCCATTTCCAAATAAAAATAGTTTTGAAAGGTTTAATTCCTCTTTAAGACACCTATTTATAAAAGTCTAAAATGGTTAGTTACTAAGGCCCAGATTCAGAGAGCCATTACGCCTGTCTAACTGGTGTTAGACTGGAGTAATTTCCAATTACGCGCGTTTTCTAGCTAGTTGAAAACCTCAAACCATGAATAGACGGCTGCGGGCTTCAATTCGACTGGATTACATGTTCATACGCCTTCGGATCTACGCTGCAATAAAATTGCGGCCACTGGGTGGACTTTCCGTCGTTTTCCGCGTCTGGGTATGCAAATGAGCTTTTGCCGGCGATCCCCGAAATTACGATCTTCATTCGCAATCTCTTACGGCACCTTTAGTCATCTTTTTTTTGCGTAACACTATACCAGCTTTTTGCTGCTCTAATATTAGACAGCCCATGTTAAGTATGGCCGTCGTTCCCACGTCGAATTGCTACGTTTTCCGATGTCTTTTATTTTTTTTGACGTAAGTCATAGGAATGTTCGTAAACGACACTACTCAAACAACGAATGACGTAACGACGTGATTTCGCGCAATGCACGGCGGGAAATTTCTGAACGGAGCATGTGCAGTTCGATCGCCGCGGGGACGCGCTTAATTTAAATGCTTCACGCCCCCTAATCTCGTATTTTGATTACTTGACGAGAAATAGACTACGCCGCCGTAGCATACGGGCAAAAATCTACCAGAATTCGGTGTAGAGCCTGGTAAAATACGGCAGCGTAGAGTATTTCAATTACGCAGCGCAATATTAAGTGTATGTGAATCTGGCCCTAAAGCTTTACATTTTTTTTCTTTTAAATAACAAGAAATGTCATATTTATCTCCACTGTACAGCTTGTTTTGCATAGAGTGGCCCCAATCCTCGTCTTCTGAGGTCCCTCCTCGGCTGTCTCGGCTCCTCCCCGCTTCTGATAACCCCCTCTGGGAAGCGCTCTCCCAAGGTGGTTACCTTGCGGGCCCGCTCCCGAGTCCTGTAGTCGGCGTCCATAGTCGCAGACTACAGAACTCGGCCCCGCTCCCTGCCCTCGCATCATTGGAGTTGATTGACAGCAGCGCAAGCCAATGGCTGCACTGCTATCAATCTATCCAATGAAGAGCCGTGAAGACCGGGCCGAGATCAAGCCTTCTCGGCGTGGGACTTTCGAGGGCACAGGTAAGTAAACCAGGGGGGCTGCATAGGATGCATTAAGGGGAAAAAGCATGAACCTTTACAACCCCTTAAATTCAAGATTGGATAAGCTTGATATTTAAAATGATTAGTTGTGCATATTTAGATTCCACTTTTTTCATGATCTCCATATGCTAGTGAACATTACCACATGGCAAAATTAATAAAATTCAGTTAGGTATACCAGAGTGCTCCACACTACTTGTAACATAATCCTCATCCTCTTAACAGTTCGTAAAATTTGTTCTATCGTTTTCAGTTTTGTTACCCAGCTTTTCCAAAATGTGTTAGTTTTGCTCTCAGCTTTTAAGTAATTTCACTTATTTTCTACAATGTGGCTTTATAAACACATTAGAGAAAGGTCAGCAACACAGTGTAAATCTGATTCAGTTTACGGCCCCTTAGTGTATGGGCTTCATAAACTTTAGTAAAACCAAGTTATTTAAATGCTTTATATATAAAGAAACAAAATAAGAGGAAAATATCTATAATATATTTTTAAGCACTGCATATTATATATAAGATTTAAGACACCGAGCCAAGATATACACAATACAAAAGTATGTCCTCCTAATATAAGAACAATGACCTTTGGCTAATATGCATTGTTCATTCACAAATAAATGTTAATATATTTTAAAAATTCAAACCAAACTCATATGTACTGAGATACGTGAATTTGTTCAGATCACTTGCTTCAGGAGTAGGTTTTCAGTACATGGACAACAAATACAATATAACAAATGATATGTATATTGAAGTACCACACAACTGCTAAAAGGTCCAGACATGACTTTATTCCTATAAAAGGGGGACAATCCAAAGAGTATAGGGTTCCAAAAAATGGCCCTTTCACCAGGACCTGAGATTAAAAACAATACAGATGACTAGAAGTGAACTGGACCTTTAAATGTATTCCTTTCATTGTGATTATAAGCTTAAGTCTTGTAAGCAGCTGGTGTGGCAGCAACAAGAAATATAATATAGACTGTATAATAAAAGGTAAAGGCTAGGAGAAGTTTTTTGAATGAAAAGGTTTTCAGTGTGTTTTGTGGGTTTGCATTTGCCACATGGGCTAAAACCATCAGTTCCAAATACATGTTAGAGATGAAAATGCAGTTGTTGCTAAAAAGTCTTGTGTCAAAATTTAAAACGTAAAAATGTACAAACGAGCCTTTAGAAGACAAAATCTAATGTGGCTGTCCATAAAAACATAATTCACTGCACAAACTTACTTATAGCCATAGTGCCAGAATAAATACTGCATTTTAGCAAGACATCAGATAACTGCCACAACAAAATGCTGACTAGAGATACTCAAAGACATAATCATTGCCCAGCTGATAATCTGTAATTCTATGGGCACCGGCTTAATGCATTGTAACTGCAAAAATAACATGTATTATCCAAAACATTTTTTAGTTAAGTAATAAAAATATTTTTGCCAAATTCATTTTCAAATACCTTTGGCATCTCCAGTGTCACACTTCCTTTGCCATGCTTGTGAAAGTCCAGACAATACCTCTCTGGAAATATACTGTAATCCACAAGGCTCATTTTCGTGTATGATTAAACCACAATCCTGTTAATACAAAACAATATACATATATATATATATATATATATATTCCGAATCCAAACCTAGTTACAAAATAATTCAGAAATTGTAATTGAGAGGATTCTGAACTAAGGATATTTCTATTTATTTACACTGATATAGCATCCTATAAATAATACTGAACATAGGATTTTCCTAAATGGGAAAAAATATAATATTTCAATTTTTTTTTTATACCAAGTCAATAATAATGTTTTTGCAAACAGGATTTTCAGGAGTCTTCTTGGTAATGTAATTATCCCACTGAGTTGATCATCCTATTGTAAAATGTCTGTTATTCCTGCTTGTTTATATTTGGTAAGACATTCTCTGCAGTATATCTAAAACAATGTCAGAGACTTTAAAATGGTTGTAAACTTCAGACATGAAATATGAACAAAGCATATCCCCCTATAGTGTGTACTTGTCTCTATTAAGAGCACTAAGTGTCATTCATGGCCTTTTTTTAGGTCCTAGGCACAACTCATCAATCCTTGGATTTACCTGGTAGGCCCTTTCCATTGGACATCTTTTCTCTGCACTGTGCATCTCTGTACCTTCTTTCTCCTCTCCCCCCTCCCTTTGTATTTCCTTTCTTTCTTCTATCTCCTTTCTCTTCCCTGTATTTATCCCTTGAAAAGTTACAGTATACCATGCCTAACTTAAGACTTTTTGCAGGGTTCTCCCAGCCTGGTACAAACTCTGATTATCCCAGTATCTCTAATCCTACTTGGGCATTAGGCCTGATGTTTGCATTTTCATCCATCTAGACTTCCCCTGAGAGGCTGCCCGAATGGACCCTTGAGCCTGTCACAAGTATCTGTCTTTGCTGCTTCTCTCTATTGTGGTTTGATATTTTTGCTTGCCTTGTCTAATTGTTTCATTTACATCTACAGTACTTCATCTAATATCTATGCAGTTTTATGGCATTTTTATTGTTATTATTTTTCACTAGTAATGGCGGTGAGCTGTGATTTATACCATGACTGACATTGCGGCCAGTGCTTGTGATGTGTAATTTGGCACCTTCTATCACTTGAAATACCTGGCTGATTATGCCTTATTCTGCCGTCTCCCCTGTACACTGTTTATCATGGCTGCTGAGCCCTGACACCGTGGTCAGTTTACGTGCCTCCATCATCTGCAGCTCTCCTCTGTCCTCTCCCACATCCTCTCCCCCCTCATCTCCCTGTCACCTCTATCCATGTGCAATGGTAGACCTTGCAGGGAGTGGACTTTCTAACTTTTATTGTAGGAATAACCAATTTAAAGAAGCCCCTTTCCCTCAAGGCCTCAGCAGTTATGCAGTTAAAGCCATTGACTGTAAAGCAGGATGGTAAACCAGTTCTTGGAATAGAACAGCGGTCAAGGCTGGAAATGAAAGATTCCTCAAATAGGTATAGGACTGTGAATCATTGAAACGTTGAAATGTTGGGTAAGTGTGAACAGTTTATCAAGAGTCTCCCAGAATCTGCAAATGACACTTGGGATTAGCAGGTGCACCAACAAAAAAATAGGTTTAATAATGGCACCCAATGCTTAAAATAAACTAAAATAAAGTAGCTCCTGGTGTGTGGACCACATGACCTACTCACAAGTGAGTCTTTAGAGATAGGGTCATTCCAGAGGCTGTGCCATGCATCTAAACTCCAAAAGCGCACCACAGCTAATTAACACAGAACACAAAGGTCTAAAAAACATTAAAATCATCTAATCCAAAGGGGTCCGGGTATGGCCTCCAAAGCTCCTGCCAAAAATACACCGATCCGTATAGCTGTATAAAGAGAACAGCTCAAACATTGTGTAGGAAAATCGTAATAAAAAATAATAATATTTTTTTCTAAAACAGAGTCCCTGTCAATGATTTGTGCTTTATGAGCATTTTCTTTGGTCTTTCATTATGTAAAGTAAAGGAGAAGTATTGGCAATATGGATTTTCCATAGTACCAATGTGTTAAAAAAAACACAATCTTGTGGAATACATGTGTTTTTGCATTTATAATATTCACATCAAATGGCAGGGCCGATCCTAAGCAGGGTGCACAGGGTGCATTGCACCCAGGTGCCTGCAGAGGTGGGGGTGCCGAACATCTAACAGACTCTCTAACAGAAGCCCTCTCTGTGTCCATCACAGAGGCCCCCCTTCAGGTCCCAATAAAGTACTCTGCTTCTCTTCCTGTATTTTGTTGTTAACAGATTATGTAAAGATCCCAGGTTAATGAAGACTTTGTGGGGGGAGCATCTCTGTGGTTGAGTCATTGCCATAGAAACATTTGTAAAGGGGAGGAGTTGGTAAAAATGACGACGCCCATGTGGGGGCACCAGAAATATTTCTGCACCCAGGCGCCTGTGATACTAGGATGGGCCCTGTCAAATGTTTAACACATACGTAATGAACATGTGAACCAGATATAAGGGAATGTATGCATTTTACTGCAGGAAAATTAGGATGTCTGAATGGTTTATAAATAGAGTTCTATAAAATCAATTGCCGACTGATATGTCAAGTTTCTTACGTGTGCTAAGTAGGACTGTATCCACCTGTGTCACCAGGTAGGATCACCAGGTATGATTTTAATGAAAGATGCAGATTTAACAACAATGACAATTTATTTTAAAATGTTATTAGCATGCTAAAAATAATACACAAATTTAGTGATTATGTTTTTTTGTGTGTTTCACTTTTTATAACTGTTCGTGGCTTTTTTTTTTTGTTCATGCATGCATTAAATAACCTACAACATAAAAACTTAATGGAAAACATCACACTGCATGAGAACTATTAAAAAACACACCAGGATACATCTAAAACACACATACAGTAGTGTGAACAGATTTTAGTGCTGTTCATTTGGGTCTTTGTAATAAATTCATACACACATATTGGTTTTAGTGTAGCAATTTAGCAATCCTTTTGTTGTATAAATATTTCCTAGTCACTATCCTTTACAAGACTAACGTTTTAAGTGGGTCGTGCCTTATCATTCATGGGCTGATGATGAACTCCTTTGACAGTTAGTAAAGAAATTCATGTATACCTTCTGTTAAGTGGGATTTGTATTGCAGCAGCTCCACAAGTCTCTTGCCTGACCCTCGTAAAACTAAACAATGACGGCATGTGTGTAAATTTGACATACTCCAGTCTTTCTTTACATTTTTCTGAATGGACCATGTGCGAGTCATAAAAATACTTAAACTTATGTCTTCTCTAACTTTTGTCTCTTCACCAACTATCAGTTCAGAAGAGCATCAGGCATATTTGACTATTACGCATGTTTGACCAGGTCCCACCAGTCTTGAACTATGTGCTTAGGACCCGTAAGGTTGACCATACATGTATCCAATTTATAGAGCAATTGAACTTTCAATTACATTTTTTGTCAAAATTGTAAAGCAACCAAAGACATTGAATAATGGTTATGATCGACTGCAAGATGATGGGATAAAAATTGTCTGAATTGAACCTGGCCAAAAGGTTTGATCACTTTCTGATAAAATCGACATAGTTTCCTCCTGTTATTATTCTTGTAAGGAACTTTATTATATCACATAAGAATTTCAAACATAAGAGATATGCCCTAAAAAAAACTTGAACAACATTTTTAGAGTGCCGCTCTTACTTCCAGTTTCTTTACCTCGATTGCCTCTCCCCCACCAGTATTACTGACAACGAACTGTGTGCATCCAGCAGTGATCGCCTCAGGTTATCACTAGAGGTGTGAAAAGACATAGACAACTGCAGCAGCCAGCATCATGTCAATAAAGTGTACAGGCTGGGCGGTCACAGCTAGCTGCTCACAGGTAACAAATACAGAAGCAGTATTGTGAGATCTCAGGTCTTCAGGTCCACCAAATTCCTACAAATACTATGTCCTTCATCCTTTTTTTCTGGGTCCTTTGTCTTCTTCCTTTGCCCATTAGACTGGCACTGATAATGTAACGCCTGCACATGAACTCGATAAGATACTTGGGATTGTAAACTGTACTGTGGCTAATGTCTAATACTAACATATGAAAGGAAATATAAAATAGTTTTTTTATAAAAAAACGTATAAATTCTCTCCTACCAAACGACCCTACCTTCTGGCAATTATTTTTTTATACCTTTCAGATGATTTGTATTAGAAATCTCATGTCAGTATCATTTTAAATGAAAAAATAAGAAATAGAACAAAATGTACAGTATAATACTTATGCACATTAAAACTATTTTTTGTAAACTAACGATGACCCAAACTTATTTTTTTCTTATTTTGCATGTCTTTTTGTCTATTGATTTATTAGAGAAAAAATATTTATGCAAAATAATTTTGCCAAATAAAAGCACTGAAAAACTATCTATCTTCCTTATCCTGAGTATTGCCAAATTATTACAATTAGCAGATTCATAGAAACAATGCTGTGGTCCATAAGGGTTACAAAGGTAGAAGTGCTGAAGTGGTTAAACTGTCAATTTATTACCCAGCTTTGACTTCACAATCAACTGAATTCTTGTGGTCGATCATATTCTGCAGCGATAGTAATTATTTACAATCATATGTGGATTGGAAAGTGGTTGAAATTGATAGAAAATGGCCATCTGTATGTCCAGCTTAAGGGCCTGGGATTTGTCAAGAGATACATGAGATTTGTGCTGAAAGAAATATCTGTCCTGCAATTCGTTCTAGAAATGCCAGCTGTCTGGTTCCCTTGCTAAGCCAATAACTGAGTCACTATACAGACTACAGATGAAGAGGTCTGACCTCACTCTCTACATGCTGGTACACTGTCACTGACAGAGATTGCAGAAAACCAAGCATACTTGTATGCCGCATACAAACGATCGGAAATTCCAACAAGAAAATGTGAGCTTTTGGTCAGAAAAGGGTGTAGGCTCCATCTCACATTTTCTGTCGGAATTTCCGACAGCAAAAAATTGAGAACTGTTTCTTAATTTTTCCGACAAGAAAATGCTGGAAATTCCAATCATCTGTATGCAATTCTGATGCACAAAAAACACACATGCCCTGAATCATATTGACGCATGCTTGGAATCATTGAATTTCATATTTCTCGGCTCGTCGCAGTGTTGTACATTACCGCGTTCTTGACAGCATTTGTGTGACTGTGTGTATGCAACACAAGTTTGAGCCAAAAATCCGTCTGAAAAAATATCCATGGTTTTCTTGTCTGAATTTCCGATCGTGTGTATGCGGCATTAGACTTTATTCTACATTTTTTAATGCAAAACCTGTAATATTATAATAAGCTATTGAAAATAGCTTACGGGAAACAGGAACAGGAGACAATCAGGTAAATTGCCTTTTCAACAGGATATTTAAAAATATATAATGTCCCTAAATTTATAGAGATTACCACCTATAAAACCAAATGTTAAGAGTTAAATGTTCTTTGCATCACCTTCCCAAACACAAAGTACTTGTGCCAGCTCATGGGCATCTTCTAATTACAGTATATATATATAAAAAACTGCTGATGGCTTTGCCCACTGAGGGCACCTAGCCCACATGTGAGCAGCTGAACAATCTCCTAAGTAATAGATACACAAAGCGATTTTATAGAGAAGAAGCATTTTTACTACCACCTCTGTGGCAGAATATCTCTACAATACTGCTTCCAAGGTAAAGAATACAGTATACATTCATATTATATTAATGCAAAACAAAACAATATGCCAAAAATATATAAGTAACAAGTACCAAATGTATACAAAAACAAATACAAAGTTTAAATATGGTATGATTTAACAGGAAGGCCAATCCCATACTCCCCATGGTGCTACAGTATATGCTTACATGTTTATTTATAACAAAAACAAAACCAACTAAAAGCAAGTGTAGGAAAAATAAATTAAGTGGTTTCATTTTTAATTAAATTAAACAATATGGTTAACTATAATATTTTTTTCCTAAAAAATACCATGTTTTGCAAAGAATTTTAGAGAGTATAAACTTTATATCTTTTAATATACAATTTAAGAGCATAACACAGACATAAGAGCCGGTTCCCACTGGGGCGACCTGGGATCCAACTTCAAGTCGCCTCAATTTGCCCCAAGTCGGGCGGTCAAGAAAATGAATGTAAATGAATGGGAGCCGTCTTAATGTACACTACTGAAGTCGCTCCGACTTCAGAAAAGGTTCCTGTACTACTTTAATCAGACTTGTAGGCAACTTGTACCCATTGATTTCACTGGAAGTCGCCTCAGAAGTCAGATTGCTGTCTTAACTGAAGCAACAATACATGTAGATAACATACATTTCTCAGGCAAACCCCTCTCTCCTCCTCCTTCCCACAGAGCTGATTGTTGTTTGATTGGCCACTAGAAAGCCTCCTGTCCTGGAGGCAACTTGAAGTTGCCTTGTACTGTCCTGGAGGCAACTTGAAGTTGCCTTGTAAGTTGCCTGATGATTCATACTCAAGTCGTGTCCAAGTTGCCCCCCACAGTTGTGCTAGAAGTCGTGTTGCCCCTGTGTGAATGGGCTCTAAAGGTAAAAGTAAATATATAACAGTGGCTGTTTAAAGATGTTTAAGGGACAGTTCACATCAGAACGTGTTGTGGGAAAGGTGCATTACGTGTGTGTTTCCCACACCATGTTCAAAACGCACTGCCTTTGCAAACTGTTGTGACACCCAAAATACAGATTGCAAATGCAGTGTGTTTGCAGGCACCAGGTCACATGGTACCACACTACTATGCGATTTGGTGTTGTATGTTTTTCAAAAGTAGTGCATTTGTCTCACATTATTTCCTATAGGTATGTGTATGACCCATAAAATGTTTTGTCGTTTACAATTTGTGGTTCCCGCCACAGTCCTATTTGAAAAACAGGCTATATTTGAATTGGAGGCAATAACCTACATTTTGATCATTTTCTCTATATAGCTGTTAAGGAACTTTTTTGTTTTTCTTGCTGTTACCCGTTGCCTTTTTAAAAATGTTAGGTTTAATGTCTATCTCTAGATGTCACTTACAGTTACTGTCTGTATGTACTGTTATGCCTTACTGAAAATCCCACATACCTAAAATAAAGATTACAAATAAAAAGTAGTGTATTCCTTCGTTTTTGTGTGTTCCTTTTTTTTGTGTGTTCCTTTGCGATTCTCAGCCCATTCAAATGACAGGGCTGCCAAATCACACTGCGGGGGAACACACAGGAATCGTACAGGAACATAATGAATTTCAGCAACTGAAAAACAAAGCTTCCGATATTTTAAATATAGAAAACTACTTTTTTTTTTTTAACATGAACAAAAAAAATTCAAAGAGCTAATTAAAATATAATGATTACATGATAAATGTTTGCAATTTTCGCCTTCTGTAGGTGCAATATACTGTACACATACCTTGTTAGATATTTTAATTAATAAAAACAATACTGTATTTAAATACATTGACACATGACTGATTATAAATATAATGTATTTCTATAGCCCAAGTCTACAGTATATGTTTCTTTATTTAAAAAAATACATCAAAAACTACAGCCTATAACAAAGTTGTTAATTACAGAAATAATACGCAGAATAGAATGAACGACTTCTTGTGCGCGTCATTGTTCCAATGGTTTGAGTATCCTGCTGCTACATTGTATAGTGGAATACAGAGTCCTTAGCTTGTCTAATATACAACTGCGATGTCCACTTGGAGCCATAGGGTCTGGGCACGATGTATAGATATTTAGCAGTGTTACTCCAACTAACATTAACATCAGACAGTTTTGCCCTTGCATAGAAACAATTTGCACAGGGCTTCACACAACAGCCTCAAATTCCTAAATGGCTTGTGATTGCTCTCAACAAAGTGCTACAGGACAACTTAACAGGGATTTTCTTGTTCATACTTGTGCTCAGGTATACACTTAACTCCTTCCGTAATAAAGAAGGTGGAGATTTGCACAGCATATTAACAGAGGTTTTTTTTTTATTTAATGGCCAATATGAAACACAACCTTTTTTCCAAAAAATTATATTAATGATTATATATGTATACAGTGAAACCTTGGTTTAATAGTAACTTGGTTTGGGAGGGTTTTGCAAGACAAGCAAAATGTCTAATACATTTTGCCTTGATATACAAGCGATGTCTTGATATAAGAGTAGCGTCATGTCACAACTGAGTATAAAAAAGAGAGGAGCCTATAAGTGTAGCAATATGGTTACATTTAATGAAGGTACAACATTTAGCAACGTATTGATAAACGTAGAGGTGCCTCTCTTCTCTTTTATACCCTATAAAAAAAACGCTTTGATATACGAGCATGTTTCTGGAACGAATTATGCTTGCAAACCAAGGTTTTACTGTATATATATATATATATATATATATATATATATATATATATATATATATATATATACAGTGCGGAAAATAAGTATTTGAACACCCTGCTATTTTGCAAGTTCTCCCACTTGGAAATCATGGAGGGGTCTGAAATTGTCATCGTAGGTGCATGTCCACTGTGAGAGACATAATCCAAAAAAAATATTCCAGAAATCACAATGTATGATTTTTTAACTATTTATTTGTATGATACAGCTGCAAAGAAGTATTTGAACACCTGTCTATCAGCTAGAATTCTGACCCTCAAAGACCTGTTAGTCTGCCGTTAAAATGTCCACCTCCACTCCATTTATTATCCTAAATTAGATGCACCTGTTTGAGGTCATTAGCTGCATAAAGACACCTGTCCACCCCATACAATCAGTAAGAATCCAACTACTAACATAGCCAAGACCAAAGAGCTGTCCGAAGACACTAGAGACAAAATTGTACACCTCCACAAGGCTGGAAAGGGCTACGGGGAAATTGCCAAGCAGCTTGGTGAAAAAAGGTCCACTGTTGGAGCAGTCATTAGAAAATGGAAGAAGCTAAACATGTCAATCTCCCTCGGACTGGGGCTCCATGCAAAATCTCACCTCGTGGGGTCTCAATGATCCTAAGAAAGGTGAGAAATCAGCCCAGGACTACACGGGAGGAGCTGGTCAATGACCTGAAAAGAGCTGGGACCACCGTTTCCAAGGTTACTGTTGGTAATACACTAAGGCCCCATACACACGATCGGACATATCCGATGAAAACGGTCCGCGGACCATTTCCATCGGATATGTCCGATCGGGAGTTTGATCCGATGGCGTGTACACACCATCGGATCAAATTCCCCGCCGCCGGACGGCGCGGTGACGTGGCGGTGACGCGGCGGTGACGTTGACGCCGCCGCGTCACCGCCACGTCACCGCACCAGGAAGTAAAACACTTCCGCGCATGCGCCGAATCCATTCGGCAGCGGCGCGGCGGCGGTGGGGGACGACATGTCTGCTGGTAAGTGTACTAACCAGCAGACATGTCGGGCGGACAGATCCCCACCGGATAGATTTCAAAGCTTGCTTTGAAATCTGTCGGGTGGAGAAATCTGTCCGCTAGCCCATACACACGAGCGGAGATGTCTGCTGAAACGGTCCATCGGACCGTTTTCAGCGGACATATCCCCTCGTGTGTACGCGGCCTAAGACGTCATGGTTTGAAATCATGCATGGCACGGAAGGTTCCCCTGCTTAAACCAGCACACGTCAAGGCCCGTCTTAAGTTTGCCAATGACCATTTGGATGATCCAGAGGAGTCTTGGGCGAAAGTCATGTGGTCAGATGAGACCAAAATAGAACTTTTTGGTCATAATTCCACTAACCGTGTTTGGAGGAAGAAGAATGATGAGTACAATCCCAAGAACACCATCCCTACTGTGAAGCATGGGGGTGGTAGCATCATGCTTTGGGGGTGTTTTTCTGCACATTGGACAGGACGACTGCACTGTATTAAGAAGAGGATGACCGGGGCCATGTATTGCGAGATTTTGGGCAACAACCTCCTTCCCTCAGTTAGAGCTTTGAAGATGGGTCGAGGCTGGGTCTTCCAACATGACAATGACCCGAAGCACACAGCCAGGATAACCAAGGAGTGGCTCTGTAAGAAGCATATCAAGGTTCTGGCGTGGCCTAGCCAATCTCCAGACCTAAACCCAATAGAGAATCTTTGGAGGGAGCTCAAACTCCGTGTTTCTCAGCGACAGCCCAGAAACCTGACTGATCTAGAGAAGATCTGTGTGGAGGAGTGGGCCAAAATCCCTCCCCCAGTGTGTGCAAACCTGGTGAAAAACTACAAGAAACGTTTGACCTCTGTAATTGCAAACAAAGGCTACTGTACCAAATATTAACATTGATTGATCTCAGGTGTTTAAATACTTATTTGCAGCTGTATCATACAAATAAATAGTTAAAAAAAATCATACATTGTGATTTCTGGATTTTTTTTTTTGATTATGTCTCTCACAGTGGACATGCACCTACGATGACAATTTCAGACCCCTCCATGATTTCCAAGTGTGAGAACTTGCAAAATAGCAGGGTGTTCAAATACTTATTTTCTGCACTGTATATATATACTGGGCCAGATTCTCAGCGGCGATACGACGGAGTATTTCAGATACCCCGTCGTATCGCCTTTTTTTTTTGCCTCGTATCTATGCGCTTGATGCTTAGCATCACTTTTGCATAGATACGCTGCAACATCCGACAAGTGTAAAACCATTACACTTGCGGATCGTAGGTGTAATGACAACTCTGGCCACTAGGTGGCCTTTACGTTGTTTTCTCATTTGCCTATGCAAATGAGGCTAGTACGCCGATCCCCGATCGCTTTTACGCCGCCCCGTCGTCGCGTACATCGTTTTCGTCCGCGTAAGGTTACCCCAGCTTCTATGTGGAGTAACCTTACAAAGTTCCGTCGGATGCCGTCGGGTGCCGTCGGATGCCATGTTAAGTATGGCGTCGGGTCAGCGTCGGCTTTTTCCGTCGCTTACGTCGTTTTACTAACTCGTTCGCGAATAGGGAGTTGCGTAAATGTCGCTCACGTCGTTTTGACGTCGGTTTCAACTACGCTTTCCGACGTGAGCTGGAGCATGCGCACTGAGCTTTTTCCCCGGCCGGCGCATGCGCAGTTCGTTTGACGCCGGGGCGCGCTTCATTTAAATACAAGCCGCCTCATTTGAATTACGCGGGCTTACGCTGGGCCATTTTCGCTACGCCAACGCAAAAGACGGAGCAAATGCTTAGGGAATACGGCACTTGCTCTAGTACGATGCGACGGCGTAGTGTAAATGGCTTACGCTACACCGGCAAATTTCTTAGAGAATCTGGCCCACTGTGTGTTACAAAAAAA
The DNA here is from genome assembly GCA_029574335.1 of Rana kukunoris. NCBI lineage: Eukaryota > Metazoa > Chordata > Amphibia > Anura > Ranidae > Rana > Rana kukunoris. Next base: position 175,751,608 of record CM056051.1, read on the forward strand.
ATATTTTTAACAAAACGAGTTGCCTACTGCTATCACTTCACCCTGTCAACATAATTAATCTGTCAATTCAAGGCCTGTTAGTGATCTATACAAAGTTCTTGTTTCAAGACTATCATTATTTCTTTGTAGAACAGAAAAAATACATATACAGTAAAACCTTGGATTGCGAGCTTAATTCATTGCAGAAACATGCTTGTAATCCAAAGCACTTGTATATCAAAGCAAATTTCCCCATAAGAAATAATGGAAACTTAAATGATTTGTTCCACAACTATTTATTCATAGGTCCTTCAGTTTATAGTCCATGTAAAAAGATTATAGCAATGTGATAAAATGACAATTCACAAATGGCAGCCTCCACAAGGGGATTAGAAGCAAAGTACAGCAGTATTCTACACTTAGAGGCGCTCTCTTCTCTTTTATACTCAGTTGTGAGTGTGATGTGACACTACTCTTATATCAAGACATCGCTTGTATATCAAGTCAACATTTATTAACAAATGTTGCTTGTCTTGCAAAACACTCTCAAACCAAGTTACTCTCAAGCCAAGATTTTACTTTATTCCTATTTCTATCTGTAGCGGACTGCTCCTTTTGTGCAGGACCTGTTTTAAATTTAGAGGGGAGTCTGAGTGTTAGTTGACTCAGACTCATATAATTGTGGCTAAATTTGGCCTCTGTTTCAGCCACGACTGAGCTGGGAGTAACCACCGTTGTTCGCCTGGGGGTGTTGTTATCACTCCAGGCCAAAGGGTGGCATCAGTTCAGTCAAGGTAATATTGGGTGTCCCCCTCGGCACCAATCAGTGGGGGTGGATCGTCCCACTGTGCATGCTGGGGAGGGGTAATTAAGGAACAGACACCACTGGATTGAGGTCGTCAGTCATTGATCTGTCATCCCACCACCTCGTGGCCCTCCTGGCCGGGGGTCCGTGTTCATGAAATCCTGGCTCTGGGACCACTTTGATCCAGGGGTTTTGATCTGTAAAGTAGGCTCAGTATTCACACTGGGTCTACACTGTCAAGGTGATCCTGCGCTGTCCTTGCTGGAGGGAGAAAGCTGCTTGATGAAGGACCTATCTTGGAGAGGACCAAGCAAAAGGATGGTATCTCGGGAGAGGCCTGGAAACTTCATCAAAGGATGCACCATAAACTGAGAGGATTGATGATGTTCGCCTGTCAGACTTGAGTTCTTCAGAAGTTAATCTGGAGAAATCCGGGTGCTGAATCTTGTGTCAGGGGATTCTGGACCGACGGACCGTTTCAGCAGACAAATTCGATCGTGTGTACGGGCGAGCAGACGGGTTTTTCCAGCAGACAAATTTTAAAGCATGCTTTAAAATCTGTCTGCAGGAAACCCGTCCGTCCGACATGTCTGCTGGTTAGTACACTAACCAGCAGACATATCTGTCCGCACATGCGTCAAATGGATTTGGCGCATGGGTGGAAGTATTTTACTTCCTGGTGCGGTGTCGTGGCGGCGTCAACGTCACCGCCACGTCACCGCGCTGTCTGCCGGCGGGGATTTTGGTTTGATCGTGTGTACGCAATCAAACCAAAATAGCCCAGCAGACAAATCCGATCAAAATGGTCTGTCAGACTGATTTGATCGGATTTATTTGGTCGTGCGTACGCGGCCAAAGTGTCTCCATCCAAAGGAAGGTCTGTGGCAGAGACTGTACTTGGTTCCGTGTGCCACTCCGGTTGCAAGGTCGGTGAGAGGGACCTATCCGGGCGCGCAAAACCCACTCTGGCTAGAGTGGCGACGAAAGCTGTGTTGCTGGAAACAGGAGTGTTTCCGGATTGAAATTACGCACCTGAACCTATCTACCTGTTTACCCTTCCACTTCTTCAACCACTTCTTCTTTCTTACCAAGTTCTGCAATAATAAATCTTAGAAAAAAAGGTGTAAAATGTGGACTTTTTCAACTCTCATCTACCACCCTGGATGGCGAGGAGAAAGAGGTAACATGCCGCCCGAAAATAACCAGCAGCTCTTTTGGGTGTAGTGCTACATATCTTCAGGAGCTAAATCTACAGGACTTGGAACATTTAGAGAGCTTTTAGCAAGCAGGCTTTCGTAAAGCTCCAGTCTGGGAGTGCTGAATGCAGATCCCAATCGTTGGCTGTAGCTTTAGACTCTGTTTAAGCAAGCTTTAAAATAAACTTTAATACTATTTGAATTCTGCTTTGCTAAAAGTTGGTATAAACATGAAAACAGCATCCTCATTATGATTTGTATTCAGCACTCTCAAACTGGAACTGAAGGATGCTCTAAAGTAGGGGTAGGCAAACTGGGGCCCTCCAGCTATTGCAGAACAACAAGTCCCAGCTTGCCTCTGGGAGTAATTAGAACTGCCAACGCCTCATGGGAAGCGTAGTTCCACAACAGCTGGAGGGCCCCAGGTTGCCTACCCCTTCTCTAAAAGTTTAAAAAGAGTAGTAGTTTCTATTAATGTAACTGCCTCTATGCAACTTGTGCCACAGACAGAAACATGTAGAGCAGGTAAGTTGTAATCACTCCTCTTAGGCCGCGTACACACGATCGAATTTATCTGCTGAAACCGGTCCGACGAACCGTTTCAGCAGACATCTCCGATCGTGTGTACGGACTAGCGGACAGGTTTGTCCATCGAACAAATTTCAAAGCATGCTTTGAAATTTGTCCGCTACAAACCTGTCCGTCGGATATGTCCGCTGGTTAGTACACTAACCAGCGGACAGGACTGTCCGCGCATGCGTCGAATGGATTCGACGCATGCGCGGAAGCAATTTATTTCCGGGTTTGGTGACGTGGCAGCGTCAACGTCACCGCCACGTCACCGCGTCCTCAGATCGAGGGGATTTTCATCCGATGGTGTGTACACGCCATCGGACCAAAATCCGGAGGAGACATGTCCGCTGGAAACGGTCCGTCGGACATGTTTCAGCGAACATGTCCCTCCGTGTGTACGCGGCCTAACTCATTCAGCTTTTTCTACTGTAATCTGGATTTGGGATTTTAGAAAAGATTTCACCAACATATTATCAAAGAGGAAAAAGTTGAAAGTAATTCCTACTGCTTTTGTGGACTATACTTCCTAACATCTGTGAAAAACCATTAGAAATGCTTGAGATCAGCCTGGCATGGCTTCTAGCTCTAATTGAACCATGGCAGAATTATATTTCAGTCATATTCAATGAACATACTCAAACAGAGGCAGAAAATGTTCTCAATGGCTATTGGTGCAGCTACAGGAAAAGAGATGTATGTGGTAGAGAGAAGAGACTGATGAAACTCAAGGAAATTCAGCTGTGATATACAGCTGCAGGAAAAAAGTGCTAAGCGGTGGAGAGAAGACTTATGCCGTGTATACACAATGGGCCAGATTCTCTAAGAAATTCGCCGGCGTAGCGTAAGCCATTTACACTACGCCGCCGCATCGTACTAGAGCAAGTGCCGTATTCCCTAAGCATTTGCTCCGTAGTTTGCGTTGGCGTAGCGAAAATGGCCCAGCGTAAGCCCGCGTAATTCAAAGGGGGCGGCTTGTATTTAAATGAAGCGCGCCCCCGCGTCGAACGAACTGCGCATGCGCCGGCCGGGGAAAAAGCCCAGTGCGCATGCTCCAGCTCACGTCGGAAAGCGCCGTTGAAACCGACGTCAAAACGACGTGATCGTCACTACGCAATGCCCTATTCGCGAACGAGTTAGTAAAACGACGTAAGCGACGGAAAAAGCCGACGCTGACCCGACGCCATACTTAACATGGCATCCGACGGCACCTGACGGCATCCGACGGTACTTCGTAAGGTTACTCCTCATAGAAGCAGGGGTAACCTTACGCGAACGAAAACGACGTACGCGACGACGGGGCGGCGTAAAAGCGATCGGGAATCGGCGTAGTAGCCTCATTTGCATAGGCAAATGAGAAAACAACGTAAAAGCCACCTAGTGGCCGGAGTTGTCATTACAACTACGATCCGCAAGTGTAATGGTATTACACTTGTCGGATGTTCAGGCGTATCTATGCCAAAGTGATTCTAGGAATTACTCGCATAGATACGAGGCAAAAAAAACGGCGATACGACGGGGTATCTGATATACTCCGTCGTATCGCCGCTGAGAATCTGGCCCAATGATTTTTCAGGTTCTAAAAAATTGAATTTTTCAGGCTCTAGAAAAAACAAAATGTTTTCAACTTGATCATTAAAACGGCCTTGCCTACACACGATCGTGAAAAAAAAAATGCTCTAGCAAAGCGTGGTGACGTACAACACCCTTGGGGCTGCTTTAGCTGATTTTGTGTTAGTAAAAGACGATTTGCGCTTTTTTGTCTGTTACAGCGTGATGAATGTGCTTACTCCATTACGAACGGTAGTTTTACCAGAATGAGCGCTCCCGTCTCATAACTTGCTTCTGAGCATGCATGAATTTTTCACGTCGTTAAAGCCTACACACGACCATTTTTTACGACCCGAAAAACGACAACGTTAAAAACGTAGTGAAAAAATAGAGCATGTTTGAAAAAAAATTGGCCATTTTTTAGAACCCGAAAAATGCTCTGAAGCCCACATACGGTCATTTTTAATGACATTAAAACAAAAGTCATTTTTTAGAACCCGAGAGGATTCAGAAGAAAGTCAATACAATTCAAAGTCAGCATACAGCCACAGGAAGTGAGTGATATAGAGAACAGAGAGACAAAAGAGGGCAATGTAATTCAGCTTCAGCATACCGCTACAGGAAGAGAATGGTATGCTCAACAAGACAAATCCCATTAATTTCAATGGCCCCTGTTCACATCTGAGCGTTTTGTCATCTGAAGCAAAACGCCTGAAGCTCAAAAAAGTACAGGTGCTTCTTTTTTTGCCAGATTCCAGGCATTTTCTGCTTTTAACATTAATTCACCTTTCGACCCTTTAAAACATCACGGCAAGAATTGCGCCAAAAATCATGCAACTTTCTGCCTAAAAAAATTGCCTAGGTGTGAACAAAGCCTTAATTCCAAGATTCCGACATCAGTGGCAGGGCAAAACGCTGCCTACCACTGATCATGGAATGGAAACAGACCAAGGATTAGCCGTCAAGTGACCAAAAATAGAACCACAATTCGAGATTTTCCTAGCTTGTGACGGAAAATATTGATTATAAGAAGACAGGAGGCGAGTATCTTAAGCATTAATCCTTCTTTATTAATGCCCATAGCAGAGAAAAAACAATGTTTCAACTGTTTATAAAGAAAAAAGTAGTGTGAGAGGCACTATGTGGACTACGAGTCCCAGCATGCCTAGTGTCCATAGCCACTCCCCTTAGCGTCTCTATATAAGTACTGGCTCCTCTCAGAATCATCTTCTTTCTTGATGCGAAAAAACTAGATCACTCCTGGTTCTATGTCGATCCACGTCTCCCGTCATTTATCTTCGGCCAGCCGGCCCGATCCCTCGTCTCAGAAACCTTTGTGTGAAACAGTGACCATGTCCCAACAGGGGATTTAACCATGAACCATCCGGATGAACGAACGTCTGGACTCCGGAAAAAAACTTGTTTATGCGGCACCAGGCCAACCGAGATCCTTGATGCGATCGTCCTTAGAAACCTGGAAGGAAGAACAGAGGCATATGACAGGGAGGGTAGGGAGGGAAGATACTCGCCTCCTGTCTTCTTATAATCAATATTTTCCGTCACAAGCTAGGAAAATCTCGAATTATATTTCAGACAGGAGGCTCATATCTTAAGCATTTTCAAAGCTTAACCAAAGTATACAATGACAATAATCATCAGTACATCTCCTGTCTAAAACGGATCTGCGTCCGATCATAGAACTGTCATGGAAACGTGTGTTTCTGGTCTGAAATAAAAGGAACGGAAGGTGGACTCTGAAGACCAGTCCGCCGCTAATAGGAGGTCTGATAGAGAGCCTCCCGTCGAGATAACTTTGGTGGCCATGGCACCTCTAGAGGAGTGTGCGCCAAAGAGGTTTACGTCTATGCCGGCTAACTCCATGGTAGCTCGCACCCATCGGGCTAGGGTGGCGGAAGTGACCGGGTGGTGGGGTCTGACGTACGAGATCAATAGTTGTGGAGAGTCCGGTGACCTAAGGGATGCGGTTTGGGTTTCATAGGACTGTAGGCATCTAACGACACATAGTCTTGGATGTGTGGGAAAATATGGGTAGAAAACCGTCTTTAAGTCCGTCTTGGTTCTACGGACCACGGAAAACCGAACCCCTTGGGGGGAAAATTGGCGTCTAGAGATGTCTAGAGCCCTCACGTCCGAGACTCGTTTGATCGATATCAGACACAAGAGAACCGTTAGTTTGAACGTCAATAGTTTGAGTGATAGTGTTTCGTTATCCTCCCAAGCGGAGAACATATCGAGTACTCTGGAGACGTCCCAGGTCGATTGGTATTTAGGGCGTGGGGGTCTTTGGAACCTCATGCCCCGCATAAGTTTACAAATCAATGGGTGTTTGCCTATCGGTAGGGAATCTATCGGGAGGTGGTAGGCCGAAATGGCTGATCTGTAGACATTAAGTGAATTGTAAGCTTTACCGGCGTCAAAATTTTCCGCCAGGTAATTAGCTATCGTGGTTATAGGGGCCAGAGTGGGATCAACCTGTCGTTGATCACACCAACGTACCCAGAGTCCCCAGGCTGATCGGTATGCCGATCGAGTCCCGGGGGCCCAGGCCAGGGCAAGAAGGTCTCTAGCCGATGTAGAAAGAGCGTTGTCTGTGTCTGGCATCCCGAAATCAGGCCTGCTATCAAGGTGAGAGAGTCCTCTAGAACCAGAGGGTGGACACCCTTGGACGGGTGTGAAAGGATGTGAGGGTTCCGGGGTAGGAGCCTGGGGTAGTCTACTAACATCCCTAGCAGAAGGGGGAACCATGGTTGTGTCGGCCACCAAGGGAATATCAGGACTACTGTCGCGTCCTGTTGTGCTACTTGTAGTAGTACTCTGGGGATCATCGAGAACGGGGGAAATGCGTAGTGAATTTCCCCCTTCCAAGACTGACGGAAAGCGTCTACTGACATGGAGTCTGGGTCCGGCCTCCAGCTGAAAAACCGAGGTAGATGGTGGTTGAGGCGTGTGGCGAAAAGGTCTATGCCCAAGGGACCCCAGAGGTGATTCACTCTCGCAAAAATCGAGCGATCCAGCTGCCAGTCGCTGGAGTCGGATAGGTGTCGAGAATTCCAATCTGCTACAGTATTGGAGGTGCCTGGAATATATTCCGCCTTCGGGATGATGTTGCGTGATAGACAGAATTGCCAAATGGTCTTGGTGATGTCCGCCAGGGTTTTGGATCTGGTGCCCCCTAGACGATTGACATATTGCACTGCTGCGATATTGTCCATGCGTAATAGTACGCAACAATCGGATCGTTCCGAGAGGAAGCTCTGTAGGGCGAAGAGTGCGGCTAGGAGTTCTAAGGCATTGATATGAAGGAGGGACTCTTGGTAGGACCAGGTCCCCCCCGTCGAGACCTCGCCTATGCGGGCACCCCAGCCTTTCAGGCTCGCGTCCGATTCTATTATAATGTCCGGACGGGAATTGAAAATCGTTTTGCCATTCCATTCCGTGGCATGACGGAGCCACCAAAGTAGTTCCGCTCTGGCCTCGGCGGAAAGAGGGATCTCGTCTGCGTATCGCAGACCCCGACGCAAGTGCATGATTTTGAGCCGTTGAAGAGCTCTGTAGTGCAGAGGGGCAGGGAAAATGGCCTGTATGGAGGCTGCTAGGAGGCCCACCAGTCTGGCCAGTACTCGTAGGGACAGCACTGCTTTGCGTAGTACTGTTCTGATCTCCTTGCGGATCAGAGCCAGTTTCGTCTTGGGTAGCCGGAGGACTGCTTCGTTGGTGTCCACCAGGAAACCCAGGAACTCTATCTCTTGGGAAGGTATGAGGACCGATTTCTCCTGATTTATGAGAAAACCCAGGCCCTGAAGTAGTTCTATTGTCCAGCCTATGTGGCGGTGTGCTTCCGACTCGGAGTAGGCCATGATGAGGATGTCGTCTAGGTATATGATAAGACGCACCCCTCTGCTCCTTAGTGAGGCTACTGCTGGTTTTAGGAGTTTTGTGAAGCACCATGGGGCTGATGACAGCCCGAATGGCAGGCATGTGAATTGCCATGTGCGACCCCACCATCTGAAACGAAGGAGGGATTGTGATTCTAGGTGAATGGGGACGGTGAGATAGGCGTCCTTCAGGTCCACCTTCGCTAGCCAATCCCCGGGTTGGAGTAAGTCTCGAAGGCAGTGAATGCCTTCCATTTTGAAGTGTCGATAGGTGACATGTTGGTTTAGGTCCCGAAGGTTTATGACGGGACGGTAGCCTCCTCCCTTCTTTTTGACCAGGAATAGATTGCTGATGAACCCTGGGGAAAGGGGGTCGGTTTCGATCACTACCTGTTTGGATATCAGTTTTCCCATCTCGTCGTCTATCAGTGACGCGGTTGCTTGTGTAAAGCGTATGGGGGGAGGTATGACGTTCAGTTGGGGGGAGGATAGAAGCTCCACTCTGAACCCTAGGATGGTGTTCAATATCCACGCGTCTGCCGTAATCGCAGACCAGGCGTGGGTAAAAAACTGAAGCCTCCCCCCCACAGGTGTAAGAGGATCTAGTGTAAGAGGTGGTCTTACCGGTGTATGGCCGAGATCGAGGGTCTCCTCTGTGTCCTCGTCCTCTCCAAGGTCTTCCGCGGGGCGGGAAAAATGGTGCGGGTTGTGCCACCACTTGGTATGAGGGTGGAGCCTGGTTATATAGTGTCTGGGCGGCAGCCCTGTTGACATGTCTAAAGTTGGTGGTGCGGCCAGTAGAGCGGCCCCTGCCTCTACCGGCCCTGGCAAAAATTCTATGTGTCCCAGTTCTTTTGAGCGACGTCTGCGCTTTGTCTAGGCTATTGAAAAGGCCTACGAATTTGTTGATATCCTTCATCAAGGAATCACCAAATAGGAAGCCCTCTGCCGCTGGGCCTGGCTCGGTCTCTGCCAGGTGGGCCAGTTGGGGGTCTAGTCTCATCAGTATGGACCGCCTGCGTTCGGTCGAGCATGCAGTGTTGGCACTGCCCAGTAAACATATGGCCCTTTGAGCCCAACCCCGTAGTTGGGGGACGTCTACTGCCTGTTGTGCAGTCACGGCCTGTTCAGAGATGTTGAGGATTTTAGTGAGTGGGCCGAGTAGGTCTAAGACGCGGTCTTGGATACTTTTAAATGACCGGTCAATGCCTCTTTTGGGGGCTTTTCCTGTTTTGGCCAGATATTTCGCCAGGATGGGGTCTATTTCTGGCGTAGAGGTAACCTTTCTGGGAATGTGTGGCCGAGGGCATTCCGCTCTTAGTTTGTTGCGGTTGTTCTTATTGAGGGGTTTACGTGCCCAGAACTCCACATACTGCGCCACATGTGGCAAGGGAGACCATTCCCCAGATCGGGGGTGAGTAATTGCGTCGGGGTGGAACAGAGGTTCGCCCAGGGCGTCTGTTATAGTTGTACCCTGTGTTTCAGGGGTAGCGTCTTGGTGGAACGCTATTGCCCCAGCATCCACTCCAGTATCGTCTTCGGACTCGGAGACTTCCGTCTCAGATGATTCGGAGGATGTCTCTACCTCTGAATCGATGACAAAAGAATCGGGTTTTGCCCGTCTAGTTGTCACCTGCCTCTTTTGTGACTCCCTGAGGCTCCGGGGTTGTAAGGAGTCCGAGGGATGCATGGGGTTGCATTCCGGTTGTGGAAATGCTTCAAACATGTTATGTACTTCCCCTGTCGGGGAGTCCTGAGTGACCCCAATATGCTTCCTCTTATGAGAGGATTTGCCCTTCTTTGGCTGCGGTTCTTCGCCGGCCTGTAAGGGAGCAGGGGTAATGGAGGTACTTTGCTGCAGACCTATGGGGATGGTAGTAGCAGATAGGGCTGCTAAAATGGAAGAGTTAATGAGGTCCTGTATTTGAGCAGCGGAAAGAGGCTGCTGTTGTAGTGGTGCCTCATTGCTCCCCTTAGGGACTGTACAGTCCTCAGACATTCTGATGTTGGAATGTGTGACTCTCAGGAGGAAGGGGGGTGGAAACAATTCCGTTCTCCCCAAGGGTGTTAATGAGGGAAAAGAAGTAGTTTAGTTTCCTCCTATATGTGTGTGTAAGCTGCTCTGAGAACCAGGCTCCTACCTCCTCCTCGCCGAGTTTCCAGTGCGGTGGGAGGGGAGCTTGAGAGCGCGCTTACATGTTGGAATCCCGCGCTGAAATATCGCGTGATCTCGCGCCGAAATCTCGCGAGACTACGTCAGCCGACGAGACGGCCGAAATTATTGTGATGGCTGAGGAGAAAAGAGAAACGAAAAGGAGGGGGGTTCTCTCAGCCCAGCGCCGAATATCAAGGAAGTTAATAGTTCCTGTATGGCGGCGCCGAGTGTATAAAGAGAGCGGTGTGAGCCGCACATGTAAAGAAATAGGTAAACCATACAAATTTTTTATATGAAAATATACTCATCTGAATCTTGCCATGAGCAGAAAGAAAGAGGATGATTCTGAGAGGAGCCAGTACTTATATAGAGACGCTAAGGGGAGTGGCTATGGACACTAGGCATGCTGGGACTCGTAGTCCACATAGTGCCTCTCACACTACTTTTTTCTTTATAAACAGTTGAAACATTGTTTTTTCTCTGCTATGGGCATTAATAAAGAAGGATTAATGCTTAAGATATGAGCCTCCTGTCTGAAATATAATTACAGATTATTCAAGCAATCTTATTTGTATAACTTGGGTCACTGGTGAGGTGGTGAATTTCCATTTACTTTAAACTTAAAAAAATAAAGCCTTTAGAGTCTAAAGGCTTTATTTTCCACTTTAGAATATTGGGCAGAGCCCTACAAATTATTCATTTGGGATTACAAACCAACTGCATCTATTTACAGTACAGATAACACTAATGTTTTAGCTATACTTTTTTAGCTATGAATTGTATTTTCTGGAGTAGGTAGATAATATTTGAAACATACCATTGACCAGACAGCATAAAAAGACCATGTCCATAACTTAGAAACTGTAGTGTGCTGGTTGCAGGTAAACAATTTCTGAAACCCTCGATAGAAAAGTGATTATAGAATAGCAAAGCAAAATCATTTTTTGTATAGTCCATTTCCACTGTCCAGAATAAGTGCACAGTAAGGGGTGGTGGATGGCCATAGGCCAAAGCAGAGACTTGTATATTTGGAGATAAGGAGTGATTTTGAAACAAATACAGCAAAGTGTGTAATGAATGCAAGGCATTTGTCTTATTTCTGTTGATTGTTTCATTTGTTCCACAGTGATCTCTCCCTGTTGTCTTTGTATTTAGTTCAATTTTTGTAGATGTTGCTGTAAAATTTTTGTTAAATATTGGTTTAAAACACACACTTTGGGGTGTATTTATGAAAACAATTGAGGAGCTATTCTACATGTACATGTTTGTTCTATGTAAATGGAAGAAAAAACAAATGTTTTTAGGCCATTTTCTCTCCAGGTCTAATTTTTGTTCTTTATAAATAATAGAATGACAGGAAGAGGGGGCAGTTTCTTGCCCTCCTTTTCCTTTTCCATTGCTCCCCTGGCTGTTTGGGTGCTGTTAACCACTTAAGGACCTTGGGTGTTTTTCAGTTTTGGTGTTTGCAAGACTGAAACAGTTTTTTCTGCTAGAAAATCACGTAAAACCCCCAAACATTATATATTTTTTTTTTCTAACACCCTAGAGAATAAAATAGTGGTCATTGCAATACTTTTTGTCACACCGTATTTGCGCAGCGGTCTTACAAGCGCACTTTTTTTGGAAAAAATACACTTTTTTGAATTAAAAAATAAGACAACAATAAATTTGGTCCAATTTTTTTATATATTGTGAAAGATAATGTTACGCCGAGTAAAATGACACCCAACATGTCACGTTTAGAAATTGCGCCCGCTCGTAGCATGGCGTCAAACTTTTACCCTTAAAAATCTCCATAGGCGACGTTTAAAAAATTCTATAGGTTGCATTTTTTTAGATACAGAGGAGGTCTAGGGCTAGAATTATTGCTCTCGCTCTAACGATCGCGGCGATACCTCACTTGTGTGGTTTGAACACCGTTTTCATATGCGGGCGCTACTCGCGTATGCGTTCGCTTCTGCGCGCGAGCTCGTCGGGACGGGGCGCTTTAAAAATTTTTTTTTTTGTTTTTCCTATTTATTTGTATTTAATTTAACATTTTTTACACTGAAAAAAAAAAAAAATATAATAATTGATCACTTTTATTCCTATTACAAGAAATGTAAACATCCCTTGTAATAGAAAAAAGCATGACAGGTCCTCTTAAATATGAGATCTGGGGTCAAAAAGACCTCAGATCTCATATTTAGGCTTAAAAAGAAAAAAAAAAAAAAAAGGAAAATGACATTTTTTAAATAGCCTTAAAAAGAAAATGTCTCTTTAAGACAGTGGGCGGAAATGACGTTTTGACGTCACTTCCGCCCAGCGCTGCTATGGGGAACGGGTGGGGGGCGATTTTTCCCTCACTCGTATCCCAGCAGAGGAGCCGCACAGACCCGATCGCCTCCGCCGCTACCGACGGCAACGGTAAGCGGCGGAGAGCACGGGAAAGCGGCGGGAGGGGGGGGGGCACCTCTCCGGTCACCGATAACGGCGATCTCGCGGCGAATCCGCCGCGGAGACCGCCGTTATTGTACACAGGACCCTGCACTGAAGAGATGGATATCTCGGTTGTGGCAGCAGCTGCTGCCGTTACCGAGATATCCATCTTTAAAAAGAGGACGTATATATACAGTGCAGGGTCCTTAAGTGGTTAAAATGGATGGGTCAGTTGTCCTTTGAATGACCTTTCCTGGGGTCTTCAGAAAGCCCAGGAATGAGTCATTCAAACAGCTGGTGAACTCTAGGTGACCTGTCCTGGGGTGAGTTTTGGCGGGCCTTTTGGCCTTTGGCTGACCTTTCCTGGGGTCTGGGTAGAAAGCCCGGGAAAGGCCAGTTCAAACTGGTCTGAAGCAGTGGACTCCAGCTGTTTTGGGGCTATTTAAAGGCAGGCTCCACAAGCCAGGCTCATTCGTTTTAGAAGATTCAAGAGCTGTGGTGTTCTTTCCCCCCCCACCCCCCCTTTTTTGTTCAATTTATCCTTGTCGCGGTTGTTTTCTTATGTGGTAGTGTCACCTTTGCCTTTTAAGTTGCAAAGGGGGACTAGCTCTGTGTATCATATTTATTAATCTCTTATTTATTTACATATGTTGTTAGCTGGGGAGTTGTGTCATATAAATGACCTTCCCGCTACCCTGCACAGTTGGGAGAAGACCTTCCGTGAGACCTGGAGACCTTAGCACCATTTTATGTATGCGGTTGCCTACCTTCAAGGCGGAGCAATCAGGCTGACCTTCTGAACTTAGTCCCACTCCCTGAGCGAGAGGCCCCATCTGTAGACTGCTTTTCTCTCCTCTCTTGATTCTGCTCCTTTCATGCTCTGGGGACGCCTGATCCCTGAACTCTTTCCTCCCCTAGCAGTCCCTCTTTCCCCGTTTCACTGGCTCAGTAATGGGCTATATTTTTCAGATATGGTGCATATTCTTGTATACATCACACGCACCTCATTGTCCCAATTCTGGGCTAAGCGGGCCATAGGGGTGTAATGTCTCTCGATATACTGTAAAAGTTCTATTTTATTTTATTTCACATTATTTTATTATAATGTTTTGCATTTATGAGTCTCCCCAGCTTTGCATGCTGACAACTATCTTCAAAACCGTAATATTTTATCATGACCACCCATACTTTGAAGAGCTGGGCTTGTTGTTATATAACTGACTGTATGACCCTTTTTTTGCTACTTGATTCTGTTATTTGTCACTATTGCATACTTTGACTGTTAAATGCAATTGGGAAAAAAAGGAATTACAAAAAAAGAACTTTACATGACCATTTGATCTGCTGCGAAGTCATCTTGATACTTTATAAAAAAAAGTTGAAGACACCAGTAATTAATTATTTAATTATATAATGCTGCCTTTGAATAAAGACTGTATAGTAAAACATCAACGGTGCTATAAAAAAAATCTGTGCATGGGTGTGATGAAGTGTGACATCTCCACAAGTGACAGTCAGCAGGCAGTTAACATTTTATGTATCTGTGAAGTTACCAAAAAGTAGTGTAGTACCATCCACAACCCTGTACCTTTTCCCGAAGATGAAAGGCTCACTGACCTCTAACATATTTACAAACTGTCAGTCAAAGCTAAGATGAGAAGATTGTAGGCAGCAAAAATGATTAGGTAGTTTTTCACAGTGTCTGTTTCTAGAAAGCCTGGAGCCTCATATTTTAACAACAATGTCTGGACTAAAAAGAACAGTCCAGGCTTCGTCGTCAGAACAAGAAACCTGTTTGTTAATGCTTCTCTTGAAAAAGGTGACACAGTCTGAGACAAGGTTCATTTAATCTTTTGAGAAAAAATATAAAGGGTATGCTATTGTGCATTATCTGTAATTCATCCCATAAAACATTATCATTTGATAATTATTTGTTCTGAAAATTTCTTACATATGTATCTCTGCTATGGATTTTATCACATATTCTTCTTCATTCTCAGGATTTATTGCAAATTATTTATGCACAACTTGGAGGTGGCATTTTAAACACTTTCCACAATTGTAAATGTGCATCAGCACCTGAATCTAAAAAAAAAAATACTGTAATAATCAACTAAATTGACCGTTCTCACAACAGTTTAGCGGTTAGCACTTAGGGGTTATAGCACTAGAGTTTCCTACCAGGAACTGTGGAGATAATAATCCCTAATTTGTGCCTGAGTTCCCTACAGAAAACACACTTACTGTACTTGCATGTGTTTCTATAACTGTGGTGAACGTATTAGACCAATGGCTCCCAAACATTTTTGGGCTAGCGCCTTCTTGCCTCCCAGGTTACATCTCTGATGGCTCCAAAGAGACAAACTCACACTATTCTTGTTATTGGGTCTATTGCAGGTTCACAACAGTGACTACTAATACAGTAGCTATCAGAACTGAACTGTAATTACAATTATGTTTTCATCAAGCCGACTTTCCATTTCGGTCAGTTTTTGAAGGTTCCATACATACTTGTTGCCCATTTTGGGTTGGCAGATTAGAAAACACAGCTAGTCCAGCAAAGCTAATGTCAAAACCTTGCAAATAACAGCACAATTATCCAGAACAACACAATTAAATATTGTGGAGCTCCTGCCTTATCATCATATCAAGAGTTGGGGCTGACATAAAAACAGCACAAATGCCAGCCTTAGCACAGCAACCTCCAGGTCTAAAAGCTTTATATGTTTTCTTACAAACATAAAAACATGAAGATCCCCAGTCCCCACAGTGTCTGCAGTTTTATCATATCAAAATTACATACATTAATAGTGAAATATGTGCACTTTGTGCTTTACAAATGCAGTCGTGGATCCTGGCAGGTTGGTGCTTTTAGTAATCTCTGGCAGTCATGGATTCTGGCAGGTGATTGCAGTGTATCCTGTGATAATACTGAATACTGAGCAAAAAAGCTCAGTAGGAACGGAAGGGACTAACATCTCTTTAAAAACGTTATCAAAAACCAAATCAAATTTATTGGTGAAATTAACCTGATGCACTCAGATCAAAAACATAGCACATTTAGGGTGTGCAGCCCCTTTAAGAATCGCTTGATTGTTAACAACAAACACGAAGGGTGAAAACATCCTAAATGTGCACCCTAACGCCACTAGGCCCCACCCCTGATGCGTTTCATCACACGCCATGTGACTTCTTCAAAGGGAATAGGTTCCAAAGACATCACAGGGCTTTATATAATGGATAACAATTACATTAATACGGTCGCCATTTTGTTGTAGCCCACTGCCTATTCAACTCTTGAATTGCGAGTGCCAGTTTGTTGCCTTTTTTTACCCAGTCTGAAAAAATAAGATGCAGCCGCCTCATCTAAGGATTTACAAGCTGCAATATAATATATTTTTATTCTTGCATTTAGATCTTGTTTTCATGTTTTCCACACTGTTGTATTCTGCAAAGCTGCTGATGCATCTATTCCAAACACACTCAGCTTGGGGGAGTCGTAATCAGGGAAGTGAGGGGGGGGGGGGTTGTGGGACACCATAAGGTGCATGCAGAAAGTCATGGAAGAATTATATCTCCAGACTGGCCTTACAAAGAATGCCTTGGGATCCTCGGGAGGTCTCTGACAGTCTTTTTTTAACTTTTCCTTCCAAACACACCAATTATAATAATTCTATGACAATTATGATGATGATATTTTCTAGTAGCAAAGAAATGTACTACTATTCAGACCAATTAATAAGAATAAATAACATTAGGACATTGGTTAATTGGTTCAGCACATTACAGTTTTATACAGAAGATCTATGTCTCATCTATGTCTGTTTAGTAGATCATAATTTATAATTTTGACAATCAATGTTATACAGTATATTTGCAAACTACTTGACTACAAATATGTCAGTACCACTAGGGAGATTTAAAATTTCATGTTAAAATACCTAATGTTGCTTATGTGTCTGCATTTATGCATTATTCATTAAAGATTTTTCCAGAGTGAAAAGAAAGAGCTGACTAAGATTTTTTCAAGTTCACATCCAAATACAGGCACTTTTTTTCATTAAAATGTTTAGTTAGATGCTTTTCACTGCATCTATTATTATTGGTGATAATTTTAGCAATTAAAAAAAGCATTATGGCATTTAAAACAAAGCGTCATGCATTTATATTAATGGCCAATAAGTAAATGACTATACTTTCATTGCCTGCATTTTTTTATTTTTTTATAAAATCTGAAGTTTCCTTGATAGGTATACTGGTCAGTAATGTAATACCATGTTCTGTTATTGCTAAGGGTAACATAATTCCCCAGGCAAGATAAACACCCCATTTCCCCTCATAACTATATCAAAATAAGCCAGTTTTATTACCAGCAAAAGATGAAAAATATTAAATAAAAGATGAGAATCTACAAGTACTAAAATATCTGTTGTATCTAGTAAACTAGTAATGGCGGTGATATTTTTTGTGACTGCAACATTATGACGGACACTTTTGACACATTTTTGCTACCATTGTCATTTTCACAGCGAAAAGCGCTATAAAAATGCACTGATTACTGTGAAAATGACAATGGCAGTGAAGTGATTAACCACTAGGGTGCGCTAAGGGGTTACGTGTGCCCTAAGGGAGTGATTATTACTTTAGGGGGGCGTGGCTGGACGTCACTGATCGTTGTTCCATATAACAGGGAACAGGTTTACACTCACCTCCCTCCTGTTCTTCAGCTCCCGTGACCTGATCGCGGGACACTGGTGGCCATCTTGTCCGGCGGGCGCGGTCTCGGAGCTTCAGACCGGGTCGCGAACCTGTGCCCAGCCGTGCCATTCTGCTAACGAATATCGGCGTTAGGTGGTCCTTAAGTGGTGAAAGTGAAGTGTAAAGTGTATCTAATGTCAGTTTTGGTACATATCAGAAGCACTTGCTGACTTATTGGTGGGATGATACAGGTCTCTACTGGCTGGTTAAACTCTATCAGGTAACAAAAAAATAAAAAAAATAGTCAAATGTCAAAAAAAGTGGGGAAAGATTTACTGTACTTGTCCCATTCTCATTTGCGTGAGAACACTAGTCAAGTGAAGGGTCAACTAGAACCTCTAAAGGAAGACACTTGATAAAATCAGATCCTGTATCTCTAAGCAGTACAGCAACAAGGAATGCTTGAAAGCTTCAACAAAAGATAGAGTGCAAATATCAGGATCACAGATCCAGAATGACATCTTCCTTTCATGTGCCCAGATCTGTGTGCACATGGTAAGGCGTCCGTTTTACGGTCCTTGTATGGCTGTGTGCATAAGGCCTTGCAAAACTGCTTGATCTCTGAGGCCGCGTACACACGAGGGGATATGTCCGCTGAAAACGGTCCGATGGACCGTTTCAGCAGACATCTCCGCTCGTGTGTATGGGCTAGCGGACAGATTTCTCCACCCGACAGATTTCAAAGCAAGCTTTGAAATCTATCCGGTGGGGATCTGTCCGCCCGACATGTCTGCTGGTTAGTACACTTATCAGCAGACATGTCGTCCCCCACCGCCGCCGCGCCGCTGCCGAATGGATTCGGCGCATGCGCGGAAGTGTTTTACTTCCTGGTGCGGTGACGTGGCGGTGACACGGCGGCGTCAACGTCACCGCCACGTCACCGCGCCGTCCGGCGGCGGGGAATTTGATCCGATGGTGTGTACACGCCATCGGATCAAACTCCCGATCGGACATATCCGATGGAAATGGTCCGCGGACCGTTTTCATCGGATATGTCCGATCGTGTGTAGGGGGCCTGAGAGACATAATAAATATCTGTGAACGTTACACAATACTTAGGATGCACGCCCCTATCATGGAACAATATATATGATGCTAGACTAAGATTAAAGAACTCATATGGTAAACTATACAGTGTGCCAATTTCTTAAATATAAATAACTACATCTGTTTTTTTTTCTGTAAATTCTTTATTTATGAAGGGTCAGAATTACAACGTGTGTACAATACAAAATATTACAGGGGAAATTACATTCTGTTGGTATGCTGAGCTGTTGTCCCGAATGTTACACTAATCTTAAGTAGGCAAAAGGAATTGGAAAATATATGAGGGAGGATCATTGGTGCGGTGGTAAATCAGAGGGCATAGTAACTCCAATAGCTGTCTTTTGAATTAGACCCCTTTCACACTGATCCGCCCATAGCGTTGGCGGTAAAACTCTGCTATTTTTTTGCCGACGCTATGGGCGGATTTGAGGCGTATTTCGGACACTAGCAGGGTGATTTAACTCCCCACTAGCGGCCGAGAAAGGGTTAAAACCGCCCACAATCCACTGCTGCAACAGCACATTGCAGGGGGTATAGCCACGCTGTCCAATTGATTTCAATGGGCAGCAGCGGTGGAGGAGCGGTAAACACTGCCCACTCACCACTCCAAAGATGCGGCTAGCAGGACTTTTTTTTACCGTTCTGCTAGCGCAACGCTCCAGTGTGAAAGCTCTCGGCTTTCACACTGGAGACAATAGAGCAGCGGTTTGAGGGCTGATTGCAGGTGCTATTTTTAATGCTATAGCACCTGCAATACGCCCTCAGTATGAAAGGGGTCTAAGGGCTGGAGAAGATAATTGAAAATTTCAAAATAAAAGATGTGAGGTGTAGTGGATAAATGGGGATGGAGGGACAGAGGTACAGAAAGATGAATGATAACCAGTAGCGATGAGAGAAAGATAAATACATAGTGGAACAGGGCGTAAGGTAGGCAAGTTGGGTGAGAGGGGGAGCCTAAATGGGGGAAAAGGAGGTGATAAGTGCTCTGATGAGGCTTTAGGTAAGGGAGGCAAGAAAATTCAGGAACCTTTGAGCATCAAAGCCTTAACTTCCTTCAAGAAAATAAAATCCATCTAGTAATTACGGTATAAAATACTGCAAGATCCAGCATATTCCTGATCACCCCCACTTTGCATATCCATATAGGTATTGAATGGAGAGAGGGGTCCCTCCATTTCAATGGGATACATGCATTGGCAGCTTTGAGGTGGTGTCAGTGGACAGTTCTACGATATATGTTCAAAGGATGAATTGCGTAGGAGAAAGAAACAAGGGTCCTTTAAGAAGTGGGTTGAGGAAAGACTAGATGGTTCATCAGTCCGTTTTACATCTCCAGCAATAATCAGAGACATTTGGAAAGCATTTGTGGAAGACAGTTGATGTTCTTTGCCATCTGGTCAGAATTTTGAAATATTCTCTTGGTGTTTGGTGGAGATGGATGATTTCAGTGATAACTGCAGGATTCTCAGACTTTGTTCTTGTGTACATATGTAGATTCTTCTCCTACAGTTTCAGGCACAGGGTAGGTTATATCCCTGTCCCAGCACAAGGGTGCATGTGTAGAGCATAACTAGGGAATGCCTGAGAGGGCCTGAGTCAGAACAGAATTGTTCAAAGGGAGATAAATGTCTTGAGAAAGATGCCGGAAAAGGCAGATATTTAGAAAATGTCTACGTTTTAGGGTTTTCCAGAGGTCAAGGCCATAACGGCTGTCTGTTTGCATTAGGTCTTCTATGGAGAACCAATGTTTGTATCTAATAAAATGTCAAGATTGTTTCTTTCTATTTAGCGAGCAAGGATCAGAAAAGGACCCCAGAGGAAATCTTGTATTACTAATAACTAGGTTTTAAAGAAGGTTGGGGGGATATACCATACATTGTAAAAGCCAAACTACAAGTTTTGATGCATGCCTATACCAGTATATAACCTGCACTAAATATTGTACATAATAGTACTTGGTTATGTCTGGCAGAACAATGTCTGCATAAGAATTAACATTTACTTGATTTAGTAAAAGGAGGTAACGTGATCAGACAAAGACTGAAATAAGTACAGAAACTTAGATGGGAAAACATCCCTGGTTGTCACAACATATAGTAAGATAATGCTTTGTAGGAGAAGTGGGAGGGTTATATTAAAGGAGTCTTTATGGTCAAGTAGAATGAGGGTGTCTAGTAAATACTTGATAGCTGTTGTGTCCTGATTAAATTTGAAGTTGATTTTCAACTAATGCATTTAGTGTGCAGACATTGCAATCCTGATTGTTTCTCATTTTTGGAAATATGTTGTAAATTTTAAAGTGGGAGAGTTCCCCATAGTTTTCACATAAAGATTGGGGATAGAGATGGCTGGATTAGAAAATAATAAATCATCAGTGAAGGGTCATATTATTATTGTTAGCCCCCATCAAGTAATGCTAGCCATACACCAGTCGAAACATTGTTCAAACCCCGTTTTTGAAAAACGAACACACAGTTGTAGGAGCAAACGATATTGCCAACATGTAATGAACAAATTTTGAACGATAAATTGTTCAATGGACATAAATGTTTTTTGCTTCTGGGTTATATATGTGCAGTACCAACAGTTACATTTTTAACGGGTGAGAAACACATTAACCCTGCAATTAACCATCTGGGCAACAGAAGTTTTCCAAACGTTTCCTTAGATTTTTAGCTCAAAGATGAAAAACAAATGAATTGTTCAAATTACAGATTTTAAAATGATTTTTCGTCTAGTGTACCAGAAGCATTGTATATATGTTTTCTCCCACATGAAATATGAACAAAACATAGCCCTCTACAGTATAGGGTGTACTTGTCTCAATCCAGAGCATTGAGTGTGATTGCTCTGTTGCCGTCTTCACCTTCTGAGTAATGTCTGACAGATTTTCCCCACTCCAAGAGATAGATGAGAATAAGGGAGGGAGCTCCAATACAGGGCCTGTGATTGACAGCCTCAGCTGTGCATTGTTTCCTGTGTGCTGTGAGGAGAGGGGTGTTCCTTCACTCCAATCAGCTCTTAGAGCTCTCCTGTCTGAGTTGTGCAGTGAGTGACTTTAGATCCCTGTCCCCTGCTTTCTGATAGCTCATACAAGCTTTGTAAAATTATGCAATTTGGACTGAAGTAGAGGAGAAAGGGCTGACGATAAACACATACAACCTATGTAGGAGGATTAGTTTCATCTCTGCATATAACCTGAGGTTAATCACATCACTGGGTATATGTAAGGGTTTACAACAAAGTTATGTGTAAGAATAAAATGGAAATGCTATAATTGCCATCCCTGTATTATCCTGTTTGAGATAGTGAAGGAATCTGAAAAGACCTCATTGATCTTGACTGACGCCAAACTAATGGGTATCTGGCACTGACCCATGACAGCACATTCTCCCTGAGACATATTTTTTTTTATGTCTATGTTTTTTAACCAAATGTCTTTAAACAATTAGAAGTTACATAACTTATCATTAGTAGCTTTAATGCACATAACCAAGTAGCAATCAAAAAGTTTTCTCTGGAGAACATAAAACTTTCATTGTAAAATGAATGTATCTTTCGTAAACTACAGTGCTGTGAAAAAGGATTTGCCCCCTTTCTGATTTTTTTAAGTAATTGACCCCTCCAATGATGAATCATATGAACTGTGATTAACCACACTTTTTTGGAAAGCTGAGTTAAATTGCACTTGCCACACCCAGGCCTGAATACTGCCAGACCTGTTGAATCAAGAAATCACATAAATGTAAGTTGTCTGACAAAGTGAAGCATGCTAACAGATCACAAAAAGCCACACATCATGCCACAATCTAAAAAAAATCAAGAACAGAATATAAAAAAAAACATGTATAGGTCTAGGAATGGTTTCAAAGCCATTTCTAAGGCTTTGGAACTCCAGTGGAACCATTATCTTCAAATGGAGTTAACTTGGAGTAATGGTGAACCTTCTCAGAATTACTCCAAGAGCATGACGATATCTCATCCAGGAAGTCATAAAAGAACCCAGAACAACATCTAAAGAACTGCAGGCCTCACTTGCCTCAGGTAAGATCAGTGATTATTTGTTTTAACAATAAGAAAGAAACTGGGCAAAAATGGCATCCATTGGAGAGTCCCCAGGCCAAAGCCACTGCTGACCAAAAAGAACACAAAGGCTCACCTCATATTTACCAAAAAACACCTTGATTTTCCCCAACACTTTTAGGCAAATATTTTGTGGACTGATGAGACAAAAATGTAACTTTTTGGAAGGTGTGCATACAGTTACATACAGCATAAAACTAATACAGCATTTCATAACAAGAACATCCTACCAACAGTCAGACATGGTGGTGGTAGCGTGATGGTCTTGGGCTGTTTTGCAGCTTCAGGACCTGGGCGACTTACCATAATTGATGGAATCATGAATTATGAGCTCTACCAGAAAAAAGGAGAATGTCCGGCCATCAGTTTGTGACCCCAAGCTCAAGTGCACTTGAGTTATGCAGCAGGACAATTATCCAAAATACAACAGCAAGTCAATTTCCAAATGGTTCAAGCAAAGTAAAATGTAAGTTTTGGAGTGGCCTTGTCAAAGCCCAGCCTTAAATCCAATAGAGATGCTGTATCATGACCTTACACAGGCCTTTCATGCTGGAAACCCCTCCAATGTGGCTGAATTTAAACAATTCTGCAAAGAAGAGTGGGACAAAATTGCTCCACAGCAATGTGAAAGACTCATTGCCAGTTATTGCAAACACTTGATTGCAGTTGTTGCCGCCAAGGGTGGCACAACCAGTTATTAGGTTTAGGGGGCAATTACTTTTTCACATAAAGCCAGGAGGTTTGGACAGCTTTTTTGCCCTAAAAATTTAAACCATCATTTAAAAACTGCATTTTGTATTTACTCTGGTTATCTTTGTGTAATAATGAATTTTGTTTGATGATCTGAGTCATTTACGTGTGACATATATGCAAAAAAATAAAAACAAAAAAGGGGCAAATAGTTTTTCACAGCATTCTATATTATTTGAACTACTGTGTATTTGCAGCATGAAAGCATAAAACAATAAGACTGAAAAAAGTTGTTAGGTGAACCATGATGGAAAGAAGCCTTTCGAGCACTTAATTATATTACCAGTTATACTGGGAACAATCATATTAGTACATACATTCATAAAAAAAAAGGCATTCATAGATCTGGGATATACATTGAAACACTGGCAATGGCAAAGACTAAAGGAAACCACTGAGGTAATTCATACCGCGTCCAGACACTGACATTAGATGAGGTCACTTGATTAATTCAACTTTAAATTAAAAGTTAGCTTCATAGTAAATGTATTAGTAAAGTAGAAGATTTCCTTTCCACAAGTCTTTTCTATCAACAAAGAAATCACAACGCCAGTCTCCCAGTTATCATTGATCATTCTTCCATGAGAAGATTATAGTATAGAGCCAGAAAATGGTTAGGTTATTTCTTAAGTTAAAACAGGCTTTTATGTGGTTTTACTACTTTAGCCTACTACAGTTCATCATAGCAGAAAGCAGCATGTGTTTTTTTTTTAACTATTAACAGACCTTCACAGGTGTATAGAAAACAATTCTAGAGAAATCAGCTTGGCTCTTACTGAAATATTGATAGGGATCTCAAAAACACAATCTCTAAATCAAGATGAAATGTGTCCGCTTTTATTATTTGACAATGTAAATCTATGGGAACCAGTTATATGATGAGTATTGAAAGTCATACACAGATTTATAACTGCTGTTTTTTCTTTACAGTTTCACCATTAAAACAAGGCATTCTAAGGAAAGATGGGCACCCTTAGGCCTCAAATATAATACCAGTTGAAGGGCAGTTTTGTTGAGTCGTGGTTTTATTGTCCCCCCAAATCGCTTCTGTTTATGCTGCAAAGACGGTGGCTGAGGGTTTACACATGCCAGAGCCGAAATGGTTTGCACTGCAGTATGGTAAAAAAAAAATTCCCTGCCGTAGCGTTCGGCTGGTGGTACTGCCCACTGTCTGTGACCCATTCCACTGAATGGGAGCACCCAGAAATTGCCTCGCAACTGTGTGATACGCCTTCTCACTGCCTGTCAAATACTTTCTGTAGAGCAATTTGAATGCAGCTTTCCCTTCAGAGAGCACGCTAAGTGTAAACAAGGCCTTAATGTTATTTGGTGAATTTATATGGATTATAAAAAAATTATAAACTTGTAGATGTTTTATAATTCACCTCTCCCATTCAGTCTAATGCCCTGTACACACGATCAGAATTTCCGATGGAAAAAGTCTGATGGACTTTTTCCATCCATTTTTCCAATCCTGTGTAGCCCCATCAGAGTTTTTCCATCGGAAATTCCGATTTATTCCATCAAAGTTTAGATATAGAACAGGTTCTATTTTTTTCCAATGGAATTCAGTGGGAATTCTGATGTGATTTGGCCGAGCAAAAGCCCGATTGTGTGTACTCATCATAAGTTGATTTTTGCTGTAATAGTTATGACAGCAGTCAATGAACATGTGGCACATTTCCCTATTCCTTGTAGGAAAAAAAGTACTAATATTCACATACTAGCAATGGTGATGTATCACTTTGTTCAACTAAAAGAAATATTTTCATGGAATATGGCTGGATTGTCTTTGTCATTGGAAGTAGGTAAAGAACAAAAGTCATAATCAGAGGTAAGCGGATCTGAGAACACAAAAGCAGCTTGGAAGGACAGGAAAGGGAAACCTCAAATAAAAAACTCACCAGGGTTGATTTACTAGAGTGCAAAACCTGCATGGAAACCAATCAGCTTCCAGGTTTTATTGTCAAAGCTTTATTGAAAAAGCTAAAGTTAGAAGCTGAATGGCTACCATGCACAGGTGCAACATATTTTGCACTCTCCAGTTTTAGTAAATGGACCCCACTGTGTGCTTAGATTGCAGTTTAGGTTATACTGAAGTCCTGGTGTGCAGCTGCATCATGGCCGATTTGCAGTACTGAATATTGTTCAGTAGATGGCAGGGATGTGCACCTAGACAAAGCAGATTAGAACACTCCAGGAAGACAGCAAGACACAAATCATTAGCAAGCTGATCATTACAAGACCCTAGTTGCCTTTGCGTATGGGTCATCAAATCCATTCCTGAGACCTTAACCACAGGTGATCAGTTTGAGACCCTATGTGCCAGAAAAACATTCTGGGTTTTCAAGTTGGACACCCTGTCCTCTGATTGCCTTGATGTACAGACTATTCTCTAAATGTTCAAGTTCTCATTTGTATATATATTTTGAGACACACACATACTGTATACACACAAACCCTCTTCTGCTCCCCTAGTCAACATGATCTAATAAGAGGTAAACCTTTAGCTGTGCTTATACTCATGCATAAGTCTAAGTTTAGTTTTACACGTTTTTGTATGTGTAACTGATTTGCCCACTTGTAGTCCTCCCAGGTTCACATATACATGTATTTATATATTATATTTATGTATATCTTTTTTCCATTCTTATTGATCTTCAGCCCTGCCATCATAATTATTTACTTTCAATTCATTATTTATTATTTATCATTTATTTTCCTGTTCAAAGTTTTTATTGAATAAAATCAACAAGAAGCAGAGAACACATCAGACACAGGGTAGACCGCGATGATGGGTCAGGTATGAATCAGTTGCGAAAGAAGTTTAACAGAACAAGGCCTATTTGCCATTAAGCCGTGAGGTAAATGTACAAGACATGATGTCTGTGGCTTAGACTAAATACACAATAAGGCCATCTAAGGCTTGCAAACTCAATTTGAACAATCTTAGCATTATACATTATATGAAGTGTTAAAACCAATGTCTTCTACTCATCTTTTTATTTACCACACATGCTATTGCTATATAGTGACATTGATTTTTTGCAATTTTTCATTTCACTTTTTGCATGATTTTATGCCCATTTTTTTCTTTGTGGTATCTAATGAGTACAGGGTCTTAAAGAGTCTCTATAAATATGTGCTTTGTATGCTCTAAAACTCTGTTGATGCTTTGAACATATGGTACCAATGAATCCCTTGTTTTCATTCATGCATTTATAAACTTCTTTTTTATAACTCTTTTTTATACATACACTCAAACAGGATGAAGCTGTAAACCATCCAGAGGACCATCAGAGCTCCTTGTGGTATAGGCTGTTTTACTGTGCCCATCCGCTAGGATTCCCGTATCGACTCGCCTTTAAAGTGACACTATATATACCGAGTGGGTAGCTTGGAACTAATGACTAATCACATCACATGACCAGCAAATAAAAAAAAAAATTGGCATCAGTGGAAAATAATTAAAGGGGTTGTAAAGGTAAATGTGTTCTCACCTTAATGCATCCTATGCACTAATGTAAAAAAACATCCGATGGTAACGGCCCCCCCAGAACCCCCATTTTACTTACCTGACCCCTCGAAAGTCCCACGCACGTCCATGTGATCCTCTTTGGTTCCCAGCCTGGCCATTGATTGGCTAGGCTGGACAGATTGATAGCAGCGCAGCCATTGGCTGGCGCTGCTGTTAATCACAGTGGATGATGCGGTGCGTCGGGGGCGGGGCCGAGTAATACAGTAGGCAGCTATGCCCGCCGCTATATCACGGGGAGCGCGCTCGCAAAAGCTTTCCACCCTGCAAGCTTGTTCGCATGAAGGTGGAAAGCTTTTGCGAGGAGGAGCCGACACTCTGTGCAAAACGAGCTGCACAGTGGAGGTAAGTATATGTTTGTTATTTAAAAAAAAAAAAATTGCCTTTAGTGTTCCTTTAAGATCCACACTGATGAGGAATGGTTAAAATCTGGGGGGTGGTAAACCAAGGCATTGTGCAGACAAATTGGTATTTAAGGGCTCATTTCCACTGGCGTTTTTACAGCCACTTTTCTGGGCGTTTTTTGCATCTTAAAAACGCCTGTCCATGTTAGTCTATGGCCTTATGTCCACAATGACGTTTTTGAGCTGTAGATGGCTGAGACGTTTTTAAGCTGCAAAAAAAATGCGGGACCAGTGCGTTCAGAAGCTCCAACAATAGAGCTGTAGAAACTCCAGACATTAAAAAACGCTCAAAAACGCGCAAAAACGCTTAAAAACGCGCAAAAACCCTCACACTTTTTTTTGTTTTTAAATAAACATGGACAGGCGTTTTTAAGCTGTAAAAATCGCTCAGAAAAGTGGCTGTAAAAACGCCAGTGGAAATGAAGCCTTATAGTGACGTTATTGTTTTTTTAGTTAAATAAAGTACCAAATAAGCCCTGGGGCTAAGAATGTATATGTATTTTTTGGTGTTCTAATGAATTTTTTTAATATTTTTAACAAATTATTTGACATTTTAGAGGATGTTGTTCTACGTGTTTGAATTGGAACTTTAAAAATCCCATTAATTAAAAAGTTATGTCTGATAATGGACAATTATCTAATGGAACTGAATTTGCCTCCAGTATATAAAAATGTAATGTTACAAAAATATTAAGGTAAATGCCTACAGAAATATAAAAACTAAATGGTATCATTAATAATAAAAAAAAGTGTATTTTAAAAACTTAAAGCTAACATTTTCTCTTTTTCATTAAAACATATCTGCATGCTGATATGAAATCACCTTACATTCATTAGTTAAACAAACTAAAACATTTTTTGCTTTGACTGTTTTCAACTTCCTAGCTGAGAGAGACACTGGTGATGTCCTTACAGCTGCATCCATGGAAGTTCCTGTCACATGTGCCAAGAGGGCAGGCCAAGAGTTCAAGGCAGAGTTCCAGGAAGTAAAGGGAGATGGGATCATCTGCCCTTAGTGAAATAGGCCATTGTAAGAAGAATGAGGAGAAAAAGAAAAATAAGATATGCAAAGAACAAAAAGCCCCCAATTATCTGTAAGTATTTGTTTGTAGATTGCCATTACCAATTATCTCTAATGATGTGTTTTTGTAATTTTTATGATAAGGGTGAAGTCCCTTTTTAATAAGCACCCATATCAAAGTGCAATTTGTAATAAAAAAGTTCAAAAAACCTCCAACCTGCCTGTTAAAAAATGTTGGCTCTTTCACACTTGTGAGACCTGAAAATCGCATTTTACCCTGATTTATTGCTGCAATTTTGATGCAATTTTGCCAGGATTTTGATGTGAATGTAAACATGAGGTCTATGGACCTCAAATCGCATCAAAGTCGGACCAAAATAGTGCAGGGACTACTTTGAAGTCGCTGAGATTTGAAGTCCCACAGATGTGAATGGTACTCATTTGAAGACATGGCGAACAACTTGTCATGCGACCTTGCAGTTACAAGTCACGGGAAAAGCCGTACAAATGTGAAAGAGGCCTAAAGGGATTGCAGAAATCGATGCACTTACATTTTCATATCTATTAAATATATATATTTGTATTTTCACCCCCTGCATTAAATTACAACTTTACAGATAGTGGAGGTTGCACAACATATAGAAATCTGAGTAGTGCAATTTCTTTTACTTCTAGAAGTACTCCTCTAACTATATCACCTGTTTCTGAAGACACCTATGTAGCTGGCCTCTCTCTTTCTGCTTCCTACATATAGTCAATTAATGTATACCACTTTCTTATCCGGATTATACAGTATTTCGATTAGAGCCACATACTACCTTATTTTCTCTGTCCTTTAGACATGGTCCCTTTCTTGTACTCCATCTTCCCAGGAACCATGTTTGTATGTCACTTCTAAGTGATAACGCATGACACCACATAATGAAAAGAAAAGCAGCATTCAGCATTGGTGTCTTCTTTCCTCTAGCAGGGGTCTCCAAACTTTTCAAACAAAGGGCCAGTTTATTGTTCTTCAGCCTTTAGGAGGGCCGGATTGTGGCCAGCGGGGGCAGAAAAAGATCCCGGGCCCAGCATTGGTGAGAATAAATATGGCCTCATAGTTTGCGATCAGTAGGATAAGGAGTAGTGCACCTATTAGTAGGAGTAATTGTATCTCATCATTGGTATCAGTGGGAAAAAAAGTGCCCCTTTTTGGAGTCAGTGGGAAGAATAGTGCCTCATATCAGTGAGAGAAATAAAGTCCTGAGGGCCGGATAAAGGCTAGCAAAGGGCCGCATCTGGCCCTCGGGCCGCAGTTTGGAGACCCCGCTCTAGGGCAACATGTCATTGTATATAGTTATAACCCTGACAAAAATTACATGCTCCCTATACTGGTGTTATCACCACTCTCTTTCCATTCCAGCATTAGTCTGCCTTAACAATTCACCCACTGCTCTCCAACTCCCGAATGGCAGTTTATCGGAGGAGTGATCTATCATTTAATCCCTCAGAATCCTCCTGCCTTTATTGCCACATAGGAGAGGAGCCATAAAATATTTTGCTAATGCTTCCTGCCACATGTCACATAAGAATGGCATGTGGACGCCATAGCTAGCTAGACATTTTTACTGAAAAAGATGGGGAAAGCACTGCTGTGGTCCTGCACAAAAGAAGAAAATCAAGTTGCTTTTGCTATATTTAACCAGATTTGGGGGGGGGGGGGCAAGCATAGCAATTAGACTTCTTATTAATGTAACTAGCATCAATACTAAGGTCAGTGAGAGGTTTTAGTTATACTTTAGGGTTGATACCATCTGAACCAAATATGTTTATCTTGGTCTCGTCAGACCACAGGACATGGTTCCAGTAATCCATGTCTTTAGTCTGTTTGTCTTCAGCAAACTGTTTGTGGGCTTTCTTGTGCATCATCATTAGAAGAGGCTTCCTTCTGGGACGACAGGCATGCAGACCAATTTGATGCAGTGTGCGGCGTATGGTCTGAGCACTGACAGGCTGAACCCCCACCCCTTCAACCTCTGCAGCAATGCTGACAGCACTCATACCTCTATTTCTATTTCAAAAACAACCTCTGGATATGACGCTAAGCATGTACACTTAACTTCTTTGGTCAACCATGGCGAGGCCTGTTCTGAGTGGAACCTGTCCTGTCAAACCACTGTATGGTCTTGGCCACCATGCTGCAGCTCAGTTTCAGGGTCCTGGCAATCTTATTATAGCCTAGGCCATCTTTATGTAGAGCAACAATTCTTTTTTTCAGATCATCAGAGAGTTCTTTGCCATAAGGTGCCATTGAACTTCCAGTGA
Organism: Rana kukunoris; assembly: GCA_029574335.1. NCBI lineage: Eukaryota > Metazoa > Chordata > Amphibia > Anura > Ranidae > Rana > Rana kukunoris. Next base: position 175,782,080 of record CM056051.1, read on the forward strand.
CCAGTATGAGAGAGTAAGAGTGATAACACTACATTTAACACACCTGCTCCCCATTCACACTCAAGACCTTGTAACACTAATGAATCACATGACACCAGGGAGGGAAAATGGCTAATTTGACCCAATTTGGACATTTTCACTTAGGGGTGTACTTTTTGTTGCCAGCAGTTTAGACATTAATGGCTGTGTGTTGAGTTATTTTGAGGGGACAGCAAATTTACACTGTTATACAAGCTGTACACTCACTACTTTACATTGTAGCAAAGTGTAGTACATGAAAAGATATAATAAAATACTTACAAAAATGTGAGGGGTGTACTCACTTTTATGAGAAACTGTATCCTATAACCTACAGTAAGCATAAAGGCATACATGTTTATTAACATTTTTATTTGTTATATTTTTTCTGCAGTTCTATAAATCATACATTTATATAAAATGATACATTTTTGATATGTAAAGCTGCACATGAAGTTATAAAAAATATACAATTTCTGAAATAAAACACCTACATATGTTTTACAAAACATCCTATCTAGCCTTTCCTTAGTTGGAATACTGACCTTATTTAATTAAAGTCCTGATTGTAGTAGACTGCTTGGCAATGCACATCCTATTTTTTTTTTTTCATCTCTGCGCAAATCAGGTACCTTTGCATATTTTGCCTATGTGCATTTATTAACTGAACTTTTATCAGCCTTAGGCCAACATGTGGGGTGCAGCTGATACTAACATGCAAACAAGTTCTTTCTACGCAAATCTGCATGTTTGTTTTAAAACAGATGTTTTACTTTTTGTCTTTTGACACTAATTATTTTGAGTAAAAAAGAAAAAAACTAAATGCAGACGCAACAGACTCATTACATGAAAAGGTACTTTCCTAGTTTGTCAACTATGTAAAGTCATCTGGATGACCTAAATGACCCATCATTTTACACAGATAACATTGCTTAGCTTTTATTGGTTGTTCCTTAGAGATTTCTTGCTACAGACAGAGGGGAACACAAACAAGGCTCTATGTACCCAAGTTATCAAGCCCATGGAATCAGTTGTCTGGTACATTCATGCATGTCTGTTTTGCTTTGACACCATTTGATGACCACGTGTAATGCGTCTTAATCCTTGTTTGCCTCTACAGTAGGGTGACCAGACATCCCCGGTTTGAGGACACTGTCCCCAGACCAAGTCTGTCCCCGGTTTTGTCCACGGATTGAATTTGAACAGGGGCTAGGGCAATTTCAAATACAGTCAGTGCAGAATTAAAGAAAAATAATTAATTACACACCCCCACTCCACCGCACCTACTACCTTAGGGGGTGTATTTTTTTCCATTATCTGTGCCCCTTTCTGATGATAATGTGCTGGTCGGAGTGGAGGGAATATTTCTTCAGTTTCGGGTGCATGCTCATTCAGCTCCGCTCAAGTCTTGGGCTGCCTACTTATCTCCTTTGCCTTCCCTGGCAGAGTGATCTTCCTCCCCACCAAGTAATAGCCGAGAGTAAGACTTGACAGGCCTGACAGGCTTAAAAATCTGGTCACCTTACTCTACAGGGAACGATGGATGTGGTATATGCACAGAGGAAGTTTATTCATGTAGCACCTTGTAGACCACAGAGGCACAACTATGATGAATTATTTATGTCTGCCTTAGTCCTTACCTGGGAACTGCAACCACCATTCCTTTACATTTACCAAAAGATATGATACAATGATTTTACTCTGCTGTAGATGACTATCAAATGACTTTCAAAGCAAGACATTCAGAGCAATATTAGTAATTAGTCAGGAAATTGTAACCCTGATGAATGAGTCCCACTCACCCATTAGCTATGGATATCTAAGGAGACTTTTTGACCTTAAAAGTTAATCCCCTTAAATACACCAGTCAGGGATCTCTTTCCCCCTGACCAGTAATGTAAGGGGACTCATCTATATAAACTGCTAACTTGGGGTGCTTCCCCACTGAACACCAGTGTAAAGCAATGCTGTAAGGGGCACTTGGCCAATGACAATTGTCATTGTTAGGATAATTTAACTGCTGTTTACCACCAGTGCAAGGGGGTGCTTCACCATTGACCACCACCTGGCAAGAGGACACTTCTTTATTGACCACTGCCAGTGTAAGGGGGTGCTTTAATGCTAATCACAACCTGTTAAAGAGGCCCTTCAATACTGATCACTGCCAGTATATGGTCTTGGTTCACCACTAATCTCCACCTGTTAAAGAGAGGAAGTCTTCATTTTCCTCTACCCATGTAAGATAAAGCTTCTCCACTCTTGCCAATACAGCAGACAATCTTCAGCACTGATTGCCAGTGTAAGATAGTGTTTTACCATTGACTGCCAGTGTAAAGAAGCAATTCACCACTAACCGTTAGTTTAAAGGGCGGTGCTTCACCACTGACCACAAGTGTAAAGTTGAGATTTACCACTGACCGCCAATGTAAGGTGGTGCTTCACCACTGATATCCAATGTAAGGGGGAACTTACCACTGACTGCCAGTGTAAGGGGGAACTTCACCACTGACTACCTATGTAAAGGAGCACTGTAATTTTAACTTTATTTTTTCCAGGGTTTTTAATGTTTAATTTAATGAATTTTAGCTGTAATTTGTCTTGAAGACGTGGGAATTTTGTCATAGAGCCTCTGATGTTTATCACTGAGACATACAACTAACAAGTGTGCAAATGTAGCAGGGGCAAAACATGAGAGTGAGAAGAGGAGCAAGAAGATATTTTTTGGGCCAGCAAAAATGAGACCGTGTGAACTTGCTGGAAATACTGTAGACACAAGGCCACAACCCTGAGAAAATGAAAAAATGGTAGCGAAAAAATATGTACAGTAGATCAGGGGCGTACCTAGAGAATTTGGCACCTGGGGCAGATCCTATATCTGGCACCCCCCACGTTATAATGTAAAAACACTCCACTGTGCCCCCTGCATCCTTCAATATCTCTTTGTCACTATCACTACTGTGTACCCCCTCTCCACAACTGCACCTCTGGACCCTTTTACATTACACAGCACCCTGCACCACTGGACCCCTTTACATTACACAGCACCTTGAACCACTGGAGCCCTTTACATTACACAGCACCCTGCACCTCTGGACCCCTCTACATTTCACAGCACACCGCACCTCTGGACCCCTTTACATTATACAGCCCATCTCAGCACAGCCCCCCCTTCAGCGCATACCCCTCATTCAGCACAGACACCCCCTTCAGCACAGATAGACTCACACATTCAGCACAAACCCTCCCTTTAGCACAGACGGACCCCCCATCCCATTCAGTACCTCAGCGCGGCACAGGCACAGCAGGTCCCATCCCCTATGTACACATAAACAGTGGAGGAGGAGGCGGCTTCACTCTGTTTGCTGTGCCTGTGTGACATCTGGCCTGGGACCACTCAGAAAGCCTGCGGCTGCGAGAGAATGGGATGGTTGGTCAGGTGCAAGTGGTGTCACAATGCAGCAGACCACCCCCCGCCCCCCTTTGCAACGCCAAGGCCAGCAACTCGGCACTGTCACTGCTTTAGTCGTGGAGGGCGGGCACCGGCCTGACACCCCCCCAGTGTGTGGTACCTAGGGCGCCCCACTTGGTACGCCACTGCAGTAGATGTAGATTCTACATACAGCATGTATGCAAATATTACATAATTTATTGCACAGAAATAATACTCTTTCCCAAATTGCTGAAACTATTGCAGATTAGAAGGACATAGTAAGTATTATATTTTATATTTACATTTCCATCTGCCTGCAAGCACAGTGTTCCTGAAAATGTAAATTACATTGCTGACGAAAATATTTTACTCAGTGAGTATACGATAACATCACTGGCTATCTTAGGAACCATGCAGAATTGGACCAATGATACAATATTGACTTCGTTTAAACAAAAAACCCTCCCAGCCATTGCATTGGAAAGTTGTTACATATTTTCTTATCTGGTATTGGGGAAGAGGTTAATGCAGACCTTACTTCTTTGCTGATGGTGTTTAATCTTGCAGTACAGCACTTGTGCCGATCTTAGGATGGGTATGGACCATAGAGAATAATAGGATTTTTTATGACAGCTTACCTGTAAAATCCTTTTCTTGGAGTACATCACGGGACACAGATCGGCAATCCATTACTATGTGGGTTATAGAGTCTACCTTCAGGTGTGGACACTGGTGTAATTAACTACACAGGAAGTTCCCTCCCTATATAACCCCTCCCATACTGGGAGCTCCTCAGTTTTTGTAGCAAAGCAATAAGTGTCCCAATATCCCCAAACAAGAGGGGCGGGAGCTCTGTGTCCCGTGATGTACTCCAAGAAAAGGATTTTACAGGTAAGCTGTCATAAAAAATCCTATTTTCTTTATCGTACATCACGGGACACAGAGCGGCAATCCATTACTATGTGGGATGTCCGAAAGCAATGCTTACTGAGGGGAGGGAGACACAAACAACGCAGGCCGCCATCAGATATGAGGATCTATAATGCTGCCAGATGCATACTGCGCCAAAAAGCTGCATCCTTTTGCCCTCCTATGTACATCTGACAAGAATCAGTGAACCTAAGCACAGACGCCAAGTTGCGGCCCTGAAAATCTGCGTCATAAAGGCTCGGTAAAGCATCGCGCATAAAGCGCTTACTATCCTGGTACGGAGCACCCCCCCCCCAAGAAACAGGGGGAGTCCCACTCTCCGAACCACAAGCCTGAATAATACCCTGATGAATCAATCTTGAAAACAGTTGATTTTAGACGCTGCCTGCCCCTTCCTGGGGCCTCCTGGTAGCGCAATAACATCAGCTTTCCGTATCCGAGCAGCCGCTTCAGATAGGCCTTGACCCTTCTACTCCAAAGGAGAGAGTGTAACCATTTTAATAGCTGAACTGAACACTGCCTGCCCACATCTAGGGTCTTCTGGCAGCACAATAAAAACTTCAGATTTCTATATCTGAACCTTCAGATAGATATTTAACTGCTCTCATCTCTACCGAGAGAAAGCAATAACCTTTCCTTCCGAAAACAAGGTTTTGAAAAAGGGGGAGGTAAGAATATCTAGATTCAAATGAACACTAGATCCTTCTAGTAAATAAGGCTGGGTGAGGATTAACACCACCCTACTAGTAAGAATAAGTATGGTTTTATACCAACAGGTTGCCAATACTGAAACTCTCTTGGAGGCTACCACAACCAAGAACACCAATTCCCTTGTTAAAGGCTGAAGGGAAATATGGTGCATCGGCCCACAGAGCTGACCCTGTAAGCCGACAAAACTAGAGCCAATCCTCCAAGCACAAGGGCGACTAAACTGGTGGACTTATGCGCGTCACCCCTTGTATAATGGCTCAGAACAAAGAGTGTGAAGCAAGCGACCTTTGGAGGCAAGGCCGAGATCGGATCCTTGATGTAACTTAAGGCTAGCTCCGTCTCCTTTCCAAATGCAGGAAGGCAGGAATTTTATCTTTGACAAACTTCCAAGGATGCCACCATCTGTTTCATACCAGGAACATGGGCTCTCCCGATCCTGGGATATCTGGTCCTGGAGGCCAGCCTTCCTGTATGAATCAAGGAAGTGCCGTTGATTCTAAAAACCCTGATCCTGAAGAATGTGGGCTAAAATAGCCAGACCATTAATTCACCTGTTGCACGACAGGATGTAATACCCCCTTCGAAGTAGGCCTGGACAAGATGTAAGGGACCGTGGGTCCTCTACTACCACCCCTACTGTCCCTGCACAGAAAAGGTCGTCAGGGCTATGCCGGAGTAATCAGACCAGCTTCCGCCATCCTCTAATGTTGCATGGAAGCCACAAACGCCGCGGCACTGGGGGGAGAGACATAACCAGTGACCACTGGTCCCACCAGATTACTAACACATCTGCCCCGCATGCGGGTGGATCCCTTGTCCTTGACCTCAAGCTGTTCAATTTCTTGTTGAGCCTGGACGCCAATACATCTTATGTACAGGGTACTATTTCTGTGGCCCTTGGTCAGGAAAACAGTTGGGGTGTAGAGGTCCTTCTCCTGGAGACACTTGTTGACGGCTACAGCGAATCGCCTGCCAATTCTGCATTTCATGAAATGACGAATGTCAATAGGCAAGGCACAAGCTCCTCCTTGGTAAATTAAGTAAATCACTTAATATGGTATAGTCTGATTGAACTCTGACCGAACCAACCAGCCCCTGAACGTTCAGGCCCCTAAGCCAGATGCTCCATCGGTAGCTCTAGCTGACAGATAAGGCTCCATTGGAGCTCGACTACTTCCCCTGGGCCAAGGTCTCTTCCTGACCTGGCAAACCCTTTAGTTAAGAACCACCAAGAGGAATTCCAGCCCATCTCTGGGACCGGTTCTTTGGATAATGCTAGGTCAAGATCCACTCCTTCTAGGCCAACACAATACTGTTTATAACAGTCCTGAATAAAAGTATAGGGAATTGTCTTGAATGAAGCAGCATCTTCTCTAGTGCCTTAAGCAGAAGGCCAAAAGTAAGGAACTGTTCCTTGCCGTAACCACCTAGACCAGCTTTCTTATAGCGATGGTCTTGTCTTAGGCCAAAAGTACTCTCCTGGTGCAAAACATACCCAGCTTCTTGTCAATGAAGAATGTATCTTTAGACTGGAATCCTAACCCAGGAGATCCAGATACCTGACCATGCTGGACACCCTTAGGTCCAGCCATGCTGCTGACTGATCCCATCAGCAGGAGTCTGCTTCCGTATGCCATTACTGCTATACCCTGGGCCTACAGACCTGCTAGAGGCGGGCCCTAGCACCCTGACAACCCAGACACGAAGGCTAACCCAAAAGGGCAAGACCACCAACTGGAGATAGTGCTGTTCCCCTGCACAACGCAGACAACCTCTGCAGTCCCAGGTAAATAAACACATATGCAACTGGCTCCCCATATGTGTATGTGGCAAGTGTTAAAGCCATATGCCTCAATGGAGGCGTGTGTACATGGCAGCGTGTGTTCATGGAAGCATGAAATCATATAAATATGTCTCACGCCAAACATGCATATAGCATGTGTGCTCTGGAACGAGCATCCTTGCAAGCAAGCAAGTGCTATAAATGTGTTATGCAACAATGTGCAACATGAACCCATGCAGACACGTATCTCTATGCAAACACAAGGCATCCTGTATTGCTTAATTAAGCCACCATGTGCAACTTTAAAGTAACCATGCATGTGATTCAGCATCTTCCATGCGATCAACATCTTATGCATTTTAAGCACTACTGTGCGGACAAGAACCCTTGTGTGACCAAGCACCCCTGTGCGTTCCAACATCCTTATGCACCCAAGCATCTTAATGCGACTTTAGGCATTTCTGTGAAACAAGCCTCTCTATGTGATCAAGTATCCCTGGGTAATCCAGGACTCTGTTGATCCAACCACCATGTGTGATCCAGCTTCTTTTTGCATTCAAGCATCTTTAAGCGATCCCTTTAGGCCTTGAGTAATCCAGGACTTGGGTGATCGGGTAATCCTGTGTGATTCAGCATTTTTATGCCTTCAGGCCTCTTTATGCGATTCTAGGCATTTCTGTGGGAACAAGCCTCTTTGCGTGACCAAATATCCTTGGGGAATCAAGGACTTGGGTGATCATGTAATCCTGTGTGATTCAGCATGTTTATACCTTCAGGCCTCTTTATGCGATTCTAGGCCTTTCTGTGGGAACAAGCCTCTTTGCGTGACCAAATATCCTTGGGGAATCAAGGACTTGGCTGATCATGTAATCCTGTGTGATTCAACCTTTTTATGCATACAAGCATCCTTTATGCGATTCAGCATTTTTATGCATACAAGCATCTTTATGCGACTTTAGGTACTTTTGTGGAAACAAGCCTATTTGTGTGACCAAACATCCTTGGGTAATCCAGGACGCTGATGATCAGGTAACCATGTGTGATCCAGCATCTTTTTTGCATCCAAGCAACTTTATGCGATTTTAGGCCTTTCTGTGGAAACAAACCTCTTCTGTGTAACCAAACATCCTTGGGGGAAACAAGGACTTGGGTGATCAGGTAATCATGTGTGATTCAGCATTTTTATGCATACAAGCATCTTTATGCGACTTTAGGTACCTTTGTGGAAACAAGCCTATTTGTGTGACCAAACATCCTTGGGTAATCCAGGACGCTGATGATCAGTTAACCATGTGTGATCCAGCATCTTTTTTGCATCCAAGCAACTTTATGCGATTTTAGGCCTTTCTGTGGAAACAAACCTCTTCTGTGTAACCAAACATCCTTGGGGGAAACAAGGACTTGGGTGATCAGGTAATCATGTGTGATTCAGCATTTTTATGCCTACAAACGTCTTTATGCGATTCAGCATTACAAGCATCTTTTATGCGACCTCTTTTGTGGAAACATGCAGCACCATATAGACAGAAACATGTATGTTTATGCGATCCACAATAGAATCTGCTCTGTTACTTGTTTTTATCCCACATGCATTCCAAACTCATGTATGTTATGCAACATGCGGACTGGTAAAGAGGAAATTATCCTCTGCAGATGTGTGTTTCCTCAATTAAGAGACATTAGCAATGTGTGCCCGCAACTGTGCATCCCTCCGATGCATTTGGTTAGCCTGAAGCCGACACCAGGCTGAGGATTATATGGAGGTCTTACTAGCCACCAGTAAGGAAAACCTCTCTTTACACTCTAAGGAGAAGATAGAGGTGTAATCAGAACCTGTAGAGCTCCTGTCTCCTGTCCTCTGATAGTGAAACTTTTATCCCCAAGCTTTCTAATCCCTTTGTTTCAGGATTAAAGCAGGAAAAGGGGGACACCCCCCTTTTTTTTTTTTTTCTCTTGCAAAACACATGCAGAGTGATTGCAATGTTGGGGGAAGGCTGCATTGCCTGACAGGTCTGATGGCTCAATCTATGAGCTGTTTAAGTCTCTTCAGAGGAGAATAAGGGTCCACCAGGTTCAGGTGGCGATCCCTCTTTATATTCCTACCCCTGACCTTATTCAATGGGGAGACCAAGTCCTAAGCTAAAGCAGAGGCACTTAACCCAGGTGCATCAAATAGCTGAATTTAGTCTGACACAATGCCTGCTAATCTGCACAGCTAGATGCGAGTAGGCGTCTTAGATGAATCTGTATCCAACTCACACAAGGTGCTTACGTTTGTGTCCCCCTAGCTTTACAGAGCTCTGACGTCCGGGCCCTTTGAAGAGCCTTCTCTGCGACTGCACTGAGCCGTTGAGCACATGCAACATGGTAGAGCCTGAAGCGGAGGAAGTGGGACACAATAGATCAGCTAACACTTAAGCTTCCGTTTTCTGGAAAGCATGGTAAGCAAAAACATCAGGCATGTCTTCTACTGCCCATAGTAGTGGAAACACAGATAAGACTTGCAACTACTCACGGAAGACAATCCTTTGTATAGGATTAAGGGCATATATATATATATTTTTTTTTTTTACCGGCCCCTTCAAGGGGAGATATATAGGTACTGCAGCCATCCTGTCTAACAGACATGGTGGGCCAGGCTGCATGCCGGCTAGGGGAGGTATATGGGTGCCCTGAGCCATCCTGTCTCAGAAGACATAGTGGTTTACATTGCCCATGCATAGAAGCATAATATAGGCGAGACCCAAGTCCCCCACGGAGGACCTACTGTCGAACCAAGTCCCGTAGGCCCTCCTCTTACCTTCTCCACGCTGCAGGGTATTGCCAAGCAAGAGGCCCAATCTTCCCCCTTCACCGTGGGTATTGTCCTAGACCTTCAGGGACCGGGGTCCATGGCAGGAACACCAACTCCCCTGGACCTATATAGCATCCTGGCAGCAGAAAAAACATTTGGTCCTTAGAAGGCACAAAGTTCTGGAACCCAGGATCCAGCCCTCCGCAGAGAGGCATTATAGGCTAAACCTCGTTCTTCGTACCGAGGCCCGGGTACCGTCCACTTTGGCTATGAAGCACCTTGGACGGATCTGGATTTATGGAGGTTTTTTACATCCAGCATGGATCCCTCCAGTGGAGCTCCTAAGAGCACATGTTCACTCGTGACCAACACCTTAGACACTGATGAAAAAACTGAGGAGCTCCCAGTATGGGAGGGGTTATATAGGGAGGGAACTTCCTGTGTAGTTAATTACACCAGTGTCCACACCTGAAGGTAGACTCTATAACCCACATAGTAATGGATTGCCGCTCTGTGTCCCGTGATGTACGATAAAGAAAGTGACCCAGTCTAGAAGGTGGCAATTGACATTGCTAGTTGTTTTTGTTTTCAGAATGAAATATTGTTTAGGGGCGTACACATGTCAAAGTTCTAGAACTGTAAGATTGGCAAGGATCGAGATACACAATAGTTTAGAACATTGTTGTATTATTGTAATTCAGATATAAATTGACAAGTCAGGAAGTCAGATATATTGCATAATATTATCATAATTACCGTATTTATCGGCGTATATCGCGCACTTTTTTGCCCTGAAAATCAGGGCAAAATCATGGGTGCGCGATATACGCCGATACCCGCTTTCCCGCGCCGAGTTTTGAATACTGCGCCAACATATACCGAGAGCAGTACACTCGGGTATATTCGGCCAATCTCGGCTTCTTCCGCGGTCACGTCCTGGACGTACAGGACGTGAGCGCGACAGTTGCCGAGCCTGCCCGAGTGTACTGCGCTCGGTATATGCTGGCGCAGTATTCAAAACTCGGCGCGGGAAACGAGCGGCGAGGACGCCGCAGAAGGACGCCGGACCCGCCGAAGAGGACACCGGACCCGCCGAAGAGGACACCGGACCCGCCGCAGAAGGACAACCGAAGCCGCAGAAGGACAACCAAAGCCGCAGAAGGACGCCGGACCCGCCGAAGAGGACACCCGAAGCCGCAGAAGGACGCCGGACCCGACGAGGCCACCGATGGATGCCGCGCAAGACACCAAAACTGTAAGTACAAAAATAACTTTTTTTCCACAGGATTGGGGGTCACTTTAGGGGTGCGCGGTATACGCGGGAGCGCGTTATACCGCGATAAATACGGTATAAGGCCGTTGCATTAAAATAAGACATTGAGAGGAATCTATTTGATAACTATTTGAGAATTTAATATTTAAAGATAAAATCTTTTAGCTTGGGTTTGGCCTTTCACAGCACTTGTACACATGATCGGAATTTCCGTCAGGAAAAGTTTGATGTGAGCTTTTGCAATTCTGACCTTGTGTAGGCCCCATCTAAATTTTTCTGTTGGAATTTCTGACAGCAAAAAATTGAGAGCTGGTTTGAGCCAAAATTCCATTGGAAATAAATACACGGTTTTCTTGTCGGTATTTCCGATCGTGTGTATACGGCATTATAGTATATTAAAGCGGGGGTTCCGCTGTTTTTTTTTTTGGAAGATTCAGGAGCTCTTACCTTTAGTAATCGTCAACCCGTGTGTCCGAATCGTCTAGTCGGTTGCATCGGTTTTGTCCCGCAAAGCATATTTTTTATAAAATGCAGCGATGGACGTTTCCATCTTGACTGTGGGCACTGTGAAGCCCACAGTCACGTGACCCGCAGGATTACAGTACAGCGCGTCTCCTGTGAAGGCTCGTCACTCACTCCCAGGAGACATTCATTTTGGTCATTTCTTCACTAGCTACGAGTAAGCATCACATGATGTGAAACATGTCAGCCCTTTTCTCCTTGTCCACTCACCGTTTTTGACTGCATGCATTTTGGCTGTTTTTTCCTATTGGAATTTTATTGTTTGCTTATGCTTAAATAAAGACATCGTTTTCCAAGGAGTGTGGCGATCCATGATTTTTTCCTTCAATCCATGCTAATTGTGCACAGCCAGCACCCTCTTGGTTTGTTTGGGACGGAAGCAACGGGGATTATTTGTTTTATGGAGCGGTACACTTCTCTTTAAGACAGTGCGCTCGATCAGGGAAAAGTTAATACACGCCCATTCCTTGTGGGAAAAGGATGATTGACAGCTTACTAAATGCGGCATTACAAAGGTAAGGAATCGTCCAAAAAAAAAAAAAAAACGGACTGTGCTTACATGATGGGTAGTTGTTAGATTGACACTAACTTGAAGGAAGGGTGAACCTCCGCTTTAACACTATACAATCTCTCCAAAAAAATACAATTTAACTTAAACTAGCAAAGGAATCCCTACTAAACCAAACATGTATATACTCGAGTATAAGCCAACCTGAATATAAGCAGAGGCACCTAATTTTACCACAAAAAACTGGGAAAACGTATTGACTCGAGTATAAGCCTAGGGTGTCCATCTGCATGCCTCACTGTGCCTCACTTTGCCTCACCGTGTCCATGTGCATGCCTCACTGTGCCTTACTGTGCCTCACTTTGCCTCACTGTGTCTATGTGCATGCCTCACTGTGCCCATGCCTCACTGTGTCCAGGCCTCACTGTGTCCATGACTCACTGTGTCCATGACTAGACTGACATTTAACATGGGAGTCTATGGCAGGGGTGCCCGGCTTTGAAAAAATCGGTGCTACCCAGCCGAGGGTTCTCCAGGCAACACTTGTAGAGGAGAAATAGGGCTACATGTGTGCCAGAGTAGTATGCCAAGTTTGGCGTCCAGGGGACCTATGGCTGTCCAGTACCGGGTCCCCAAAGTCCGGGAGATCAGGCACAAAAAGGTGACTCAAGTATAAGGCTGGGTTCACACTATGATTTTCCTATCCGTCAGCCGCATACGATTTATATGAAAAAACGTATGCGGCTGAAACGGATTGAACCGTACGTAAACGTATGCGTTTATAAAACGTATACGGTTTCAAAAAGTGCGTACGGTTCCATCCGGTTTTGATTAAAAAAACGCATACGTTTTTGGAATTAGTGTCATTTAATAAAAAAAGATTTTCTTGTTTTGAAAATGCGCATGCGCAGACGAAAAACGCATACGGTTTATACGTATGGAACCGCACATATGTGCGTTTTCCATTGACTTTAATGTTAAAAAAAAACGTATGCGTTTGCCATACGGTTTCAAAAACTGACTCAAAACCGTGGTCGAACACGGTTTTGTGTACTGTTAAAAAACGTTTTGCCAGCAAATCGTACGCACCCGGATGCATCTGAGTGCATACGATTTGCAATGCATTGTCTATGTATGCGTTTTCCCGTACGGGCCGTACGTTTTCAAAACTGAAATCGTATGCGGCTGACGGACGTGAAAATCGTAGTGTGAACCCAGCCTAAGCCGAAAAAGTATGTGCTGAAAAACGTGGCTTATACTCGAGCATATACAGTATTTTTCAAAAATTAGCAGCATTATATTTTAAACATATTTAATTTTAAGCATAGTATGAACACATGGGAGTTGACTTGTCAAAGCTTAAAGGGTCACTAAAGGAAAAAAAATTTGGGCTGAAATGACTGTTTACAGGGTATAGAGACATAAAAGTTAACTGATGATTAAAAATAGATAAAAATCAATGGTTTGTCTAAAACCCCTCAGCACCAACCCAGTTTCAGTTTACACACAGTAATCACACCTCCTTGATTAGTGACCACAGTGAGAAAGCTCCCAGCACTGTGGTTATAAGGAAACAGACAACCAGGAAGTGTGGAGATCAGAGCAGGATTACAGCAACATCAAAGCAAAAACGAACAATGAGGACATGAAAAAAGCACTGCAGTAAGGTAAAGGAAGCTATTTAGCTAAAAAAAAATCCTTTAGTGACCCTTTAATTGAACAAGCTAAAGTTATAGGCTCATTTGATAGGGGCTGAAATTACCACCAAACCCTATCATACTATTTGAAATCTACTTTTGAATTCTATGCAATGACACATGTACTTTGCAAGGCATGTCTGTGCAAAGGGTCCCAACTCCCTTTTACTGCCCCTTCATACCCTAACCAGTGCTTCTCTACATAACACCCAGCAGTTCCAGGAGGATCGTGTAACCTCATCTCCTGTGACAGTACTTGGATTTAGCAGCGAATCACTAGGCCTCAGTACTGTCACAAACCTGGGGGAGTGACATCACTTCCCTCCTGGGTTGTTTACACCTTTCAGTGGCAGCAGAAGAAGAGGTAGCAGCTGGTAAGGTGAATATAGGGAGGATTATGGGTAAGATGACAATGGGGGTTATTTACGAAAGGCAAATCCACTTTGCACTACAAGTGCACTTGGAAGTGTAGTCGCTGTAGATCCAAGGGGGGACATGCAAGGAAAATAAAAAAACAGCATTTTAGCTTGCACATGATTGGATGATAAAATCAGCAGAGCTTCCCCTCATTTCAGATCTACAGCGACTGTACTTCCAAGTGCACTTGTAGTGCAAAGTGGATTTGCCTTTCGTAAATAACCCCCAATGTCTTTTCATCATTAATATATTAATTAATGTGATAATGTATACATCATTAACGCCTACATTTAGTCTGAAATCAAAAACACTAAATCAGCACAAGGGACGTTACTTGCAGTCAAGGTCGTGTTCTATGTGCTGCTCGCTCCTGCATTAGTAGACATCTTCCTATTCTGATAATCCATGTGGTGGGGGTTAATAGAGCTGAGGGAGCTGTGATAGGCACTTATCAAGTGTTCCCTGACTATGCCCATCCTTTCTGCCCACCTCCCCCATTCTTAGAGGTTGCACTATATCTTTTATAAATGAAGCGGGATCTATAAATTGAGGATGGATGGATGAAGGAAAACTTTAACCCCTCCGTTCATTGAAGATAGAGTACATCTTCTATGAATAGAGAAGGTGGTTGGTAAGGTCAGGCATAATTGGGCACTCTTGATGAGTGCCTGCCACAGGTCTATTGCCTCTATTAATCCTGCCACACTGGAAGATTATGGCTCTAGAGTTGGGGGAAGTTTTCTACTAACGCAGGAGCCAGACATAACCTTTTGACTAAGGGCCCTTTCACACTGGTGCGTTTTTGCCGCGTTTTTGCCACGTTTTTGCGGTAAAAATAGTGCTATTAAAATGCCCCCATGCCCCCTCCATTAAAATGAATTAAAAATGCTGTAAAAACGCGGTAAAACGCGGCAAAAACGCACCAGTGTGAAAGGGCCTTAAGTATTATGGTCATTTTGTAGGTACAATTACCTATTATGTTGCACACAAATATGTCTCATATTTACCACCTTGTGCGTAGAAAAAAAACGGATGGTAAGATTGTGATGGCTATACACATACCTGTAAATGCACATGCTGGAACCTAAGTGAGTGTGACCAAACCGCAACTAGTTTACCACAGGCATCCAGATGGCATACATTGCTGAACCAAGCAGTACTGCAACTGTATAACACTTTAATAAATAAACATAGGGCAATCACCAAGACCATCTGCAGCAATCTTACACGCGCTTCTAATGTATGGATTCACATTTCTGACCAATCTGCTGCAAGCATCACAGAATTCTGACAAGTTACTCTTAACTTGCATTTGTTATACAATACCCCAAATGAATATGCAATGAAGCAGCCTGGCAGTGCTTTATGTTTCAATGTCAGAAAAGCAAGCAAGCAGTCACATCTGCATATTTGATGTGATATAAATATTAAACAAATCAAACGCACCATTGTTTAAAATGTTGAGTATTTACTTCTTCAATCCTCTATGCAGAGTACAAACAGCACATCAAAGTTTCATGGGTCATATCACTCAACTGCTTTTAAAGCTAGCATGCTATATTCTGCCAAAGCGTTCCTCATGAAACACATGTGCCGCATACTTCCATGGATGTATTATTCATGCTATATCCTTGTTAATGCGGCAGTGGTTAAAAATATGATACTTTGAAGTTCAAGATATTAAGAATACATCCCAACAGCCAGTCACTTAAAAGTACATCCATATCATTCCACAGAGCATGACATGTTAATCTGGGCCTTAACTACTAAGTAAAAGCACCTGAGGATGGTGTCACTGCACTTCTCGAGACAGCAGGATAAAGAGTCTACAACACTAGGATATACATCAAACTAATATTTAACCAGAATAAATAATAGGGGTCCAATCTCTAAATAAAGACTGGTACGTCTATTTTAATTCAAACTAAATTAGCTGTATAAGAAAAAGACATTAATTTTCAGGTTTAATATCAAAACCATAATTACGGTACACTCCTTTGTACAATAAATCAGATTTTTCAGTAATTTTTTAAAGAATCATTAATCTCATCTTGGATGAAAGCCAATAAATGTATGTGAAATTTGCTATGTGTTATAGTACACACAGAATTCAGCTGTTCACAATTGTACTACTGCAAAAGCTTTCCAGACCTCCATAACAACAGCCAAGCAAATGGTTAAGATTCTTCCCATGGCTTCATTACCCTCCTAAACAAGGGGGACATACAGCATATGACTGTTTTAAACCCTATTTCAGAATTCAAAAATTAGGTGTTATGCTGCGTACACACAACCATTTTTAATGGTCTAGAAAAAACAATGTTTTTTTCAACCTACACACGATCGTAAATAAAATTAAAAATGCTCTAGAAAAGGCACTATAAAGGGGAAGTACCATTCAGATGGCGCCAGCCTTGGGCTGCTTTTGCTGATTTCGTGTTAGTAAAAGTTTGGTGAGAGTCGATTCGTGCTTTTCAGTCTGTTACAGCGTGATGAATGTGCTATCTCCATTATGAACGCTAGTTTTACCAGAACAAGCGCTCCCGTCTCATAACTTGCTTCTGAGCATGAGTGTTATTTTCACGTCGTTAAAGCCCACACACGACCATTTTTTAAAACGTTAACCGGTTAAGGACCGCCGCATGTACATTTACGTTGGCAGAATGGCACGTACAGGCACATTGGCGTACCTGTACGTCCCTGCCTAGACGTGGGTCGGAGGGTCCGATCGGGACCCCCCCCCAGTACATGCGCCAGTTCCCGTGGCTGTGCGAGCGATCCGGGATGAGGGGGCGGCTGTTGGCTTTTGTCCGCCCCCTCTGGATCGCTTCCAGCCAATGCGCGTCCTCCCCGCCGTGTCACTTTCTCTGCCTGTGTAATGTAAACACTGGCAGTGGAAGTGATGTGAGCTCTCCTCTCGGCGGTATTTTCAATCCGCCGAGAGGAGAGAAGACTCACACAGTAAGTCGCACCAACACTACACTGACACCACACACATAGGCACATTAACCCCTTCCGATCACCCCCCCAGCCCCCTGTCACACTGTCACTGATTGCAGTGATCATATATTTACTGATCACTGCATTTAGTGTCAGTGTGACAGTTAGTGTGACAGGCAGTTAGTGTTAGGTTTAGGGTAGCCCTGTACCCCCCCTAATAAAGTTTTAACCCCTTGATCACCGCCCTAGTTAACCCTTTCACCCGCTATTGCCAGTGTCACTAAGCGATCATTTTTCTGATCGCTGTATTAGTGTCACTGTTGCCGCTAGGTAGCTATTTTTTTTTTATTGCGATTTTTTGTCACACTGACACTACATGCAGTGATCATACATATATGATCACTGCAATCAGTGACAGTGTGACAGAGGGTGGGGGGGGGTGATCGCAAGGGGTTAAATGTGTGTAGTGTCAGTGTAGTGTTGGTGCAGACTTACTGTGCCTCTTCTCTCATCTCAGCGGTTTGAAAATACTGCCGAGATGAGCGCTGCATCACTTCCTCTGCCTGTGTTTACATTTTACAGGCAGAGGAAGTGACACGGTGGCGGCGCACAGGATTGGCTGGGAGCAATCACGAGGGGGCGGACAGAAACGAACAGCCGCCCCCTCAAGGCGGATCGCTCCCGCAGGTAAGCCGCCCGCCGCACGCAGCAGAGGGGGTCCCAATCGGACCCCCGAACCGCTAGTAGGCAGGGACGTAAATTTACGTCCATCTGCCTGTTCAAGCCCTTTTGTGGACGTAAATAGGCGTGCGGAGGGCGTTAAGTGGTTAATGATGCTGCTGAATAAAGTCAGCTATACTACATTATAGCTCCTGCAGACACTTTGAAATGGCAGCTAGAATTTTTAAAGCATATAGGAGCTTTAAAAAAATCAGTGAATGCTTTAAAATGAATAATATGATTGATCTGCTTTGAATATGAAATATTACAAATAGAGGGTGCAATCAGCGCAAAAATATACGATCAACAAGATTAATAAATCGTGTAAAATATAAAGTGAAGAATAAACATGGATAATTATGTATCACTACAAATTAATCCATACTAGAGTTGCAGAAACCAAACAGTTAATGTATCTTAGGAATGCTAGCTAAGCACAAAAGGACCTTCACAGAAATCCCAAAAGCATAAAAAATATATATATAAAGTGCAGCGCAAACCATGTGAACAATATAATAAATGTGATAAATATATAGATAAAGTCCAAACAATTCGTGTCACAAAGAGGTAAAATGTCTGTGGACCATTCGATAAGACAAAAGAGTTGAAAATCTTCACCACGTGAAAGAAAACAAGGGTAGCAAGTGTAGAAGCTTATCCCTCCACCAGTGCAGATGGCTTCTCTCACCTTAGAATATGACCCCTGGGTTAGCAGATGGTCATTAGGGCATAAAGAGAACCGGAAATGAAGTAGATCTCCTATTTGGTGGTCTCAGCATGGAAGCCGGAACAAAGGGACATGGAAGAAAAAACAACCATCTAAGAGCTTCCGCTTGATCAATTTGATCAGAGATTAACAGGCATGTACATGTATAACAGCTCACAGAGTTCCCCAGGAAGGACACCGAGCGACGTGTAAGGCCTCGTACACACGAGGCAATCTATTTGTTCAAATCGGTCGGACCGACCGATTTGAACAAATCTGTCTGATAGGATTTTGGTTTGCTCACGTGTACACACGAGCAAACCAAAATCCACGCCAGCAGACGGCGCGCTGACGTGTCGGTGACGTGGCGGTGACGTTGACGCCGCCACGTCACCGCACCAGGAAGTAAAACACTTCCGCGCATGCGCCGAATCCATTCGGCGGCGGTGCGGGACGACATGTCTGCTGGTAAGTGTACTAACCAGCAGACATGTCGGGCGGACGGATTCCCACCCGATAGATTTCAAAGCATGCTTTGAAATCTGTCGGGTGGCCAAATCCGTCGGCTCGGCCGTACACACGATCAAATCTGTCTGCTGGGACGGTCTAGCAGACCGTTTCCAGCAGAGAGATTTGATCGTGTGTACGAGGTCTAAGGCTCCAAAAACCCCTGGACGCGTTGCGTGAAAAACACTTCCTCAGCAGGGTGAAGTGGAGCCTTACACCCTGCTGAGGAAGTGTTTTTCACGCAACGCGTCCAGGGGTTTTTGGAGCCTTACACGTCGCTCGGTGTCCTTCCTGTCCTGTCCTTCCTCGCTCGGTGTCCCTCGGTGTCCTTCCTTTCCTTAGTTCCTATTCCAGCACTCAATGCAAATGCCAAAAGAAAAAAATCCGACTACCTGCATGGATTCATATGGCATTACTTATCAGACAGTAAAATAATATTTACCATGAAGCTGTACCTGTGAGAGGACATAGAAAAAAAAGGATTTATGTTACAAATTAAATATTCTGTCTACTGCAGACACAGGGTTTGGTGTATGAAAAACAAATAGGTTTTTAACTTGGCAAACTGAATTTTTCCTTACCTTAAATGTTGTGAAGCTCTGCTGATTTCCATCATCCAATTATGTGCAAGGAAAATTTGTTTTTGGGGTGCACTTTGCAACAGGAGTTTTTACCACATTCACTAAGCCAAGTAGAAATTCTCTTGCAAAGTCAAAATTCCTTGGAAAAGTGAACATGCTCTACTCTTTTAATAAACCAACCCCATACTGTAAGGTCTAATATAAAGTGATTAAAAAAATTGGGTACAGTGTTGCATAACTGACAAATTGTCAATCAAACTATCGCAGCAGTGAAATCTGGTACTCAAGTTATAATCCTCTGTCAGGGGTGGGGGTGTCACCAGGACAGGAAGATACAGATACCAATAAACGATTGTCTGTAGTTTTGTTTTTGTATGCATCCATGCTTGAAAGATTTCCCCTCACTTCCTGTCAGGACAGGAAGTGAGAGAAAATCTCCTCAATAGGGATACTGATGGCAATAATGTAACACAAAAAAATCAATTTTCATCAGTTTTAGAGATCAACCCCAATCCCATGCACAATAAAGGGGCGTACAATTAAATAGAAGTATCCAAATGTCCTAAAAAAGTTTTCCCAGTCATGTTAATAGCATGTTGCCTGGAAAAGAAGATATTTAATGCTTACCTGTTTTACAGCCTGTACAATCCTGCTGTTATGTGTTCATGAAATACTGCATACAAAATTTTCTTCCACATCCAGCACACTTCAGAGTATGTTGGATACTTGGTCTGCCACTGTGCATTCTATTTTTTACCACCAGCCTCCATGCCCTGTAATAGCGTGAGGCTGGCAGAAGAAACCACAAAGTGCAGTGGGAGGACAGACATTCAGCATATTTAGAGGTGAGCTGGGTGCAGTGGAAACTTCAGCTCAGAGTGTCTTGTGAATTCAGAGGAGCACTTACATATCTGGCTGTTCCGAGTTGAAATGGAGAATCACTGTAGAATCGGCTACTACTACAGTGATCCTTGCTATCTTCTGGGTCCTGTGCGAAGTGGTCACTCACTCAGGTATTGTCTATTTCCATAAATTTTGAACTATTGGGATTAATGAAAATAAAACCAATTTTGAACACAAAGAAGGAAGAGAAATAAGATACACTAAAAAAAAGAAAATTCTATTGGCGGTGTGAACTACTATACAGCAGTTCCACATCTCTATTTTCTACATGTAACTAAGCCCAATGTATCTTATCTGGGTGTGTTAATGCAACTTTTGTGTATAATTCTTACTAGATTTCTCTGAAAACCATGACAATCTGAGGCCCGATAAGGGGAGGATCAGTTGTTATGAAGTATATCAAAATCTATAATTAAGAACAGACTGTATGACATATTTCATTGGGTCTCATTCTAGGAGTGGTTATTGAGAAAGTAGTTGAAATGCAATTTAAAATGAATGTGTCCAATAATGAAATCTATGACAGATTTGGGTCCTGTTTCGAGAAACAACATACCACAGAACAGTTATGGTTGTGTGCCAAGTCATCTTTTGCTGACAAGACACTTAGATTGCTCAAGATTTGTACTTCTGAACCTCTCTGAAGAATGCTGAAAGACCATATACTATAATTTGGTTGTCTCCTATAAACACGTATTGACTAAAATGTTGTAACCTTGTAAATATTAAAGTTATCGATTGTAAAGTGCAGCCGTCACTTCCTTAATATATATATATATATATATATATATATATATATATATATATATATATATATATATATATATATATATATATATATATATATATATATATATATATATATATATATATATATATTGTTTTATGTTTTTTTTTGTATTGTTGCAATTAGGGTTGTCCAGATACCGATACTAGTATCGGTATCGGGACCGATACCGAGTATTTGCGGGAGTACTTGTACTCGCGCAAATGCTCCCGATACCTAAATAGAATACTTTTTTTGTATTTATCAACATGTTCTGTGAAAATTCTTTGAGTTTTTTACTACTGCATGACAAGAAAATAAAACATTTTTATTCATTTTAACTCATTTTTATTCTTTTATAATGTCTTGAGTTAGAGTTCTTCATAATTCTAAAGAAAATATCCTAAGTCTGTATTGTGGTTTGAAAACTGTCACATGACATTTAAAAAAAGTATCGGTATTCGGTATCGGCAAGTACATGAAAAAAAGTATCGGTACTTGTACTCGGTCCTAAAAAAGTGGTATCGGGACAACCCTAATTGTAATACAAAAGCAGGGCTTTGAGCTATTTTGGTTCTAGTGACTCCAGTTTTTTTTTTTTTTGTGTGTGATAGCTTTTCATTACCATTTGTGTTTTTGCTAAATGCAAGTTACACTCTCTTTTTTAAAACCACTATAAAATTATCTATATTTTTTTTTGGAACACTTGAATATTAAATTCTCCATTATTAATCTAAGGTTTTTTTAAGGTCCAGGCATACAATTCATAACCATTATAATAGAGTAACAAGTTTTAGGAAATACAGTATAATTTAAACCCCATTACAATTAATGGAGTATCAAATGAAGAGTTTTATTATCACATGGCTGTAGATGGAAGATGCCAGGTATGGAAAAAATAAATAAAGAAAAGATGGCAGCTGTAGTGATGGAGTTGCAGTGAATAGTGTGGAGCTGTCAACGCCGAAGGATGGAAAATGATATAGTCCCCTGTTCTTAAAGCACATTTTAATAATGTGCTGTTGCCTAAGGTGCACAGCTCACAGATTTTATAGGACATCTAAATGTCTAAAATGGCTAATAATATTATAGATAATTGGTGCATAGCTACATCATTTCCAGATAGCATAATACCTTTTGTGATGTTACTTACTTTTTAATAGGGCTGTGGTTGTTCTGACTTTTTATTGCATGCATATTAAATTACTTTAAAATCAATTCTCATCTGGTTTTGTCTGGATTGTGTTACTCTTAAAATGTGTTGAGTCCTTAAAAAACGCACTTGGACAATGTAGCAAAAGATAACTACTGTCATCTGTTTTTACGCAATTATAAAAGGACAGCTATAATCAAGTCACATTTAAAAGTTGAAGAATCTTGAATACAGTTGAGATCTGTAATTAATTATATTATAATTTGTGCAATTATTTCATTTTTATGATGATCCTCAACTTTAATAGATCAGTTTCTCCATAGAGCTTTTATCTTAAGCCTTTAGTCATTATATTGTCTTTTTTTACTTTCAAAAACAATAAGGAAAATAATTAAATATATAAATATACGTGTGTTATGACTGTTTTAGAGCCACAATGAAATTTATTTTTTAACTTTTATATGAATTTTCACATTTTATTTTACTTAACTTTATTTTACATTTTAGGCCTATATTTGATTACCGCATCACTACTTTTTTCAAAGCAGTATATTTGAATGATCCTGAACATACTTAAAATAGAATTCATTTTATTATGTAAAGCCTTCTTTTCTGTCCTGAACATTTTCTGTACTGAAAAATTTTGTTTCACAATTATTTTTTTTGTTTTTCTGAAGCTGGGGTATACAAGCCAAGTTTTTTTGTTCTGTCTGTGGGTAGACTAAATGAAGAAAATGAGCAGATTCCTTCATTCACACATGTAAGGTGGATGTAGGAATCCAAATCCTCGCCGCTGTGCTCTCGTATTCTGACAGCTGGTCCTCCTCTGCTGTCAAAATAACTTGATCAGTGCTGCAGCTGATGAAAAGTTTTCCAACAGTGATATAGTTTGATAGAACTTTCTGATCAACTATTGTCAAACAGGGAGGGCCAGTTTCTGCTGAACAAACTAAATTTTGATCCATGTGTGCCCAGTGCCCACCCTAAAACTCTTCCTTCTAACCATGGCAACACTAGGGGCCTTCTAGCAGTTTTTCTATTCAAACATTACTGGGATTTCTCATGTGATAATACCAGCAAAATTTCCTTCCACGCAGTAGTCAGGAAGTAGGAAGTGGCTAGTATCCACGTGTTGGTAGAAAACGAACAGTAATAGGTAAAACACTGCAATGAGGTTTGGTAAAATCTTTACATACACAGATTGCGTAGATCTTATTTTGAATTGTTTTCTTTAAGTATAGTCGGAAAATTATAAAAAATTTTTTTTTTTAGAATTGCTGAGGATAGTACATTAGGGCAAAACATGCTGACGCACTCAGGGATTTGTCTAGGACAATGAGGTTTGCATAGTGCATCTATATGCGATATGCAAAGGTATGTAAATGGATTTCTAACTAGATTAAAAGGTCAAGTGATCTTTCTTGGAACAACTGACCTTACCCCCCACTACTGCTTACATATGTACTCATACATTCCTGAACTTCAGTTAATAGATCCCATATTTCCTATCACACAGTCTAGTTTTAACCAGCACATATTTGCTAGCATGCCAAATTTTTCACAGAATACAACGGGTATGTGTATGATATCGTATTTTAAATGTTTGAAACCAGTGAGCTATATCACAGCCCAAACATGTCTATAACAGAGACTGAATGAATTTCAGCAGACTGACAACCCCAGAAAATACAAGAGGATTATAACTACATTGACTTAGGAAACTGAATCCTTATAATCCTCCAACATGAACTATTTCTGAAAAAAAAAAAAAACTTTTTCAAGAAAACTATTCTTTCTTGAAAAAGATGATTTTAAATATTTAATTAGTATTCAAACAATCTGTAATTAAGTCTAGTCTGCAAGAGCTTTTGTGTTTTGATTTTGATAACTATAAAGCATAGTTGATGAGTTTGAAATGCAATGTTTCAATTTAAAACTTGATTCTAATGAGCGGTGTGCACTTGCATTGAACAGTTTTTATTCCTACACATAATTAAATACACCTGAAATGCATTCCAAATCAACCTGTCCTTAAACTCTTAAACTAATGATAGACTGACCTTAGAAGGATCTTACACTGATCTGAAAAGCAAGTCATTAGTGTGTGTTTGAGTTGCTTTTGGAACCTGAAACACACTCATTTGTAAAACAAATTCACACAGTTTGGAGATATTTTCACCTGGTGATCTTGTCAGTAACACACTTCTTGTTTTAAAGTGGCTACAATCAATTCTTCACTGTATCAATGAAAGAGCAGCTTAGCACTCTTGGACAGCAGTATTATCAACCTATGGTGAGGGTAGTATCAGGTGAACTGTCAGATTTTAAAGGGCTGGTAGATTAGGAATGATTTACATAGGTGACTAACAAGCCAAAGACTAAGAGTCGGTTCACACTGGGGCGACTTGGGATCCGACTTGAAGTCGTCTCAAGTCGTCCCAAGTCGTGCTGTCCAGAAAAGCAATGTAAGTGAATGGGAGCGGTGTTAATACCCACTACTCATGTCGCTCCGACTTCAGAAGAGGTTCCTGTACTACTTCAATCAGACTTCTAGGCGATTTGTACCCATTGATTTCAATGGAAGTCACTTCCAAGTCTGATCACTATTTTAATTGAAGCGACCTTTCAGCAAGAAGTTGCTTCTGAAAGTCGTGCTGGAAGTCGTGTCGCCCCAGTGTGAACCGACTCTTACAGCATACTCATATTCATGTACAGAAACAGAAAAATAAATAACATCCTAAAGAGTTAAACTACAAAAAGTATGTATTGCTTAAAAAGCTATACACAAAAAAATGTATTAGCTCAGTAACCCAGATCCCCCTATACATACCAAAGGAAGATTCCCTATGTAACAAGGGAGATTGACGATGGATGTACATCACAGGACACTTTTTTTCCTCTTTTAAAAAAAAGGAATTGTTAAAAACTGTCTCTTGTGGTTTTTACTTTTTGACACTATTTTTGGTGAATAGGTAGGGGTACAATGTACCATTCACATAGGGAGGCAGGATCTGGGAGCTCCCTTGTTAAAGGCGGCTTCCAGATTCCAATAAGCCCCCCGTCCTCAGACTCCGACAACCACCAGCCAGGTTTGTCAGGAAGAGGGCCTTGGTCCCATCAATATCTGGACAAGGTGCTTTGGGGTGAGAGGGGTGTAGAGCCCCTCCTGCACCAAAGCATTCACTTACCCCACATTGAGTATATGTTGCCTGGTAGGGTTTAGGAGGGGGGCTGTTCGCTCTTCCCCCCCCCATCCTGACTTGCCAGGCTGCATGCTTGGATAAGGGTCTGGTATGGATTTTGGGGGGGATCCCACGTAAATGTTTTTCATAGATTCTTCATCTATATTGCTAGGAGTCTAGGAGAATAATTACATTTTTATTGTTCCACTTTAAGCATCATTAAAGTCACTGCTCATGAAAAAACGATTGTTTTAAGAACTTTTTTTTGCATCAATACATGTGCCCTATGGCAGTACCCAGGTCCCCATACACTTTTTATGGCAATAACTTGCATACAAACCTTTAAAATTAGGAGTTTTGATTTTTCATGTTCGTGTCCCATAGACTTTAATAGGGTTTGCATGTTCGCCGGAACTTTTTTGCCTGTTTGAGGTGTTCTGGTGCGAACTGAATTGGGGGTGTTCGGCACATCCCTAAGCTCCAATGATAAATGTCCAGCCCAATATCAGCATCCATGTATGTATGCACAGCGGAAGAAATACCCGCAATAGTCTAAATCCACAAACGATTTTTAAACAAAAACTCATAAAATCACTCACATTTAAATTTATAACAAAAACAGCTAACTGTGTACAAAACCATCATGGGTCCTGATCAGTGCAGCTGACATGCATAATGACGTCACTGCACCCTGGCTCAACCCTAAGCAAAGGCTGACGTTCTTGTGGATCAGGAGACTGCTGTTCACCAGGCATGTTACATAGGAAAAGGAAGGAGGAGCTTCCATCATTGAATGACAGAAATCAGGGGATACTATGCTAAATGTATTTAGACTTTAACAAGTCCATAAACTAATGACATCTTGTAACTAAAAAGTATATAACTAGAATAAAAAAGTCCTGGCTTCATAAAAAGACTATAAATACAAAATGCTATATATGATAGTAAATGATGAATAAAATAATATATTCATGATGAATAAAAACAATCTAATTTAACTGTTATTGATGAAAGAATTCATATCCCACTCAATGCTAACCCAATGAAAAAAATTCTCTCAACCTTGTCTGCAAGGCCGTAGTAGTCCTTTTCACATATTGTAGACCACAAGGGTACTGTAGTAAATACAATATAGGCTAGATTCATGTAGATGAGCGTAACTTTGTGCGGGCATAGCGTATCCTATTTACGCTACGCCTCCGCAACTTTTTCAGGCAAGTGCTGTATTCACAAAGCACTTGCTCCGTAAGTTGCCACGGCGTAGCGTAAATGGGCCGGCGTATCCGCGTGTAATTCAAATAGGGCAGGTAGGGGGCGTGTTGTATTTAAATTATCCCTGACTCCACGTAAATGATGCGCCGAACGAACTGCGCATCCGCCGGCCGTGAACGTATCCCAGTGCGCATGCTCCAAATCACGTCGCAAATAGTTAATGAAAACGACGTGAACGTAACTTACGCCCAGCCCCATTCTGAATCGGCTTACGCAAACGACGTACAATACGACGCTGTCCCGACGTCCATACTTAACATTGTCTGCGTCTGCTATAGCAGGGGTAACTTTACGCCGGACTTACGATTGCGCAAACAACGTAAAAAAATACGCTACGTTCGTGAATCGGCGTATCTAGCTCATTTGCATATTTGACGCGTAAATCGACGGAAACGCCACCTAGCGGCCAGCGTAAATATGCAACTTAGATACGACGGCTTAAGAGACTTACGCCGGTCGGATCTAACACAAATCTATGCGTAACTGATTCTAAGAATCAGGCGCATAGATACGACCCCACTCACTCAGAGTTACAACGGCGTATCAGGAGATATGCCGGCTTAACTCATTGCTGAATCTAGCCCAAAATTTTAGTGCCACAAGGACAGAACACTTTAATCTCACAGGTGATACCTGTCGTGTTTGATTGTAAAGAAAACACATTATTTTCTTTAAGAGTATTAAGTTGGCAAACCCCTCTTGTACAGGGAAAAAACATGCATATTATGAAAAAACACGGTTTGCTTAACGGATCTACAACATTATGTGCATTTCATTTTCTAATAGAAGTAAACCCTTTCGAAAATAATACTAGGTGTGCCAGGTAAAATAGACCCAAGGATTTTTAAGTGCTTACCAATGCATCCTAAAATCTATTTTAATAGCAAAATATTGAGTTGAATAGGTCACAATAACGGACGATAGAAGATCTAAACAACTTCCTGTCCAATGCATGTAGTGTAAAGATAGTCTCTTGATGAGTATTGATGCCATATCCCCTCTCTAAAAAAAATCTTTATTTTAAAATCTTGTCCTGGGTGTTAAAGATGCTCAAAAAATTTACTTTTTGGTACTGACACTGGCACTGGTTTAAGCCAGGAAGGAACTGTTCAATGGAATAAAACAGATTTTTTCAGTGGCCTTAAAGCGGATGGTTCACCATAAATAAATATTAAAAGCCAGCAGCAACAAATACTGCAGCTGCTGACTTTTAATATTAGGACACTTACCTGTCCTGGAGTCCAGCGGCGTCCGCAGCAGAGGATGAGCGATCGCTCGTCACCCTGCTGCTCCCCCCTCCATCCACGGCGAGGGAACCAGGAAGTGAAGCGCTCCGGCTTCACTGCCCGGTTCCCTACGGCGCATGCGCGAGTCGCGCTGCGCCCGCGATTGGCTCCCGCTGTGTGCTGGGAGCTGAGAGTTCCCAGCACACAACGGGAAAAGCCCGTCTTTTGCCCGAGACTGCGGGCCGGAAGTGGGTGCGGATACCTGTCTTTAGACAGGTATCTGCACCCCCCTCCCCCCTGAAAGGTGTCAAATGTGACACCGGAGGGGGGGAGGGTTCCGATCAGCGGATCTTCACTTTAGGGTGGAGATCCGCTTTAAAAAAGTACAGGTTTTTATCTATATTAGAGAGGGTTCAGCAAAACAATGTCTGCTGTGTTAAAGGGGTTGTAAAGGTGAAAAAAAAATTCCCCTAAATAGCTTCCTTTACCTTAGTGCAGTCCTCCTTAACTTACCTCATCCTTCAATTTTGCTTTTAAATGTCCTTATTTCTTCTGAGAAATCCTCACTTCCTGTTCTTCTGTCTGTAACTCCACACAATAATGCAAGGCTTTCTCCCTGGTGTGGAGTGTCGTGCTCGCCCCCTCCCTTGAGGGGGAAGGGGGCAATCAGGAGAGTCAGGACGCACACTAACACACAGCTCCTTTCTCTATCTGCAATGTAGAGAGCGTCCTGACTCTCCTGCTTGAGGGGGTGAGCATGACACTCCACACCAGGGAGAAAGCCTTGCATTACTGTGTGGAGTTACAGACAGAAGAACAGGAAGTGAGAATTTCTCAGAAGAAATAAGGACATTTAAAAGCAAAATCGAAGGATGAGGTAAGTGAAGGAGGAGTGCGCTAAGGTAAAGGAAGCTATTTAGGGGGGGGGGAACCTTTACGACCCCTTTAATGCTACTGGCAGATGCAGCATATATGTATTTTTATTTTATTTGATACTGATAATGCAAGTTTTAAAACAGGTCAGTCTACTTCATCATACATATTATGCTTAAGAAAGAAAGCTAGTATATTTTTATAGCTTGCCTATTTCAAAACTTAAGGTATGCAATAAAGAGCATCACATAAACTAGTAACTTTGGTCATTGATTGATGACTTTTATGGTGAAATATGGTGAATATAATCTTATTTGAAAATTACCTTTAGCACCAGCTATGGTTTACTATACATGCTAAAAAATTTAAGAGACTAGTGGAGGGGAAAGGTGGAGTTGGGAAGGGGTGGAAGAGAGCGAGGGAAATAGAGTGTAGGAGTAGGGGAGAAGCAGAAAAACCAACATAGATAGGAAAAATGTCAAATAACACAAGTGCATGCAAAACCGTGGCTTTTACCATTTTTTTTAATGCTGCTTTTCTCTTGTTAGGAGAATAGGCATCTAAAAGAATACAGTGTGCATGTGGCCCTGATGCATGACAGTTACATGTTTCAGTAAATTAACAATATGTCTTTTTATATACGATAACCATTTTGCCAGACACCATTTTTAAAGGTATGACATCCACTACTGTACTCTATTTTTCATCTTACTTTATTGTGTAGCTGAGACCCAGACCCCGTGTCAGGGCAAGGATTTTTGACACCCTAGGCAAAACCTCACTTTGCCACCCCCATTGGTTCCACCCCCGACTCCACCCTCTTTGCCCTGCCCATGTGACAGGAGGTGGTGCTATACAGGAAGCATCGGCTCTGATTTCTTCTAGTGCAGACGAGGCAGCTGCCTGAGACTGAGACTGAGTTAGTTACATTGCTGCAGCCTGCAGAGCATGCAGATGCGGAGGGATCAGGGCGCCTCTAGGCAGCAGTGTGTCCAAGGCGGTTGCCTAGTTTGCCTAGGCCAGTACTGCACTTACTCAGTCTTTGCTGGTAAATAGACTCTACGGCTTTAATAGATCAGACCCACCTTGTTAACACACGTACGTAACAGAGGGCTTAATTTAGGGTTTCCACATCATCCCTTTAATCCAGAACACATATGAATTACACAAGTTCTGAGGCTGATTTAATGGAGATAAGGCACCAAGTGAGTTTATTTACACCTTTATCAGCCAAAGAACCTGTGTAATTAATGTGTAATATGTGTCCTGGATTACAGGGATGATGTGGCAACCGCAGCTTAATTTGCATAAAGAAAATAGAGATAATTGACAGTATCCATATATATTAAACTAAAAACTCAGTTCTAAATATAGTATGTAATCTAAAAACTATCACAAGTCTGTATTAAGCACTTTGTACTTGTCATTTTTTATGAACTATGGCTGGCAACATTTTTTAGAAACAGGCGCAGTCTGTCAGCATGAACTAATTTGTGCCTCCCATCAGTCAACACCTTTTACACATTTAATGCAGATTCTAAAAAGTAAATTTTTTCAAGAGTTACAATGCACTGTTTGCTATATAGGTACTAAGTTTATTCTGGAGGAATCCTTTAAAAAATGGTATCGCACAGTTTGCCAGGGTTTTATAGTTTCAAGTATACAGCAAAAATATATAGATATACTGTGCAATTGTATACTAATTGAGTAATTGAAGGCCACCATGAATACTAAGTGAACTACTATTACCATCTAACAAAAACTGCAGCTGTTCTAAAATCAGAATTTAGCCTAAAATGATTTAAGGTCTTTTAATTTAAACGTTTAATCCAGGTGAGAAAATATTAATGCTAGTAACAAACTGCATTCTATATATATATAAATTAGAATTTGCCCATAGGTTCACTTTAAAGGTGGGTGATGACAATTTTTTTTTGGCAGTTTCATTACAGTTAATGTCAAAAGAGTAGCAGTAGGTACAGGAGAGATACATCCAAGCTGGTGAATTTGACAATAGTACATCTAAAATTCAAACCCACTTTGGTTATTACCTGTAACAAATGATACAGTATATGATCATTAGACATGTGCATTCGTTTTCGTCCGAATGCATTTTCGTCCGAATTTCAGGTATTTTTGTTATTATTTTAACAATATCAATAACAATACAACAACAATAATAACAATAACGAACGCACAGAATTCAAAATCCGAAAGATCCGACATAAAAAATGCTTTATTTTCGTTTTCGTTGCTGCAACAGTTTGATACAGATAGAAGATTCGACATGGCGCTGACAATAGCAATCTGTGTCTATCGAACCTGCGGTCGAATGTGCCCCCCCAGAAACAGCATTTCCTGCTTGTGTGATTGGCTTACTCATTTTCCCAAAAGTCTGCACTAAAATACAAGTCAGACTTTTGGCATACCCTGCAACAAAAATCAAATTTTTGGTAAGATACTGCCAATAGGAAATCACGTCTAAAGGGATGCAGACCCTGCAATTTTCCTATTTAGAGCCCTGCAGGTGCAGCAGGTTGTTGATATTAATGAAACCATTCCCAATAGACTCACTTGACACATGGG
The DNA here is from genome assembly GCA_029574335.1 of Rana kukunoris. Taxonomy (NCBI): domain Eukaryota; kingdom Metazoa; phylum Chordata; class Amphibia; order Anura; family Ranidae; genus Rana; species Rana kukunoris. Next base: position 175,813,578 of record CM056051.1, read on the forward strand.
CACAGAGAAATACACAGGGATTTCTTCAGAATAACAAAAGGTAGAAATCTGCAGCAACGTTTGTTAAAATCCTTGTAATGTACATAGATCACCCAGAGGGGAATGTTTTTTTCTCAACAAAAGTGGAGTTACTCTTTAACTTAATGAATGTGGTCACAGTTTTCTTTGCAAAAAATACCCATTCACGTGCAAGGAAAAAAAAAATGTTTTGCTTGTACCTGATGCTGGAAATCAACAGATCTTCATGCACTAAGCTAAGGCAAGCTGGCAAGGGGAAATTCCTTTGAAACGTAAACAACCTATTTCCTTCTAGTAAACCAACCGTATTGTTTATTGGTAGACATAAATCTATCCTTGCATAATGATGTGTCACCTGTATAGTATAAGTGTTTAGCTGCTTTTTTTCTTAACTTTTTTTTCAGTTTCTTAGTCTAATTTATGTCTCTTGATCTATCCTTGCTGTACTGAATCTGATTTAAGAACTAAGGTAAAGAGTTGCTCCCACATTTTCTCACAGCTCTCTGGACATCCAGCATAATCACTTTAATGTGTTCCACTTACTAATCATTTAGATCGGTATGAGTTAGGTTAAGCATTTAATTAGTCTGTAAAATCACACTAAATTCAACACACTAGAGTAGTTTGCAAGCAATAATTACACCATGACAGAAAATGTCTTTCCTATATGACAATATAAGCATGTCCTGAGGGTTGCGACACAGGGATATAACAGTTTACATTTTCTTTATTGAAAAAAAAAACCACTTATTTAAAAAAATATACAAGAAAGAAGAGAGAAGAGAGAAGAGACAGCAACTCCAAAGTCCTTGATGCAAAAATGTATTGGCTACATGTGAGTATTAAAAAGCAAAACCTGGCACGTTTCGGCATTTACCGTATTCAATAGAGTTTGGTTAAATGGAGAATTGGTTTTGGCTAATTTGTTAAACTATCTAGGGACTTTTTATAAGGGATGTTGCTCTTTCATGTGGCCAACCATGACATACTGGGGTTGATTTACTAAAACTGGAGAGTGCAAAATCTGATGCAGCTCTGGTAGCCAATCAACTTCCATTTTTTTTTAGTCAATGCCTAATTGAACAAGCTGAAGTTAAAAGCTGATTGTCTACCATGCACAGCTGCACCAGATTTTGCACTCTCCAGTCTTAGAGCAGGGGTGTCAAACTCCACTTTATCGTGGGCCACATCAGTAGTATGATTGCCCTCAAAAGGGCCGGTTGTATCTGTAAGATTAGATGTCCAGCACATTCCCTTTTCCTTTACATTAGATGTCAAGAGCCACCACACCATCAGAAGTTGAGTCCCCCACTCTCCCTTACATCACAGTGCACCCCCTATTTCCTTATGCTACTGCTGGGAAAAAGTTGGATGCATTGCTTGAAAGCAGAAGTAAGGGTCTGGAGGAGGACCAGAGGAGGGCTGGAGCTCTCCTGCAGCAGCAGGAGAGGTGCGAGGGCCACATGAAATGGCCTGGAGAGCCATATTCGGCCCACGGGCCTTGTGTTTGACACCTGTCCCTTAGAGAGTTAATGCAGAGGTCTGCCCACTGCTTCAAAAATTAAAAGCCAGCAGCTACAAATACTTTAGCTGCTGACTTTTAATAATCGGACACTTACCTGTCCTGGAGTCCAGCGATGTCGGCACCCGCAGCTGCCGTTTCCGTCAGCTGACAGGTGCTGCTGCCACCACTGTGGGTAAGGGAACCCGGCAGTGTAGCCTTACGGTCTCCACTTCTCTCTGCTATTGGCTCGGCAGCGGAGAAAGGAGGAGGGAGCCGAGCGGTGATGCCAGGGGCCGCAGGGCAGGCTTCCGGAAGTGGGGACAGGATACCTGTGAAAGACAGGTATCCCCCCTGAAAGGTGCCAATGTGGCACCGGAGGGGGGGAGGAATCAGATGAGAGGAAGTTCTACTTTTGGGGGGAACTCCACTTCAAGGCTCAGCAGTTATGATTTTGGGCAATGATATCCAATATTTTTACTTTAAAATGTTTTAAACTGATGTATGATATAATTACTTTTGTTAGCATTTTCATTTACAAACATTTCATAGTGGATGATGGTTTGCAAAGCATGCCACAACTTTAGGGGTAGTATACCTACTTAAATTTGAAAATATTTTTTTTGCAAAAAACAAGTGTTTTTGCAAAAAACAAGTGTTGAGATTGTCCTCCTCTGATCTACTATAAATCATCTTTCAGGCTCTTTCAAGAACAATGTTCTGTAATTTTAGGCGATATAGCACTCCTTGCTAACCACAGAGTTGTGCATATATTCGAAACTTTCCTGCAGAACATCTGTAGGTGAGCAGCTCCTAAAGCTTTAATAGTATGATCATTTAGAAAGGATCTAACTTCAAACTATTTTCATAATTTTTTACATACCTTTGTTTTAACTAGATGCCGACTGCCCGGCGTCATATTACTGCGGGAATGTGGCTCTCCTGGACGAGAGCCCGTAGCTCTATTTCGGCTACTTTGCGGCCACTAGAGGGCGCGTGCGCGTCTCCGCTCGCCCCCGAGTCCCACACGCGGGCTCGCGGGTACGATCGCCGCCGGGCACACGCGATCGCTCGGTACAGAGTGAGGACCGGGAGCTATGTGTGTAAACACGCAGCTCCCGGTTCTGTCAGCGGGGGAAACGCTGATCTCCTGTTCATACAATGTATGAGCAGAAGATCAGTGATTTCCCCTAGTGAGGCCACCCCCCATACAGTTAGAACACACCCAGGAACACACTTAACCCCTTCCCTGCCCCCTAGTGTTAACCCCTTCACTGCCAATGGCATTTTTATAGTAATCCAATGCATTTTTATAGCATTGATCGCTAAAAAAATGCCAATGGTCCCAAAAATGTGTCAAAAGTGTCCGCCATAATGTCGCAGTACTGAAAAAAGCGCTGATCGCCGCCATTACTAGTAAAAAAAAAATATTAATAAAAATGCATTAAAACTACCCCCTATTTTGTAAACGCTATAACTTTTGCGCAAACCAATCAATAAACGCTAATTGCGATTTTTTTAACGAAAAATATGTAGAAGAATACGTATCGGCCTAAACTGAGGGAAAAAAAAATGTTTATATATTTTTTGGGGATATTTATTATAGCAAAATGTAAAAAATATTGAATTTTTTTCAAAATTGTCGCTCTATTTTTGTTTATAGCGCAAAAAATAAAAACCGCAAAAAGAAAGCTCTATTTGTGGGAAAAAAAAGGACGTCAATTTTGTTTGGGAGCCACGTCGCACAACTGCGCAATTGTCAGTTAAAGCGACGCAGTGCCGAATCACAAAAAGTGCTCTGGTCATTGGGCAGCAATATGGTCCGGGGGTTAAGTGGTTAATCAAGGAGTGTCTTAAGTTGACAGGTAAAAAGTTGTTTTAACCACTTGACCTCCGGAAAGTTTTACCCACTCCACCTCCAGGCCATTTTGTTCTATTGAACACTGTGCTACTTTACTAGCAATTGCGCGGTCGTGCAATGCTGTAAGTAAAAAAAAATAAATTCTATGATTTTTTTAACACAGATAGAGCTTTTTTTGGTGATATTTGATCACCACTAGGTTTTTAACCACCGTGCGGATGTGATGTCACTGGAGGTGGGGAGGAGGCCAGGATACACACAGGAAGAGCACACTGGAAAAGGGCAAGCTACATGCTCAGAGCTTCAGTTCCTTCTACTGCGGCAGCACGGTGTGGGAATGATTGTGCTTGTGAGGCACTTCACGTACCCTTGAGGGTATGTCCATACTCACGAGTGTACGTAATTTGAGTGTCGGTAAAGCAGGTATGCCTGTTCTTTTAAAATTAAGCCAAAATGTATACTGTTACATCGTTGGTAAAAAAAAAAGAAGTGTAAATTAATTGGTTTGTTTGAAAGTTATATATAGCATTAACAAACTATAGTATACATATATTTGAAAATTGATCAATCCTGATCCTAACTAGTCAACAAGACAACAGCCTCAAGAAGCAATGAAAGGGGAGTGGAAAGCTTAAAGCCATTGATGGCATCAATGTCCCACTTGAGGCATGACTGGTTTCTTTGAATGTTGAGGCTTTGTATAACTCTATCCCCCATGCTCAAGGGGTCAGTGCGGTAAAGGGCTTCATCTCAGGAGAGGCACCAATCCCCTCACCTTACAATCAATTTATCCTTGACCTTTTGGATTTCATTCTGTCCAATAACATATTCATGTTCAACGGCTCCCACTACCTCCAGGTACAGGGCGTAGCATTGAGGACCAAATGTGCCCCCACCTACGCCAACCTGTACCTGGGGGAGTGGGAGCTGAACTTATTTCATCGTGAAGTTATGCAGATCTTCATGGACCACATACCCATCTGGAGAAGATATATTGATGACATTTTTTTCATATGGACGGGCACTTACCTCAATCTTTTGAAATTTATGGAAAATCTTAAGATAAATGACTTCAATCTAAATTTTACTTTCGAAACCAGCCAGACAAACCTTAATTTTCTTGACATCAAAATTGTGGTGGATGCAAATGGAAATGTCGACACTTCCCTCTTCTGCAAGCCCCTTGCGGGCAACTCACTACTGCATGCAGACAGCTCGCACCCTAAATCTTTAATAACTGGCATACCTTACGGCCAATATCTACGGCTACGTCGAAATTGCAGCAACAATCTAAGCTTTGAAATCAAAGCTAAAGCCCTACAACAACGCTTTCAGGAACGTGGATATGGCAAGAAATGCCTTAAAAAAGCTTATGCACGGGCAAAGAAGCATGATCGCAAATCACTTCTCTACGATCAAAAAATTAAAAAAGACAATCCTGGAGTATGAATAATTACTCGCTTCACGGGTCAACATCAACAACTAAGAGGGATTCTACATAAACATTGGCATCTCCTACTAAGTGACAACACGTTGTCAGAATATCTTAAAGATTACCCAGAAATAACTTTTAAACGATCACAATCACTACGTGATAAACTTGTCCACAGCCATCATCGCCCTACTAAACCCTTCAAAAAGGGACCAACTGGCACCAGACCCTGCCACAATTGCCCCTTCTGTGCCTACATTTTTCGGCCACCTCAATGATGCTCCCAAATGGACGCATCCACAAATCGTCACTATCAGTGACATGCCAATCAGTCGGAATTGTCTACATTATGAGATGTGATTGTGGCTCTTTTTATGTAGGTAAAACGAAACGCCCCTTTTACTACAGAATAAGGGACCATGTAAGTCTAATTAATAAGAAAAAAATGGAAAGCCCCATCAGCCTTCATGTGGGCCTCCATCATAATTTCGACAGTCATAAAATGAAATTCTGGGCCCTCGAACATGTCCCCCCGGGTACATGTTAAGATCTTGCTTCAACGTGAAGCTAAGTGGATTCACTCCCTTTCGGCACTACACTTTCCTGGTTTAAATGAAGCTTTCAGCTTCAAACCATTTTTATAATCAATTTCATCAGTATATTAATTTATTTCCATCCTCCCTTTTTTTTTTTATATTATGATATTATATTATATGTTTTTCAAATTCTAATGATGCTTCTCTTTACACCTTGCACTATTATTGAACTATTTGTTATTGTATCTATGGAGTAAACAATTTCTACCTGTTGGACAGCAGATGGCGCAATCTCCCCTCCCCTTCGAATCTATTCCTCTATTGTGGTAAACCCAATTAGATTCATCAGTATATTTATGTACTCACTACTGTATTCGTTTTGCATTATTGTTACTCCTTTTCTGTATTAATTTATTAACTTATGAGCCCCATCTTTGTTTCCCCTTTTGAAGCCAATTCAGTGATTGGTCCGCGAACCATAGGGACGCGTGGGACCCTATTTTTCAGATTGGCAACAGTTGGGTCCTTTCTTTTTGATAGTGGTCCATCTTTCTGATACTCCCCCAGTTCTGACTGGCCCGACTCCGCTCTCAGCATTTCATGTTTTGGCCCATTTCCACCTTTTCCATGCCCATACCGCCAGCTATGGGATCCTTTCCCATATCCAAGATGGCGGCGCACGCCTCTTAACGTGACGTGCAGGCGGGATGCGATCAGATCAAGCACCGCTGCATGCGCGCGCACCATCCGCAGCCTTCATGGACATTCCTTGAGCGTGACGCGGGCGTTGCCTAGTGACGCGGGCGAGTCACATGTCCCCGCTGCGGCTAAGTCGTTGCTGACGTCAGCCGCACCGTACTATTTATAGCCTGGCTTGGACAGCCGCTACTTTGAGGCACAATTTGTTTGTGATGCTGCCGGATGCATTTTGCCCAGCAGCATATCGACATCCCAGCTGGATTGGATCTATAGGTAAGCAGCTATTCTTGCTCTTGTTGACCAATGATCCTTAATCTAGCAGACCATATTGGGTACCCTTTTGCAGTACCCGACCTCAGATATATTTTTCTCCATTCTTTCCAGACAGAGTGGCTATCACTCCTCCTGACCTTTGGATTAATCAAACTATCATAAGGTTGAACTTTTCCTCTGATCCATCTGGCTACTGCTAATTGGGTAGTTTTTACCCCTCTTTACCCACAACCTCAAGGTACAGGATCTTTAGTTATCATTAACATAATCATGTTCTTTCAAAAATGTTGTTTTCCTACATCTATCCAACCAATTATTATTTGGCTTTCTCTAGTATATGGTTCGTGGCCAGCACTAGGCTTCTATGGTGACACAATCGTCTGGCTCTTGCCCCTACAAACTGTTGGGCCGTCAAGCTTAATTATAACTATAATTATAATTAATTTTAGAAATTAGAGGAGGTAAGTCCTTTGCGCTTGTTCTGCTGTTTCAATTTGGATATACTTAGAAATTTGTTATTATTTGCATATATAAAATTCCCTTCATTGTAATTCTTTAAATATATTACTGATCATATATGCAATGCGGCATATCTATTTTTGTCTATATGAGAATACTTTTTGTATTTACATTCATTCTCTATTCTATTGACCATCTTTATGTATGTTTGTCTTTTTAGAGACTGTGTAGTTGTTCATAAAAGCTCTTGAAAAAGCTCCTCCCGGAGCGAAACATGTCGGGCAAGATTTAACTGCCCGGAACTTTCCTCACACTGTTGAAGTTCGATTTATTTGTAAACTTCAGATGATCTCTCTATTTATATGTATTTTCTGTATGAATTAAAACCTTTTTCTACTATTTTAATTTTTGTCGCAGTACATTCTATTTGCACCGACTTACAATCCCAGGGTCCATAGGTACCCACTCCCTTCTTCTGTATATTTAACCTCAAGAAGCACTGTTCTAAACGATCCCATAACATCATACGTGCAAGATCTTACAGCTGTGGGCTTACAAATCTGAGAAAAGGAGGGTATCATTTATAAGCTAAAGATACAATTAAAACAATATCTCAAACCTTTGGAAGTCAGGGAAATTCTTAGGGGCATTTTAGGAACATGTTAACCACTTCAATACCCAGCCATAGAAAATTGACGGCCTGGGATGGGATTTACCATCCTAAGTGGCCGTCAATTGACGGCCTGGGCATTGCAGGCGAATATCTGGATGATGCCTGCAGCCAGAGGCATCATCCAGATATCCTCTTCTTCAGCCGACGATTCTGCACAATGTAAGAACGATCATAGCGGCGGTTCCGCCGCTTGATCGTTCTTACAGGCCGCGGGAGGGGACATCCCCCCCTCCCGCCCCCATCCGGTGCTTCTCAGGGCTTACCTGTGCCTTCGGGGGCCCGGAGAACGAATCGTCGGCGGCGACAGGAAGCATAGAGATGACTGTTGACCAGATGGTCACCAGTCATCTCTATGACCGTCGGAGGACCCGGGCGCGATCTGATGACGTCACGCCCGGGTCCCCGTAAGTAAACAAGCCCCCATTCATGAGATCGGTGAATTTTTTTCACCGATCTCATGGTTTCCAGCCTGGAGGAGAGATGTGGGGTCTTATTGACCCCACATCTCTCCATAAAGAGGACCTGTCACACACATTTCCTATTACAAGGGATGTTTACATTCCTTGTAATAGGAATAAAAGTGGGGAAAAAAAATGAAAAAAAGTGTAAAAATAAATAAAAGATAAAAAAAAAATTAAAACGCCCCTGTCCCCGATAGCTCGCGTGCAGAAGCGAACGCACACGCAAGTCCCGCCGACATATGTAAACGCCGTTTAAACCACATAAGTGAGGTATCGCCGCGTGCGTTAGAGTGCCAGCAACGAATCTAGCACTAGATCTCCTCTGTAAATCTAAACTGTAACCTGTAAAAAATAAATAAAGCATTGCCTATGGAGATTTTTAAGTACCGAAGTTTGGCGCCATTCCATGAGTGTGCGCATAATTTAAGCGTGACATGTTGGGTATCTATTTACTCGGTGTAACATAATCTTTCACATAATACAAAAAAATTGGGCTAACTTTACTGTTTTGTTATTTTTTTAATTCATAAAACAATTTTTTTACAAAAAAAAGGCGTTTGAAAAATAATTACGTAAATACCGTGCAAGATAAAACTTTGGAATGACCGCCATTTTATTCCCTAGGGTGTCTGCTAAAAAAAACATATATAATGTTTGGGGGTACTGTGTAATTTTCTAGCAAAAGAATGATGATTATTACATGTAGGAGAGAAGTGTCAGAATAGGCCCGGTATGGAGGTGGTATAAAAGCCTGGTATTGAAGCGGTTAAGATACAGTTTTTTGTACAGCTTTGCAAAAAGGCAGCTACAGGTTGCAAAATACAAAATGCATTCATGCTGTAATATTTCAATGAACACATCTGACCATAAGAAAATATGTATTGAGAGGTGCATGGTGTATGTGCAGACAGGCCAAGTGCTATTGTTATTCATGTTTTCACTTCTGGTGCTCCTTAAATTTCATACAACTGTATTTTGAAGAGGCAAAACTCAGGAGTTGCTTAACCGTTACTAATTCATGGTGAAAGCCTGGAGAGTGTTTGTTACTGAAGCTGTCTGACCATCACACCCAGAAATGTAATTCAGATGATTATCTATATTCTCAATAAACCTTGTGACCTATTGCAGTGTGTTTGATGTCTGGATGTCTGCTTGCTTAAATCCACTAATAAGAGTGATAGAGGGATTATCTCACAGGTCATGAAATTGGAAATCATTAAATCAAAGAAAGAAAAATCTGTTTCAGGTCCAGAAACTTCAAATATTTCTCTATGAAGCTCATTTTGAGGCATAAATGGCCATTATATTTACAACTAGAAAGAGGGAAAAAGCTGTGTGAATAAATATCAAAAATTATAATACATTCAAGACACAACTCTTCTGCAAGGTATGTACAGTAACAAATATATTTAAACTAGACTTGCGCTAACACAATCCTGGTAATCGATGATAAAATTCATATGTTAAAAATGGTATCTAATAAAAAATTACATATAATAAAAAAGATTATGTGTAGAAATGATTTGATAATTGAATGAATATCAATGACATCCACCACCATAATTGGAGGGAATCCTCCTGGGATATCACCACCACCAAGTGCCAAAATGCTGGCTTACCAGCTGTTGTTGACCCTGTGTAAAAATATCATTTTTAATTATATGAATTTGTGAATATTTGAATTTATCAATGATTATCAGGATTGTGTTAGGGCAAATCTATTTTAAATACATTGGGCCAGATTCAGGTAGAGTTACGCTGGAGTAAGCAGTGATACGCCAGCATAACTCTCACTTTGAGCCGGCTTATCTGTTTTCTGTAGTCAGAAAACAAGATACGCTGGGATTGAGTTCAGATACGAGCGGCGTAATTGTATTTCGCCGTCGTATCGGAACTGCAATTTGAAAATGGGCGCTCGGGGCGTTCCCGCTGATTTACGCCAAGAATATGTAAATCAGCGAGAGACGGAAATTCACGATCGTACGCGGGCCCGACGCAGTGACTTTCCGACATTTCCGTAAGCGATACGCAGCGTAAAGAAAAACATGCCCCCTAGGTGGAGTATCCTATGTTAAGTATGGCCGTCATCATCGCGTCGAATCGAAAAAGTTTAGCGTCGTTTGCGCAAAACGTCCATGAATGGGGATTGACGTCATTGACGTTCACTGACAGAATTTGGAGCATGCGCACTGACAGTCGACGCATGCGCAGTATGTTTGCCGTGGGATCGCGCCTAGTTTAAATAAAACACGCCCCCTACCCGCCCAATTTGAATTCCGCCGGCTCATTTTCGCTACGCCGCCACAACTTTAGGAGCAAGTGCTATGTGAATAACAGTACTTGCTCATAAAGTTTCGGCGGAGTAACGTAAATGACAAACGTTACTCCAAAATAAAGATTCGCTCATCTACCTGAATCTGGCCCATTATATTTACAAACAACAGCAAATAATATGTAATAGACAGCATATTTGGCATATAGGAGAACCATGAAACAGTTAGAAGTATATCCAACACAAGAACAAAAAAAGTAATGTATTGCAGCATACCAGTCTTCAAATGTGGTTTCACTTTTTGAAGTAAATATCTTTTTTTGCAAGCAGAGAAAAATGTTTTGTATTGATGGAAATTCCATATTGTCACAAACTACGGTGAACGGGAGTGAACCACAACTGCGGTTAAGGAAAGAATTCAATGCACTTCTGTATGTTATGTGAGATTTCAGTATTGGACCCCAAGCATCACTCCAATCAGCGAACAGGAGTTTGGGGGTTCTCTACATCATCTCTCTCACATATAGGAATGCATTGAGCTACTAAGGGCAGAGGCATTACAACATGCCTCCAACCTCTAGCATAGAAAGATAACAATAAAGATCAATGAGCACAACTGCATTAGAGACAATGCACTTCTCTTATGCAAGTGATTATCAGTATGGGACCCCATGAGTCACTTCAATCAGAGAACAGGAGTTTGGGGGTTCTCTACATCATATCACTTAACATAAAGGAATGTATTGGACTACTAAGGGAGGAGGTATTACATACATACCATGCAACCTTAGGCAAGAAAAGGTATAACAAACATGTTCAGTATTTTAGATCGGAAGCTCGTATACAAATAACAACGAATGTCAAGCACATATAACATAGCATATAACAATACTGTATGCAAGTAGCATTAACTTGAGAGAGACAATTGAAGCTTAAATGGTTTAAGAGTATATATCCCTTTAAGATTTTCCACAACTGTTTCAAGAAGCCACGTTAAGTAATCTCAAAGTGCACAGTAGTAAAAGTAGAAGCAGTTTCAAATACAGTACGTAGCAAGACTATATATGATCCAGGTAATTCTAGAGCAACCAATATAACATAGTAATGGTACATATCCGTTTGCAGAGGACGAGTATTCTCAAGTAAGCAGAGTATTGCAGCAGCAATAAGATTCTGTCATGGAGGGTCCCCTGATGCCGGATATCTTAGAGTGTCCCCAGCAACAGCAGTAAGATGGGCAAGCTGGATGGATGCTATGGATAACTGAGAGGCATCATGGATCCAGGTTGTCTTGCTCATTTAGTTGAGGGGATGGATGGTACTAGTAGTTTAATAGTAGCCAAGCTGGCTATGGCCGACAATAATTGAACAGTGTGCAGGCCTGGCTCGCAGTCTCTGCTCTAATTTATCCCAAAGGTGTTCTGCAGGCCAGTCAAGTTCCTCCACCCCAAAATGTAAGAATGATCAAATATTCACATAGACACACTCCTAAACCTTGTGGACATCCTTCCCAGAAAAGTTGAAGCTATTATACCTGCAACGGGTAGGCCGACCCAACATTGAACCCTACAGACCAAGAATGGGATGCCATTAAAGTTCATGTGCATGTAAAGGCAGGCTTCCCAATACTTTTGGTGTGTATATACAGGGCCGCTGATAATCCAGTACAACTGGCCCTGTTGTACCGGGCCCGGCCAGCAGGGGGGCCCAGGCATCTTCACAGACTGTTCAGTGTAGGAAAAAATAAAACATTCTAATTTACACCCCCACTAAGCCGCTGCTACTAGCATAGGGGTGTTTTGTTAATATGGTTTCCATGGTCCACCCACTAATGGTGGAGGAGGAGCAGTCGAGGGCCATTTTTTTTAATTGCAGGGGCATGGCTATTCCGCGCCCGGCGCCCGATCTGCATGATTTCTGGCTGCTGACAGGTGAAGTCGCAGCTGCCTATTACCTTCCCTGGCGGAATGAACCTCCTTCGCTCAGCTCCACACTCAGCAGCCAAGAACAAGAGAGGCAGCAGCAGCAGTGGTATGGAGAAGCAGCTGACAGGGAGCAGAAGAAACTGGATTTATCAGGGGTGGAGGAGCACATATAAGCTGCAGGTTTAATTAAAAAAAAAAAATAAGCAAACTAATTTGTTTTGCCCACAGGTTTATGTGTTTGGTTTTTTAACTGTACTGCAGCATTGTGGCATAGAGGAGGGGCCCTAAGTAAATGATGATTTTTTTGAAAGACCCCGTCATGTAGCAAAACACTTGTGTGAGCCTACATACTGTATCTGTATCTTCTGGCAGTTATATTGACTATGCTGCATGCTCTATTATAATGCATATGAATAAACAATGTACATTTGCAAAGTAAAACATGGGCAACTCTTGACATCGTTAACCCCTTCCCACCGATCTCAGCCCTTTTACTGAATCTTAAAGTGGAGTTCCAGCTGCAATTTTTTTTAACTCAGCAGATGCAAACACTGTAGCTTCTGACTTTTAATAAGGACACTTACCTGCCCAGGGAGCCTGTGATGTCGGCACCCTGAGGCCGATTCATCCATCGGATCAGGTGCAGGCACCGCCATTGTAACTATCCAGTTTCCTACTGCGCATGTGCAAGTGGGGTCTGGGGCAGGGCCAGTGGTGGGGTTGAAGGTGGGGATAAAGGGGGCCACTTCAGGTAGGCTGTATGAGGCCCCATGATTTCTATCAGCAGCCCTGTGTGTATATATATATATATACGGTATATATATATACACACACACACACGCTCACCTGTCCAATTTTGCTTGTTAAAATCTCTTTATAGGACTATAAAGTGCACATCATACAATGCAGTATGTGCTCAGCTCAGCTCAGAAGATTTTGACAATTGGCTGTGCAGCCTCCTATGTGATCACTGGATCATGTATAGGTGAGTATAAGGCTGGCAGGGCAACCTACAACATTTGGTATGGTTACACTTTATAGAAGAAAAGAGACAAAAGAAAAACAATATATCGAGCAATGAATATGTAACAAAATCACTGGACTTTTTTTTACTATACATCCTGTAAAATCATATAAGGAAATTAAACATATTGAAGTAGATTGCCCAATTGTAGCCAGGTCTTTTTCTAATTTAGCCTGCTGCTTTATATAACAACCAACTGGCAACGATGGTAAAAAAAAAAGAAAAAAGTCAAATTTGTCTGATACTGCATATGCCACTTTTTTGAAAGTCAAGAGCATGTAGCAAATAGTAGGTACTCAAAAAAAAGTTGTTTCATCCATATTAACTTGTAGCTGTACTTGTATGACTGCTGCAATTACAGGGTCAGCAAGCCTGAGAAAGTCAGAGCACAATTCTGGTCTCAAACTGATTCAGAAGAAGTGCAATTTGTAAAAATGTTCTATGACCCTCATATATTCAACAAATGATTCACATCCTCCAGTCAAAAAACAGGAACGGTTTAGGATAAGAATTACTTTACTTTTCCATTAGTAATCTTGGCATCATCTGTACTGAAAGTTCTTAGATACTTAAATAATTGTGATGTCATTGTGTGTTAAGGTGAAATATCCATATATTATGCATGCACTAATTTATGTTAATTTTCAACTCTAGTCTTCTGTACATTGTAGGGAGCACCAACCCATATTTGTAAAACAGATGAGGAAGTTGTAAGTTGTTTTAGAAAATAAACATGGGATAAACCAATATTCAACAAACAATGAAATGATACAAGCTATACATTAAAAGGAGACGTTCTTCTCTAAGGACTACTCCCCCTCTCCTCTTGAAGGATTGGCACTTTTGGTTTTGTGGAGCCGGGGGGTGCGGGGGGGAGCGTTTACCTGGTTTTGACAGGTACTCGCTCCCACTACTGTCCAACCGTTTTAAGTGGCAACAAAAATTATTGGATAGAGTACAGGCATTCCCTGGGTTACAAACAAGGTAGGTTCTGTAGATATGTTTATAAGTTGAATTTGTATGCAAGTTGGAACAGGTACATTTTTTAAATGTAACTCCAGCCCAAAAAATGATTTTTTTTTTTTTAGAAAGCATAGTGAATGGTTAAAGGGGTTGTAAAGGTACAACTTTTTACAGCTTCTTTCTCTATCTGCAATTTAGAGAGCGTCCTGACTCTCCTGTAGTCCAAGGGAGGGGCGAGCACAACACTCCACACCAGGGAGAAAGCCTTGCATTGCTGTGTGGAGTTGCAGACAGAAGAACAGGAAGTGAGGATTCCTCAGAAGAAATAAGGACATTTAAAAACAAAATATAAGAATGAGGTAAGTGAAGGAGGATTGCACTAAGGTAAAGGAAGCTATTTAGGAAAAAAGAATTATACCTTTACAACCCCTTTAACACCCCTGTAATGTTTGATTTGTTGTCTGCCCCTGTTCAAAAGATTTCACAACACGAAAGTCTCTGTGATAATTTGGAAATTTTTGAACATTTTAGGTTGTTGTGGAAACAAGGATTGCTGATAAAGCTTCAGGGGAGACACCTTTTCCTATGATAACTCAAATGCCCTGTACACACGATCGGTCCATCGGATGAGAACGGTCTGATGGATTTTTCCATCGGTTAACCGATGAAGCTGACTGATGGTCCGTCGTGCCTACACACCATCGGTTAAAAAAACGATCATGTCAAAACACGGTGATGTAAAACACAATGACATGCTGAAAAAAAGGAAGTTCAATGCTTCCAAGCATGCGTCGACTTGATTCTGAGCATGCGTGGATTTTTAACCGATGGTCGTGCCTACTAACGATCGTTTTTTTTTCTATCGGTTAAATTTAAAACAAGTTGGCTTTTTTTTAACCGATGGATAAATAACCGATGGCGCCCACACACGATCGGTTTGGTCTGATGAAAACGGTCCAACAGACCATTCTCATCGGTTTAACCGATCACGTGTACACGGCCTTACAGGAGAGAATTTCCCTTCCTAGGGGTAGATTTCCTCTCACTTCCTGTTGTCTCCTTCCATTTGTAAGTAGGAGTCGCTTGTAAGTCGGATGTTTGTAACTCGAGGACTGTCTTTATAGAAATGCACCACTGATATTAGTACACTTTGCATTTTGGACTTGTTAAAGTATGAGTCTTAGGCCGTGTACACACAGAGGGACATGTCCGATGGAAATGGTCCGCGGACCGTTTTTTATTGGACATGTCTCCTCGGGATTTTCGTCCGGCGGTGTGTACACACCATCGGATCAAAATCCCCGCCGGCAGACAGCGCGGTGACGTGGCGGTGACGTTGACGCCGCCACGTCACCGCACCAGGAAGTAAAAAACTTCCACGCATGCGTCGCATCCATACGGCGCTTGTGCGGGCAGATATGTCCGCTGGTTAGTGTACTAACCAGCGGACATATCCGACGGACATGTCACCGGCGGACAAATTTTAAAGCATGCTTTAAAATTTGTCCGTCGGTCAGACATGTCCGCTAGCCCATACACACGGTTGGATTTGACAAATTCGATTGTGTGTACGCGGCCTTAAAGTAGAAGTCCCTGCATCTATAGCCACTAACATTCTAACACTAATCCATCTAGTCCTAATAATAAAGATCTTTTCTGCAGGCGATCCAACCCGACCCCACGCTGAGCTGTCAGCCGAAGCTTCGCTGTGTGGGCGGGTGCAGAGGAGGCAGCCCTATTGTAAGTCTATGGGTGACGTCACTCACTCACTCATTCATTTCACAGCCGCTGTCAAAATGCCATAAATCTATCCCCTATTTTGTAGACGCTATAACTTTTGTGCAAACCAATCAATATACGCGTATTGCCATTTTTTTTACCGCTAATATGTGAAAGAATACATATCAGCCTTGAACTGACAAAGAAATAATTTTTTATATATATTTTTTGGGGGATATTTATAATAGCAAAAAGTAAAAAAATATAGAGCCAGATTCAGGTACATCTGCGCATTATTGGACCGGCGTAGCGCACCGCCTTTACATTAGACTTGCGCAATGTAGCCGCGTAATCACCCTATTCTCGTAGCTTTTGCGCAGAAAATTGCGCATGCATAACATTATTTCAGAGGCGTAAGGCGGAGTATTACAAATTGGGAAGGACGTGGGCGTGTTACATTGAAATGAGCCGTGACCCCATGCAAATGAAGGGCCGGCCGGCTCGCGCATGCGCGCTTGAAGCAGACCATGGTCAGCACCTCTGTGCGCATGCTCACAACTCGGGAACGGCGCAATCAGTGAAATTGGAAGTGGACCCGGGCAACTTAGTGAACTACGCAGACAGCACAAATAGACAGACACAAATGCACTTCCTTTGCAAAAGTACATCCCTTTGTATCCCTCCCTATACAGCAAGGTGCTTTTGTTTATTAGCGTTTGTTTATTTGTTTGTGACGTGTCTTTGAGATATTTGGGGACTGTTTTGCAGAGTGATTTTTGTCTTTTATGTGTTTTTTTTGTTGTTATTTTGTTTAAATTATATTTTTGCTGGGCATTTTTTATTTTTGCTCGTCATTTATTTTATTTTTTTGGTTCTGTTTGTGTATGATTTTGGAATGTGGGGGTGATATTCCTGCGGGAAAAGGGGTGTCACCCTCATTTGTGGTGGAGAAGTGAAATCCAGGTCTGTGTGAATGGTGTATGAATGTACAGTGACATAATTGGAGCCGTGGCATGGCGTTGCTGCTCACAAGTCCTGCATGGTGGGCTTGTGCCAATCCAATTAGATGAGGATGTGATGTGTCTGTGCTAGGGACCACAGTGGTGTGCATGCATGCATTCTCATTGTGCCATGATTAATGTGTGTGTTTAACGTGCAAAGATGCATATGTGAGCTGGCATGAGATGGGGTCATGAGATGGGGTCCCAGTGCATATGCAGAGTCACCTTGAAGGGAAAAGACAGGAGGATGTTAGTAGTGCATGTGCCCCTTGTGATGTGTGCATCATGGGGGGGGACAGTCATGCCTGCCACCCATGTCACTCACCAACCAGCCAGCTGTCCCCATACATGTTCTGTTCGAAATCTGTGGGGATGGGGCTATGATTGTATATGTAGCTGTCATGGATGTCATGGGTAGTGCCATGTGTTGGGCTGCTGATGTCCTCCTGCAAGGTTGTGGTTAATTCCATGATGGCATGAGGGGTGAATCTGAAGATGCGAGACACCTCAGAATCACTCATGCCATAGATGTCTATGCGTGTGTGATATATCAAGTGAAGAGTGAGGGGCTTGTATCAGATAAGAATATTGTATTAGATTAGATTAAATTGTAAAGTTTATATAAGCAAATAAAAATAAAAAATAAATAAAAAAAACATCTCCCGTGCCCTCCTCAGTAGTGATGAGCGGAATACGCCATATTCGATTTCGCGATATTTCGCGAATATTTCAAAGAATATTCGCCAATATTCGTTAATATCGAATATTTGTGATATTTTATAAAAAAAAAAAATTGCGAAATTTCGCAATTTTTTTTTGTGTGACTTTTAATATCGAATATTTGTGATATTTTATAAAAAAAATAAAAAAAATTAAAATTTCGCCAATGCGAAATTTGGCTAATGCGAAATTTCGCTAGTGCGAATGCGAAAATGATTGCGAATTTGATTGCGAAATTTGAAAAAATACGAATATTCGAAATAGCGAATATTCGCCGCGATATTCGAGTTATTCGCGAATACTCGAATATGCAATATTCGTAGCGAATATTCGCAATGCGAATATTCGTGAGCAACACTACTCCTCAGTGCCCTCCTCAGTGCCCTCCTCCTTCTTTGCTCATCTAAAGTCAGTAGTATAGCTATGAGCATGGATGCCACTGGCATGTTGGCATACAGTTTGTTGGGCAACACGTGTGACTGCTGAGCTCCTCACTAACAGTGTTGCTTTATAGTATCTGACATGTAGACGATTTTTCTCTTTTTAGACCAGATTTTATATGGTCTAATTTTAGACAGGATATTTTGCTGTTGCGCACACTGCGTAGCCTGCGCTGCACCAACGTTCTTTTGTGGATCCCCGTAAGTCCCTCATTAGCATATTTGACTAGCAAATCAATGATCTGTCTAGCGCAGTTTTGCGCGGACGGATGCGCCTGTCTAACGAAATTACGCTGGACAAAAAAAAGTCGATTTCTTGTGTATCTCGTTTTGGGGATGCCATGCATCGAAACGCACGCGCACATTTAGACTTACGCACGCGCATCTCCTGTTGCGCAGGCGTAATCGCTCTGTGAATCTGGCCCATAGTTTTTTTTTTTTCAAAATTATCACTCTTTTTTTGTTTATAGAGAAAAAAAAAAACGGAGAGGTGATCAAATATCAACAAAAGAAATCTATATTTGTGGGGAAAAAAGGATGTAAATTTTGTTTTGGAGCAAGGTCGCAAAACCGCGCAATTGTCAGTTAAAGCGACGCAGTGTCGAATCACAAAAAATGGCCCAGTCATTGGGCAGCCAAATCCCCTGGGGCTAAAGTGGTTAAGAAAACGTTATTACACAAAATTCTCACTGCAATGTTTCAACTGATCTTCACTAAAAAAGATGAGGGGCCTTAAATATTACTTTAAAAAAAAAAAATATATATATATATATATATATATATATATATATATATATTTTTTTTTTACTCTATATAATTGAATGATAAAAAAAAGAAAAAAAACTGCTATTAATAAAATGTATTGTGAGGCATATCATTTTAGAATGTTTCTTTCCTTTGGAATTAGTATATATTGTGGGTGCTGCAATCAAATCTGCAGTGCGTTCATCAGTACATGCATCCAATCAGATGTGTGAAGTAAGGGCAGTTTTTGGTACCCTTTATGCTGACATTATAAGGAGCCACACACTTCTTGTATGAATAGCCTTGAACTTAATCCAGGATTATTGAAATGCATGAGAATTGTTAGGAGGCTGAAGTCAACATCCCTAGATCTGCCTTTGTATTGTAACCTTCAACACAGTATCAACTTGCACTGAAACTTGAAGATCCTAATGGGATTAAACATAAAAGAAAGTTAGAAAAAGTATTTGGATTAGAAATCTAACTAAAGCCTACTGTGAGAAAGGCCACACTGCTGTCACTGACCTTTTCCACTATAAGTATGATACCAGTTGAGCCCATCTAAGTGTCAAAAGGGTCTCCTCCCACTTATTTACTTAGAGCAACAGGTGTCAGACTGAAACAATGCAATGTAAAATGGACCAATGTGCCGCGCTAAGCACTTATAACATATAACTAGCTTGTTTTGTTATATTACTTTCCTAAATATTTTACTAAATACAAATAGCGCATAATATCCAGGCACAAACAAAAATGAATCCCCATATGAATTGTGCATAAACTAATGAGTCGCTTGTTTTTGTTTCTTGGTAAAAGCTAATTGAACAAGCTGAAGTTAGAATCTACCATGCAAAGCTGTACCATATTTTGCACTCGCCAGTTTTAGGCCCCTTTCACACTGGGACACGATGTGCGGTGGCGGTATAGCGGCGCTATTTTTAGTGACGCTATACTGTCGGAATTGCAGCGGAATTGCGTCAGTATTCGACTGCTAGCGAGTGAGTGAGTGAGTGAAAAACTTGTAAAGCGCAACACTTGCGAACTGAATCGCCTCTGGGCGCTGTTTCCATTCCTTCGGTTAGGAAAACCCCTTGACCTCAGAAGAGATGAGTTTTAATCATTCTGTGTTTACATTACACAGGCATACTTGCCAACTGTCCCATTTTTAACGGGACAATCCCGTCAAATAGGACCTAGTCCCGGCTAATTTAGCCTGCCGGGACTTGTCCCAGGTAGTGGGCAGGGCTCGATATTAACCCCCGCTAATGGCCAAAAAAGGGTTAATTACCGCAGTGCCCATTGCTTTCAATGGGAATGAGCGGTGAAGGAGCGTGAAACACACCGTTCCTCTCACCGCTCCAAAGATGCTGCTGGCAGGGCTTTTAGAGTGGTCCCGCCAGCGCATCGCCTCAGTGTGAAAGCCTTCAGGCTTTCACATTGAGACTGCAGGGAGGGAGTTTTTCAGACGGTATTTAGGCGCTATTTTTAACGCTAAACTTCCTGAAAAACTCCTCAGTGTGGCCCCTTTCACACTGGGGCGGGATGTGCAGTGGCGGTATAGCGCTGCTATTTTTAGCGGCGCTATACCATCTGAATTGATGCAGAATTGTGAAAGGGGCCTTAGTAAATCAACCCCTCTATGACTACACATCTTTTTCAATTATGTATATAGCAACAACATATTGCACAGCACTTTTCATAATACATAGTGCAACTCAAAAGCCTCATCCCCCAAAAGAGTTCACAATCTAATGGGCCTATTATATTCATATGACCACTACAGGTAATTTTCGAAAAGGACAATTATTCAACCAGTATGTTTTGAATTGTGACTAGACAGTTTGTGCTCACAGTGGAATTCAAACTCAGGAACCAGAGCTGCCAGGGAAGAATCCTAAGCACAGGGGTGGACTGACCATTAAGTCACTCAGGCACTGCCCGAGGGCCCCATGCCACTAGGGGGCCCCATGAAGGTTGCCAGGCCCAGTAAAACCAGGGACAGTATGTATAAATCTATGTTTTTATTACATCTGTCCCTGATATGTCCGAAGCCAACATGCTTTTGATGTGAAAATCCTGATATTTTAGCTGCCCCGCCTCTGCACAGCCTCCTGGCATGGTGACCATCTGTAAGCCCAGGGGCCCTATAATCTTCTATTGCCCGGGGCCCCTGCCTAAGCACTTGTCATGGTAACCATTATATGTCAGAGTTTGACTTCACTGTTTGGAGACAGTGCTTTGGAGAAATAAAGAGACTTCACTATGGTGAATGACTGCTCTTGAAGGCCTATCAGGTTTAAAAACATCAATGGGAAGTCTACCATGTGGAAAGTGCATGATAAAAACTGCCATGGAGAGCCTATCATGTGGAGGAATCTCCCTGCAGATCCTACCATGTGGTGACAGTACCCTGGAGAGTCTGCCATGTTGGAAAGACTGCTAATAAGAAAAAAGATTGATGCGTCCTAGAGTCAGCATGGAAAGAAATAAAATACTCTTTTCCTGACCTGCTTAGTTTCACTAGGAAGTATCCTCTATGTCTATAAGCTCTGGCTAACTGCAAAAATACCTGTTATGTTAATCTTACACTGCGTACACGTGATCGGAATTTCCGAAAATAAAAGTTTAATGTGAACTTTTGGTCGGAATTTCCGACCATGTGTAGGCTTCATCGGACATTTTCTGTCGGAAAAGCTGGTTCTCAAATTTTTCGGCGGGAAAAGTTCTTGACGGAAATTCTGATCGTCTGTATGCAATTCCGACGTACAAAAAAACTTGCATTTTCGGCGTATGTTCAGGATCATTGATCTTAATTTTTCTCGGCTCGTCGTAGTGTTGTACCTCACCGCGTTCTTCACATTTGTGTGACCGTGTGTATGCAACACAAGTTTGAGCCAAAATTCCATTCGAAAATAATCCACGGTTTTCTTTTTGGAATTTCCGATTCGCGTGTACCCGGCATTAGGGAATGTATGGGGCTGCATCTCTTTAGTCTGCCCAGGCAGTTGTGCAGGTACCCGAGGCTTAACAATAAGCCACCAACAACTGAGTGGAGACAGCAGCCATGGATGGACAACTTATCATGTGCCCTAGGCCCTTATTCATAATAACGAATTCACTTACTATTGTATCTAAAGCCCCCCCAGTTTACCCTCAACCGGCTGCTTAATAGCCATACCTACATGGGTTCTCTAAAACCAACAAGAAAGCAATACATTGCCACCTAAAGTGCCTCTAGTTATGGCCTAACATCAAGCATCTTGAAGGAGAAGCATCTTATGGGACCACAGGCATTATGCAAGAAACAAACCTCAATTGTGCATATAGAAATAAAAGACCAAACAACAATAATCCTTTAAATATTTATTTAACAAAGGTACAAATAGTTGTTGGAAAATAATTTGGCCACGGCCTGATTCATTGGTTTAATAATTATACAGGTAATGATCCATACCGTAAAACGTAACTGTATACCACTTAGTCACTTAAACCACCATCACCAATCCCAGCTCAGCCACTTGAGACTCGAGCCGATTCCTCATCAAATCCTCATTTCTCCCCTCAAGCACACGCCTGAGTGAGTTACCACATGAATCTTTGGCCGCGACGGGAAAAGAAAAAAGGGGGGGGTAGGGCGGGGAGCTCCTCCAGCTGTTGCTTCCTGGTCACCGGCCCTGACCCATACCGCAATGGGCCTTTAAATAGCCTTGGGCCGGCGTCCAGAACTTTCCAGCTAGACACCTGACTCTTACTAGCCAATCGCTGCGCAAAGGCTACCATCCCTCCAGAACCCTCTCAACCAGCTGTTCCTCATTAACTCACCCCTGAACTGCTGTTAACCCTATACGCTCCAACCATCTGCCAGACCTTAAACTAACCCCTTGACCTTACTATAACCTTAAACTAACCTTACCTAAATGCCCCTGCCGTGGACCCATGAGGAAAGGAGAGCCTAAACGGCTACTCGCTTTCCTTTCCCATTCTTTGAATGACTGCAAGCAAGGACTTTGAAGAGTTGTAGCTTTAAAGCTTGAAGATGCTGACTTTCTAACATGCATGAAATAAGTCATGGGGGGTTATTTACTAAAAGCAAATCCACTTTGCACTACAAGTGCAAACTATGGGCCAGATTCAGGTAGAGTTACGCTGGAGTATCAGTGATTCGCCAGCATAACTCACACTTTGAGCCGGCTTATCTGTTTTCTGTAGTCAGAAAACAAGATACGCCGGGATTGAGTTCAGATACGAGCGGCGTAAATGAATTTCGCCATTGTATCGGAACTGCAATTTGAAAATGGGTGCTCGGGGCGTTCCCGCTGATTTACGCCAAGAATATGTAAATCAGCGAGAGACGGAAATTCACGATTGTACGCTGGCCCGACGCAGTGACTTTCCGTCGTTTCCGTAAGCGATACGCGGCGTAAAGAAAAACATGCCCCCTAGGTGAAGTATCCTATGTTAAGTATGGCCGTCGTCATCGCGTCGAATTTAAAAAGTTCAGCGTCGTTTGCGTAAAACGTCCGTGAATGGGGATTGACGTCATTGACGTTCACTGACAGAATTTGGAGCATGCGCACTGACAGTCGACGCATGCGCAGTACGTTCGCCGCGGGATCGCGCCTAGTTTAAATAATACACGCCCCCTACCCGCCCAATTTGAATTCCGCCGGCTCATTTTCGCTACGCCGCCGCAACTTTAGGAGCAAGTGCTATGTGAATAACAGTACTTGCTCCTAAAATTTCGGCAGAGTAACGTAAATGACAAACGTTACTCCAACATAAAGATCCGCTCTCCTACCTGAATCTGGCCCAATAAGTGCAAAGTGCACTTGAAATTGCACTGAAAGTGCACTTGGAAGTGCAGTTGCTGTAGATCCGAGGGGGACATGCAACGAAAATAAAAAACAGGATTTTAGCTTGCACATGATTGGATGATCATGTGCTTCCCCTTATTTCAGATCCACCCCTCAGATTTACAGCGACTGCACTTCCAAGTGCATTTCCAGTGCAATTTCAAGTGCACTTTGCACTTGTAGTTTGCACTTGTAGTCCAAAGTGGATTTGCCTTTCATAAATAACCCCCATAGTGTTGATGTACTAATTTTTCTCTTTGGTGTCCCATTTGGAATATAAATTGACATGCAGTAAGGACACGTCCACAAGTTCTGATTAAGATTGCTTACTATATTTCTGAAAACATCTGGGATCTTAGAATATTTCACTTGATCCAAAGAGTCTCTTTGTGATAAACATGTGAATTTAGCACATTATCCCAAAAATGTAGGCTGCATTGGATCTAATGTTTTCTTACATAAGTTTAACCAGATCATCTATAAAATTTGGCATCAAGTATGTGCCCTACTTCTCAGCAGCCATGTCTACTGGTTGACAAAGTAAAACAAAAACACCTGTGTCTATACATCTGTAATTTTTGTAATGACGTCTATAAACAACAACATAGTCAGTCTCTAATGTGCCAGTCTTTGATTAATGAGCACAAATATTTCAAAGTAAACACTTTACAAATCTACTAAAACCTACAAGTCTTCTGCCAACATAGAATGGACCACGGGTTGGAAACAATTACAAACGAAGCTCATAACAATGGAATTACGAAACATTAATCATCATTTAAAATGTCAGATGATCCAAACATGAGGTTTTTATGATTTTGTAAATTTACAGGAATATTTGTTCCCATAGCTTCATCTATTCCAGTTTCCTTAATTTAGCTTTTATGTACATGGAAAAACCACAAAATTAAAAAATATTTCTGAGCTATAATTATAACATTCATTGGTGGCACGTAAAATACATTCCTTTGTGTAGGCTATTAGAAGATTAGCATGTACACCAAATGCACCTCTTTTGTGGTCAATTGTTTGCTGCTATAGTTACTCTCTGGATTTAATATTGCATTCCAATCTTTTATACAGCACCAGAAATTCAGTAGCTTTGTAAAACCAGATAATTTTAGTCATGCACTTTGCTTCTGTCTCAGACAATGTATATTAGGAAATCGTGGATTTGGCACACAGTACTGTATTCTGATTTTAATTTATTCATTATGTGTGCTGGGCCATATTTTCCCCTTCTGTTTTGTGGTAGATATTCATAGACAGACAGATAGGTAAGACTGGAGATTTTTTACTATTTCACTTGCTGTTCTCTGCTAGATTACCTAGTCAGTCAACCTTAGGGGCGTATTAATACAGCAAAAAATGTGACTTTTACAGAACGTTTTTGAAATGGTCTACTCTTTATGCCACGTTTTACAATGCAGGAAGTGGCAGCTCTGGCCAACGGTGCCTTTAACTTTAAAAAGCACAGAATACTGTTTACTTTTTTACGTTATTGTTAAAATGTTACTTTTCATTCATTTCTACGCACCGTAGCTCAACTGTAGTGCATAGAAACGCAGAGAGAAACAGAGCAGTGGGTAAGCTGCAGTGCAGAATAAAAAAAAATGTTGCAGATTTCTATACCGGACTGCAGTGGCAGCCCGTCCATTAGGGGCACAGGGGTGCCACCCCCCTAACCCATGCGCCCTGCCCCTAATCTACATGCAGGATGCTGGACTATTGGATTTCTTATTTTTTAAAGCACAGGATTAGAGTCTGAGGCTTTAACTGGCTTCAAAAAAGGGTGGGCTCGGGCCACAGAGCACTGAGTGATTCTCCTCATGGCCAATCAGAAAGCAGATTCTGAGACCCAATTGGCCAGGGAGTCTTAAGACAAGCAACGGCCCCAGCTCTTCCTTGGAGCGAGGAGCACCATTGACCTCCTAAGGTAGGGCCACTTATCGCCAGAGTTTGTCTACCGTGGTGGGGGCACTGATCATTGATTTCCATCTCCCGCGAGGAGGGGGGACACTAGTCACCGTCATCTGTCTACCACTGGGGGGATCGTGTTCCCTCCCCCCAGCACCAGCTGCCACTGCCGGACTGCAGCTTACCTGAAGGCTGAATTCGGGTGCAAACAAGGTACATAGAAACAATTGGTTCCTGTGTGCCCTTGCAGAGACCTGCAGTTTTCTTGTCCTGGAAACTACAGGTCTCAACACAAGTGTGAAAAAACCCTTATTGATGGTGAATCATTAACTGTCATTTAAGATAGTTGGATATACACCATGTAACCATACACGAGTGTATAGTAAAATACGGACTTTCTAGGCGTAGTACGGTTAAAAATGGATTATTTATTACATACAAAAAAGAAAAAACAAAGTATATATTAATTAAAACATGACCTGTCACAAAAAGTGGCAGTTGATTAGCATATGTCAGAGTGAGACAGACCACAGGAAAGTATTTGTACATATATATACACAAGGTAACCAAAACGTAGATGTTTCACATCTACTATAGTTATGTAGAATTTTGGGAACCGATACAGTTTCTATAGGTGGGGTGTCGCACGATGGTTAGCCCAACAATGTTTCGCGTTTTTGACGCTTCTTCTGGAGCTTTTTAACACAGATATTGAGTGAGTAGTAGTGTATATATATATAAAAATATAACCAAGGAGGATTTCTTTCTCTCCCCAGGGGAAGAGGTCAGGGAAAGGATGTACGTACTCTTTCACAGCAAGTTCAGGACAGAATGGTTATAGTCAGCTTCTTAGTCCATACTGCATTATCGCATTGGCGGTCCAGAGTGACTGTTAAAGGCAGCCTAAAGTTTGCTTTACAGGGTAGATCCACCCGAACGGATCACAAATAAACAGGGATCAGCCAAATCTCCCAGGGAAATTCACCACTATAGGAGAATAATCTTGCTGGAGGTACCCTAACGTAGGACCTCTGCCCGTAGTGACATGGGGAGTGAATGAACAGCGAAACATTGTTGGGCTAACCATCGTGCGACACCCCACCTATAGAAACTGTATCGGTTCCCAAAATTCTACATAACTATAGTAGATGTGAAACATCTACGTTTTGGTTACCTTGTGTATATATATGTACAAATACTTTCTTGTGGTCTGTCTCACTCTGACATATGCTAATCAACTGCCACTTTTTGTGACAGTTCATGTTTTAATTAATATATACTTTGTTTTTTCTTTTTTGTATGTAATAAATAATACATTTTTAACCGTACTACGCCTATAAAGTGCGTATTTTACTATACACTCGTGTATGGTTACATGGTGTATATCCAACTATCTAAAATTGATTTTGGGACGTGGCATACATATACCTTATTTGATCCACAGTTCCACTCTGTGAGGATCAAAATTTAATTATTCTAACTGTCATTTAAATCACATGCACCAGGAAGATTTACCTGCAGTGTCAGATCAATGTTAGATTCACTGCTTTATACAAGAGGGGCGTTCAAGTCAAACTGGGACTTTTGAGGTTATATAATAAAAAATAGATTTCAAGGAATAGAAACTGCATTTCATTTTTAAAATACTCCCCTTCTACATTTAAACATGTATCCCAGTGTTTAACTAATACCTGAAAAGCTTTGGCATAGAAAGATTTGTCAATACGCCTGAACTATCCTAGGACTGCCTGCTTCACTTTGTCATCAGTGCTAAAATTATGACCTCCAGGCTGTAAGGGGGATGTGGCACTACCTCCCAGCCGAGTTGCTGTAATGTGCACAGTATGAGCATGCGCGTTGTCCTGGAGAAACAGGACATCTTTAGTGATCAAACCAGGTTGCTATTCCTGCAAATACGTATGCACATCACTCAGAACAAGACAGTAACATTTACTGTTGATAGTGGCACCACGGGGTAGAAAATCCACATGAATAACGCCGCGGTTGTCTCAGAAAACACTTGCCATCACTTTACCTGCAGACACAATTGTTCAGATTTTTTTTGGCGGTGGTGAGTCTGTGTTGGAGCTGTTTCATGCATGCACTAACACTGTTGTGCCGCCTACAAGTAATAGGACACAGTTGCCAATTACTACTGCATGTAATACCACCACACTAGCATCCTATCTTTGGGCTGGTGATCAGACAAATGAAAGCATCAAGATGTGTTGTAAATATCTGGAATGGAATTTTATGAATACAATGAAATAAATTTGCAAAGATATTGTAAGGGCCTGCTGTACTCTGATGCTGGCTCTTGTGTGTAGATGTTTTTCAGAATTACTGTACTGTACTGTACTGTGACAGACTCACCTGGGACAGAGGCTTGTGGAGGGGACTGAATGCTAGCCTCTTGCCTTGCGATCATGGTCCCTGGCATTTGGGTAATGGTGCTCTTTGTGAGCTGTATGCCTGGGACCCTGTATATGCCATTAAAGTGACTGAGTGATACTGTTGGGACATACAAGAGATGCTAATGCCATACCTTCCAGCCATCTGTCTGTTCTCTGTGCTAATTGACCCTGCTATTGTGGGAAGATGCCGTGTGTTTACACTTATGATAATGTGTATTGTATAGCAGGTGAGTGAGGAGACGGGACGTCTACCCTGAAAGGTCATATGTATGAGTCGCCTAGTCTGGGTAAATGATTAGTTAATTAGCTCATGTTAATTTATGTTCGAGTTACCTCCTCTTTAAACTGTATATAAGGTTGTATTCTTGGTTCTATTAAACACATCGGGCCAGATCCACATACAAATAGATGGGTGCAGCGTATGTGAGATACGCTACGCCGCTGTAACTTACTTTTAAAATCTTTCAATCCTCAAAGAATTTGCGCCGTAAGTTACGGCGGCGTAGTGTATCTCTCGGCGCGTAATTCAAATCGGCGAGTAGGGGGCGTGTTTCATTTAAATGAAGCGCGTCCCCGCGCCTATCGAACTGCGCATGCTCCGTTCCGAATTTTCCCGCCGTGCATTGCGCTAAATGACATCGCAACGACGTCATTTTTTTAACTTAGACGTGAATTACGTCCATCTTCACAAACGACTTACGCAAAAAAAAAAAATCAAATTTCAACACGGGAACGACGGCCATACTTAACATGGCAAGTCTAACTATACGCCGCAAAATACCAGCTTTAACTATACGCCGGGAAAAGCCGACTAGAGACGACGTAAGAGAATGCGATGGCCGCGCGTACGTTCGTGGATCGTCGGAAATAGCTCATTTGCATACTCGACGCAGAAAACAACGAGAACTCTACCCAGCAGATGCCAAAGTATTGCATCTACGATCCGAAGGCGTACGAAGCCGTACGCCTGTCGGATCGAACCCACATGCCGTCGTATCTTGGTTTGAGGATTCAAACTAAAGATACGACACGGGTAATTTGAAAGTACGCCGGCGTATCAGTAGATACGCCGGCGTACTCTCTCTGTGGATCTGGCCCATCATGTTCAGCAGACAAAGTCTCGTCTCGTTGTGTGCTTGTGAGCAGCTGGAATATCTGATATTTATATCCAGACTGATAGGAAACGGTATATGACGGAAGCACTCAAGCGGAGTGTGGGATGTTCCGTTACACTGTATGAAAAGCCAAAAAATTTAGTTACATGTTAAAACCCTTGTAAGGTTATTATTGTTGTCTGTGGCCCTGTTGGAGAGGTGCACACTCTGTATTTGTATCTGTAATGTTACAGTTGTCAAATGATCGAGTGGTTTTCAAAAGGGACAGTCATTTTGGTGTCCACTGCCAAAGAAGCAATTTCCCCTTACTTGGAGCAGAATATCTCTCATCTCCTCATGTGGAAATATCCATGGTGGGACCCAGACAGAAAAAAAGACACAGGTCTTAAAGAGGTGGTTCACCCTAAATATACTCTTTCCCATGTGATCCAGCATACTGGTGTCAGCGCCAGTATGCAGTTTTTTTTTTTTTTAAATGCCCCACTTACTGTGTAATCCTTAATTTTGATTTATTTCCCCTGCGGTGGATGGCAAACAAAGCCGTCACGGCTTCCGAAAATACCCGATTTAGGACTCGGGTATTTCCGGCGCTATGCGGCGCCTGGGCACAGACCTAGGAGCAGACTGCGCAGGCGCTGTGTTTCTCCGAGTCTTATGGCTATGGCGCGTCACGCCCTCCGAAAAAAGCCGAAATAGGACTCGGAGAAATACGGCGCCTGCGCAGTCAGCTCCTAGGTCTGTGCGCAGGCGACGCATATGGGAAAGAGTATATTTAGGGTGAACCTCCGCTTTAACTATAAATAAGACAATTTGCTTGGGTTTGCAAATGCTGGACTTTAATGCAAACACCTTGAAGTCAATAGGAGGTGAATCTTGAATATCGATTATCTACATTTTCAAAGCTAATTTGCAAGGGATTGCCAAACAAAGGGCATGCACCAATGAACAAGATTGAAGAAAATACTATTCAGCTGGGAGGAGCTCTTTTAACCCCCCCGGCGGTATTCCTGAGCGTGACTCGGGTTGTTTTTTTTGTGCTAAAATCGGTATCCCCGAGTCACGCTTGGTGTAGCTATGCAGAGCCTGCAGCGCGCGCTGGCTTACCTTGTTCCTGGATCCAGCGATGCATCCACACTCTGTGAGTGAGCGGGTGCTTGCTCGATTCACACAGTGTCCCCGTGTGCCGTCGATCTCCGTTCTCTGCGACGTTACGACGCACGGGGGCGGAGAATGACGCCATATTCAAAAAAGTAAACAAACACATTACATACAGTATACTGTAATCTTATAGATTACAGTACTGTATGTAATAAATACACACCCCCCTTGTCCCTAGTGGTCTGCCCAGTGTCCTGCATGTTCTTTTATATAATAAAAAATGTTCTTTCTGCCTGGAAACTGTAGATTGTCCATAGCAACCAAAAGTGTCCTTTTATGTCAAAAATGGTTTTAGATCAGCTAGAAAACAGCCATAATAAATTATAATCACTTGCAGAATTGAGCGATAGCGATTTGTGGGGAAATTCGTCATTAAAAAAAAATAAAAAATGACAGCGACAATTCTGCAACTGAGCAAATTTTAGTGATTTTGAGTTGATTACATTATTGAATAATTTTTATTATAATTATATTATTATTTGTTATAATTATTTATTATATTATAATTTATAAAAAAAAAAATTTAATTCATACCCGGGATGCCTACTGGACTCTTGTTTGGTCAGATTTAAGTGAGTTATTCCTAAGAATTACAAGCCTACAGTATAAAACGCAAAATTTCCTTGCAAATAATGGTACCGCTTTCAGCACCTAAAATCAGAAAGAATCATACCGCCAGGGAGGTTAATCAGGGTTAAAGCAAAATATAAAAAATTGAAAATTCCTATAAATAACTTCTTTAATCATTTATAATAAATGTAAATTTCCAACCCCTAAACAACATTTCCATTTGTTCTATTTGTAAACAAAACAGACAGAGATTTCCTTCATCTTTACCAGTTCCTTAGGCTGCATTTATACCATTGGCCGCGTACACACGATCGAACATGTCCGCTGAAACTGGTCCGCAGACCAGTTTCAGCGGACATGTTCGATCGTGTGTACGGCCTATCAGACTGTTTTCCAGACATGTTCGATGGTTAGTACACGAAATCATCGGACCAAAATCCTGCACATGCTCAGAATCAAGTCGACGCATGCTTGGAAGCATTGAACTTAGTTTTTTCATCACGTCGTTGTGTTCTACGTCACCGCGTTCTGGTCTGAGGGGATGTTGGTCCGATGGTGTGTACGTACATCAGACCAACAGACCACTTCAGCCTGGTCTGATGAAAACGATCTATCGGACATGTTTCATCGAAAATGTTTGATCGTGTGTACGCGGCCTCAGTGTTCTGGGAAAGCATGTTTTTGCTCAAATTTTTTTAGGAAACATGCAAAAAACTAGCTAAAACATGCATCGCTCTAGAGTGGCCATTATTTCTTAATGGCACCCCAAATGTGTCAAAATGCGCATCACAAGAACGCATGAGGCTCACTACCACAAAAAGGTGCAAGAGCTACTTTAGTGCGCTTGTTGTGCATTCATAACTGATGATTCCTGTTTGATTTAAGAAAAGGCAGTCATAAGATCAGGTGGATATTTCTTTATAATGTCAGATATTTAGTCTCTGCAATCCTTTATAAACTTGCTGTGTGAGAGGTTTAAGCTAGCTAATGACTGATAACACATGTTCACACCCCTCATCATGGTTCATTCTTCGCACATATGAACAAATTGTTCTGACTTAACTTTCTTCTTTTTAATAATATCATTAAGAAAGACCTAAATTAATCCAGCAGGGAAGAAAGGACAATTCATCAATGGAATAGCGTATCCCAGACCATGGTTTGAGTGGGTGTACCATCAGATGAGTAATACGTTTTTCAGAGAAAATGCAGTGCTCTTAAGTTAAGCCCTTTCTTCTCTAAAATAAACAACATCTGGATCTAAAGGATTTGTAGCGGTTATTGCTTTATCTATACTCTATAATCCAAGGCAATTCTTTCTGTAGTATCACAGTCTGCAATGACTGCTAACGCAATTAGTATTTTTTATCAGACTGTAACACAGCAAAAACTAATTTCCCTAAACAAATCCAAACAGCGGGTACCTGCAACAGATGACGTATCATACTCACCTGTCCTCTACTTTCCAGCACGCTTCATTAGGCTTGGACACTTCTGGAATTGTTGGATGTCTATGTCCCTCGCTGTTAGCTACGTTTCCTTCCTCAAGCCAGTACAGGCATACCCCACTTTTAAGTACACAATTGTGTTTATTTACTAAAGCTGGAAAGCGCAAAATAAGGCTCACTTCTGCATAGAAACCAACGAGCTTCCAGGTTTTATTACCAGGCTTAATTGAACAAGCTGGAGTTAGAAGCTCATTGGTTTCTATGCAGAAATGAGCCTGATATTGCGATTTCCAGCTTTAGTAAATAAACCCTATTGTGTACTTAAAAGCGGGGTATGCCTGTATGCCACTGTGGATTTGTTTAGGGAACTGACATTGGGGGAGTTATTTACCAAAGGCAAACCCACTTTGCACTACAAGTGCAAACTACAAGTGTAAAGTGCACTTGGAAGTGCAGTCGCTGTAAATCTGAGGGGTAGATCTGAAATGAGGGGAAATTCTTCTGATTTTATTATCCAACCATGTGCAAGCTAAAATGCTGTTATTTTATGTCCCCCTCGGATCTACAGCGACTGCACTTCCAAGTGCACTTTCAGTGCAATTTCAAGTGCACTTTGCACTTTTAGTTTGCACTTGTAGTACAAAGTCAATTTGCCTTTCGTAAATAACCCCTATGGTCTCTTTAAGTTCAAGTGGGGATCAGTGCATAAATGAGTGTGTGAGCACTTGAAAATGTAACACTATATACAGAATTATAAGCATTTCATTAGTACTGTACCTGTACAAAGCCACACAATCTGTGATGGTCAAACAGAGGCATGCTTGGACGATCTTCTCTATGCACAGTTATGCTGTAGCTTCTCAACAATACTGGTACTGGTTTGGATTCATCCGTAATATGTAAAGTAATATGATTAAAACCCAGGCCAAGAGGATAATTAGCAGCTCTGGAAAATACAAATAATACAAGTACATAAAATGCACTTTTACTTTGTAAAATGTACTTATACAATATACGACCCTTTTTGACTATTGACACTACCAAGCTTCTACTTCACTCCCTGGTTATTTCTCTCCTCACTACTGCAACTTCCTCCTCATTGGATTACCTTTACATAGATTATCCCCCTTCAGTCCTTAATGAATGCTGCTGCAAGACATATCCACTTTACGATACGTTCAGTGTCCTCCACCCCTCTCTGCCAATCCCTGCACTGGCTTCCACTCACCCAACGAATAAAATTCAAAGTACTAACAATAATTTACAAAGCCATCTATAACTCTGCCCCCAGCTACATCACTAACCTAGTCCAAAAATACCATCCAAGCCCCTCTCTTCATTCCTCCCAAGATCTCTTGCTCTCTAGCTCACTTGTCACCTTCTCCCATGCTCGTCTCCAGGATTTCTCCAGAGCTTCTCCCATCCTTTGGAACTCCCTAACCCAATCTGTCCGACTGTCCCCTAATTTATTCATTTTTAGACGATCCGTGAAAACCCTTCTCTTTAAAGAAGCCTATTATGCTTCTAACTAATACACTGTTTCACTTCCTCCATCAGCTCATTCCCCACAGCTATTACTTTTTGTATCAATTGACCCTCCCTTTTTAGATTGTAAGCTCTATCGAGCAGGGCCCTTTGATTCCTCTTGTACCAAATTGTGATGTAACTGTAATGTCTGCCTTCATTTTGTTAAGAGCTGCGCAAACTGTTGGCGCTATATATATCCTGTATACTATTTATAATAATGTACAGTTAGTTTTATGTCAAATTATTTCAAGAGGGAACTAAAAGATGCTACTCCAGCCCAGGCAAGGAAGGATTACTATTCCAGAATGTTACATCGGCTTTTTCATAACAGGTTTACTTTTAGGAAATAAGTTGGCTGGCATTGTTAAACTCTCTGGGAATTCTAGTTGGCCTTTGGTCTTTCGTTTCCATACTTTTTTTACTTCCTGTATTTGATGTCAGAATTTTGTATTGCAAAAGTATTGATGCTTCTGAAAAAAAATAGAACTTTTTGGAAAAGGGTTTCAGCATTAGCAGGCTCTGGATTTCTCTCAGTATTAGTTTTCTATTGGAAGCCTTGTGTTCTACTGACATGCTCTAGACAGATATTATAGAGTTTTACAATATATCATACAACCATACTAAAGCCCCATATAAACACATGATCAGAAAATCGTACAAAAGATAGCGCTTTCAAATGGATCGTATGATAATCTCATCGTTAGTACACAGCATTTGTCTGAAAATTTTCCGAATGGACAAATACAAAAAATTTCACCAGGACTAAGGCCTCGTACACACAAGGCAATAGATTTGTTCAAAACGGTCTGTCCGACCGATTTGAACAAATCTGTCTGTTTGGATTTTGGTTTGCTCGCGTGTACACACGAGCAAACCAAAATCCCCGCCAGCAGACAGCGCGCTGACGTGGCGGTGACGTTGACGCCGCCACGTCACCGCACCAGGAAGTAAAACACTTCCGCGCATGCGCCGAATCCATTCGGCGCCGGTGCGAGACGACATGTCTGCTGGTAAGTGTACTAACCAGCAGACATGTCGGGCGGACGGGTTCCCACCCGATAGATTTCAAAGCATGCTTTGAAATCTGTCGGGTGGCCAAATCCGTCGGCTCGCCCGTACACACGATCGAATCTGTCTGCTGGGACGATCTAGCAGACCGTTTCCAGCAGACAGATTTGATCGTGTGTACGCGGCCTAAAGTCTAGTACACACGGGCTGAATATCAGATGTCGGTTCAATAAAAACTGGCTGACATCCAGCCCGTGTGTATGGCAGCTGGTCTGGCTTCTATCGGACAAGCATGCAGGAAAACCTGCAGCCGACCAACTCCTAATCAGCACTCTCAGCCAATGGCTTAGGCTGCATACACACGATCAAATCTATCTGCTGGAAACGGTCTGACAGACCGTCTCAGCAGACAGATTCGATCGTGTGTACGGGCGAGCAGGCGGATTTGTCCAGCAGACAGATTTTAAAGCCTACGCTAACCAGCAGACATATCTGCCCGCACATGCGTTGAATGTATTCGACGCATGTGCAGAAGTGTTTTACTTCCTGGTGCGGTGACGTGGCGGCGTCAACGTCATCGCCACGTCACCACGCTGTCTGTCGGCGGGGATTTTGGTTTGATCGTGTGTACAGCGATCAAACCAAAACAGCCAGCAGACATATCTGTTCAAATCGGTCTGTCAGACCGATTTGAACAGATATATTTGGTAGTGTGTACGCGGCCTGAGAGCGCTGACCAGAGTGTTCAGGCAGGGTCAGAAAACAATAGCACAGGGAAGATCGCTGTATTAACATTGCACCAGAGCTTTGTGGTGTGCACTAGGCTTAAAAAAAGAGGTCAACTATTCTGGATGTTAAAAAAAGCACAACAACAACAACAGGAGCTCTAAACCTTCTTTACGCTATGAAAAATCAAAAAAAGGTTTTAAATGTCAATACATTTTAGATGAAACATGCATGACAATCACAGCAATCACTATATCTGTATATAATGTCTCTTGCTTTTTGTCCTTGCATTTTACTGTACATCTTATATATGACATCTTTACTTTTCTTCTCAGTTTAGTAAGGAAAAAAAATCAGTGATTCTTTAAACAATGCTTCCCTTCTCACACTATCACATGTCTGCTTGTAATTAATAGACAGGTGGTGTTGGTTGATATTATATTAACCACATTTTCCAGCACTATGAGTAACGGGATCTGTGGTTGACCTATTTTTCTGAAAACCACATTGATAGTCTTCCAGTATCACTTCAACATAAGGTTCTAATTGCATTGCTAAAATTCTCGTCATTACTTTACATGTGACGTATACCACAATAACTCCTACATATTGTTTTGTCTCCTTTCTTTAGTATATGGCAAATTCTTTTCAAATCAATCCCTATGGAATCTGTTTCTTTTCCATTGCTCATTTTTTAGGTCATGTATATACTTCCATTATATTGCCCCATACTTTTTTCATCTTTTGACTTTCTTCTTTTTAAAGCGGTTGTAAACCCGCATATACAAATTTTTTTTTTTTTACACCTGCAAGGCAAAAACCATAATGAGCTAGTATGCACCGCATACTAGCTCATTATGAAATACTTACCTCGGAACGAGGAGAAGAGAACTTACCTGGTCCACACCGAGCGAGGTGTCATCTTGACTCGGCGTGTCTTCCGGGTATCACCGCTCCAGGGCTGTGATTGGCTGGAGCGGCGATGACGTCACTCCCGTGCATGCACGCGGGAGATTTCATTCCCTTCAGCCGAGGATCCCCCCTGCGCATGCGCCTCTGCAATCAGCGGCGCATTGCGAGGGGAATATCTCTTAAACCGTACAGGTTTAGGAGATATTCTTTATACCTACAGGTAAGCCTTATTATAGGCTTACCTATAGGTAAAAGTCAAAAAGTGGGGTTTACAATCACTTTAAATTGCTTGTGAATGGCTTCTACCACTACATAGGATGATGCTTCCTATTTTATTTCTGCATCATAAAATGGAACTTCTTAATTTCTGCTCATGTATTGCATTCTACGTATTTTTTTATTTTTTTTTAACCTCCCTGGCGGTATGATTCTTTCAGATTTTAGGTGCTGAAAGCGGTACCATTATTTTGCATGGAAATTTGGCGTTTTAGATTGCAGGCTTGCAATTCTTGGGAATAACTCACCTAAATCTGTCCAAACCACAGTCTCTAGTAGACTATGACAACGTTTGAAACACAAAATCATAAATTATAATATAATAAATAATAACAAATAATAATTTAATAATAACAATACTTTTTATTCAATAAATTTTAACAAATAATATATTCATAAACTTTTTTGGGGGGTCAAACAAGGGTGCAAAATCATTATTTAGTAAATGTCTCGGGTATGAAAATCTTTAAAGCAAGGAATGGCGCAAAGTCCAACATCGCAGTCGAGACAACAGAAGCGCGTTTCTTTGCATATTTTGTTTCCGCTGTTGTCGTGCTTGGAGCAGCAAACCACACACATCCGTTTGGGTGCTGTTTTTTTTGCAGTGGGTGGTACGTAGTCCAAAAAATGACGACCAGTCAGTCGCTCAGGATTTACAACACCAGAAGCCCGTCGTCCAGAACGGTTTACCGCCGTTGGCGCTTGGTGTTTTAGAAAAATCTGTTCTGCCACCTTCCACATAAAGTCTGCATGGACCATAGACTTGGCTTTTTTTTTTCAGCAGGATGAATGAATTCCACAGACATTGCTCCAAAAGATGTCGGAAATTTTTTTTATAATATTTTTTCTGCTGCTTTCTCATAGCTGGGTAAAAGGTCATGGCCTGGTCCGCCCTGTCCACACCTCCCATCGTGTGGTTGTAGTCCAATACAACTTGTGGCTTTCTTACATCTTTTCCACCTCTGGTATGGAACATGGCGGTCGAGGTATTATGGATTGTCCCGCCACTTTAGTGCCAACATTTTCCCTTTTTGCCATGCAGCTACTTCTCCTTTCCCGGGCTTTTTATTTGAAAATCCTGACGGCATCTCACGCCGGTTAGGCCTCGCGGTTCCATAAGCGTCCGTCTTATTCTTATGCCGCGTACACACGGCCTTTTTTCGCAATGAAAAAAATTGTCGTTTTTTGAAAACGTCATTTAAATTGATCGTGTGTGGGCAAAACGTCGTTTTTTGTCTTAAAAAAAACGACCAAAAAAAATTCCAACATGCTTGAATTTTTTGTGTCGTTTTTCAAAACGTCGTTTTTTTGTTTCACAAAAAGTCACCGTGTGTAGCAAAAATGTTATTTAAAACAACGTTTTTCAACCCGCGCATGCCCAGAAGCTAGTTATGAAGTGAGCTTCAATGGAAAAGAGTGGTGAACGTAACCTCGCTTTTTGTGAAAAAAACGATGGTGTGTATGCAACATCGTCTTTGAAAAGTGACGTTTCAAAAACGTCGTTTTTTACTTCACAGAAAACGTCGTTTTTTTTCATCACAAAAAATTATCGTGTGTACGCGGCAATAAGAAGGAACTCGTACAGTTCTGGTGAAGTATAGAAGTTGTCTGTAGTGAGACAGTAGCCCTGGTTGAGCAAGGGCTCTATCAATGACAGAACTGAAGCGGTTGCCATCACAAAAAAACTGAATCTCGGGGAGAATTTGGTCCCTTTGCCAGTGTAAAGTACTGTGTTCCAAATATATCCAGAGCTGGATTCACACAGCATAAAGGATTTGATTCCAAAGCGAGTGCGCTTAGACGCAATAAATTGAATACAACTGAGCCTACCTTTATAGGCCATCAGACTTTCGTCTATGGTAATGTCCCGCTCAGGAACATAGGTCTGCTGGAAGTTCTGCAGTATGTTGGTAATTATCCCAATTTTTTTTTAGCTTTGGAGCTGGATGAGATTGTTCGTCAAATTCCTCGTTATTTGCGAAGTGCAAATACTTCATAATCAAAGAAAATCGATATTCGGACATTACAGTTCCAAAAAAAGGTGTGGCCAATAATTTATTTGTGGTCCAGTACCACTTTTGGAGTGGTTTCCCCACCACTCCCTGTAAAATTAGGAGGCCAAGGAATTTCCAGATATCATCACTGGTCACAGGCTCCCATTTTCTGCACCGAGAAAATAGCTGATGGGTAGCAGCTTGCTGATCTTGATATCTGTTTGTCTCCAAAACTATTTTGTCGATCACCGCATCCGTCAAAAAAAGTCGGAGGTATTCCAACGGATTGTCATCCTCTATGTCCACTTTTATCCCAGGTGATCCTGTGAATGGAAACCTTGGGGGCGCTACGTGCTCCGTAGCGCAATCAATTGCGCACCAAGTCAGCACATCGCTGGGCACAGGTGCAGGATCGTCACTCGCATCACTTTCTGCGTCCGACGACGAACTTTCTCACGCGTCGCTGTCACTCAGCTCCTCAAGGGATTCTGCATCGCTGTCGCTGTTTGGCAGCAGGTCGCATAGCGATTTTGAAGTAGAGGCACGCTTTGCCATGATTGCTGTGCAGTATACAGACACTGGTACTGTAAATCTGCAGACAGGTCACTTGAGAAAACACTGGGGGGGCAATCAAAGGTCACTGTATTTATTTTTTATTTTTATCCAATTGTATCAGTGTGTTTTTACTGTGTTTTACTTTGTTTCTACTTATACGTTTGAATTTGGCGCGACGCTCGCAGGGAAGGAAATCGGAGGTACACACAGCATCAGGCGGACGTCCGGCCACCGTACACTGCGGGGATTCATCACTGGATCGCAGAGAAAAGGTAAGAAACCTCTTTCTGCATCCAGCGAGGCAAGCCCGAGTGTGGCTCGGGGTTACCGATCGTAGCTTGAAAATCTCACCCCGAGCCACACTCGGGAATACCGCCAGGGAGGTTAAG
Organism: Rana kukunoris; assembly: GCA_029574335.1. Taxonomy (NCBI): domain Eukaryota; kingdom Metazoa; phylum Chordata; class Amphibia; order Anura; family Ranidae; genus Rana; species Rana kukunoris. The sequence goes on from CM056051.1 coordinate 175,853,161, forward strand.
TATTCATCACACATTCTAATATTTTCTCTTAATTTCCTGGAAAGTTTTATTTTCTGCCTATACAAACTTAGATTCTCAGATGAGCACTTCTTTTCTCTCCTTTCTTCTTAATCACATACATATCTTTGCACAGATTCCCAACTGTTTTCCTTTGGAGTCTATCCTGTTCTTTTTTCCTTTTGCATATTTCATTTACCATTCTTGTGTTTTCAGAAAATTTATCAATACTTGCCTTTACTTTGCTCTTTAACATTTTATACACAACCTTTTGGTTTATTCTTTTGAATTTCCACACTATATTAAACCAATTTGCCTTTTTTTGTAATGTTATATACCGAAGGACCCTTTTATTACTATAACTTTTTTTATTTTCTGATATATTTCCAATGTTTCTACTCATAATCTGCATTCTCTATTTGTATATTTTTATTTGCTTTGTTTTGAGTTTAGCAAAACACACGTACACAAAAATAATAGCAGTATCACAGTAAACATACTGAATTGGAATTATGTACTAAATAATTATGATGTAATAATACAGATACCAGAAAAGGGAAACGCAATAATTAAAATATCAAAATGCCAAAGTTCTCTCAAAAAGAGAAAGGGGGAACCCTGTCACCAAAATTGTCTCCCATAAGCCTCAAAACCAGGCATTGCACAATGCTATTATTATAAGAACTATAAAGATATAGGGCCAGATTCTCAAAAGAATTACACCGGTGTATCTACAGATACACCGGCGTAATTCGTATTTCCCGCCGGCGTATCATTGTTTTGTATTCACAAAACATGATACGCCGGATTAACGCTAAGATCCGACTGGCGTAAGTCACTTACACCGTCGTATCTTAAATGCAACAATACGGCGGCCGCTAGGTGGCGTTTATGTCGATTTCTGCGCCGCATATGCAAATGAGCCGATATGCCGATTCCCGAACGTTTTTGCGCCGCTTCACCGTAGTTTACATAGTTTCCGTAAGTGTAAGGTTACCCCTGCTATATGAGGGGTAAACTTACGTCGGTCCGCCGTATGCTATGTTAAGTATGGCCATCGGGACAGCGTCTGGTTTTTCCGTCGTTTACGTCGTTTACGTAACTCATTGCGAATAGGGCTGTGAGTAAATTACGTTCACGTTGCATCCAATGTATTTGCGGCGTACTACAGAGCATGTGCAGTTGTCTACGTTTAAGGCCAGCGCATGCGCAGTTCGTTCGGCACGGGGGCGCGCTTAATTTAAATACAAGCTGCCCCCTTTGAATTACGCGGCCTTACACGGGGCCATTTAGACTACGCCGCCGCAAAATACAGAGCAAGTGCTTGGAGAATACGACACTTGCTCCAGTAAGTTGCGGCGGCGTAGTGTAAATGGCATACACTACGCCCCGCTCGTAGATACGCGGATCTACGAGAATCTGGCCCATAGGCTACAGATGTAAACAAATCAGGCATGTCTTTTAATGCCTAACCTATACAAGACCATAATCAAGAAGTATATTGGATAAAAGGATTAAATCTGTAAAGGTGTATAAGAATGAACCATTCAAAATTCTATACTTTCTGGAGTAATTACGGTATTATTATTATACAGGATTTATATAGCGCCAACAGTTTTCACAGCGCTTTACAATGTAGAGGGGGGACAGTTCAAAATAGTAGGAATAGGATGGCCCTGCTCATGAAGCTTACAGTCTAAAGGGAGGGGAGGTGGTACAAAAGGTAATATCTGCGGGATGATCTGATGGAGGTGTCTCGGGTACAGTATTTGGGTGGACGTGGGGTAAGCCTCCCTGAATAAGTGAGTTTCCAATGATCGCCTAAAGGCGGACAGGGTAGGGGCTGACTTCAAAGATCGTTTACTGAGCCGACTACTACAATGCCATAAAAAATAAAAGCAAACAAAAAAATAACAAATCACATAAATTAGATAATAAGCTACTCTTAGGCCTCGTACACACGAGGCAATCTATCTATTCAAATCGGTCGGACCGACCGATTTGAACAGATCTGTCTGTTTGGATTTTGGTTTGCTCGCGTGTACACACGAGCAAACCAAAATCCCCGCCAGCAGACAGCGCGCTGACGTGGCGGTGACGTTGACGCCACCACGTCACCGCACCAGGAAGTAAAACACTTCCGCGCATGCGTCGAAATCATTTGGCGCGTGTGCGAGAAGACATGTCTGCTGGTTAGCGTACTAACCAGCAGACATGTCGGGCGGACGGATTCCCACCCGATAGATTTCAAAGCATGCTTTCAAATCTGTCGGCTGGCCAAATCCGTCTGCTCGCCCGTACACACGATCGAATCTGTCTGCTGGGACGGTCTGGCAGACCGTTTCCAGCAGACAGATTTGGTCGTGTGTACGCGGCCTTACACAGGCCAAGCTTAAAGGACACCTTTGGGAATATGGGTGCTTCTGAGCATTCTAGGTAGTTCACTGATGTTTGCTGTCAGTGTGTAACTGCCTGTAAAGCATGTCCTGCGCTCAGCAGATCAGAGGTGCAATGCAATGCTTTTCAGACTCCTAAAAAAAAAATTAAATGCACCGGAATCGCAATCTAAATCCTGCAACATTTGACAGTTCGCACTGCGATATGTAAACCAACCTCCGGGCATCATTAACCAGTTAAGGACCGCCACATGTACATTTACGTCGGCAGAATGGCACCGACAGGCACATCAATTTATATATACGTTGGTGCCTTGAGGGGGTTCGGGGGTCCGATCGGACCCCCCCGTACATGCGGCGGTCCGTTTTGCTGGCCGAGCGATCCGGGATGAGGGGGTGGCTATTCATTTTTGTCCGCTCTCAGCCAATCCGCGCACCCCCCCCCGCCCTGTCACTTCCTCCCCCTGTGTAAACACAGGAAGGAGGAAGCGATGTGATTTCTCCTTCAGCGTTTTTTTCAACCACCGCTGAGGAGAGATCACATCGCACAGTAAGTCTGCACTAACACTACACTTACACACACTACACATAGTCACATTAACCCCTTGCGATCGCCCCCCCCCCCCCCCTCCACCCTGTCACAGTGTCACTGAATGCAGTAATCATACATGTATGATTACTGTATTTAGTGTCAGTGTGACAGGCAGTGTGACAGTCAGTTAGTGTTAGGTTCAGGGTAGCCCCCGTACCCCCCCCCCCAATAAAGTTTTAACACCTTGATCACCACCCTAGTTAACCCTTTCACTCCCTATTGCCAGCGTCACTAAGCGATAATTTTTCTGATCGCTGTATTAGTGACGCTGTTACCGCTAGGTAGCTATTTGTTTTTTTATTGCGATTTTTTTTTACTAAAGACATATGGCTAAATAAATTTTGGCCTAAATGATTGACTAAAATGTAGTTTATTTGATTTTTTTTCAAAAATGTCGCTCTATTTTTGTATATAGCGCAAAAAATAAAAATCGCAGAGGCGATCAAATACCACCAAAAGAAAGCTCTATTTGTGGGAAGAAAAGGACACAAATTTTGTTTGGGAGCCACGTCGCACGACCGCGCAATTGTCAGTTAAAGTGACGCAGTGCCGAATCGCAAAAAGGGGCAAGGTCATTTAGCAGCATTTTAGTCCAGGTCTTAAGTGGTTAACTTTCTATTGACAGTCGCAATGGTTCACATAGGGCAGTGTGAACCGTCTGCGAGTTCTATGCAATGCGAGAACCGTCACTGGAATCACGCTGGTTCTCGCATCACATTAGTTTGAATCGAGTCTCAAGGTATTTTTTACTCTGTCTATAAATCTAATTTCCTGCTTGTATCAGGAGAGCGAACAGAGGATCCAATTTGGAAGTCTGTTTGTGGAAGTTAAAGCCTAACACCAGCCACCATTTTTTTTTCTTTTTGTTTTATTATTTTTCTCTGTGCCCTCATTTTTTGACCTCGCTGTCATGATAAAATATTTTGGGGAAGTCAGCCCAATAGGAACTTGGGCAGCAGTAAAAAAAAAAATCTGACAGAGGCTCTAAACCTTCCCTGCTCTAGGGGACTGCAATGATGATATCCAATTAAAGTATATAATTGACCTGGTTGAATAGTTTTCTTTTTCTCAAAAAGCATTTTTTTCATTTAAAACTGATTAGGCCATTTCATGAGCAAGGAAATTGTTTAACTGTATTTCTTTGCACACCACATTTGATATCCTACCTCGGTCCATCCCTGTCATCCAGGTGCACTTGGCTTTTGCAATGTGCAGGCTCTGCTCCAATTTCCACTGTCACTACATCAAATGGCAGTTCTACATAGTAGTCTTTGATCTTTGGGTTGAATTCAGGAGTCAGGTCCAGAGAAGGATTGCTGAAGATACGACTGATGTAAGATAGTGTATCATTATCTGTTCCAAGAAACAGTCATAGACGTGATTACAGAGGAGATAACATTAGTTACCAGGGTGTTACTTATAGGAATGTGTTATATCAGCAAGCAAAGAAAAAAAAATAATGGTAGCATTACAGATACTACTCCATGATGGGAAAATTATCTTAAAAAATGGGGTTTACAACTCTGCCTTTATTTTCTGTTTGGATGATGTTTTTTAGATCCCATTGCTCCGACTGTTACTTTCTCATTTCACTAAAGTTTAGTTGTCTAATATTCAAAATGCTGATGATTATAACTTAGCTAAATTTTCTACGTAAACCATAAATCTATTTGTTACTTTGTTTGGTATCATGCTTCACTGTATACCGTTTTCTTAAAGTGGATGTAAACCCCAAAAAACTTTTTTGTTTTCTTTGCTGTCACAATGTACAGTTTAAAATTTCCTATCATCTGTGCCCAGTCTTGCCACACAGAGTTAATCCAGCTCTGAGCAATCCTCTTTTGTTGTTCAGTGAAATGAAACAGATGTACAAAGAAAAACTTTAGTCCGTTCCGCCCCCTTGCTCTAAGTGACAGGTTATTTACATATATCATGCACTAGCCTGGAGACAGGCATTATTTTTTAATTCCCACCCCCACTCCTTTTCTGTGGTTACTTTTCTGGATTTTGACTGAATGTTAGTGATCATAGCAGAACTTAGGCCCCGTACACATGATTAAATGTATCTGCTGAAACTGGTCCGATGGACCGTTTCAGCAGATATCTCTGATCGTGTGTACGGGCTAGCGGACATTTGATAAGTAAGGATACATGCAGGAGGCATTTATATCCTTATAGATCAGCACTACAGTTTGGCAGTAGTTTAGAAAGGATGAGAGTGGGTTTACATCCACTTTAAGACAATTCATTTTGTTGCAAAGTTTATTAGCAAGGCATCACCAGCAAAACAAATTTAGGGACACTGATTGTCACAAGCTCATTAATCAGTTAGTACGTGCTGCTTCCTTGATGAAGGGGTCCTTTAAGGCAGTGTTTTTCAACTCCAGTCCTCAAGGCCCCCCAACAGGTCATGTTTTCAGGCTTTCCATTATTTTGCATAGGTGACTTGATCAGTTTCACTGCCTTAGTAATCACCACAGCCTGAAATCCTGAAAATCCTGAAAACTTGACCTGTTGGTGTGCCTTGAGGACCGGAGTTGAAAAACACTGCTCTAAGGCGGCGTACACACGACCGAGGTTCTCGCTGGAAACCAGCGAGAACCTCGCTGGAAGCTGCATTCCAGCGAGAACCTCGGCCGTGTGTACGCTGCTGGCTCGCCCTGCCCGTCGGGAATCCCGTCGAGCGAATAGAGAGCAGGCTCTCTATTTGCTCGACGGCCCGCCTGGATGAATGGCTGGTTGGCATTCCCGACGGGCGGGTCGCCGATTTCGACGGCCGGCAGAGAACCTCGACGGGCGGAACGATGTGTTCTGCCCGTCGAGTTTCTCTGCCGTGTGTACGCGGCTTAAGGCTCTACAATATCATAAAAAAAAAATTTCGGGGGGTTCTTTTGCATTTTTTGGTATGCTGGTAAAGTTTTACTATTCTACATTGTACCGTTTGATTTGTCACTTTAGCACCTTCTAACGCAAAATTTTGACAGCTGTAAGGAGTGCGTGGGATCACATGTACCCTCTATTGCAGCATTGCTTGCCAGGAGATCCTACCAGTAATAGCACCTCCTTAAGCATGCATATCTCATACCTGATGGGAAGCTGAGGGAGCCGACAATCACTGTAGTAGTCTCAGTGATCGCCACAATTGTCTAGGTTCTGCTCAGGTTCTGTGCAAGCAGCTTTCACTCTGCACACTGACCACAGGGGGTAACTCATTCGGCACTGTTGCCATTCAGTGAATGCATTGTATTTTTCAATAAATTATTTGACTGGACAAGATGGAGAGGAGGAAAGGTGATGCTACAATCTACACCTCACTTGTTTAGCTTTGTATTCATAAAAAAAATAAAAATAAAATGCAAGGTATTCTACAAAATGGAAAGATAGACATTCTTTGTATTCTATAAATGGCAGCAGTACCAAGTAAGTGACCCCCTGTGGTCTTTGTGTAGAGGGGGGGCTGCTTTCACACAGGACCCAAAAGCTCACACTATCACTAGTCATCAGGTATGAGATATGCATACTTACATTGTGCCACGCTGTACCAATGTAGATATTCATACCTGGAGATCAGCTTTAAACATACACTGAAAGAGGTAGTCTTAATTTCTATGTTAAAAAAATGTATAATAATAATTCCTATACTTACCATTACTACAGTTCCTCACTTTACTGTTGTCTGTAAAGAAAGAAGTATATTAGCATATTTTACTGATATTTAATGGACACATGAACATATGGCACAGAATGAACCCTATTAGCAGCAACAGCTTTTTCATTGTTTTTATTTTTATTTTAGCATTTCATGCCCCTCCACTCCTAAACATACTTCATGCTGTCTCCAGGTTACCTAAATATTAATCCTTTTATCTCCCTTATCATACACAACTGAATATAAATATCTTCATCTCCATCATGCCACTGCATGTGACCAGTACAATAAATCCTTCTCTTCCTCCTTCCTCTGTGTATGACTTGTACATTTAGGGTATCTAGTGCACCATTCTCAAGCTATTTGTTTAACCTCCTCAGTACCAGCATATCTCTTTATTTAAAAAAAAGTGTGCCAAAAAGTGAGATCACCTTGGCATGCCTAATTTCCAAAAAAGTGTCAAAATACACCACTGGCCTCAAACCCACCCGTTTTTGAAGCTTATTAGAGCCTCTGGCTCTAATCACAAGGTCTAAAAAAAAATATATGGAATGCATGCGTCCAGGGCCCACATGTAGATTAGGTGGCCTAATGATTGAATTAGAGGGGTGGTGCCCCTGCGCCCTGGCCGCCACTGGTCTGCCACCTGTTACAGCAATATACCCTACTTCTGGGTTACTGCTAAAACCCATACAGCCAGTAAATATTCTAAATTAACCACTTGCTTACTGGGCACATAAACCCCCTTCGTGCCCAGGCGAAATTTCAGCTTTCGGCACTGCGTCGCTTTAACTGACAATTGCGCGGTCGTGCGACGTGGCACCCAAACAAAATTGGCGTCCCTTTTTTCCCCACAAATAGAGCTTTCTTTTGGTGGTATTTGATCGCCCATGCGGTTTTTATTTTTTGCGTTATAATGAAAAAAATTGTGACAATTTAAAAATATATATATATTTTTTACTTGTTGCTATAATAAATATCCCATTTTTTTTTTTTTATATATTTTTTTTTCTCAGTTAAGGCCGATACGTATTCTTCTACGTATTTTTGTAAAAAAAAAAAAAAAAATCACAATAAGTGACTGCTTTGCGCAAAAGTTATAGCACCTACAAAATAGGGGACATAATTATGATTTTTTTTTTTATATTTTTTTTTTACTAGTAATGGCGGCGATCTGCGATTTTTATTGGGACTGCGATATTGCGACGGACACATCGGACACTTTTGACACATTTTTGGCGCCATTCACATTTATACAGCGACCAGTGCTATAAAAATGCACTAATTACTGTATAAATGTGATTGGCATTGAAAGGGTTAACACTAGGGGGTGAGGAAGGGGTTAAATGTATTGCCTGGGTGTGTTCTAACTGTGTGGGGGGAGGGGGGTGACTGGGGGAGGTGACCGATGCTGTCTCCCTTTGTACAAGGGAAACAGCATCTGTCACCTCTCCCTGACAGGACATGGAGCTCTGTGTTTACACTCAGAGCTCCACGTCCCTGCTCTCTCACCGACGATCGCGTGTACCTGACGGACATCGCGGCCGCCGGGTACACGCATCGGATCCTCGGTGATGCGTCGGGACTGTTTTTCCCCGCCGCGCGCCACCCTGTGGCGCGCGCGGGGAATTACAAGCAAATCACGTCCAAAGACGTGACCCCGGCGCCTCAGGTCCGCGCTGTTCACATATTTTGTTAATAGCGCGGACCTGAAGAGGTTAAAGTGGATGTAAACCCGAAAAACATATTTTTTTTTTTATGTCACAATGTAGAGTATAAGATTTCCTATCATCTGTGCCCAGTCTTGCCACGCAGTGTTAATCCAGCGCTAAGTAATCCTCTTGTAATGTTCAGTGCAAATTAACAGAATTCCAGATAAAAACTTGCCAAATTATAAAGTCCGTTTCTCTGTTTTTGCTTTCAGTAAGAGGTTATTTACATATCTAGCTTGGACATGTTTATCTTATGTTTTGTTTATCATAACATGAGGTGATCCAAAGTTCCATTTTATATTACCAGGGTGTGTTATGTGGGGGAGGGGTGGATTTCTCACTTTTATACCTCATGTTATGATAAACATAACATAACATATGATAAACATGTCTGAGCTAGATATGTAAATAACCTGTCACTCAAAGCAAGAAGAGAGAAAACTGACTTTTTATTTAGGCAGGTTTTTATCTGGAAGGCTGTTCATTTTACTGAACATTGAAAGAGGATTACTCAGATCTGTATTAACTCTGTGTGGCAAGACTGGGCACAGATGATAGGAAATCTTATACTCTACATTGTGACATCAAAAAATATATATATTTTTGGGTTTACATCCACTTTAATTTAGAATATTTACTGGCTGTATGGGTTTTAGCAGTAACCCAGAAGTAGGGTATATTGCTGTAACAGGTGGCAGACCAGTGGCAGACCAGTGGCGGCCAGGGCGCAGGGGCACCACCCCTCTAATTCAATCATTAGGCCACCTAAACTAATCTTTTTGGGGTTTACATCCACTTTAACTATTATGCCTCGTACACACAGTCAGACTTTTGACCGTGCAGAAGTCCACCATGACCCCGTCGGAAGTCCGACGGACAAAAAGAGAACAGGTTCTCTATCTAAGGTCTGTCGGACTTTCGAGAAAAAAAGTTAGATGCGGGCTACACACGGCCGGACTTTTCGAGAAAAAAAGACCGTCTGACTTTTTTTCTCAAAAAGACTGGCCGTTTGTACGAGGCAAAACACAGCCTGATGTTTGAGTAAATATGTTCCTTATATGCGAAAAATAGAAACAAATTAAAGCTAGGGTGCCTTTAACAAAATCTTGAATATTGTAGAAGAACAGTTTACAAAGTTCAGACCAGTTCAGCTTAACTGACGTGCTGGAAAACATTAACACAATGGCACCCAAGGGGTAGCTTCTCTCACGTCAGTTTGTTTTTAACCCCCACTATAGGGATATCTGCTGTTCTGCTTTTGATTCATCTAGTAAGATAAAGCTTAGATTACAGTTATCAAAATTAATCTTCAAGGTTAGATAGTTGTACAGAGCATCTCAAAATGGCTATTGCACCTACCCACTACGCAATATTTCACTACCCAATTAGTATTAGTAAATACAGTAATAAAAAATAATCCAAACCTGAGGAAGCTTCAGTTCCTACAGAAGTAGCAGATAATCTGTGTTTTCTTTTGTGTCCAAGTGTTTCTCTGAAAGTTTAACAAAGATGTGATTTGCTTCTTAAGTCAAAGGCTTTGAGTACAGTAGCAATGCAGGTAATTCACATAATTGTAAAATGTTTTTAAACCCTCACATATACTCAGTAAAATAACTAGCATCTAATAATACACATAAATGAAACAAATCCTCCTATATAAGTTGTATCTTTTTATCTGCCACCATCTATTCTCCACATCCAGAATTTACGCAGAACCTCTCAGCTCTGGAAAGCAGAAGGGGGGCATCTCTGATCTCTGAACCATGATTGGAGGGAAGGGACACACCCCCTTCTCACAGTACATGCACAGCTGTTCCTGTCAATCACAGGCTGGGTACTGGAGCTCTCTTCCCAATCACCTTTTTAGATATCAGGCAGAAAAGATAGGTTTGTGATTTGTTTTCACTAGGGATGAGCTTCACGTTCGATATGAACGTATGTTCGACTCGAACATTGTTTGTTCGTACGTTCGATGAAATTCGAACAAAAGCAGTCGTTCGCACCAAATTCGAGTGACGCAAAACGGCCCATAATTCACTGCGGCATTGCGCGCTGATGATTGGCCAAGCATGCTGTATGTCCTGCATGCTTGGCCAATCACAGCGCGCAAAAAACGAAGAGCCATAATTGGCCAAAGCCTGGGTGGTTTTGGCCAATTATGGCTCAGGGCTTTAACACACGCCCCACACTATATAAGGCCGCCTGCTGGGCGGCCCCGTGTAGTGTGTTTCCGGCTTGTTAATGAGAGCAGTCAGAGAGACAGAGAGATAGAATTTTTTTTTATAGCCAGCTAGAGCAGGCAGGCAGGCTAGTCAGTTTCGCTTAATTTACAGTGTGTAGAGGATATATATACATCCCAGGAGTTGTACATATATTTATACACTGTATAGCTTTGCTAGATCAGTTCTTCCTAATTTACTGGCAGGCAGGTGATTGTGCTATTTAAAGATGTTATCACTGGTATAGACACCCAGCAGGTACAATATTTAAAGGAATTTTTATTTTAATTTTATTTAAGCATCAATAAAATCAAGTGATTTTAATGATGCTTAACTTAAAAAAAAAAAAGAAAAATTCCTTTAAATATTGTACCTGCTGGGTGTCTATAGTTTGCCTGTGAAAACGTCTTTGAGAACCCGGGTCTTGCCCAAGGGAACATGTATCAATGGAAAAAAAAGTTTTAAAAACGGTAATTTTCTCAGGAGTCCTGCTCCTGAAAAAACAACTGTTTTTTTAAACTTATTTCCATTGATACATGTTCCCTGGGGCAAGACCCGGGTTCTCAAAGATGTTTTCCAACAATAACTTGAATATTGGTCTTTAAAATGAGCGTTTTTGAATTTGAACGTTCGAGTCCCATAGACTTCAATGGGGTTCTAAATGTTCGCGCGAACGGTCGGTCTGTTTGACGGTTCTGGTGCGAACCGAACGCGGGGGTGTTCGACTCATCCCTAGTTTTCACTATAAAATGATGATGTCAAATGTAAGAGTGGTTTAAATTACTCTTTTCTTTAGACTGCTATCTAAAATGAGAAAAACAACAAAAGGGAGGCAGAGACATGATCTCTACCCAGCCACTCATAACAATCCAATACCAAGGGTCACTGTAATAATAAACAGGGCAATCCACTTACTAACATCATGACTAACAATACAGGTAAGTCTTTTTGCAAGAACAACCCACAGATGAAGCCATACATCTCCTGGATGTGGTCAGTGAGGGGCTCATTGTGCTGAAGTTGCTGAGCTTACTAATGATGATGATGATAATAAACAGCACACCCAGTACCAAGCCATGCAGTCTCTACTTGTCCTAAACCTCACTGTAAGCCCCTTTCTATGATTTTCTGACCCCATCTCAGATACTATCACTGACCCTATATGTGCACCAAATGGCACATACTGTACAATACAGTTTATAAAGATTTTCACTGTATGCATTATGGGCTAAAAAAGGTAAATACATGGAAGGGCGCTTGAAGGTTTTTTATACACAGCATGGGAAAAGCCCAATGAATTAAAAATGAAGCGAACAATATGAACATTGCGAATCAGGACAGTCAGGTTTGGATCTACATGTGCTTCTCATCTTTATAATGAAAACACAGGTAATGACATTGCGGTATCCAAATCATTCAACAAAATATACATTTTTCTTGTTTTAGTGTGGATATGCTGATGAAAGGTGCATATGATTGGCTGCTATGGGTTACTAAACACTGATGTTCTTTGTCTGGTGTTATTTAAAGACATAAGTATTATTTCTGATCATTTTTACTCTGCAGTGTTTCAAAATGCTGTATATACTGTATAGTCTGATTTGCAAGCCACAATGGGGGAGATTATGGGGGAGATATCTATATATTGTATAGTCTGATTTGCAAGGTGCAATGGGGGAGATTATGGGGGAGATATCTATATACTGTATAGTCTGATTTGCAAGCCACAATGGGGGAGATTATGGGGGAGATATCTATATATTGTATAGTCTGATTTGCAAGGTGCAATGGGGGAGATTATGGGGGAGATATCTATATACTGTATAGTCTGATTTGCAAGCCACAATGAGGGAGATTATGGGGGAGATATCTATATACTGTATAGTCTGATTTGCAAGGTGCAATGGGGGAGATTATGGGGGAGATATCTATATACTGTATAGTCTGATTTGCAAGGTGCAATGGGGGAGATTATGGGGGAGATATCTATATACTGTATAGTCTGATTTGCAAGGTGCAATGGGGTAGATTATGGGGGAGATATCTATATACTGTATAGTCTGATTTGCAAGCCACAATGAGGGAGATTATGGGGGAGATATCTATATACTGTATAGTCTGATTTGCAAGGTGCAATGGGGGAGATTATGGGGGAGATATCTATATACTGTATAGTCTGATTTGCAAGCCACAATGAGGGAGATTATGGGGGAGATATCTATATATTGTATAGTCTGATTTGCAAGCCACAATGAGGGAGATTATGGGGGAGATATCTATATACTGTATAGTCTGATTTGCATGGTGCAATGGGGGAGATTATGGGGGAGATATCTATATACTGTATAGTCTGATTTGCATGGTGCAATGGGGGAGATATCTATATACTGTATAGTCTGATTTGCATGGTGCAATGGGGGAGATTATGGGGGAGATATCTATATACTGTATAGTCTGATTTGCAAGCCACAACGAGGGAGATTATGGGGGAGATATCTATATACTGTATAGTCTGATTTGCAAGCCACAACGAGGGAGATTATGGGGGAGATATCTATATACTGTATAGTCTGATTTGCAAGGTGCAATGGGGGAGATTTAGTAAAACCGGAGAATGCTAACACTGGTGCACCTCTGCATAGAAACCAACCATTTTCCAGGTTTTAGCCCAGGTTCACAGTGGGCTGCGGGGAATGAAGCTGAACTTGCACGATTTCACTCCCGCTGACAGTCACGATTTCAGCCGTGATCAACGAGACACCTATGCAGATGTCAACGTAAATCGCAAAAAGTAGTACAGAAATTACTTTTTGAAATCGGTGCAGCGCCGCAGATGTGGCGTCTCACCAATTAGAACGGTAACATTGCCAGAAATTGTCGCCGATTTCACAGGTCAACTCGCATGTCAAAACGCAGCAGTGTAAACCAGGGCTTATTGTCAAAGCTTTATTGAACAAGCTGAAGTTAGAAGCTGATTGGCTATCATGCAAAGCTGCCCCAGATTCTGAGGGCTCCAATTTTGGTAAACCTCCCCCAGTGAGTCTTGCAGTACCAGTCTCTCTGTGAACATATCCACGGCCCCTTGTGACTGTGCTAGCTGCTTTCGGTACTACCAAAGCTTGCTGCATGCCTACTATAGTTTCCTAAAGAGGAACTCCAGACATTTTATTTGTGTTTAAAAAAAGTCAGCAGCTACAAAAAGCTTCTCTCCCCCTCGCTTCTCTCTACCTTCTCTCCCTGGCGACATGCATTTCAACTGTGCACTGCACATGCGCAAGTCGCGCTGTGAATGCTGAATGGTCCAGCAGTGTTTTGGGACCTGTGATGTGTCCTAGAAGACTGCAAGGAAGGAGAACTTTTGGTCGGATCACCTAGGCGATCCAAGTGGACGTGAGAGTGGGTACGTGTCCAACTAGTTACCCGCTCCTCCCTCCCAAATAAAGAAAAAATTACATGAAAAACATGGCAGGGGAGAAGGGGAGGGGTGCTTAAAGCTGAACTTCCCCTTTTGGGTGGAGCTCTGCTTTAATATTTGTCCCATTAACTCCCATTAAGATATATGTGCACAATTGCACTACTGTACTAGAGCTGAGGTTTGTTTTAAAGTCCTTGAAAAGCATCACTTTTTAAAGGGAATGTATAGAATTTAATTTAGCGCAACATAGCGCAACAGTGTTGATGGGGACCTGTCTTTACTCCATGATATACCAAGCACCATGGCGTCAATATGTATAAGTGGTTTTTAGCATGCTTTGCGTTTATGCGATTTGTGTATGCATTTTATGTAATCCATGATCTTATAAGGTATATTAAAATGCTTTTTGCTAAGACTGCTTTTTGGTATACACCTTTCATTCAAAGTCCCCAACAAACCCCCCCCCCCTTTTTTGTCGGAACCCATATAAGCAATACTGTGTTTTGCATCCCACATGCTAACTCTACATAGTGAATGGCCTCATTTAAAGTCCCCCTGACCAAACTCTCTCCTTTTCTGTTGGATGAACATTGTGGTATCCAATATAGATTGCATTTACATTGTACATAAATGGCTTGACCTCTAGTTCAAGATTAATTATTGTCATAGTCAGTACAACATACACCATACCCATACTATTCCATTTCCTCTTAGCTCCAGCAACTAATAAGTTCTCGTTCCTCTAGTTTACAAATGATTTTGACCCTTTATTTATTTTCTAATAATATTAATAAAAATAAACCACACCCATCCTGCAGCATACCTCTGAGTCAAAACGGAATTATTTAAGATTTTAGGATTTTCCAACAAGGCAGTAATAAGGTCATGTTTTCTCAGCAAGGATTCACGTTGTTTTATATGTTTAGCTTTGAGGTACAGATCACTCCTGATTTTTTTTAATGAAACATCAATAGAAGGGTAAATCTGCAAAATAATAATGATAAAAAAAGGTTATAATAAATGACATCTGGTATCAGATATGCCACCTCAATAACAGTTCAGTAATATCTTTATGGCCACATACAGTACATTACAATGTGATTAGATGATCTAATTTAGATGTACTAACATTAACGTAGTATGAAGGCCTACCTATAATATCCATTCAACTTGTATTCAGTCAATCAGGTTCTCACACATACTGTAGTTGTTGGAAAACCTATAGGAGATTGTACAATCAGACTGAAACTCATGTAGCCACCTTAAAGTGATATTAAAGGTTTGGTGTGTTTTTTTAATATTAAACATGTCATACTCACCTGCTCTGTGCAGTGGGTTTTGCATAGAGCAGTCCACATCCTCCTCTTTTTGGGTCCCTTGCCAGTGCCCTTGGCTCCTCCCCCTTATGCATGATTATTCACACACAGAGCAGTGGCTAAGCACCGCCTCTCATTGGTTTACTGGTTGTGATTGACAGCAGTCAATGGCTCCGGCTGCTGTCTCAGCCAATGAGGAGAGAGACTCCCTGGAGAGCCATGGCTCTCATGTATCCAGCATCGCTGGATCAAGATGGGGCTTAGGTAAGTATTAGGGTGGGGTGCTGCACAGAGAAGGTTTATTACCTTCATGCATAGAATGCATGAAGGTAAAAAACCTTGAGCATTTAGAACCACTTTAATATGTGATTCTTGGCTAGGTGGTAAGCACTTCCAACTGGTAGCAATAGGGTCATCGGTTCGAGTTCCACTGGACTAACTGCCTGGAATTTGCATGTTCTCCTGGTGCCTGGGTGGGTTTCCTCTGGATACTCATTCCAGTTTCCTCCCACATTCCAAAGAAATGCTGGTAGGTTAATTGGTTCCTGTCTAAATTTTCCCAAGTATGTGTATGTATGAATGTGATTTAGGGATCTTAGACTGTAAGATCCTTGAGGGCAGGCACTGATGTGAATGTAAAATATATGTGCTGTGTAAATTTATGGTGCTATACAAATACCTGTGATAAATACATTTTGAAAATATAAGTAAAAAAAAAAAGACAAAATAATAACACATTTAAGGGCATATTTATAAAAAAATCAGGTATCCCTCGGCACATTTGGCTGATTAAATTTGCATACATTCACCAGCCATTTGACTGGAACATTTGTAAGAGTCGGAGCTGCAAATTCAAGTGGAAATTGTGATTTTAGGCTAAAGTACCATTGCAACAACACTGAATATTTGTGGCAGATGGAAAGTGAGCAAGGTGGATCCTCCATATGAGGTAAAATTGACTCCTTTAGTAAAATCACCCCTTTAACCACTTAAGACCCGGACCAATACGCTGGTAAATGACCCAAGGTGTTTTTGCGATTCGGCACTGCGTCGCTTTAATAGACAATTGCGCGGTCGTGCGACGTGGCTCCCAAACAAAATTTGCGTCCTTTTCTTCCCACAAATAGAGCTTTCTTTTGGTGGTATTTGATCACCTCTGCGATTCACCTCTGCGATTTTTTTTGCGCTATGCGCTATATACAAAAATAGAGCGACATTTTTGAAAAAAAAAACACTATTTTTTACTTTTTGTTAAAAAAAAAAATCAAATAAACTAAATTTTAGTCAAACATTTAGGCCAAAATTTATTTAGCCACATGTCTTTAGTAAAAAAAAAAATCGCAATAAAAAAAAATAGCTACCTAGCGGGAACAGCGACACTAATACAGCGATCAGAAAAATGATCGCTTAGTGATGCTGGCAATAGGGAGTGAAAGGGTTAACTAGGGTGGCGATCAGGGGTTAAAACTTTATTAGGGGGGGGTGGGGGGGCTACCCTGGACCTAACACTAACTGTTTTTTACACTGCCTGTCACACTGACACTAAATGCAGTGATTAGATCACTGCATTCAGTGACACTGTGACAGGGGGGGTGGGGGGGGGGCGATCACAAGGGGTTAATGTGAGTGTGTGTCAGTGTTGTGTTGGTGCACACTTACTTGTGATGTCTTCTCTCATCAGCAGTGGTGGGAAACACCGCTGCGATGAGAGATTACATCATTTCCTCCTTCCTGTGTAAACACAGGAGGAGGAAGTGACAGGAGCTGGGAGCGCGCGCATTGGCTGGGAGCGATCGCGGGGGGGCGGGTAAACGCCGACATCCGCCCGCTCATCCCGGATCGCTCCCGGAGCCAGGGGGACCCCCGCACGCCGCGGAGGGGGTCCCGATGGGACCCCCGAACCGCACTTAGGCGGGGACGTAAATTTACGCCCTTGTGCCTGTACGTGCCATTCTGTGGCCGTATATGTGCGTGCGGGGGTCCTTAAGTGGTTAAATAAGTTATAAGAGAAGTCTAAATTGTTTATTCCTTGATATCCTTCAAGACAATAAAATGTGCATGTTTCGTATACATAATATACAGTTTAGAATATGACTCATCTACATCCGCCTTACATAAACAAAAAAATAATAGTCAGCCGTGAAAAAATTAACAAAGTTTAAAAATGCTTTAAAAAACTTTGGAAGTCTGAAAATGGAAATTGGTTCTTTGTATAAATATATTTTTCAAGAGACATATTGTAAATACAGAGTTACTGACTATTATTTATAAGATGGACTTGATGGACTTGTGTCTTTTTTCAACCTCACCTACTATGTAACTATGTAAGAGTTGTATTATGTCCAGTACACACGATTGGGCTTTTGCCCGGACAAACTAACATCGAAATTCCGACGAAATTCCATTGGAGTAAAATTCCTCGGAAAAAAGTCAGATGGGGCATACACACGGTCGGAATTTCCGATGAAAAAAGTCCGTCTGACTTTCAATCGGAAATTCCTATCGTGTGCATGAGGCGTAACACTTCCTATTTTACAAGGTAAAAAATTGTCAACATTGGCATGAGTTTTATACATACTCTTGTGAGTCACAGGTAAAGAGCCTTGAATAATCAGTACTTAAGTGGAGAGAAACAGCTGGATATGCTGCATGTTACTGGCACATACTACTTGCTATATTATAGAAAATGTGCATGTTTTGAGATTTATAGAGCTCATGTGGTAGAGTCTAATTTCCCTTAATACACTTGCTTCACAGACTAAAACCTCTACATCTTCTGTTATTATATTTGAATAATGTGAATTTGAGGATAACAAAATACTAACAGAATCTTAAAGCTGAACTCTAGCCAACACTGTTATGTTTTGCATAGATTGTTTTTTTTCTGTCGCACTTTGGAGTCTATTTACTAAAAATGCTGTGTTATTGTCACAAGCATTCGTACAGTCATCACATATAATCTTTGCATTTTGTCTAATATGTTTATTTAGTACGATCATCAGCTCCATCTAGGGTCCATAATGCAGTATTTTCCTGATTGAGGCATTTTAGGAAAAGACCACATTATGGCCACCAGATGGAGAAGATGATCAAAGAAATTAAACATAATTTTCATAAATAGACCCCTTTCTATCTTAATGACAGTTGTCACTAGGATGCCCACTGCCTTTGTATACCTCTCAGGGGCTACATGATGGAGATCACTATTTTACACCTTATGACAATAACAATACAGAGGCATTCATTTCTTGCAACAATGTCAAAGGAAAAGGTCCACAAGCCGCACATCATGAAGTAGATCCATGTACATGAAGTCAGATAAATGTCAGCCCGGACTCCAGCCAGGCCATGCCCCCCAATGCATTTCACTCAGCCCCTTGGAGCTCATGATTAAGGCAGGGACAGGGTTCCATTCATCTCACTTAATGCACATGGGTTGCTTCATGATGTGTGGCTTATGGTCTTATTGCTTTGACATTACTGCAGCTTGGAGTGAGGACGAGCTCTCTGTCCCTGCCTGCACTCAAAGCGGTCTAGTTGAGCTTTACCTCTCTGCCTGAGCGGCACCTGAATTTTGTCTTTTTGGTTCCTTTCAGCTGTAATTCCTAATGATATTTTTTTTATTCTAGGCCTTATAACAGCAATTTGGATTAGCCAGAACAGTGAATTCTACTTACAAAAACATCTTACAACTGGAAACCAAAAGATATATTAAGCCAGCATGCAATTCTGCTTGTTATTGACCTTTAATATCTCACTTTGTTTGTTTCCAGTCAGGCATCCTAAATTCTAATTGAACTCTTCCTGCTTAAAATCGCATCCAGTAAAAAAAGGAAAAAGCAGAAGCAGAAGGGTTCTTGTGTTGGTCTCCTTACTACTTGGCCCTTGGACAACTGCATGGGCTGTTATGTTTACTATTATGGTAGCAGTTTCCCCCACTATGTTCTTGGTAAATACTAGTAGGCTGATTATACAATTCTACACAGTACAGCTTGACACTGTAGCACCCTCTAGTTAGGAAGGTGCTAGAGGTTAGATTTTTTTAGAGAGAGTAGAGAAATGTAGGCAGGTTTGGCTGGTGGCTAGGCCTGTTTGTTTTTATTCTGGGCTGGGAGCTGGGTAACTCACAGGTAGCATCACTGTCGCCTCCCTCTTCTTTCTAGAAGGTGCTAGAAAGAGAGGAGGAGAGGATAAGTGGAGCTGCCTGGGGTATTCTGAGGAGCCTTGACCAATTTCCAACTTGGATTGGCAGGGGACAGGCCTCCTTAATTACCCAGTCTAGGGGAGTAGTGACCTTGGGCCTGGGGTCCGGGGCAGCCAGAAGGAGAAATATCCTGGAGAAGAGGCACATGAGAGAGCAAAGATAGGACAGCGGGAGAGAGCACTACTAAGAAACTCCAGAGAGAACAACAGGTCGCAGCCAGGGGGGCTGGTTAGTGAAGGACTGTCGGGTTGACTGGGGAGGCACACTGGAGAGAACTGGGAGTTTGCAGTTTGAGATGAGTGCAGAACCAGAAGAGTAGACTGTGGGAAGGGCAGTGGAAAGGGGTAGCTACAGCCAAGAGGGCTGTCAAGGTCTGAAGAGGGTTTACTGGATCAGTAGCCAAACTATTTCTACAACCTAGGGGCCTGAGCAGGGGCGGACTGACAACTCATGGGGCCCCCAGGCAATAGAAGATTATGGGGCCCCCGGGCTTACAGATGGCCACCACATCAGGAGGCAGTACAGAGGCTGGGCAGCTAAAATCTCTGGTTTTTCACATCAAAAGCATGTCAGTTTCAGACATATCAGGGACAGATGTAAAAAAACACAGATTTTTACATACTGTCCCTGATTTTACTGAGCCTGGCAACCCTGATGGGGCCCCCTAGTGGCATGGGGCCCTCGGGCAGTGCCCAAGTGACTCAATGGTCAGTCCGCCCCTGGGCCTGAGGCCCCTGCCCGCTAAAGGCAATTCACTGAGATCTGGCTGAGTTTGTGTCAAGCCTAACCATGTGGTGCTAGCTGGCCTGGGAATCTGCAGCAAATGAAGTGCTGGAGGAGTAACAGTCTACAGCAAGTGCGGAGGAGTAAGAGAAAGAGGTCTTAAGCAAGAGTTATGCTTGAGAGAAGACTGGAGTGTATATACAGGAGTGTATATAGTAGTACCAAGTGATTACACTGAATCTTTCTGGGCACACCATCATTTCCC
This sequence comes from Rana kukunoris, assembly GCA_029574335.1. Lineage (NCBI taxonomy): Eukaryota > Metazoa > Chordata > Amphibia > Anura > Ranidae > Rana > Rana kukunoris. The sequence continues at coordinate 175,873,649 of CM056051.1, forward strand.
TTTCCCATCCAAATTCAATTCCCTCAAAAAGAAACAAAAAACAAAGCTTATAGGCTGTTCTATGCCTCTGAGTGCCTGAGAGATGGATAACAGGCTGGGCAGGGTGATAGGTGAACCACAATATTCAGCAGTCCCAAGGGGGCATGACTACAGCACACTTATATGACTGAAGAGTCAAACTGCAATTAGGTTTGATTGAATAAACTGCTGTAATAAAGGTAGCAAACAGGAAAGCAGTGAATCAGGTTCTTAATTGTTCTGTTCATGTATAAATAAAATATCTTGACAGCATGCTGTGTCCTTCCTTGAATAAATGCAGCCACACTCTGTTTATCATTGGGCTCCAAACACATTTATTGTTATCAGTGGAGTGATATTAGTCTGGATCCTGTTAAACTTATGATGGGACTGACCCGGCATTCATTCTATACTGCAATTAGCTTTGTTCTCCATATCTGCTCTGTGTTCATCACTAGTTGAAAGATGTGCTGTGTATCAGTGGAAGAATTAGTGGGAGCGTCACCTAGGATCTCTGCTTTTAATCACTGCCATCATCAGCCAAATATTTGCTAATAATGTACTGATGATTGTGTCTGCTCCGGTGAAGAGTTCACTAAGGCAAGTGTCCTGCTAGAAGACATCCAATAAATTTATTGTAGAAAGAAAAAATGAATGGTGGACTGACTTGGAACAGAACATAATAAAATAAGAAAAATAACACTGCGCAAGTTTTTTTCTAAAGATTTATATGTAAATCTAACAATAGACCGTGTTCTGCACATAACTGAATTTACACTAAATCATTTTTTAATTTTATGAGATATTAATCAGACCCACATGCTTGTTGATGTGAATATTCTGGGTGCTCTAAAGAAAACGAATAGGAATTCAGTGCTGATTTGATTTATCTGATAAGTAAAAACATCTGCTTATATAAAATGATTTAATGGCTACAATTTTTTACTTATTCTGCATAAGATATTGAACATTAGGGAACATAATGCATTTTATTTATCGTATATCTAATGACAGTAGCTTGATATTGTTTATTTTTTCTACTGTCTTCTAATGGCAAACTTAGGGGTGCATTCACACCAGTCTGCACAAGCTGTTTTAGATCATGGGCTGGTGTCTTCAGCTCAATGGATGGTGTCTTCAGCTCATGGGCTGGTGTCTTCAGCTCATGGGCTGGTGTCTTCAGATCATGGCTGATGTCTTCAGCTCATGGGCTGGTGTCTTCAGCTCATAGGCTGGTGTCTTCAGCTCATAAGATGGTGTCTTCAGCTCATTGGATGGTGTCTTCAGCTCATGGGCTGGTGTCTTCAGCTCATTGGATGGTGTCTTCAGCTCATGGGCTGGTGTCTTCAGCTCATGGGCTGGTGTCTTCAGATCATGGCTGATGTCTTCAGCTCATGGGCTGGTGTCTTCAGCTCATAGGCTGGTGTCTTCAGCTCATAAGATGGTGTCTTCAGATCATGGACTGGTGTCTTCAGATCATGGGATGGTGTCTTCAGCTCATGGGATGGTGTCTTCAGCTCATGGGATGGTGTCTTCAGCTCATGGGATGGTGTCTTCAGCTCATGAGATGGTGTCTTCAGCTCATGGGATGGTGTCTTCAGCTCATGGGATGGTGTCTTCAGCTCATGGGATGGTGTCTTCAGCTCATGGACTAGTATCTTCAGCTCATGGGCTGGTGTCTTCAGCTCATAGGCTGATGTCTAATGCGTAGTGGTGGTGATGAGTGGTGCTTTTTATCTTTTTTTTCTTAAACTTTTTCAGTGTCACAAAATTCAATTCCTTTCATTTCTATGAGATTTGCTACCAGAAGCACGGTGTGGTGTGATGAAATGCATTTCTTGCAACACACCACAGCTCACCTCCTTGTGATTGTAACAGGGTACAATGTACATTTTCCATGCACCCATGTGGTAAAAAGTGTATTGATTTGTGCAGATTAATGTAGATAACCATGTATGATGTGGATAAAACCATCAAATTGGCTTTATTCATATAGATTGCCTCCCAACATGCTGTACACCAACAACTAGCTAGTAAAGTGACTAGTTAGGGGAAGAAATCTAAGTAACATATAGATCCCAATACAGAGATATTGCCATCTTGGTTTAGTGTGAATATTTTGAAGAATGCAAGAGTTGAGTGTTATCTGAGGGTACTCCCATGTTTTTGAGCACTATCTCTATCTAACAATAACAAGTAATGCTATTATTTTTACCACTAGTCTGTTAATATGACCCAAAAGGGTTTATTATTAGCAGGGCCGATCCACCCTATAGGCTTACTATGCAAGCCGCTTAGGGCCCGCAAAGCTGTGGAGGGCCCCCCAAATTACTAGAGGCCCCGCCTGGTGAGAAGTAATTTTTGGCCCCTCACCCCGCTTCAACTCGCTGGCTGCATGGAAGAAGAGGTAAGAAGTCAGCACCCCCCGCTTCTCACTTTAATGTAAGATGTAATTTCCGACAGCAGAACACCCCCCGGCTTCTCAACTTTAGTGTGACATGTCATTTTTGGCAGAACATGTCACTTTGCTTAGGGCCCCAGGGAGGTCAGGATCAGCACTGATTATTAGTAACTAGTTAAGGTACAATTAAAGAGGACTAATGCACACTCTAGGAAAAATATCGGGAAACTATTTTATGTTTAAGGCTGGGTTCACATCTGTGCGGCCGCAGGTTCATGCCCGGCGTCCGGTGCGTGTCTGTTTACCGGTTAAGGTGTGATTCAGGTCTGAATTTTTACCTGAATTTGCACTTGAACCAGACCGAAAGATGCACAGGACCCTTTTTCAATCTGGATTGCAGCTGCCCCGGATTGAGAGCTGGCCCAATTGAGAGCCGGTCACACTTGTCTGTCATGCAAATTGGATGCAGGGAAATCCGCATCCAATTCGCATATGTGTGAACACATCCTTATAGCAATGTCTAACCTGTGTGAATTCAGCATAGAGCAGAACCTCAAGGATACATTTCCAGGCACGTATTTATTGTTGCTTTGAGAAAAGGCCAGCACCACTGCAACTGCACTGCATTAATGGTATGCAAAGGACATATACATGCATGCATCTACTGTGTGATTATCAATTAAATGCCACTACTTACCATACCATATTATGTCTATAAGCATTTTTGATCAGTAATGTGTTTATACAGTATAAACACATTATAGACTGAGCACAATTACACACAATTTAATTACTCTTACCAATGCTATAACTGGGTCTAGCAATAAATAAATGTTGACAGACGTGAGCAGAAGGTCCAACTCTGCCTTCTAGCAGCCATTCATCTACCAGACATAATTTGATTATAGTTGGAGCTAGAGTCCTTGAAAAACTCTTGGCACCAACCTGGTTTATAACCAGTTAAAAGGTGGAGCTTTAACCTACTGCGATAGAATTTACATGTAATTTATAGGTCGCTCTCAGTGAATCCTAGTACAACAAGGGAGATTTCTGTTATTGAATCATAGGAAATATTGTATGTGCTATTAAAAAAGTAAATTTGATTTTCTTGCTTGACAAGCCTTTGTGTGAACACCCAAAGCATCACCATTATTATTTGAAACAGCTGAATGCAGTTTTAACCTCTGACCTTTTAACAATTTTGGGAGAGCATTACTATAGATCATTTATTTCAACTGTTAACACACAATTACAGCACTCTTAAAAACAATTCCAAGAATTATCTATGTGTGTTTTTTTGTTTGAATACTTCCTCCTCTGTAACAAATTATCTACCTTGACAGTCATTACCACTAATGAAGTGTACTGCTGCATCTGTCGGGTTCAAAACACCAAAGTGCTCCATCAAAGACCAGATAGAAAATTAAGTGTTATAACACTAAACTGGTCTAAATATTCTGTGACTGATAAGTCTGTTTTCTTTTTCAAAATATACAGGTGGAATATATATATCTATATATAGATTTATATATCTATATATATATATCTATATATCTATATATAGATATATATATACCGTATTTGCTGGTGTATAAGGCAATCGGGCGTATAAGACGACCCCCTAATCTTACAGTTTTTTAAGATTTTTTGCCTGTACTCACCGTATAAGACGACCCCCTTCCGAGGCTTTCGATACTTCATATTTCTTCTTTCTGGAGCCATATTTTTCTTCATTCTTGCCGAAGCTGGAGCCATATTTTACTTCCTTCTTGCAGAAGCTGGAGCCAATCACAGCGAGCAATATATTCTATTAATGAATACAAAGCCTGCTTTGATTGGCAGAGGCTGTAACATCATCAGCCCACGCTCTCTGACTCTCAAAGCCAATCCGAGCAGGCTACTGTATGTAATACTGTAATACATCACTCACCGGGATTGGCTAAGCAGTATATACTGTATGTAGCCAAAGCTACATACAAAATTAACGCACATCCAGCAGGCATCCGAGCAGCTGACCCGGCGTATAAGACGACCCCTGCTTTTTGGCCAGTTTTAAGTTTTAAGTGTAAAAGGTAGTCTTATACGCCAGCAAATACAGTATATATAGTATATGGGTATTTAAAGTGTATATACAGTAAATCCTAACAATACATGTTTTTTTTGCTACAGTTTGGTCTGTTAAATGTACTATTAAAGAAGTTTCCCAAATCTACTTGGTAAGTGCAAAAATTAAAAATAAAAATACAAGAATTCTTTCGAGTTTATACCTTACTATATATTTTGCTTCTGCTGACCGTTTTCAGTTAGCATTGTTTTCTCTGTGGATTACAAAACAGCCCTTTACTATATTATGGAGAGGAGAAGAGGCATTTTCTAGTGCTAAAACACTATCTGTCCTATGGTGACAATGTTGCTCCTCCATAGATGCAGTACAGTAAGTAGGTGTCATCATCCTAGGACAAGGGTGCCCAACCTTTTGAAGACTGAGGGCCACTTAAGCGACTTAGTAACCAGTCACGGGCCACAATGAGCAGATGACAGGTGACAGGTCTGAGTCCACTCTACGTATGCAAAATGGACACAGACACGGCCCACTCCACTCATCTGATCACATGGAAGGGAAAGGATCCACTTCTGTTTTTTTTTTTATCAGCTCAGATTGGAAATAGACAGGTGTAAACACACACAAGTCTGCTACTTTTACACAAATGGTCTGCGATCTACCCATACCATGGATGCAGCGCTGTGCACCTGAGGCTTTTCTGCAGGTGAGCTGTACATTGCCATAGAATTCTATCATATCGTGCACGTGTGGTGCACGTTCTGAAAGTGCACCAAACCCGCCAGGTAAAACCAGAAGTCTATGGCTCAGTTCAGTTAAGCCGCAGATGCGCTGTACTACACCTGCGAATCAGTTTAAAAGCAGCCCAGTAACCACTGCAGAACAGATATGTCCATATATACATATGCATTTGGTATCACTCCAATTATGACAGGAGCCGGTGCTATACAGGAAGCATTGGCTTATGTGGCTCTGCAGCTGCTTGCTTTCTCTACCTCTGGCTTCATTCACAACACTGATGCTCTGGCATAGCAGGTAGGCAATCCCAGATCAGGGGGTCGCGGGCCACATTAGAGGGCTCCGCGGGCCACATGTGTCCCCCCTGGGCCACTGGTTGGGCATGGAGTATACAGGCAGGATCACCAGGTGAAAATAAAAGGAAAGCCAGGAAATAAAAGAAATCAGCCATTAGACCTAAAAACTGGTTAACTGAAATATATTCAATTTTTATTCCTGGTTTTAGATACATGTTAATGTATCATACACTTTAACATATCATACACACAAAGCGCAGAGTATTTTTCACACAATTTAGTTTCTGCAAAGTAAAAAAAAAATATATATATATATACTTATGCTGAAAACAAAATGTAACTGTATGAAATGTCTGTATTCAACAGAGCCTGCAATAAAAGCAGTCTGTCTCTGGTACGCCGCTTACGTACTAGGCTCAATGTAAGAAATGCCACAGCTCTGAGACTAGCAAGTTAGCACTGGGGTTGACTTACCACAACTGGAGAGTGCAATATCTGGTGGAGATGGACAAGGTAGCCAATCAGCTTCTAGCTTCGACTTGTTCAATTAAACTTTGACTAAAAAAACCTGGAAGCTGATTGGTTTCTTTGCAGAGCTGCACCAGATTTTACACTCTCTACAGTGACTGCACATCCAAGTGCACTTTACACTTTCGAGTGCACTTGCAGTGCAAAGTGGATGTTTCTTTAGTAAATAACCCCCAGTGACTTTGAATGGTTCTTAATACATCTCAACACTGACAAAAGATCCTAATTTAATCCTTCTGATCTGGTATCAATTTTGAAAAGACCTCACTTAAAAATACAACAATAAAATACCAGGCCCTTATCCAAGCATGCAGGCCAGGAAAGAAAGAGACGGATGTGTGCCCCCCCCCCCCCACCCCTTTAAACTATATCAGGCCACATGTCCTCAACATAGGTTTTTTTTCCAGGGGGAGACACCCCCAGGCAAAGTACCTTGTCCCCATGTTGAGGAGGACAGGAGCCTCTTCAGCACAACCCCGGCCTAGTGGTTGTGGGGGTGCAGGGGGTACCTAGTACCCCTACTCATTTACCAAAAAATATCAAATGTAAACTAAAACACACAAAAATCCCCCAATGTACATTCATTGTAAATTGCATCTTCCAGCGAAATGGGTCCATGTCAATCACGATGAACGACCCATAAGAAAAAACAATCCGCCACCTGCCGACACCCAACCTGTTGCTTGTCTGGGGCGAAAAGGCCACACCACTTCCCCTGCGTTGCTGACAGCAGGGAAGAGTGAAAATGCAGCTGTGCCAAAAAAGTAACCAAGTTGCACTACATAGTCGCACTAAAAATCAGATTAAACCACAACCACACTAATATGAAGATAAGCCTAAGCCAATCAGGTTCTCAGTGCTGTCCAAGTAACCCATGGAGCTTGCTAAATGACGAGCTAGCAGTGAAATTACTTTGTCTGTGAGCTGCTGCTCCTTCCATATTCCATCATAACCTTTATCAAGCCCTACTGCTGCAATGGAAGTGAGGTTGGTAACCTGATTATTATGTAGGGATCTCTGGGTTGGAAGAAAAAAACTTTTAGCAGTCGATATATTTTTAGTGATGAGCGGAATACGCCATATTCGATTTCGCGATATTTCGCAAATTTTTCGAAGAATATTCGCGAATATTCGTTAATATCGAATATTCGTGATATTTTATAAAAAAAAAAAAAAAAAAAATTGCGAATTTTCGCCAATGTGAATTTTCGCTAATGCGAAATTTCGCGTTTTTTTTTTTTTTTTATAAAATATCACGAATATTCGATATTTACGAATATTCGGTATATTTTATAAAAAAAAAAAAAAAAGCGCAATTTCACATATGCGGTCGAGAATATTCGTTAATATCGAATATTCGTGATATTTTATAAAAAAAAAAAAAATGCAAATTTTCGCCAATGCGAAATTTCGCTAATGCAAAATTTCGCGATTTTTTTTTTAATAAAATATCACGAATATTCGATATTTACGAATATTCGCTATATTTTATAAAAAAAATCGCGAAATTTCGCTATTGCGAAATTCGCGATTGCGAAATTTCGCGAATGCGAAATTGATTGCGACTTTTTTTGCAAAATGTATTGCGTAATTTATTGCGAAATTTGAAAAATACGAATATTCGAAATATCGAATATTCGCCGCGATATTTGAGATATTCGCGAATACTCGAATATGCAATATTCGTAGCGAATATTCGTGAGCAACACTATATATTTTGTACATAATATATATATTTTGAATGCATTTAGATGTATGCCTACACTAATTTTATAAGTTCAAACACAAGAGCGTACACCTGTTGCCTAAAATATATCTAGGCTTTATATATATATATATATATATATATATATATATATATATATATATATATATATATATATATATATATATATATATATATATATATAGATATATATATATATTTATAGATATATATATATATCTATAGATATATCTATATATCTATATATCTATATATATATATATATATATATATATATATATATATATATATATATATATATATATATATATGTTGGATAGCAGAGTAGCAGAGGGTAAAACCACTGTCAGTTTTATTTTCTGCCATCTGCCTCAATTTTTGTCATGTAAACTCAAGAAGTAATAGGATATTTTTTCAAAGTGCGGTAAATTCCCTCTTAAAGAGCTGTTAGGGGTTCTAATCCATTATCCCTCTATTATTTAAATCTGAAAAAAGCTTTGCTTTCAGTTACACTTTAAATAAAACTAGTAGTGAGAGAATTATGGGGACTACTATTGCTGATCTTCTGAAAATGCAAGCTGACTGGCTTCAGTATGTTGAGCCACTGACCTGGAAATGCACGCAGAAGGGAAAAATTCAAGTAAAGTCAGAATTCTTAATTTACATACTTGCATGAATGGGGTCTGGGGGAGTTTTCGCAGAACTGGAATGAAAGTAGAACTGCATTTGATAGGAAATAATAAAAACACAGAGAGGTGCACATATATGTGGTTACAACTGTGAATATCTTAAATTTATAACAGCAAAAAATAAATTACCAATTCAAAAGCTTCCATCTTCGTCAGCTCCTTCATAAAAATATACAATTCATCTATATCCTCCCATGTTAAATCTAGAATCTGATCCATCCGGCAAATGTTCTCCTGGAGGTAAAGTAAAGGTGACATGTTTATTATTTGTTCATTTTATAATTTTAGTTAAATAGCAGTGTTTTTTTTAGCCACACAAAATGAAAGTTTAGTCCATTTTGCAGCAGGCAGGCTCTGATGTCGAATACTACTCGTTGAACATTCCTGTACTTTTTACTGATGACCAAAAAGGTTTTTCATGGCAATGTTGAGTATATTTTTTCCTGACATGGAAGGAGTGTTTTTTTATTTATTTTTTATTTTATTAGAGCACTCGTTTTACCCTAAAATTGCTCTCTGGAGAAATAAATATGCTGATGTCTTTTATTTGGATAGTATTATTGTAAAAAAACTTTTTTGCCTTTTGGATGTCAAGAATGCAAAATTAGCTCATTATACACTAAATCTAAATTCATCTAGCGCCTCCCAGGAGAGGAAAGTACTTTTTCTTCCTTTATTTCACATTTGTGAAAAGGAACCCTTTTGAATACATGGACATGTAAATAGCTTCCTTTACCTTACTGCAGTACTGGTTCCATGTCCTCATTGTTCGTTTTTGCTTTGATGTTGCTGTAATCCTGCTCTGATCTCCACACTTCCTGGTTGTCTGTTTCCTTATAACCACAGTACTAGGAGCTTTCTCACTGTGGTCCCAGCTGTCATTACTGTGTGTCTAAAACTTCCCAGAACCAATCAGATTCATTTTAAAAACAAAACACTGCCCTGGATTTGTTTGTTTTTGTTCTGTGTGTCTCTCTTTTCTTTACAGAAACATGAAGCCAGTTCAAAAGTGAAACTAACATGCAGGCACATTATATGATTGATTTTTTATCTATTTTTAGTCATTTTTAAAAGGAATCAGTTAACTTTTGTGTCTCTATACCCTGTAAACAGTCATTTCAGCAAATATTTTCTTTTTCCTTTAGTGACCCTTTAACGTTACTGTCAGTGACTTATACTTGTGAATTGGAAATTTCCTCATTACTAGCAGATTAAAGTGGAAGTAAACCCTCCTATCGTTTTCAGCCAAGGCAGCTGCCATCTTGCCCTCCGTTTAATCTTTAACTGCCATGATGCTGCACATGTGATCAGTTATGCACCAGCCATTGGATGGTTTGATAGTTTGGTTGAGAGCACAACCAATGGGAGTGTTAGGCCTCGTACACACAATGAGATATGTCCGCTCAAACTTGTCCGACGGACAGTTTAGAGCGGACATGTCTCATCGGATTTCGGTCCGATGGCGTGTACACACCATCGGATCAAAATCCCCGCCGCCAGACAGCGTGGTGACGCGGCGGTGACGTTGACGCCGCCACGTCACCGCTATGTCACCGCACCAGGAAGTAAACACTTCCGCGCGCATGCGTCGGATCCATTCACAGGATACGACGCATGTGTGGGAGGATATGTCCGCTGGTTTCCCGTACTAACCAGCGGACATATCCGATGGACAGACAAACCTGTCCGCTAGCCCATACACACGATCGGATGTGTCTGCTGAAACGGTCCAGCGGACCGTTTTCAGCGGACAAATTTGATCGTGTGTACGCGGCCTTACATTTCTTGCATGTGTCGGAAATGCAACTGGTTTTGGAAACTGTTAAACAGATGGGTTTACTTCCGCTTTAAGCATTGGCTTGCCTGTCAGAAGCAATGATTTCAACCTTCTTATATTTTTCAGCAAGCGGTTGTTTAAAACTATACGTTTTATCTAACTGTATTGAAATCATATTTATCATGGAATCCTTCTGGTTTTAATAACTGATGTTTTGCTCATAGAGTATGATCACACTCCAAAAGGAATGTCAGGACATCCAATAAGTTGACTGAGAGGTTTGCTGTATACCACCTGAATGATAACTTTGGCATGGACCTGCATTGCAGATCTTTAGAAACACCTTTGACTAAATAAGTTCAGTAAAAAATACATTTTTATATTTCATGTAAATTAAGATAAGTTTACCTTTATAGCTGTATACTTTTCAATATGTTCCATTATGTCTAAAAAACTGGAATCACTGTTTTGTAATATAAATTTAAACACATGTTGAAGAATGATTTCCACTTCATCAAGCTTCTCCACGTTTAGATCATGGAAATCAGGCAATTGTTTTACCTTGGAAACAAGACATAAGGTTACAAACATGCATTTGAAAATGGAACCAGCATTGTGGATAGTTGCAGAACTGAAAATTGACTTTCCACAACCACAAGAGATTAATAATGCAATACCTAGCATCTATCTCTCTTAAAAATAGTATTATGGCTGAAAAGTTTTACATACCCTAGCATTCCATTAAACTTCTAATTACAATAGTCAGATATGCTATAAGATTCTTTCTGATTGGTTGTTCTGGGATCTTTCTTTTGACAAATTTATTTTTTCATGCAGCGCTTTAGTGAATTTCAAAGAGCATATGAATAATTATTGTATTGCTGTGAGCAATACCAAAAAAAATGGCATGCTGGCCATTGCAGTGTTACATATTTTTATAATGGGCTTTGACTCAACCATCACATTGGAAACAATTCAAAACAGAATCATTATTTATAGGATAAATCTGATTCTATTTTATAAGGAATAACTAAGCAGTTCTGCAGCTGTGAGAATAATAAAGAAATCCCATTGAGGCTCATTTCTGAAGATTTATCAGTTACTGAATCTGAGATCATTTGAAGAGATTCATATGAGTTTGGACTTTAGCACTTTCATGAGGCTACCTTGGTCCCATTCACATGCTGTGGGGTGAAAGGGCTGGAAGTGTGACGCAACACTAGAATGTAAAGCTGGAAATAACCCAAGAGAAGAACTTATCTCAAGAATTTTACATCTTATAAAATTGAAGCATGAAATAGAGCTTTATCACTGCACAGTATGTGGCATTTTTCAATGCATTGAAATTTCACCCAACATTGTCTTTTTTTACAAGTTATTTCTGAGTTAAGCTACCATATACAAGAGAAGGCAGTTGGAAATCAGACCATCGTGGGTTTTTTTGTGAGAATGATTAGTGCAAAAACATATTCACTCATGTTGGCCAAACCTGGTAGATCTGTCCATAAAGGATCAGTTCGGCTTTAAAGAAATTAAACTTTTGAGGGACAAGGAACTATAGAAAATGTTATGGTAGTCCTATGCTGACGATACAGAGACTAGCCATTCTAATAATAAATTGGGAAAAGTGATAACCTCCCAGTGCCAATATAAGGAAAGCTTTTGGGAAATTATTAAATCAATCTAAATAAAAGTTCTGCAGTGTTTGGTACCCAAAAAGGAATCAAAAAAGCGCCTAAAAGGGTGAGTGAGGGCAGGGGGACTATAGCGGTACTAGGTAAAAGGGATAAAGATGAGGAAAGTAGTAAAGATACAAATTTAATCAATTTATTGAAAATAACAATAACATCTTTAACCCTTTAACCTAGTACTGCTATAGTCCCTCTGCCCTCACTCACCCTTTAGGCGCTTTTTTGGGCCTCTGGGGTCCCAACAAACCTTATTTCTATTCAGAACACCATGGTGTTTTAGGGAAAAAGCTTAGAATTTTTGGTTGGCAGTTTTTAATTATTATTATTTTACAAATTATAGGGAAAAAACAAAACACAATTTACTGAGTATAACATAGAGTCCTAGAACTGAAAACAAACGTTTATTTTAGCTTCTTAGTAAAGAAAAATAAGTTAATTTGGTTGGGTAAAGTTGCTAATATAAGAAAAGCTTTTGGGAAATCATTAAATCAATCTAAATAAAGTTATGCAGTGTTTTGTACCCAAAAAGGAATCAGGACACCATAGTGTTCTAGGAAAAAAGCTTATAATTTTTGGTTGGCAGTTTTTAATTATTATTATTTCAAAAATGTATAGGGGGAAAAACACACAATTTACTGAGAGTATACCATAGAGGCCTAGAACTGAAAACAAAAGCTTATTTTAGCTTCTTAGTAAAGAAAAAGAAGTGGATTTGGTTGGATAAAGATGCTAATGATGCATTTAATAATATAACCTGTATATGCTGAACAGCAAATTTCAAAGGTTCAGTAAACCTAAAACATAATTGCCTCAGGCGAAAAAAGCCTCTGATAAAAATCAGATTCCACATTTCCCTGTGCATTCCATTGTGCAAATGACTGTTGCGAGTACATAAGAAAAAGAATGTTCTCTGAAAATTAAATGTTTTAATATACAGCAACGTGAACTGTATATTAAAATCTTTGGATTTTTTTTTTCTAATGTACATACTTGATATTAATTTATTTTCAGAAGTTGTCTGTAGCAAGCATAGGGCACAAAGGAATTTCTAGGAACCATTATGAGAGTTTGCTGGCCATAACCGCCGTGGGAGAACCTTTATATATAAATGGCTAAATCTTCTTACATTGGTTTATGCAAATTAAATCTTAAAGATATACCTGAATACATATATGGAGATTCAGGTTATCATAACAAAATTTTTTAAAGTGAAGGGAATATATTCTAGCCAACAACTGATTTACAGCCTAGTAATACCACAAACGAAATTCACAAATCTCCTTTCGCATTTTTTTTTACCAGTGAAAATGTTTGAAAACAATACTTTGGCCCAGATTCACAGAGCGATTACGCCTGCGCAACTGGTGTTGCGCGTGCGTAAGTCTAAATGTGCGCGTGCGTTTAGATGCGCGCGATTCAGAAAACGAATTACGCCAGAAATCTACTTTTTTTTGTCCGGCGTAATTTCGTTAGACAGACGCATCCGTCCGCGCAAAAATGCGCTAGACACACCATTGATTTGCTAGTCAAATATGCTAATGAGGGAGTTGCGGGGATCCACAAAAAAACGCAGCTGCTGCGCAGGCTACGCGATGTGCGCAACAGCAAAATGTCCTGTCTAAAGTTAGAGCACCTAAAAGCTGGTCTAAAAAATGAAAAAAAGTCTACTTGTCAGATAAAGCAACACTGTTAGTGAGGAGTTCAGCAGTCACACGTGTTGCCCAACAATCTGTATGCCAACATGCCAGGGGCATCGTCGCGCATAGCTATACTACTGACTTTAGATGAACAAAGAAGGAGGAGGGCACGGAGGATGGCACTAAGGAGGGCACGGGAGATGTTTTTTTTATTTTTTTATTTGCTTATATAAAATTTACAATTTAATCTAATCTAATACAATATTCTTATCTGATACAAGCCCCTCACTCTTCACTTGATATATCACACACGCATAGACATCTTTGGCATGAGTGATTCTGAGGTGTCTCGCATCTTCAGATTCACCCCTCATGCCATCATGGAATTACCACAACCTTGCAGGAGGACATCACCAGCCCAACACATGGCACCACCCATGACACCCATGACAGCTACATATACAATCAGAGCCCCATCCCCACAGATTTCGAACAGAACATGTATGGGGACAGCTGGCTGGTTGGTGAGTGACATGGGTGGCAGGCATGACTATCCCCTCCCGTGATGCACATCTCACAAGTGGCACATGCATGACTAACATCCTCCTGTCTTTTCCCTTCAAGGTGACTCTGCATATGCACTGGTACCCCATCTCATGACCCCATCTCATGGCAGCTCACATTATGCATCTTTGCACGTTAAACACACACATTAATCATGGCACAATGAGAATGCATGCATGCACACCACTGTGGTCCCTAGCACACACACCCCACATCCTCATCACATTGGATTGGCACCAGTCCACCATGCAGGACTTGTGAGCTGCAACGCCACGCCATGGCTCCAATTATGTCACTGTACATTCATACACCATTCACACAGACCTGGGGATCACTTCTCCACCACAAATGAGGGTGACACCCCTTTTCCCGCAGGAATATCACCCCCACATTCCAAAATCATACACAAACAGAACCAAAAAAATTAAATAAATGACGAGCAAAAATAAAAAATGCCCAGCAAAAATATAATTTAAACAAAATAACAACAAAGAAAACACATAAAAGACAAAAATCACTCTGCAAAACAGTCCTCAAATATCTCAAAGACACGTCACAAACAAACAAAAGCACCTTGCTGTAGAGGGAGGGATACAAAGGGATGTACTTTTGCAAAGGAAGTGCATTTGTGTGTGTCTATTTATGCTGTCTGCGTAGTTCATAAAGTTGCCCTAGTCCATTTCCAATTTCACTGATTGCGCCGCTCCCGAGTTGTGAGCATGCGCACATCGGAGCTGACCATGGTCTCCTTCAAGCGCGCATGCGCGAGCCGGCCGGCCCTTCATTTGCATGGGGTCACGGCTCATTTCAATGTAACACGCCCACGTCCCTCCCAATTTGTATTACTCCTCCTTACGCCTCTGGAAAAAATCTTACGCTTGCGCAATTTCCTGCGCAAAAGCTACGTGAATCGGGGGATTACGCGGCTAGATGGCGCAAGTCTAACGTAATGGCGGTGCGCTACGCCGGTCCAATAATGCGCCGATGTACGTGAATCTGGGCCTTTGTCTTTAATTCCAATGGAAATTTAATTTTAGCCAGTTTTGCTTTTTCTCTTCTCATTTCTGACATATTTATTAAAAGATAAAATAACCCAATGAAATTAATTGTGCGCCATTTAACAATTTGCAAAAAATTTCAAAACATGTTTTCACTGCAACATATTATGTAAAAATGATTAAAAATGGAAACCACTCTAAACCAAGCTCAGTCAATTATTTGCAAGAGTCATATTTAGCTGTTTTCAGTTAAAAACCTTGTGGGAATTTCACGTCTTTCTGTGTCTTCATTGAAGTCTTTGGGGGTTATTTATGAAAGGAAAATCCACTTTGGACTACAAGTGCAAACTACAAGTGCAAATTGCACTTGAACGTGCACTTGTAAGTGCAGTCAGTGTAGATCACTGTAGATCTGAGGGGAAGCTCTGCTGATTTTATCAACCGATCATGTGCAAGCAAAAATGCTTTTTATTTTCCTTGCATGAGCCCCTCTGATCTATGGTGACTGCACTTCCAAGTGCACTTTCAGTGCACTTTCAAGTGCAATTTGCACTTGTAGTTTGCACTTGTAGTGCAAAGCAGATTTGCCTTTTATAAATAACCTCCTTTATCTGAAGTCTTTCCTTAAGATATTCACTCTTTTCATTTGTCCTGGTGACCATTGGCAACAGGATTGGAAATGAGTGAAATTGTAAAAAATTGCAGTCAACACTGGAATCAGGGTAATATTTTGCTCAGTATACCTGTTCTGGTAACAACTGATTTAGAGGGTATTTCTGTTGACTTGGAGCAGATTCTCTATCATTTCCTGTTGTGTTTTCAGAAAAGGCAGTGAAGGAAAATCTACCCAATAGAACATTAATAAATAGGAAAGGACTACCACATAGATGAAAGGTAGGATTACATATGAGGGATTGACTGGACTACTAGGGTTAATTAAATACTCAAAATAAAGATAATATCCATAGCAGAATTATCTGAGTTAAATTGAGTTTTGATATATTTTTCTTTCTTAATGTAACATTTAATTTACAAGCTGCACTTGAGCTGGCCATAGATGGATCAAAATTCCTGCTGAAACTGGCATATTTCAATTTATCTAGGGCCAGAAGTCAATCAATGGGGAATGTTCAAAAAAACTTTCATTCAAAAAGTGGCTGCATCCAATGGACTGTGACACTGCTCAGATCAATCTGTGTTTTTCTTTTTTTTACTCCAGTCCCAGTTCTGTGCTCTGAACCTGGGGATGACATGTCAAACTCAAAAGGTATGGATAGAGGTGCTGTAATGTGAGAGACTCCACTTAGTGACTGCTGTAAGTGAATAATGCAGATGACGGGAACAGCTGTACACTTATGCCAACTATGAGTATGTTCTAGTATACACTTGCAATACAGAAGTAGGGGGCATTATTTGAATATTTTGTGTGTGGTGCTCATCATTATATCTTAATAAGACAACAGTGCCACCTTGACGTAAATGGGATTTATTTACTAAATGAATATAGACTGTGCACTTTGCAAAGTGCAGTTACACTCTGCAAGAGCAGTTGCTCCAGAACTTAGTAAATGAGCAGAAGCCCCGCTGACTTACATATAGTTACATAGTTAGTCAGGTTGAAAAAAAACACAAGTCCATCTAGTTCAACCAGTAGTGTATTTAGGTTTTGTGCTGCCCTAGGCCTGACTATACTTGTGCACCCCCTAATTTAAATATGACCCACCCCTTTCTGTCAAGTCCACACCCCTTGCTGTTTAAGATCCACCCTGAAATTTGAGTGGGACACTAGTTCTGAGGGCCTGGGAGGGGGCAATAAATTCCCTTAATTTGCATAGATTTCCTCTCACTTCCTGTTTGGCTATGGGGCAAGAAGTGAAGGGAAAAATATGTAATGGAACGTAAGCGACGACGGGGCGGCGTAAAAGCGTTCGGGAATCTGAGTAGTAGCCTCATTTGCATAGGCCACCTAGTGGCCGGAGTTGTCATTACATCCACGATCCGCAAGTGTAATTGTATTACACTTGTCGGATCTTCACCCGTATCTATGCCTAAGTGATTCTAGGAATCACTCGCATAGATACCAGGGGAAAAAAACGGCGATACGACGGGGTATCTGAGATACCCCGTCGTAGCGCCTCTGAGAATCTGGCCCAGAGTGCAGAGCTGTCACTTGTAAACACAGAAACCAGACTTCTGTGTTTACAAGTGATTATGGTGAGCAGCACCAAAGGGTCTGAGCCAGAGGTGGTGGAACTGAGTTCCCCCCAAGTTCCCCCTGAAAAAAAGCCCTGAGTAAATCAATCCCAATGTCTGAATCCTTTTCTGCTTAATGCCAAATCCAACTCACTCCAAAGTATACGGACTGATTTCTGCTGTACGATAAGAGATTTTCTATTTCAAACTTACGTAAGAAAAGCTTTTTGTATGGTGTGCCTGGCAAATTGACTCAAACATTAGTTCAAAAGCACAGTGCAGTCTAGCTGTTCATAATACTGACCTCAAGCACAGAGGGAGGTAAGGCACGGCTGTATCCAATGTCAAATGTTAATAGCTGAAAACATTCAATGCACCTGAAATAATTCAGATAAGTTGTCACAAGATGCAAATATGAGTAAAATTACAATGATAACATTTGATGCTAAAGGTGACAGCCCTTTTTCCACAGCCTGCTTTATAAATCTTCAGGCTCAGGCAGCATATGACTTTTCAGCTGTTGAAATACATGTGTTGCCAGCTCTTAAAGGGAATGGGTAGTTTTGTTTAAATTGTCATTATATTGCCAATAATAATAATAATAATAATAGCCAAATATGAAATCTAGCATGTTAAAATTGTGCATATTATCTTTTAGCCAGCAGGTGGAACTTTAGACTCCTGCTGGGGAATAAAACTGTTTATGTGCTCTATAGCTTAAAGGGGCTGTAAAGGTACAGTTTTTTTTCCCTAAATAGCTTTCTTTACCTTAGTGCAGTCCTCTTTCACTTACCCCATCCTTCGATTTTGCTTTTAAATGTCCCTATTTCTTCTGAGAAATCCTCACTTCCTGTTTTTCTGTCTGTAACTCCACACAGTAATGCAAGGCTTTCTCCCTGGTGTGGAGTGTCGTCCTCACCCCCTCCCTTGGATTACCGGAGAGTCAGGACGTCCACTAACACACAGCTCCTTTCTCTATCTGCAACGTAGAGAGCATCCTGACTCTCATGTAGTCCAAGGGAGGGGGCGAGCACGACATTCCACACCAGGGAGAAAGCCTGGCATTACTGTGTAATGCACAGTTTAGGAGATATTCAGTATATGCTCTGCTACTGACGTCATCGGCACATACGCACTGAAGAAACGGCTCGCTGGAGCCATTTCTTTAGGACTTGTGCCGTGATTGGCTGGAGCCGTTAACCCATAAGTAAATCCGGTGGAAAATGTATGATGCATACTAGTTCATTATGCCTTTGTCTTCCAGGGTCTGTTTGTTTTGTTTTTTCTCTGAGGTTTACAACCTCTATTAACTCATTTATAGAGCATACAGTCTTCTTAAATGGAGTGGGCATAGACAGGGCTGTCTTAATGAGAGGGCCCACCTGGGCACTGCCCAGGGGCCCCAGCTGCATGGGGGGCCCCTGCGCTTTCCCCAAAGCAGGGTGTAGAGGGGTCAGAGTGCTGGGGAGATATTTGGGGTGTAGAGGGGTCAGAGTGCTGGGTGATATCTGGGGTGTAGAGGGGTCAGAGTGCTGGGGGGATATCTGGGGTGTAGAGGGGTCAGAATTCTGGGGGGATATCTGGGGTGTAGAGGGGTCAGAGTGCTGGGGGGATATCTGGGGTGTAGAGAGGTCAGAGTGCTGGGGGGATATCTGGGGTGTAGAGAGGTCAGAGTGCTGGGGGGATATCTGGGATGTAGAGGGGTCAGAGTGCTGGAGGATATCTGGGGTGTAGAGGGGTCAGAGTGCTGGGGGGGATATATAGGGTGTAGAGGGGTCAGAGTGCTGGGGGGATATCTGGGGTGTAGAGGGGTCAGAGTGTTGGGGGGATATCTGGGATGTAGAGGGGTCAGAGTGCTGGGGGGATATCTGGGGTGTAGAGGGGTCAGAGTGCTGGGGGGGATATATGGGGTGTAGAGGGGTCAGAGTGCTGGGTGGATATCTGGGGTGTAGAGAGTTAAGACTGCTGGGGGGATATCTGGGGTGTAGAGGGGTCAGAGTGCTGGGGGGATATCTGGGGTGTAGAGGGGTCAGAGTGCTGGGTGGATATCTGGGGTGTAGAGGGGTCAGAGTCCTGGGTGGATATCTGGGGTGTAGAGAGTTCAGACTGCTGCGGGGATATCTGGGTGTAGAGGGGTCAGAGTGCTGGGGGGATATCTGGGGTGTAGAGAGGTCAGGGTGCTGGGGGGATATCTGGGGTGTAGAGGGGTCAGAGTGCTGGGGGGATATCTGGGTGTAGAGGGGTCAGAGTGCTGGGGGGATATCTGGGGTGTAGAGGGGTCAGAGTGCTGGGGGGATATCTGGGTGTAGAGGGGTCAGAGTGCTGGGGGGATATCTGGGGTGTAGAGAGGTCAGGGTGCTGGGGGGATATCTGGGGTGTAGAGGGGTCAGAGTGCTGGGGGGATATCTGGTCTGTTTACCTGCGCTGTCTCCATTGTAGGGGCCCCAAAGCATTACTTTGCCCGGGGGCCCATGATGCTATTAAGAGAGCCCTGGGCATACAGCAACAATTATGTGAATAGATCTGCATTCTAAAGAGATTAAAAAAACAAAAAATTGTCACTGGTCTGCTTGCAGCAAACTGAAATCTGCCTAAAGCCTCATACACACGATTAGAATATCAGACGAATGATCGTCTAATTTTTTTTTTGGCATGCTAGTCTCGAAAATGAAGAGGTTATTAAACTTACGAAAACATTCGTACAGCAAAATACAACTTCATAAGTGATATAATGTGTTGTATTGTAATGTATTCTTTTTTTTCAAAGCATGCATAGTCTTGCTTACTATCTTTTCATGTATATCCCTTCAGATACTTTTGGATGAACAGTCATTATCAGATCTCTAAAGCTGTGTACTAATTATCAAATTATCGTACAATCGATTCAAAAGCGGTATTTTTCATCCTGATCGTGTGTACTAGGCATAATGATTGCTCTACTATAATCATTATATCTGCAATTTGCATTGTCTTAATGAACATGCCCACTATAAAGTGAATGCCATAATTTTGGAATAGATTTCATCTTTGATGTGCCTGATTATTTAAATACAGATTTAGTTAATCAGATGAGTTTCACACATTTCATGAAACCAGGCAATTAGGATTAATTATCTGCATCATTTTCTCATTTACATTGATTTGCTGAAAAATAATAGGGATGGACAAAAACGACTAGATTACCTTGATTCATGAGTTTGCTCTTCTGTTATTTTTTTGTGTTTTACCAATACTGCCGCGCAGCAGAAAAATGAAACATTTTCAAAATATATTTATTTTCCATTGATGAAATTAGAAGAAATGTAACATCACAGTATTGAACAGAAAACATGCTCTTAGCTTGAGCTTGGGCTGTCCTTATGCCGCGTACACACGGTCGTTTTTTGCGATGAAAAAAAAACGACGTTTTTTAAAACGTCATTTAAATTGATGGTGTGTGGGCAAAACGTCGTTTTTTGTCTTCAAAAAAACGACCAAAAAAAAATTCCAACATGCTTGAATTTTTTGTGTCGTTTTTCAAAACGTCGTTTTTTGTTTCACAAAAAGTCACCGTGTGTAGCAAAAACGTCGTTCGAAACGACGTTTTTCAACCCGCGCATGCCCAGAAGCTAGTTATGAAGCGAGCTTCAATGGAAAAGAGTGGTGAACGTAACCTCGCTTTTTGTGAAAAAACGATGGTGTGTATGCAAAATTGTCTTTGAAAAGTGACGTTTCAAAAACGTTGTTTTTTACTTCACAGAAAACGTCGTTTTTTTTTCATCGCAAAAAACGACCGTGTGTACGCGGCATAATATTCAGCCCACATGGTATGAATAGGATTTACCTGTTCAGCAAATTTGGTCCTGTAGCAGCTGCCTCGCTCATTACCTCCAGGGTAAGCAACAGCTTGCTTATCATCACCTTCAAGACGTTAAAAGCTTCTTCTGGAGATGTTGTCTTGAAGAAGTGTCCATAGAAGTGCTGGAGCTGTGACGAGAGTGACACAAATACCACACATTTTTCACAAAACCATTAAATCACGGTATTTACTCTGATTAATTGATGTTGTTCTCAGCCATTTATCACTGCAGAAAGCTGTCATTCACTCACATCTGTGTCTAGAAAACAGCATCATTTTCAACATTCACACCCGCAAGCGGCGTGCGGTCATGAACATTCACAAGAAAAATGCCAGTAATGCGATGCCTACAATACGTCAGGTGACATAGCTGCTCTACTGGGAACAAAAGATACAAATATCAAGACACTTGTAATGTCACTAGGTCTAAATTAGGGATAGGCAACCTTGGCTCCTTGGTGAAACTACAAATCCCATCATGCCTCTGCCTCTAGGAGGCATATCTGTGTAGCGCCCCTGTACTTTCAGTTCGGACGCTATTTGAATTTAGAGGGGAATGAGAGAGTTACCTTACTCTCATTCATGTTGATTTGTATAAATTATGTTTCTGCCTGGCTGGATTGCCTGTGTTCTCATTCTGTGTTCCAAAGATACATTTCCATCTTTGGTCGACAGGTGGCGCCAGAGGGGTCTGGGCGGAGACACCTTTCTCCAGCAGCCAATTAGAGGAGTGTTTCCCTCGTGGGGCATGCTGGCGGAGGGTATTTCTAGAGCAGACGCCATTTTGTGGGTCTTCGTCTTCTACCCGTTCCTGGTTCCGGGTGCGGCACCCACCTTTAGGGTGTGCGCACATCACATGCTCCGGTGATATGGCCTACCTGGCCGGGGCGCACGTGCTACGCAGAGTTCCTGACTCTGGGCCCTCATGGCCCGGACCAACCGAAGCTGAAAAAAGGGCCTCAGTGACTTACTGAGTCCCTAAATCTATGAGAGGATCCCAAGCGAATTTGTGGTGCTCGGTGGGGAAGTCGGCCTGAGGTGAGTCCGGAGGCAGGTGATCCTAATAGACTTAGACAGTGCACCGGGGATCCAAGTTGCCAGACACTGACGAATTACATGCTGTAATTTGTCAGTTAGTGTTTCCAAAAGAAACCAAAGATGCTACCTGAGGGAGATTCAGGCAAAGTTACTTATTGAGAAGGGATTGCTCCATTGAACTGCGTTTCAGAGTAGGGGGCCTTTGGCAGAGGTACCACTCCTAATTTACATTGAATCAAGTCTGTGGCAGAGGCTTGTCTACCTTCTCAGGGTTCTTAGTGATATTCCGGCTGTCAGTTCTGTGAGAGAGACTGTCCGGGTACACTACACCCACTCCGGCTGGAGTGGCGACGAAGCAAAAGAATACCATTGAAGCAGGACTGCTTTTACAAATAGTTGAGGCCTGAATCTGCAACTTTCTTTTCTTTTGTTCACCATCTTCTTTATGCACCTGAAGTTACCTGTTTGCGGTGTTGGGCAAGAAAATAAAAGCACAGAAAACGACGCCTTGCTGTTTGGACATTCCATCATTGCTCACATCTTCTATTCATCATCATACCCCTAGACATGCTACAGAGGTGACATGCCAATCCCAAATCTAACCAGCGGCTCCTCCGGGGTTAGCGCTACACCTGTGATTGTTAGGGTCTTGCAATGTCTCATGGGACTTGTAGTTTCAAAACAGCTGGAGGGCTGAGGTTGCCTACCCCTGTTTGCCTGAATTTTCACCTGAACCGGACCCAAAGATGCACAGCACCCTAATGCAATCCAAACCATGGCTGCCCGGACCTGTGTATACCAGCTACATTGAGAGCCGGTCACACTCACCTATCATGTGAATTGGATGCAAGGCAGATACAGCATGCCTAGTTTTCTGGCTGGACATCACCTAGCTCTTTTCTATTTCCCTTTTTCCCCCCATCTGCCCCCTTCCCTTTTTTGATTGGCTCGGGTCATCCGGCCAGACAGCTTATATACTCTTCTCCTCCCCTGGGGAGGCCAGCTCGACAAAGGAGGCGGGGCCTCTGAAACAAGTTGCCCCCACCTATTTGTTAGTCAAAGGAACCGGTCATGGTCTCCTGTTGGTGAAGTGAGAGACGTCGCCGATTCTCTTCCACGAGTGGATCCTTACTTACATATCACACTGACCTCTGAAGCAGTATACAGGTTATCTTCATGTACTGTAAGTGGATATTAAATAAAGTTTAGCTGTTTTATCTGTTATACTCAACTGGCGCCATGCTTTGTTCTTCTTTGCAGCTCTTTCCTATTAGCCTGACTGTCTCTGGCCTGCCCCTTTCATTCATTTCATTTCAGTTCTTTCAATCATGGAGGCTCAGAATCACATGTGGACATTAGCTTGGGCAGTTTCCAGGAAAATGGGGGATGCTCATTCCTCCAGAGTCACACAGATGCATCAAAGTATTTTGAAATTTGCATTGCTCCTCTCAAAAGTTAGTCCGTTTGCTTGCATCAGGGACAAAGATTGAGGCTTATTTTTTACACGCTTTTTTTATTGTTTTACTTTGCAATGAGAGAGAGGGAGCTAATATGCATCTTTCACCTCCATTCACAGAGACACAAGGGCAGGTTTCACAGTGACTGCTTAAACCAATGGCCATTACTTCATACTCATACTCTAATGCCGCGTACACACGGTTGTTTTTTGTGAAGAAATAAAACAACGTTTTAAAAAACGTTGTTTTATGTCTTCTGAAAAACGACCAAAAAAAAAATTCGAACATGCTTCAATTTTTTATGTCGTTTTTCAGAATGTCGTCTTTTGTTTCACAAAAAATGATTGTGTGTGGGCAAAACGACGTTTAAAACAACGTTTTTAAACCCGCGCATGCTCAGAAGCAAGTTATGAGACGGGAGCTTTAATGGAACAGAGTGCCGTCGAACGTGGTGTACGTAACCGCGCTTTGCAAGAGCATTTTCAGATAACGATGGTGTGTAGGCAACGTCGTTTTCTAAAATGAAGTTTGAAAAACTTTGTTTATTTTCACGAGAAAAAAAATACGTTTTTTACAAGACAAAAAACTACCGTGTGTACGCGGCATTAGACCTCTCTGCTGCCTTTGACACAGTTGAGCACCTGCTCCTCCTCAGTAAACTCCACTCCCTTGGCCTGATCCTGCTTTATCCTGGTTCTCCTCCTACCAATCTTAGCGCACTTTCAGTGTCACTTACAACTACATCTCCTCCGCTCCTCTTCATCTTCCTATTGGGGTACCCCAAGGCTCCGTCTTTGGGCCCCTCCTATTCTCACTCTATACCTCTTCCCTGGGCCAGTTGATAACCTCCCATGGCTGCCAATACCACCTCTACGCCAACGACACCCAGATCTATCTCTCCACTCCTCAACTCAGCACCTCAATCTCATCACGGATCTAAAAAATACTGAATGACATATCAAACTCAATCTTTCTAAAACTCCACACATGCCAGGATGCTGGGTGCAATCCTTGACTTGGACCTATCCTTCAGCCCCCACATCCAATTACTGTCTAAATCTTGCCGCCTTAACCATCTGCAACAGCTCCAGAATTCGACCCTTCGTGTCTAACGACATCACAAAGCAACTTATTCACTCCTTGATTATTTCCGGCCTTGACACACTGCAACTCTCTCCTTAATGGCCTACCCTTATGCAGGCTATGCCCCCTTCAGTTTATTATGAATGCTGCTGCTAGACTAATACACCTCACTAACCGATCCGTGACGGCTGCCCCTCTGTGCCAATTCCTTCACTGGCTTCCCCTACTCCATCGTAAAAAAAAAAATCTAAATACTAACCATAGCATACAATGCCAGCCACAACATCGCCCCCATCTACATCACCAACCTCATCTGCAGATATGGCCCAAATCGTCCCCTCTGCTCCTCCCAGGACCTCCTGTTCCCTAGATCCCTTGTTATCTCTTCCTATGTTCGCCTTCATTGCTTCTCCAGCGTCTCTGGAACTCCCTGCCCTGATATGTCTGATCAGCTCCTAACCTGTCCACCTTTAGAAGATCCCTGAAAACTAATTTATCCAGAGAAGCCTATCCTACACCCACCTAACAACTGTCCCTGAGCCACCCCATTAAATCATTCTCTGCAGCTATTACCTTTGTACCACCACCCCCTCCCTTTAGAATGTAAGCTTTACGAGCAGGGCCCTGCTGCACCTTCTGTATTGAACTGTACTGTAATTGTGGTGCCCCCCCCCCCCCCACATTGTAAAGCGCTGCATAAACTGTTGGCTCTATATAAAACCTGTATAATAATAATAAAAGCCTCTTATTGGTATCGGGTGACCCGGAATCATGAGTTTCGGATCCCGATCGTTATTGCGGGGCTTCCCTTACAGAAATATGCAAATATGCGGTTCCACAGGAAAAAAGCCCAGGCAAGTGAAGCCACATATTTGTGTTAAGTCATGTGAAGGGGTTTTATTAAAAAAAAAATCTTTAGCATGTTGATGAGGGGGAGGGAGGAACCAGGAAAGGCACAATACCATATTTGAATACAATGGTAACCCACACACTAATGGAATGAGCAATAAAAGAGTACATAGCACTTATCAATGACAGATCCGTTCAGATATGATGAATAAGCATACTAAGAAAAATAGAAACATATACATTAAAGCAGGTATAGGTATGTCAGAGTATCCTTCCCACCAGTTCTCATCTTACACCGCTCTGATCTTCCAATGAATGATCTAAGAGCGTAAACATTCTTAACATTTGTTTTGGATCAGCGATAACTCTTGTGCTTCTAGGCACAGAGCTGAATGCTTAATTAATTGGTTGACCAGTTAAAATTGTTAAGAGACTCATTTTACTTTATTCTGGCATCAAATTAAAGGAAACATTTTAGAATACTTCCCCAGCATATAAATTAATCAATCTACGCTATAAATCTAACAAATTAAAAATTGATTTCCTAACATAGTAGAAGCATGTAAGGTGCACAGTAGATCCAGTGGGGTCGTATTGTAGCAAATGTAACTTTCCAAAAGGGCTGATTCAATGTATATTCAAATACAGGTGATACCATTGGTGATTTATTTTCAGAAGAGTTATGATTGCTTTAGGTCCGTCATACTGACTCTGGCTTTACTAGTGTTTGGCAGAGTCATTTTAAATTGTATGTTTTAAAAAATGTTATCTTTTTTTTGGGGGGGGGGGGGTTGGACAATATCATTTATTTATTTATTTCATTGTGTACTGTCAATTTAAGTGTTCATTTTGCCTTTATATCCACTGCCTATTCTTTTCTCTTTCTGTAAAAAAATAAAATAAAAAATATGGCATAATGGAGCAACAAATGTGTTTATTTTTCTTTTTAGTGCAGGCATAGGAACATTATCCACACATGAGCCTTACCTTAGCTTTTTTTATAATGCCCTTTTTACATTGACATTTTATTTCTGTGCTCAGCTGCGTTGCATGGAAATGCAGGCACATATGGAGACATGCAGTGAAATGCAGACATGCTACAGATTTTGACACAGCAATCTTTGCCTTTTGCTGCCTGATTTCTAATGTGAACAGGGCACACGTTATCTGTGTGCCTTTGCGTAGACTGGGGTTTTAAGGGCCAGTTCACACCAGAATGCAATCTGCAGTGGGTGTCAATGTCCACTTATTGACACTTCAAATGCAGGTCGCAAATGCAGTGTATAATTAGTTGTACTACTATACCATGCGATCCGGTGGATGTGCATTTTATAAAGTAATGCATGGACTACCTTTGGTGTAGTACAGTGTGATTTCAACCCAATCAAATAAATGGGCTGAAATCGCACTGCACCCAGGTCTCATGTCAATGTATAGCAGTATCTCTTGCATGCTTTTGGACGTATGACACAGAGCAGAGCCGGCGTTTTGGCTAACTCCTACCTTTAAGGGCCCACTGTCTGTTTCCCAAATCCCCCTTAGAGGGAATCCACCTGGACAGACTACCAGGTCATCTTTGCTGACTTTTTGGGATCCAGCAGTAACAGTGATAACAATATACACCTGCCTCCTAGTGATGATTTTGATTAGGACAATCCTCCAATCTCTCATCTATGGATAAGGTCCCTAAATAGGCTGTTTTTCACTCTTTTTGGAGCCGGCTTTTTGCTCTGTTTTGTCTCCCTTATCCTCCTCTTCCCCATTCTTCTACTCTCCTCCCCCCCTTTTTTTCTTTCCCTTTTCACAGTGCACTGTTCCATGGACTGGGTGCCTTGTGTTTCCTGAATGTTCTTTTAACCATGTACCAATAGGATCCCCTGAAGAAGCTATTGGAGAAACACTTAGCAATCCATCGGCGCTGATACTGTGATTCTGGTAGTTTGGCCTCCAGTCAGAAGGGATCTTCTCGGACTACAGTGATACCAGTCTATGGGCCATCTAGGCGGTTTTTCATATTCAGCCTCCCCATACTGTATACTAATGGGATAGTGTACTAAGACATGTCTATTTACTCTTTTTTTATCATAAGTTTTCATGTGATCATATACATTTTGTTATTTTATCATAATGTGAGGCCATCTTCTTTCCTATTGGGATTATAGTGGCAACCTTAAAAAGAACATTTTCAATGTGTTTCCTATTTTTTTGGCGTTTATATTAGGGCTGGGGAAATTAAAGATTAATTCATTGATTAATCTTAAATTTTTTTTGATCGATCAAAAATCTTGACGTCACCGGATAGCCTGTACAGTGAGACTTACCCTGCTGGATGCGAGTAAACTGCACCCATTGGATTGAGGTACCTTTGCATCTGTGGAGCAGGAGGATGCATCAGGCTCCATCAGGGAAAGGGGGCAAAAATAACCATCTTTTTCCTGTCCTAAGCAGTTTTGTGCAGACAATTCTTTGTGTATCGGCAACATCTTTTCCGTGCAAAAGACTGTTCAGTACTTCAGGGTATATTGTCAATAAAATGCGATGATGTCTGCTTCCAGAAAATGTCTGCGTGACTGGCTAAAGTGATGCCTATTTGCCTACTATAAAGTGACTGACAGTCAATATACTAGATACGTTTTATAATTAAAGTTAAACTAACTTTCTACGTTTTTCTTAAAGTTTAATGAGAAAAAATTATTTACGTCAGTGCTACAGTTTGAACTTAAAATGTAGTTGTGTAAACTGTGAAGTTAAGTCATGGATTGTGGAAACTAAGTGGTATCGGGTGATTGTATATAGTGTACACCACATTTACCACTGACTAATGCAGAGCTGCAATGCAAGGAGATCAGCTAAAAGTAGTTGGATCTGTATGTGCGTTATAATTAATCAAAACTAGTCGATTAATTGATTTAAAAAAAAATCGATTAATGGAACACGAAAATTTTAATCAGTAACAGCCCTAGTTCATATACATTATTGGATGTGGTGCCACTCTCTGCAGTACATGTCTCGTACCTTTTTCAGTGCAGGAAAATTACACTTTCTGCAGAAGTATGATTGAGTCCTTAGTAGCAAGTCAGCAATGGCTGCTCCCGAATTTCTGTACTTCCAGATTCTCTTTAAAGGTGTCATTCTACAAAAGCTAAATAAGCAATTACGCTTAAGTGGCCTTTTCCTAGGGGACTTCAGTAGAGTTATAATTAAACAATTAACAGGCCTAGTGCTAGTGCTATTGAAACAGCTTTGGTTGCATAATGTGCAGTTTACCTCTAGCAATGTATAACCCTGGCCTTAAGACTAGGATACGTTGATTCAAACAAATCAACCTACATGTATGAACTAGACTAAGCATGATGCTACAGTGCTTAGTGTTGCTGCCTGGCAGCACTGAAATTCTGGGCTTATATCACAGTAAGCCTCTATCTGTATGTTAAATGTTCTCTGCTTGTGTGCATGGGCTCTTTTAGCTGCTCAGGGTCGTCTAACAGGAAAATATATTGATAGATCATTTAGCGTTAAATCAGACTGGTTCTAGTGTGCGTTCAGCTTTGTGGGACTGTGAATGAGACTTCGCAGTGCATGCTTTACTGGTTAAATTGTTCAATAAATATCCAATTACTCTTAAAATACTGGTAATAATCTCTATTTACAGGAAAAATAAAGATTAAAGCTGAGTTTCACTCCAAAGAGTAAGCTCCACTTTTCTGTCTCGAAAACCCCCCCTTCTCCGCTGCCAAATTTGGCACCTCTTGGGGGAGGGGGAGTGGGTGCCTGGTTTTGACAGGTACCTGCTCCCACTTCCAGTTCAGTTCACCACGGCAAAGTGAGCCGGAAGTAGGGCCCCCTCCTCCTTCTCCCCCATAGCCAGCCCATTAAGAAAGTGCAGTGTGATTCGCGTGCGCAGCAGGAGACCAGCTGTAAAGACGCAAGGCGATTCAAGAATCACCCCGGGTGAGGACACCGCTGGATGCTTGGACAGGCAAGCTCTCCAATAGTAAATATTTTTTTAAATATTTTTTTAGGGGGGGACTCCTCTTTAGAGCAAAACTTTTTTTTTTTTCATTTTGGTTAGCGTAATGCCCTGTATACACCCGACGGGTTTTTCCGATGGAATTCTCAAGCTGTCTAGCATACACAAAGACCGATTAAATTCCGACCGTCAAAAACGCGGTGACGTACAACACTACGATGAGCTTAGAAAAATGAAGTTCAATGCTTCCAGGCATGCGTTGAATTGTTTCCAAGCATGCATGTTTTTTTCTCCATACAGACAAATGGAATTTCCGAATAAATTTTTTTTGTCTGAAAAAAAGAGAACATGTTCTCTTTCTAAGTCCATCGGAATTTCCGATGGAAAAAGTCAGATGAGGCATACACACGGTCTGAATATCCGATGAAAAAATTCCGTCTGACTTTTTCCATCGGAAATTCCGACCATGTGTATGCGGCATTAGGAGGTGTTGTAGCCCATGTAACTTTTTTATTTTTACCATGTTTGCCCATTGGGGAGTTTTTTCAGAGTTGGGTCTGACATTTGCAGTCGGTATATCTCTTTTGCCACTGGCCATCACTGACCAGCTATTTCTATTCACCTCGTTTTGTTTTTTTGGCCCATTAATTCCATGTTGTTCTATGATTACACACCTATCATCTGGTTATCAGTTTATCATTAATAAAATTCCTTTTATTTTTAACAGGACCTCTTGTCCTCACAATCTGTGATGACAGTGCTAATTGATCTGGATTCAGAGGTTTTTGGCCCGCGTCATGTCCGGGAGTTGCGACGCACACTGCAGGGTCTCCTCCTCTCTTCCCCTCTGGGAGTGGGTGGATGCTTCCGCACTGTGCGTCGACGTCACGTAACACGTAGCGTGCGCGCGGCGTCTCTTTGAGCATCATCACGCCGTTAGTGCACAACCACCGGCGGCTCGTGGGGGTTCTTTCTGGCGCCAAACACTGTGTGGTTTTCCGACCTGGTGCAGGCACCCAGGCCCGTCGCTACAGGACAGGCAAAACAAACAATTGCTTGGGGCCCAAATGCGAATTATATACATATTTGCATTTTTTACAGAAATCCTTTATGATGTCCCCACTTATTATTTCCTAAAATACTTGAGATACCACCACCTCTGTGTTCTCCTTTGGTGCGGACATCTGGGACCCTCTTTACGTCTTATGCCTCCACAGCTCCCGGCAAAGATTGCCCCTAGGGGAGTCTCCAGCTCTCAAATGCTGCACTGTCACATGGTTATTGTGAGTATTCCCTTAACAAGGGTGTTTTTTTCATCTTCAATCCTTTTTACGGATATATATTTATTTTTGATCCCTTTCTCATGGTAGTGACCTAGAAACCTATATGTTTTATTTCAGACAACAATGACATTGCTGCTCATGACGAGTGAATATAAACACTTCACGAAACATGTAGAGTCTTTGTACATGCAATGTTTACACCGACTGTGCCATCAACATGATTCATATATACAGTTCTATATGATCACAAGTTTTAATGAGTTTTTGCAACAGGAAGTTCTCAGGTTGTGTAAGCTTGATCCCTTTCCACTGTCATGTATTATCATGTTCCTTTTTGTATATAGATGAATTATACCGTGACATTATTTATTGAATTGTATGAACTTGTATGGTATGCAATAAATGTACCTTGTCTTGACCCTTCACTGATGACTGCTTGCTTCATCTAAAGTCCCGCTCCCTCCTCTTATTGTCCATAGATAAAACAGGACGTCAGAAGAAATCCATCCAAAATGAGAGAATCTCTGGTTGTCTTCAGAACCAGGGTCCCCATTGGAAGATTTCCCCTCTATTCCTGTTTTTGGTGAAAACCCCAAATTTAGTATTTTCTTTCCTTTTTCACTCTTGGTGATAAAAGTAAATAGGAGGACAAATCGAGAGGGTGACATAGAGAGCAATACAAAATGACAAGTGTTCTAACCCCTCTCCACTCTATCCAAAACCAAAAAAACTAAAAATAAATTGCCTTTAATGATCTAAAATGACTGCATTGCTTTTAATATCAGTAACTAGTTTGGTGTGCCTGCCAAACTTCCATAGAATGAATTCTTGATGTCAGATTCTCTGTTTTGAGAGATCATTGCTACTTTTCTATGATTCTGTTTGTACTTACACAATTAAAGGAAAAATTAACAGGAGAGGTGAAAAAAGAAAGAAAAGAAAATGAAAAGGACGGTGAGGGAAAAGAAGATAAATACACGCTTTGTATGTCTAAGTGGTGAAATGCAGAAGCTGTCATAGTGCTGACAGCACCTCAAAGATCTAATAAGAAAATTGGAACACATTTAGAAACCTAATACTCAGTCATCAGCTTCTTTATAGAGAATGTTGTCTGTCATCTAGTCAGAATTATCTTGTCTCATGTATAGTGTGGTAGCGTAGATTAACTTTTTATCGTTTTTGTACCGTGATAAATGTATCAAATTATACTTTACACAAGGACTTTTACTGACCCTCAACAGCTTATTGTTGCAGTATTTAATTTACTAATCTGATGGGGACACCTTGTGGTCAAACATTTTATTTTTCCCCAGGAAAACATTACTCAAGACCAGTAGATAGGAACCTGTGTGTTTGTTGGGTCTAACACAAATGACCATTTTATCATTTTATCATTATGCAGTGTTCTATAGGCACATCACATGACAGTCAGAAAACAAATGTGAACCATGGTACAAGACTATTAAAATAATTCAGGGAAACTCTATAAAGCTTTATCGTTATTAGCACACAACTGGGTGGGCATTGGGCACGCCCACCCCCCCTATCCGGCGCCCTTATGTAGATCAGGGGGATGGGCTGTCATTGATGCACGTCATTGCCTGCCAGCCAATAAAGATGGCCACAGCCTGACAGAAGAAGCCATGTAGAAGATGCCGATGTTGACATGGCACAAAGAACCACTGAAGCATAGGTAAGTATTTTGGAGTTTAGCTCTGCTTTAAGTTTAGGTTCACATCTATGCAGGCTGTGCTTGATACGTTTGCGCTGTGCGCATCAGCTGCACGTTCTGTCTAAAATTAGACAATATAAAAGCTTGCTTTAAATTAGACAATCTGTCTACATGTCAGCTAAAGCAACACTGTTAGGGATGAACTGAGCAGCCACACTTGCAGGACAACAATCTGCATGCCAACATGCCAGGGGCATCCTTGCTCATAGCTATACTATTGACTTTAGATGAGCGCAGAAGGAGGAGGGCACGGAGGAGGGCACAAAGGAGGGCACGGGAGAGGATATACCACACACGCATAGACATCTTTGGCATGAGTGATTCTGAGGTTATCGCATCTTCAGATTCACCCCTCATGCCATCATGGAATTAACCACAACCCTGCAGGAGGACATCACCAGCCCAACACACCGCTCACATGCAGTGCAGCCACTGGTCAAGGTCCTGGCAACACTCCATTTCCTTGCCAGTGGCTCTTTTCACCCTAATGGGTAAATATATATTTTAGATACATTTTTTCTGTTGAGTATATATTTTATATTAGTTAATATAATAAATATAACATTTTATTTTTTATATCTAATATATATTTAATATTTTAAATATTATTATAATTATATTATTTATTATTATTATATACATTTTTATATATATATATAGTAGTTCAACTTCCAGTTCCTCTCTAACATCTCTCAAAAACACACAATCCAAAAAAAACAACGACACAACACAAACCTACAAACAGCAACAGACAACGGCACAGAAGCACCTTTCTTCAGGGAGGGAAACAAATGGTTGTACTTTTGCAATGGAAGGGCTTATGTCTGGGCCTATTTATGCCCTGGGCATAGCTCACTAAGTATGCCGGGCCTAGTTCTTATCTCACTGATTACACCAGGCCGAGTTGTGAGCATGCTCAGAGAGGTGCTGACCATAGTCTGCTTCATGCGCGCATGTGCAATCCGGCCGGCCCTTCATTTGCATGGGGTCACGGCTCATTTCAATGGAACACGCACACGTCCTTCCCAATTTGAATTACACCGCCTTACACCTCGGAATTTACCTTACACCGGCGCAAATTTGTGCGCAAATACTACGAGGATATGGTACTTGCGCCTCTACATTGCGCCGGTCTAACGTAAAGGAGGTGCGCTACGCCAGTCAATATATGCGCCAATGTACGTGAATCTGGCCCATTATACCTAGATCGGAGTTGCGGTGTATCAGACTGACACACTGCAACAAGGATTGCCGCGATTTGTGCCCTCGGGAGGGCGCAGCAGATTGTTATCCCTACCATGTCATATGACGTCTGGTCAGGATAACACAACCACTTTTCTGACGTCATTTTGCTATATGGTGGGCGACAAGTGGTTAAACACTGTAAACCCATTGTATATAGCTGCCTGCTAAGGAGCGGCCGACATGTACTTAACCACTTGCTGCACAACCGCCGACAATATATGGTGGCAGGTCAGATCTATTGCGCGAATCACTGTATTGGTACGGCAGTTCATTAAGAGATATAGTGGGCGACAGGGCCAATGAGCGTGGCCTATGTATGCCGGTCAGCCGCGATCGCTCCACAGAGAGGCAGAACGGAGATCTGTCAATGTGAACAAACAGATTCCCGTTCTGTCAGAGGAGTACAGTGTGATCATCTGTTCCTAGTGTAAAAATATGTAGTAGAATACATATTGCCCTAAACTGATAAAGAATTTTTTTTTTTCTTTTTTTTTGGGGATATTTATTATAGAAAAAATTACAAACAGCATATATTTTTTAATTGTTTTTTTTTTACAGAGCAAAAAATAAAAGCCACAGAAGTGATCAAATCCTATGAAAAGAAAGCTCTATTTGTGGGGAAAAAATTCAATTTTGTTTGGGTACAGCATCGCACGACCACGCAATTGTCAGTTAACCACTTGTTGACTGCCGCACGCCGATTTACATCGGCAGAATGGCAGGGGCAGTACCTGTACGTCCCTTTGAATTTTCCCCCGAGTCTGGTATGGATTTGGAGGGGACCCCCCCCCCATGCCAATTTTTTTTTACAAAAAAACAAACAAACACTTAACCAAGCATGCTGTCTGGCAGGTCAGGAAAGGAAGGAGAGATGCAACCCCCCCCCCCACCACCACCACCACCCCCCCAAAGCACCTTGTTCCTATGTTTATGGGGACAAGGACCTCTTCCCCACAACCCTGGCCAGTGGTTGTAGGGGTGCCTCTTTAAAAAAGCAGTGTGGCGAGTAAGCAATCACCCAGAGAACCTGCCCCTTATAACAGGATGTGATGTAAAAAAAAATGGTGTGGGGGGGGGGTCACCTCCAAAGCCATACCAGACCCAAAAGAAGCTTGTTATTGATTGGGGGGGGGCATGCCATTTTTTTAATAATTTTTGTTTGGTCAGCAATTTTTTTTACATTCAGCTGTCAGCGGATAACCCTGCTGACAGCTGATGACTCGGTTGTTAAGAACGTATCGGCCAGTTTCCTGGCCTGCTCCTTAGCAACCAGCTCTAAACACACAAAATGCATTAGAAATTGCAACACTTGCGTTTCTGGTGTGACTCCATTAAAGTCTATTACACACACAAAACATGGGAAAAAAGTCTCCAACCCTTCCAAAAAAAGCTGAACTTTCTTTAAAAAATAGTTTTTATCTTTTTCCTGTTTTGCCTAACATTGGATTGTCATGCCGCGTACACACGGTCGTTTTTTGTGATGAAATAAAACGTTTTAAAAAACGGCATTTAAAATGATTGTGTGTGGGCAAAACGTCGTCTTATGTCTTCTGAAAAGCGACAAAAAAAAAAAATTCGAACACGCTTCAATTTTTTATGTCGTTTTTCAGAATGTCGTTTTTTGTGTCATAAAAAATGATCGTGTGTGGGCAAAACGACGTTTAAAACTACGTTTTTAAACCCGTGCATGCTCAGAAGCAAGTTATGACGCGAGCTTGAATGGAACAGAGTGCCGTCATACGTGGTGTACGTAACCGAGGTTTGCAAGAGCATTTTCAGAAAACGATGGTGTGTAGGCAACGTCGTTTTTAAAATGAAGTTTGAAAAACTTTGTTTTTTTTTCATGAGAAAAAACAACGTTTTTTTACAAGACAAAAAACGACAGTTTGTATAGTCTAGGCATTAGTATAGTGGCTCTGACCTGACCTGTCAGTTGTTTTTTTGGTCAAATTTTTTTGGAAAAAAATAGCAGTGTGTATGAGGCTTTACGCTCATGTCGTGCTATCAATTATTTTGAAGGTCACCCCAATGCATTACTAATGCATTACTACAAAGCAGATCCAACATATGAGTTTCAAAGCACCGCAATCCACTGTAATGTACTAACATGTGTTAGGGTGCGCTGCAGTGGGAAAAATGCTGCATGCCCATTTTTTGGTCTGTTCTTGTATACTGACCTCCTTCTCAAAATGAATTGAATGCCTTAATGCAATGCACGTTAACATGCAACACCATGCACGTTAACATTTATGTGTAAACAGAACGCACAGGGATGGAGAAGTGCAAATGGGCCCTATAGATTAACGGAGGTTCATTTTTTGGGTTCCAACTTCTTTAAAGGAACGTATCACTTTTTATAATGATCTAAAGGTCAAACTCTGCCCTACTCAAAGCTGGCGATTTGGACTTGTATAAAATCATATCACATAACATCAGTTGTTGGGAAAAATTTGGGATTTTGTCTGTCATTGACAATGACAAAATATGACCCTACCACAGCCCAAAAAAAACTGGGCACTATTTAAATACATAAAAAATACACTACAGTAGTGCCATTCAATTAAAAGGTCTCTGTGTAAGTAGAGTATTGCTAAAAGATCTCACCGCCACCTACTGGGAAAATACCGCACCGCAGCCTCGTTTTTTTTTCCAAAAGAAATGGCGGTTCCACAAGTGGCACTAAAAATTGCATACAGAATACAACACAGAATCACAGGCAGAGTTGTACCAATCATCATCTAGTAAAAGAAGATATACCTTCATTGTTGTAAATGGCTTGTTGGGTTGGTCCTGGACCATTGCAGTGGAATGAATAAATGCACGTAGTGGTGAATATGATGTGATTAGTACAAATACCCTGACAAGCGGAGAGGCTGGTGATGGTTTGTGATGGTGAGATGATACATTTCTGTAATAAATAAATATGTAAAATAAAATAAAAAATCAGCACATATCACTATTTTATATAAATATATTTTAAAACATTGATAATAACTTAAATAGGGACGAGGGAAGGGCACCAAGAAACCATATATTGTAGTTAGTTAATTTGACTATCCATCCATGCTTGTGAGTGTACATCTATATGTTGTTTATGTAATTACTCAATTACTAGTTACACTATACAGTTGCTTGGCACCCCTCTCTGCTCCCGTCTTGTCTTTGTGGCTTCCATGTTTCTAGTATGTATTGAGGAAACAGCCTTGCTCCAATTCTTGTAGCAATTGATGTCTAGGATTCATTTTATTTACTCCTTATCAATTGGTTACTTTGTAGCATTTATGTATTTTAAACCAAATCTTTTTACCAGTTTTGATACATTCGTTTTGAGACTTACAAAGTAACACTTCTACAGGTTGCTTGAGGCTTATGTTGACTTAGTTTGCTTGGGAGTTTATGACAATTTGAAGTAGATTGAGTGCCACAGGCAATTTTTCTTCCTCCCTTTTCTTTGATAAAAATAATTTCCATATCAAATCCATGCTGCACTATTACACCAATAAGACCTTGCTGGAAACTGCAGGCTACCTTTTTAAAAAAACCTGTACACCTTGGCAGACATGATGTACTGCTGGGAGCAGTATTGATTCTTTCCCTCGATTCTACCAAAGTCCAGATGCTTTAGTTATTGAGAAAACAATCAATACTAAAGGAAATTTTTGCAACTTTTTGCTAAATATTAGATTTATTGCTATTTCTCAACCTTAGGAAGGACATATTTATGGTGATTTGTGATTGTTTGCAATTGTCCGTTCTAGATCGATCCCCACAACACACCCAAATTTGTTTGTGATTGCATATAGGATCCATAGCACGTTACGCCGACATAAGAGCAAATGTGCGCCGGCGTATGTGTCCGGCAGACCCACAAACCAACATGCGCCTAAAAACAGGCTACACCCCCACCGACGTAGCTTGCACACGCCGGCGTAGGGTGGGCGCACATATGGGCTGGACGCATGGTGCTGCTCCCATTGATTAGCCATTCAAACATGCAAATGAGGGAAATACCGCGATTCACGAACGTGCGTGTGCCCGGCGCATGGTACGCGAGATGCGTGTTGCCGGGGTAAAGTTATTCACCATAAATGAGGTGCAACCCAGCAACAGACATGCACAGGTCTGCACCAGGGAGCACAAGCCTGCGTATTGTGCGTTGGACATGTGTCTGCCTGGGCGTACGTTATGTTCACGGCGTACGCGGTGATCCAGCGTAGCTTAGGCAGTTGTCCTGGCGTGGTTGTGAGCAGGCACAGGTGGTTGTGAGCATGCACAGTTCGTGATACGCCGGGCGTAGAAATCTGCGCCATTCCGGCGTACCTGTCTGGCGCTTGGCCCATCATTTGCATGGGGTCACGCCCACTTCCACCTACGCCGGCGTGCGCCTTCGAAACCCACGCCACGCTGGCGCAGCATTGGGAGCACTGGCTTGCTGAATGCAATGCTTGCCTCTCCACACTACATTGGCGCGCCGTATGGTGTGTGCTCTACGGCAGCGTAATGTGCACCTTGCTCTCTGTGAATCTGGGCCATTGGTCATAAATCTAAACCAGGGGTCTCCAAATCTTCTAAACAAATTTGCCAGTTTACTGTCCTGAACACTTTAGGGGGCTGGACTATGGACATGGGGGGTAGAAAAGATCGCAAATTTCAGTGGAAAAAGATAATACCAGGGGCGGACTGACCATTCAGGTGCTCGGGCACTGCCCGAGGGCCCCATGCCACTAGGGGGCCCCATCAGGGTTGCCAGCCTCAGTAAAACCAGGGACAGTATGTAAAAATCTGTGTTTTTTTTTTACATCTGTCCCTGAAATGTCCCTTACCGACATCCTTTTGGTCTAAAAATCCCAAGATTATAGCTTCCCTGCCTCTCCAGTACCTTTTCAGTGTGTGTATACAGTGCAGAAAATAAGTATTTGAACACCCTGCTATTTTGCAAGTTCTCCCACTTGGAAATCATGGAGGGGTCTGAAATTGTTATCGTAGGTGCATGTCCACTGTGAGAGACATAATCAAAAAAAAAATTCCAGAAATCACAATGTATTATTTTTTAAACTATTTATTTGTATGATACAGCTGCAAAGAAGTATTTGAACACCTGAGAAAATCAATGTTAATATTTGGTACAGTAGCCTTTGTTTGCAATTACAGAGGTCAAACGTTTCTTGTAGTTTTTCACCAGGTTTGCACACACTGGAGGAGGGATTTTGGCCCACTCCTCCACACAGATCTTCTCTAGATCAGTCAGGTTTCTGGGCTGTCGCTGAGAAACACAGAGTTTGAGCTCCCTCCAAAGATTCTCTATTGGGTTTAGGTCTGGAGACTGGCTAGGCCACGCCAGAACCTTGATATGCTTCTTACAGAGCCACTCCTTGGTTATCCTGGCTGTGTGCTTCGGGTCATTGTCATGTTGGAAGACCCAGCCTCGACCCATCTTCAAAGCTCTAACTGAGGGAAGGAGGTTGTTGCCCAAAATCTCGCAATACATGGCCCCGGTCATCCTCTCCTTAATACAGTGCAGTCTACCTGTCCCATGTGCAGAAAAACACCCCCAAAGCATGATGCTACCACCCCCATGCTTCACAGTAGGGATGGTGTTCTTGGGATGGTACTCATCATTCTTCTTCCTCCAAACACGGTTAGTGGAATTATGACCAAAAAGTTCTATTTTAGTCTCATCTGACCACATGACTTTCTCCCATGACTCCTCTGGATCATCCAAATGGTCATTGGCAAACTTAAGACGGGCCTTGACATGTGCTGGTTTAAGCAGGGGAACCCTCCGTGCCATGCATGATTTCAAACCATGACGTCTTAGTGTATTACCAACAGTAACCTTGGAAACGGTGGTCCCAGCTCTTTTCAGGTCATTGACCAGCTCCTCCCGTGTAGTCCTGGGCTGATTTCTCACCTTTCTTAGGATCATTGAGACCCCACGAGGTGAGATTTTGCATGGAGCCCCAGTCCAAGGGAGATTGACAGTCATGTTTAGCTTCTTCCATTTTCTAATGATTGCTCCAACAGTGGACCTTTTTTCACCAAGCTGCTTGGCAATTTCCCCGTAGCACTTTCCAGCCTTGTGGAGGTGTACAATTTTGTCTCTAGTGTCTTTGGACAGCTCTTTGGTCTTGGCCATGTTAGTAGTTGGATTCTTACTGATTGTATGGGGTGGACAGGTGTCTTTATGCAGCTAATGACCTCAAACAGGTGCATCTAATTTAGGATAATAAATGGAGTGGAGATGGACATTTTAAAGGCAGACTAACGGGTCTTTGAGGGTCAGAATTCTAGCTGATAGACAGGTGTTCAAATACTTCTTTGCAGCTGTATCATACAAATAAATAGTTAAAAAAATCATACATTGTGATTTCTGGATTTTTTTTTTGGATTATGTCTCTCACAGTGGACATGCACCTACGATGACAATTTTAGACCCCTCCATGATTTATAAGTGAGAGAACTTGCAAAATAGCAGGGTGTTCAAATACTTCTGCACTGTATGTATATTTTGTGTGTTTGTATGCTGTTTGTATACTGTGTATGCATACTGTATGTGTGTGTGTATACTATGTGGCCCCATAATCTATTGCCTGGGGGCCCCATAATCTCCTATTGCCTGAGGGCTCCATAATCTCCTATTGCCCAGGGGCCCCATAATCTACTATTTCCTGGGGGCCCCATAAGTTGTCAGTCGGCCCCTGAATAATACCCCATAGTTTGTTTCAGTGGAAGTAATTGCGCCCCATCTTTGGTGTCAGTGGGAGGCATTATGCCCCATCGATAATGTCATTGGGCCTCATTGTTGGTGTCATTGGAAGGAATTGTGCCCCATCACTGGTGTTACTGGGAGGAATTATGACTCCCATTGGTGTCAGTGGGGATTTATGCCTCATGGTTAATATCAGTGGTTAAAATAGTGCCCCAAGGGCCGAATAAATGCAAGCAAAGGGCCGCATCTGGCCCCCAGGAGACCACTGATCTAAACAATCAAATAAAAAGATCCTTTCATCAATCTATATTAAGATTGGTTGCATATAATACACGTGTAGATATGTGATCAATCAGTGATCATCAAAATTCTAAGTCCACCTACAGCTCTCTAAATTGATAAAGGGTCTTTTGTTTGTGGTTGATGACAACATATGATTGTTACCACCATGAGGCCTATGTCATTCTAGTGATTCTGTCACTGATGACAACATCACTTTTTCCTATGGCATCACTTGCTGTCACGATGAGGTTGAAAGTTTCATTGACATAGCCCTAAACCATTAACATGGCCCTAAAGATGGCCATTACCATCCATTATTATGCATGTTCGGACACACCAATTGTGCATGTGTAGGGCAATACAAGGCAAAGGGGAAGGACAGGACTCCTTAAAATGAATCTCTGCTTTGTCCATATTTTCTGCAGCTATTTCATTTGCATTATTTCCCACTAGAGCATGCGCAGTGTACATTACAACCAAGGCATTGGATTTTAACCACTTCAGCCCCGGAAGGATTTACCCCCTTCCTGACCAGAGCACTTTTTGTGATTCGGCACTGCGTCGCTTTAACTGACAATTGCACGGTCGTGCGATGTGGCTCCCAAACAAAATTGGCGTCCTTTTTTTTCCCACAAATAGAGCTTTCTTTTGGTGGTATTTGATCATCTCTGCGGTTTTTATTTTGTGCGCTATAAACAAAAATAGAGCCACTATTTTGAAAAAAATGCAATATTTTTTACATTTTGCTATAAAAAATATCCCCAAAAATTATCTAAAATTTTTTTTCTTTTCCTCAGTTTAGGCCGATACGTATTCTTCTAATAATTAGCGTTTATTGATTGGTTTG
This sequence comes from Rana kukunoris, assembly GCA_029574335.1. Taxonomy (NCBI): domain Eukaryota; kingdom Metazoa; phylum Chordata; class Amphibia; order Anura; family Ranidae; genus Rana; species Rana kukunoris. The sequence continues at coordinate 175,915,300 of CM056051.1, forward strand.
CGCAAAATTTATAGCGTTTACAAAAAAGGGGGTAGTTTTATGGCATTTTTATTAATATTTTTTTTTTACTAGTAATGGCGGCAATCAGCGTTTTTTTTCGGTACTGCGATATTAAGGCGGACACATCGGACAATTTTGACACATTTTTTGGACCATTGGCATTTTTATAGCGCGCGCCCCCTAGCGGCCGCAAAAGATAGGAAAAGATTGGACGTAGAGCTACGTGCTCTCGCGTAGCAGTGCCGACCTAATATGACGGCGGCTGGTCGGCAAGTAGTTAAAGGAGACGCTTTTTTGGCCATACTTCTCATGTGGGACACAGGAGTGGACTTAGTTCTGCACTGCTTTGATTCAGCCAACAGCGAGCTAAAGTCAGCTCTCAACCAATAGGTGATCCAGGCTCTTCAGTTGGCTCAGCCTCTCATCACACTGCAAAGAGCCTGAGCCAGGTGTTCTTGCCCCTCCACAGCTTAGCATTCCAGTGAGCGCTGAAAGGGCAGAGCAAAGGACTGGTGACTGACAATTCACCAGCTCTCTGCTCACCAAAGATTGAAAAACTGAGTGATCAGCAGGCTTTGATCACTCAGTTTTCAGTATAGGGCCAGTGGGGGACAGATGCAGCATTGGACTGTTGGTGCAATCAACTGGGTGCGTATGTATGTATGTTTGTAAGCCCACAATTCTCTTTTGAAGTGATTGTAAAGTCTTGTTTTTTTGTTTGTTTTTTAAATAACAAACATGTTATACTTCCTCCTCTGTGCAGTAGTTTTGCACAGGGCAACCCAGATCCTCCTCTTCTCTGGTTCCTTGCCGATGCTCCTGGCCCCTCCCTCCTGTCGAGTGCCCCCCCCCCCCCCCCACAGCAAGCAGCTTGCTATAGGGGCACTCAAGCTGAGCTGTAGCTCTGTGTGTCCATTTAGACACAGAGCTGCTTTTTGACACAGCTCCCTCTCTTTCCTGATTGGCTAACAAATTTAGACTTTCAGTCGCAGGGGCCAATGGTGCCACTGCTGTATCTCAGCTTTTGTCATTGTTCCCAGGAGACATTGCGGAGGTCTGCCGCAAGTTATCGCGGGATTTAGAAAGAAGCAAGTTCTTTCTAAATCCCGCGATAACTCGCGGCAGACCTCCGCAATGTCTCCTGGGAACAATGACAAAATCTCCCAGGAGACATTGCGGCATCGAGGAAGTGACGGAATACCCGCACACTACCTGATGAATCCATATACAGGAAGCGGCCAGTAACATAAAGGATTACTAATGTTCGCCTGCCCCTGACAGTGACTCGAGCTAGCCATCGCCGCTTAGTGAAGGATTGGTTCGGGCGGCTCGGCTGCTCTAGTCCTGAAAAGGGAACTGAGTTCCTGCTGTGAAAAAAGTGCAGGAACTCTGTTCCCACACGTTCCCGCAGGACTTGAGCCCTGAGTCCTGGTATTCCTGAAGTGAGTGAGTGAGTGAGTGAGTGAGTGAAAAACTTATAGAGCGCAACACCTGCGAACTGAATCGCCTCTGGGCGCGATTTCCATTCCTTGGATAACGGAATACTCTGCCTTCAGAAGAGATGAGTTTTAATCATTCTCCTAAAGGCCAAGTGGTCCGACTCCAGTCGGATGGTGGTTGGTAGTGCATTCCACAGTCGCGGTCCTTGGACAGCAAATCTCCGATCTCCTTTGGACTTGTACCTTGCCTTTGGGATGTGCAGTAGGTTTTGATTTGTGGACCACAGAGTGCGATTGGGGTTATGGGCTTTTATTTTTTCGCATAGATATTGGGGAGCGTTTCCTTGAATACACTTATGTGTAAGGCAGAGTGCCTTAAAAGTGATTCTGTCCTTCACTGGTAGCCAGTGAAGAGATCTTAGCGAAAGGGAGATTGATTCCCATGGTTTTTTACCAGTCACTAATCGAGCAGCCGTATTTTGAACGACGTAGACGAGTGATTTGGTATTTGGGAAGTCCTAGATAGAGGGCATTTGCATAGTGGAGTCTGGAATTGACGATTGTTCCCACCACGACTGCAATCTCCTCTTTAGGAATAAAAGGGGTGAGTCGGCGTAACTGGCGCAGCAGATGGTGGAATCCGCTGACTACCGCCCCTAGTTGTGCATCCATTGTCATGTGGGAGTCAAAAATGACTCCGAGACTTTTGACTTTGGTGCTCGGGGCGATAATTTTTCCCAGGATGGGTGGTGGGGTCCAAGTTGAGGTGGGGAGACTTTTCCTGTTTGCGTGAAACAGGAGAAGCTCTGTTTTTGAACCATTGAGTTTTAGATAACTGGATGTCATCCAGTTATCTATCAGAGTGAGGGATCTCTCTAATCCCAGCGAATGATCCTCTCCGTTGCTGACGCGGAGATACAGTTGAGTGTCGTCTGCGTAGGAATGGTAAAGTAACTTCTGGTTGCTGATGATCTCAAAGAGGGGACGGAGATAGATATTGAACAGTACCGGTGACAAGGGAGATCCTTGAGGGACTCCGCATGATACCGTACGCATTTCTGACGTGAAAGGTCCCAATTTCACTGTTTGTGATCTGTTTTCTAAGAAGGAAGAGAACCAAGGTAGATCCGCTTCTGTGACTTTGGCCACTTCAGTGGGACAGATAAACCCAAAAAGAAACCCATGATCCATTTTATATGTTTGTATTTTGTCAAAGGGTCACTTTTTCAGATCTAGCTCCAAATATCTTGGCCACCTCCCTGGATCATGATGCACATAACGGATTTGGTGCCCTGTACTGTCAATGTAGTACAGTGTACATTGCATCCCCAAGTATCCTTCATAATTCTTGCAACGGCAAGCGCTCATTGGTCAGTGTGATGATGCAGAAGAAAGCTTAGACGCACTTCTAATTGGTCAGTGTGGTCACGTGGCTGCACTGGTCAATGAACGCTTGCCATTGCGAGCAATATGATGGAAAATCACCATGATTATGTATTGTGGTGTACGGTTTAAGGCCCGCTACAATGACAACATAGGGCATCACTGTCACCAGGGCTGTCTTAATGAGAGGCCACGACTGGGCACTGCCCAGGGGCCCCAGCTGCATGGGGGCCCCTGCACTTTCCCCAAATCAGCTGGTCCTTGAGCCTGGGCTGCCCCTCTACTTTCCAGACATCCCCCCAGCACTCTGACCCCTCTACACCCAAGATATTCCCCCAGCACCCTGACCCCTCTACAGACCAGATATCCCCCCAGCACTCTGACCCCTCTACACCCTAGATATCCTTTACCTCCTTCCTACATGATTTATGTTTACCTGCACTGTCTCCATTGTAGGGGCCCCAGAGCATTACTTTGCCCAGGGGCCCATGATGCTATTAAGACAGCCCTGATGGTCGCTATGTGCAGCAGGGCACAGAGGGATGGCCAGGATATGTGGAGTTAGTTTATCTTTTACATTTTTCATGAAAAAGTAAACTTACCCTTTAAATTGTTTGATTTATTTATAACTGTCGCTTGCCTCAGGTGAACAGTAAGAGATTCAATGACCCATTTACCAGTTCACTGTTTACAAGTACGTTGTAGAAAAGTCTCTTTCCAAGCAGCAGGCTAATGTTATGAAAAGGTAACAATACAAGTAGTTATAAGAATTGGAAAATCAAACACATAATGGTGCTTACAATTTATTGCAAATGTGGTACTTATAATAGGTCTGGTACTGATCATAATCATGGAATTGTGACCTTTTAACATGCTTGCTTCCTACCTTTCCTTTTTATTTTGATGCTAAATATTTGTAGATTATTCTCTAGAGGGAGCTTTTCAAGGGTCAGCGATTTCAGCATCCCGCTTAACAAGCATTGACATAGGATATCATTTGCATTGAAATAAAGAGCAGTAAAGAACAAAAACTCTGTAGCATTGAAAGGCTACATGTATGTAATTAGCTAATAAGCAAATATAATTGTCACTTGTATATTACAAATTATACTTAGACTATTCAACATATTGTACACCTGTAATTAAATCAAGCATATTCTCTTTAATCTCAAGGTTTTCCTAAATGTTTATTTCTGCTAAAGCAAAACTTTAAAAATATATGCAGTCATGTAGACTTTGTACAAATGACCTACCTTATTCTTTTCAGCAGCCACAAAGGAATTCCAAATACAGGGGAACAGCTCAGTAGCCATCACAGTTCTAATTAAACCCATTTAGGGGCGGACTGACAACTCATGGGGCCCCCGGGCAATAGGAGATTATGGGGCCCCCCGGCAATAGGAGATTATGGGGCCCCTAGGCAATAGATTATGGGGCCACACAATATACACATACAGTATACACACAATATACATGCACACAGAGAATACATACACACACTGAAAAGGTACTGGTGAGGTGGGGAAGCTTTAATCTTGGGATTTTTAGACCAAAAGGATGTCCATAAGGGACATTTCTGGGACAGATGTAAAAAAACTGATTTTACATACTGTCCGTGGTTTTACTGAGGCTGGCAACCCTGATGGGGCCCCCTAGTCACATGGGGCTCTCAGGCAGTGCCCGAGTGCCCGAATTGTCAGTCCGCCCCTAAACCCAATGCACACTAATATAAAGGAGCTGCTGAAAACACATCCCCCACCCTCTGTAAGAAGATGTGCTGAGGGGTGTGGCTGCTACTCAGCTCTGCCAGAACAGAGCACTGCAGTGTTAACTCTTAAAGCAATCTTTTTTACTGAGAAAAAAAAAAGAAATGTAAGGGCTCATCTATGCTTGCAGTTGGACAGGAAAGTCCTGTGATTTAGTTGCGGTTTTACCACCCCTTAACCACTCCCCTGTTCCTGCTGAGGCAGTACCCAGTGGTTAACACATGCATCGGCAGGAATTATACTCTCTCAACGGGCATTGCTGCCTGCCAAGTGTGATCCAGCGGTATTAACCCTTTTTCGGCCGCTAGCTGGGGTTAATACCGCACTGCTAGCGGCCGAATTCCGCGGCAATTCCGATGGTATAACGCCGCTATTTTTAGCGGCGCTATACCGCCACCGCACATCCAGCCCCAGTGTTAAAGGGGCCTAAACGTCTGTTTACCAGCAGCAGTGTACATGAGGCCTTAATAAAGGACTATGGATAGAGAAAAAAAAATTGTAATTTGGATTTACGTTCAAATCATCCTTTACTGGTTTTTTTTTTATGAATCCAATGGTAGAAAGCAACCCAGTTTTAATTTATTATGTCATCAGCAATTCCATTTAAATTACCATTGTACTAGCATTTGATGCATCTATCTTTTTCAACATCTTCAAAATACCTGTGGGCACTAGCCATATTTCAACCATGAAATTAAAGCGGAGTTCCACCCAGCAAAACAACATTTGCCTATTTTGTATAAAAAAAAATAATAAAAAAAAACCTGAAAAAAATAAATAAAAAATACTCACCCGAAATACCTGTTGCTATGCGGAAGTCCGTAATCTGCCTCTTCCACACCGCAGTGTCCTTTCTTCTTGTCCTTCTCCTTGTGAATGGGGCGTGCTGCTTTCTGGGAACTGTGTGTGTTCTCAGAGAGCAGCCGCCCATTCACAAGCCAGCATGAGACTCACGCAGGCGCAGTAGGAAATGGGCAGTGAAGCCGTACGGCTTCACTGCCTGTTTCCCATAGTGTGGATGGCGGCGCGGGACCCGGAGCGAACGTGGGATCGGCATCGGGGGGGCCATCAGCGCGGGCAAGTAGGACAAGTTAAGTATCCTTATTTAAAGTCAGCAGCTACACTGTTAGTAGCTGCTGACTTTACAAACAAAAAAAATCGCGGCTGGAGCTCCGCTTTAATTATAATGTCACTGTTGCTATTGAATAAATCTGGTCAGAGGAACAAAAAAAATGAGATTCTCAGTGTACATTTTTTTTTAATTGTTATATAACTTTTTTTAATAGAGTACACATTTGTAACATCATGTTAAGAAAAAAAACACACACATTTGTTATGCTCCATAGTTACAACACACATTCAAAAGTTTTAGGAAGCAAAGATTGTACATTTTTGGAAAGCGGTGGTTTGTGGCATACAATTAAACGAAAGAGGTTTTCTTTAAACGAAGTTAAGCATTCAGAAAAATCGTTACTTGTACTTACAAAATTGCTTGCAGTAAGGGATTTACGTCCCATGCTTTTAAATCCTGATTCTTTTTACCAAGGTTTGGCAGAAAATAATTAGAAAATTTCTTCCAGGCTTGTGATTCTCCAGATTGCATTGAACACAGTGAACGTTTTTCCAGTTCTATAAAAACATATAAAAAAAATAACACGTCAATTGTTTTTAAAAAGCGAAGACACTATGCAAAAACTGTCATGGTTTGCAAGATTTGAAAAATAAATCCGCTGCTTGAAATTCAGACACCATAGGGTTCTTGGAAAAATGTTTGTTATGCTTCCAAATACTTTTTTGACAAACAGATCGTGGGGTAGACAGCGACTGTTCCAGCAGGAGCAATCACTACAATTTCCTCCCAGATAAGCTGGTGGTCCGGCATTTGCAGTGTCCCTCTCACTCCACATGAAAAGCTGTACCATAAAGCATTTGTTTATGGGCACAAGTGCCCAGAGTTGGCTCTAGGCTTTGTGAGGCCTTAGGCAAAACTTGACATGGGGCCTCACTCCTGCCCATGATGGGAAAATAATTAATGGACAAGAGCCTCTTCCCCACAACCCTGGCCAGTGTTTGCGGGGGTCTGCGGGCTTATCGGAATCTGGAAGGCCCCTTTAACAAGACGGCCCCCAGATCCTGCTCTTTAATAACTAAGGGGTGGGGGCCACCCAGTGATGTCACATGGTGAACCCGCCCCCTTGTGTGATCATTGACTAAGGGCATGCTGGGTCATTGACGTCACAAGGGGTGGTGTTACCGATATTCACTGGTTGTTAGGGATGCTGGTGGCCCTGCTTCTGAGTCATGGCTCTTAACGCTGCCTGAGCACAGCAGCGTTAAGATCTCCTGTCCCTCGAAACTGGAGTAATGCATTGAGTAAGTTGGGTGGCCGCGAGTCCCCTGTGAGTGTGAGGCCTTAGACGACCGCCTACTTTGCCTAATTAAAGAGCCGCCTCTGCAAGTGCCTGCATGCTGGCCACCCTCTGATCTATATATTGTCTTAAAAGTGTTACTAAACCCCAATTTAAAAAAGCCTCAGCCATAATACTGCATTGGTCTGCTTTGTTTCTTAGTTTTTTCTTTACCACAATTTATTTTTCTATATTGATCCCTTCTTTGCTTTTAAGGTGTCTCCGGCCCTGTACAGGGACCTATGTATGGCACCCACCACCTGTTTCCTCTTCGCACCCCCCACCTCCTTCTCATGCACAGGGTGGGCACTCCGCTATCTGGAAGATCCCGGGATGCACCACTCTGTGTCCAGAGCTGGAAGTGGATAGAGGGAACAGCAGGTAAGTATTTGGTCACACTATGGCATGGGGTATGTTTAACCTTAAAGTGGAACTAAACCCTCCTATCTTTTAGAGCCAGGGGACCTGCCTGTCTTTTACAGCCAAGGAAGCTGCTATCTTAAAGTGGCAGTAAACTCCTTTGTATGATTTTTACCTATAGATAAGCCTATAATAAGTTTACCTTTAGATGCACCTGGTGACGTCACCGGCGCATGTGCTCTGAAGGAATGGAATATCAGTGCTGTTCCTTCAGAGCTGTGCCGTAAACAGCAGGTGTGCAGGAGTGACACCATTCATATTGCCGAAGCTCGGGAACCCAGAAGGAAGACTGGGTGAAGATAGAAGTGCCTTCAGTGGTGACAGTGCGGCACTGGTAAGTCTGTCATGATGTGCTAGTATGGGATGTATACTAGCACATTATGACTTAAACTGTCCGGGGCCCAATTTAAAAAAAAAAATGTAGACAGTTTACTACAGCTTTAACCTATATCTGATCTGCAGTTCCCATGGTGCTGCAGATGTGATCAATTATGACATCAGCAGCACCAACAATTTGGTTGAGAGCCCAACTGTGACAGTTATCATCCACAGCATGCCTTTAACTTCTTGCGGACCGCTGCATGTACATTTACGTCGGCAGAATGGCACCGACAGGCACATCAACGTATATATACGTTGGTGCCTTGAGGGGGTTCGGGGGTCCGATCGGACCCCCCCGCCCCGTACATACGGCGGTACATACGGCGGTCCGGTTACCTGGCCAAGCGATCCGTGCAGAGGGGGCGGCGGTTTGTTTTTGTCCGCCCCCTCTGGATCGCTCTCAGCCAATGCGCGCGCTCCCCTGCGTGTCATTTCCTCCTCCAGTGTAAACACAGGAAGGAGGAAGTGATGTGATCTCTCCCCTCAGCGTTTTTTTCAACCAACGCTGAGGAGAGATCACATCGCACAGTGAGTCTGCACAACACTACACTGACACACACTACACATAGGCACATCATCCATAGGTTCCCGATAAGTACACAGATTTTCTATACAGGCTATGCAGGATGGGGAAGATGGAGAAAGTACATTTTTAAGAATAGCTATAGTCACCATTATCTTCTAGTTTTAGGCTTGGTTCGCACTACTGCGACCTGAAAGGCATGCGACCTATGGTGCGACTTTGCCAGGTGACTTCCTGCTGATTTTCAGGTGACTTTAGTACTATTTTGAAGCAACTTTGAAATTACTTTTAAGGAATGCCTAGATAATCTTCTTGTAATGTAGGACCCATTCAAGTCTATGGTCACAGGTCGGATAGAAGTCGCCTTGAAGTAGTACAGGAACCTTTTCTAAAGTCAGAGCGACTTCAGTAGTGCTATTAAGACAGCTCTCATTGACTAACATGGTATTTCACATGTTAAGTGACTTTGGGGCCTCACACGTCAGCTACCAGTGTGAACCGAGCCCAGGGTTGTCAACTTTTAGTAATTCTACGAACAGTTTGTGAAATCCGTACTTTTTGCATCTGTCCTTGAATGTCCATTATGGACATGTAGGCTGCATATCCGTAACTGACATTCATGGACAAATGCAACAATTATGTATTTTACAAACTGTTTGTAAATTTACTGAAAGATGGCAACCCTGAATGGGCCTAAAGTAAAGGAGGCTGCCACTGCTGGCTCTTAATCCTGAAAATGCTAGTTGTCTTCTCTCTTACTGATGATCTTCTGGTTTCGATACTTTGGGGTTGATTTTCTGAAGGCAAATAGGCTTTTCATTGTGCAAGGGAATTTTTCCTTAGCTTACTAAATGAGGGGAAGCTTTTTTGACTACCACCATCCCTTCATGTGCCAAAATACTGTTTTGTTATTTTAGTATTTTACTTTATTTCTTTGCATATTACTGGGCATTCTTTACAAAGGGAATTTTTTACCACATCCATCAAGCTAAAGGGCAATTCCCTTGCATAGTTAACAGCTTTTTTACCCATAGTAAATCAACCCTTTTGAATCAATAACACAAGACAGAACATGTATGCAAATAAAGCATTACAACTTTTCCCTGACTTTCCTGATTTACATACTTGTTGCAGGCCAGTAAAATGCATGCTTTTCTATGCAAATACAGAAAAAATATTATTAGGCTATTTCTTGTGCAGGTCCAATATTTTTAGTGATTACAAATACCACAATGGCCACTGGATGGCACTCTAAGGGGGAGAGTTACTAAAACTGTTGCACACAGAATCTGGAACAGCTGTGCATAGTAATCAATCAGCTTCTAGGTTTGAGGCTGGGTTCACACTGGTCCGACAAACGCTCCGACATTGAGAGCTCATGTCGCATGACGTGTGAAAATCAATGTTTCCCTATGAGAGCCGTCTTAACTAGTCCGACACAAGTCGGTCTGACTTTGAAAATGCTCCCTGTACTACTTTGGTCCGACTTTGATCCTACTTCAGCCCATTGAATATCATCAAAGTAGGAGCCTTGTCCTAACCATCCGACTTTTGAAATCTGATATGTGATTACAGCAGCAGTAAAAATAATTTATCTCACTCTGGGATTGTTTTGATTGGTCAAACAACAAGTCAGACTATCACAAAGTCGGATCAAAGTAGTATCCTGTTCATTCAAGTTGGATGGCTGTAGGACCAATGTAGGATCAATGTAGGACTGATGTCACAGAGCAAAGTAGGATGAAAGTCGTATGACTGTCGTGTCGTATAAGTGTGAACCCAGCCTGAAGGAGTTGTAAAGTCCAGAGGTTTTTCACCTTAGTGCAGCTGGCCCCCAGAGCCCACCCTTTGCTTACATCAACCCGATCTTTCCAGCGATGAGAACGATCCCAGCAGCTCCAGTCATTGTCTCAGGTCCTCATTGGATAGATTGATGGCAGAAGGAGCTGTTGGTTGTCAATCAAATACAGTGAGCGGGGGGGGGGGGGCGAGTCCTGCTGTGTCAATGGGTCAATGTATGCAGCAGCGGGACTTGTGAGCGTGTCCGCATGGGTGTTCCCGTGGAAAGCAGCTCTCCATGGGGGCAGTCAATGCGGAGGAAGAGAAAGGAGTGCCACCAGGGGACCCCAGAAAAGGAGGATCGGGGCCGCTCTATGCAAAACCCTTGCACATGGGAGGCAAGTATAACATGTTTGTTATTTTTATTTTATTTTTTAAACAAATCTTTACAATCACACTGGCGGAGTCCACCAGCTAAGCAGGGTATTTCTCCGCTGATCGCTGCTGAGCAAGCGCATGACAGGTCCGTGTCCGCTCCGCTGATGCAGAACGAACACTGATACAGCCTGCTGTCCTCTATGGGCTGTTGGATGGAAATGGACCACCTGTCAATTTCCATTTGACTGTCATCCAATTCGATCTGCCAGGCAGATCCCCGTCCATCTGTTTTTAACAGACTGGACTGTTTCAAATGTCGGCTGGTGTCAATGGACACATGTCCATTGACATCCACCCCTCCATAGAGGGCAATGGATGGTCTGAATGAGTCCGCCTGAAAAACTGACTGGTAGACCCGATCAGTTTGTCCGCATCATAGCCCTGGTTTCAGGGCCGCTGATAAGCCAGTACAACTGGCCCTGTTGTACCGGGCCCGGCCAGCAGGGGGGGCCCGGGCATCTTCACAGACTTCAGTGTAGGAAAAAAAAACATTCTAATTTACACCCCCCAACTAAGCCGCTGCTACTAGCATAGGGGTGTTTTGTTAATATGATTTCCATGGTCCACCCACTAATGGTGGAGGAGGAGCAGTCGAGGGACATTTTTTTTAATTGCAGGAGCATGGCTATTCCACATACGGCACCCGATCTGCATGATTTCTGGTTTCTGACAGGTGAAGTCGCAGCTGCCAATTACCTTCCCTGGCGGAATGATCCTCCTTCGCTCAGCTCTACGCTCAGCAGCCAAGAACAAGAGAGGCAGCAGCAGCAGTGGTATGGAGAAGCAGCTGACAGGGAGCAGAAGGAACTGGATTTATCAGGGGTGGAGGAGCACATATAAGCTGCAGGTTTAATTTAAAAAAAATTAAGCAAACTAATTTGTTTTGCCCACAGGTTTATGTTTTTTTTTTTTAACTGTACTGCAGCATTGTGGCATAGAGGAGGGGCCCTAAGTAAATGATGATTTTTTTGAGAGAATGAATGAATGAATGAAAAACTTATATAGCGCAGCCCATGCGAAGCAAATCGCCTCTGGGCGCTCGATGTTCCTGTCTCCTTTGAGATCAAAAGAGATGCGTCTTAATCTTTCTCCTGAAGACTAGATAGTTCTCCTCCAGCCGAATACTCGCTGGTAAGGCGTTCCATAGTCTGGGACCCTGGACAGCGAATCTCCTGTCTCCTTTGGACTTGAATCTGGCTTTTGGTATCTGAAGCCGATTTTGATTGGTGGATCGTAGAATACGATTGGGATTGTGAACTTGTAATTTTTCGCATAGATAATGGGGAGCATTCCCATGGATACATCTATGCGTTAGACAGAGAGCTTTAAAGGAGATTCTGTCTCTAACTGGAAGCCAGTGAAGGGATCTCAGTGAAGGTGAGATTGATTCCCAGGGTTTTTTCCCAGTCACAAGTCTGGCGGCCGTATTTTGAACGACTTGAAGACGAGCGATCTGGTACTTGGGGAGTCCGAGGTAAAGGGCATTTGCATAGTCCAGTCTGGAATTTACAATCGCTCCCACCACGACCGCTAAGTCTTTCTTGGGAATAAAAGGCGTGAGTCTGCGTAGTAGGCGCAGCAGATGGTGAGATCCGCTGACTACTGACCCTATTTGTGCGTTCATTGTCATGTCGGAGTCAAAGATGACCCCAAGACTTTTGACTTTGGCGCTAGGGGTGATAATTTTGCCCAGAATGGGCGGCGGGATCCAAGTTGGTGTCGATAGATTCCTACGCTTGGCGTGAAACAGAAGAAGTTCTGTTTTTGCTCCGTTGAGTTTGAGATAACTCTTTGTCATCCAGTCCTCTATCAGAGAGAGGCATGTCTCTAGATTGAGGTGGTGATCCTTTTTATTGCAAATGCGGAAGTACAGTTGCGTGTCATCTGCATAGGAGTGATATAGCAGTTTTTGGCTGCTGATGATTTCGAAAAGAGGACGCACATAGATGTTGAATAACATCGGCGACAGGGGAGATCCTTGAGGGACCCCGCACGATAATGTGCGTTGTTCAGAAGTGAAGGGTCCTAGCTTCACTATTTGCGATCTGTTTTCCAAAAAAGAGGAGAACCAGGATAGATCGCGTTCTGCGACTTTAGCTACTTTAGCCAGCCGAGTCAGCAACAGCTTGTGATCTACTGTATCAAAGGCTGCGCTTAGGTCCAGCAGAACCAGAAGAGATGATTCTCCTTCGTCTGCGGCCTCGAGAACGTCGTCCCATATCTTAAGCAATGCAGTTTCCGTCCCGTGTCCGGGACGGAATCCTGATTGAAATGGGTCGAGTAAGTTGTGGGTGTCTAGATGCTGTTGCAGCTGCTGTACCACTGCTTTCTCCATTACCTTGGAGAGAGCATTTAGGCCTGTTATGGGGCGCCAGTTGAGTGGATCCTTAGGATCCAGGGTGGCTTTCTTCAGGATGGGTTGAATGAAGCCCTCCTTCAACTGGGAGGGCATTATGCCCTCCTTGAAGGATTGGTTGACAAGCTGCGTGACAGGAGGTGCCAAGATGTCGGCGCATTCCTTCAGCAGTTTAGTGGGGATAATATCATTTGGCGCAGTGCTGTTGCGCAGAGTGCCGATGATATTTTTAGTGGTCTGAATGGAGATAGGTTCCAGCTTGAACTCACCTAACTGTGGTGACTTACTGCCGGTGCAGTGTAATCGACTCCGGGGGGGGGCTGGAAGAGCGATTGTTTTGCTGAATGCCTTGCCGGATTGCCTCAATTTTGGTAATGAAGCAATCCGCTAACTCATCGCAAAATTCTTGTGAATCCAAGTTGGGGGCCACAAGACATCCTGGATTCATGGTCTGGGTGACCAGCTTGAAGAGTTCGCGGGGGCGATTTAGGGCACCGTTGATAGCCTCCGAAAAGTAATTCTTCTTGGCTTCAAAGATTTGTTTGTAGTATTTTCTAGCTATTACCTTGTAGATCGAGAGGTTCTCATCTGAAGAGTTTCTTTTCCAGGCTGCCTCTGCCCTTCTGCGCTCTTGCTTCAGTAACGCCAGCTGGTTGTTGAACCAGCCGGAGTTATTTTTCCTGATCTGGGTCTTTCGTTTAGGCGCTATCAAGTCAGCTGACTGCAATAGTGCTGTGTTTATGGCCACCAATGTTTCTTCCGCTGTTTGGTGCGGCTGAATTGTATTTATTTTTTCCCCTAATGTGGCTTTGAAAAGCTCAGAGTGGAGCTTCTTCTGACATCTAGTCCAGTGTGTTGTCACTGGATTTGATGTTTTTATTAAGGGGGGGAAATCGGAAATAATGAATTTAATTGCATGGTGATCTGTCCATGGCAATGGTTCATTTTCCAAGATTTTTATTTCCAGATCTTGTCTGAAAATAAGATCGAGCGTATGACCTGAAGCATGTGTGGGCCCACATACTAGTTGCTGAAGCCCTAATCCTTCTAGGTGGTCGATGCAGGCGTCAGCAATGGGGTCCTGCGGGGAGTTGGCCCAGAGATTGAAGTCCCCGAGCAGCAAAAGGTGTCTGCTATTCAGGGTGTAGGTGGAGACAAAATCCGTCAAAGATGGGAGCAGCTGCGACTTGGGGCCAGGTGGCCTATAGCAGAGTAGAATCTGGACGGTCTCCTGGCCGTTTACTTGCAGTTGGAGAGTAAGGGTTTCCATGAATGGAAGAGGGTTTTGGAGAGACCCCGTCATGTAGCAAAACACTTGTGTGAGCCTACATACTGTATCTGTATCTTCTGGCAGTTATATTGTCTATGCTGCTTGCTCTATTATAATGCATATGAATAAAAAGTGTACGTTTGCAAAGTAAGACATGGGCAACTCTTGACATCATTAACCCCTTCCCACCCATCTCAGCCCTTTCACTGAATCTTAAAGTGGAGTTCCAGCCGCAATTTTTTTTTTTAAGTCAGCAGATGCAAACACTGTAGCTGCTGACTTTTAATAAGGACACTTACCTGCCCAGGGGGCCTGCAATGTCAGCACCCCGAGGCCGATCCATCCATCGGATCAGGTGCAGGCACTGCCATTGTAACTAGCCGTTTTCCTACTGCGCATGTGCAAGCGGGGTCTGGGGCAGGGCCAGGGGTGGGGTTTGGAGGTGGGGCTAAGGGGGGCCCCGTCAGGTAGGCTGTATGGGGCACCATGATTTCTATCAGCAGCCCTGCCTGGTTCACACTGGGTATGATTTGAGATGCGATTTACATTGACATCTGTGCAGAAACCTGAAATTGCGGCCGAAATCGGGACTGCCGGTCGGGATTGAAGCCGTGCGAGTTCAGCTGAACTCGCACGGCTTCACTCCCGCAGCCCAGTGTGAACCTGGGCAAAGGGTTCTTATTGTCAAAGCCTAATTGAACAAGCTGAAGTTAGAAGCTGATTGGTTACTATGCACAGCTGCACCAGATTCTGTGTGCTCCAGTTTTAGTAAATCCTTCCCTAAGGGTCCTTTCACACGTACGGACCGTTCGGCCATTTTTTACAAGTCCGTTTACGGACTTGTAATGCATCCCTATGGGATCGCGTCCGTTAGCGGATGATGCAAAGATCTGCGTCCGCAAAGATCCGTTTTTTCGGACGGAAGAAAACCCCTTTTTTTCTTCCGTCTGAAGGATCGGATCGGATGAATACGGACACACGGTCCGTATTCATTCGATTACCCATAGGGGAGAGCGGAGGAGAGACAGGGCGGTCCCCGCACACTGTGCAGAGACCGCCCTGTCTCTCAGCTGGGATTTACGGATGATCCCCGCTGAGCCGACGGACACAAACAGGGCGGATCAAAAACGGTCCGCTCCGTGTGAAAGGACCCTTAGCATCATAGGAAATTCCTACACTGCATAGCACCATCTTGTGGCCAAATATGCTATTTTCCATTTTATTTAATTTTTTTTGTTTACAAACTTTTATTAAAGAAGTAAATGATGGTACAAAACCAAATGATTAAGGCAAACAGAAAAATACGGATTAAGGCAAAAAAAAAGAAGTCAGTACATCCACCACAGGAAATAGCCTAATAACATATGTGTGTTGCCCTATTTAAACAGAACAAATGTACATTCACTTTCACATGATGAATTACTGTGCAAATGCTTTATAAATTCTGTACACCCCTAAGTACCAAGGCCAGTGTGTCGGAATAGTGGATACATACAGAATAATACAAACAATTCAGATATTTTCCAAATTCTGTCAGCAGATGGCAAGCAAGAGCTTATATAGCATTTTTTCTCATCGCAGTGAGCTTCTTATATATGTAATCTGAATCATTCAGAAAAGTGCAGTGGTGCAGGTTTAGCTCTGCCGAATTCCATGATACTGCCGCAAGTGAATTTCATCACAGAACTGGAAAGTAATTTATATACTGTCATTTCAAACCTGTCCTGATATTTTATATATGTAGGTTACTTATGTATAGGTTACAAAAAAATTAAAAATCAGACTCCAGGAAAATATGTCAAAGTTTTATACTTTGTATCTAATACATAACAGAAGCAAATACAGGTATGATGGTTACTGTTTATCTGTGATATACAGTACATTCTTACACTATTGTGCCGCGTACACACGATCGGAAATTCTGACAAGAAAACTGTGGATTTATTTCCGACGGAATTTCGGCTCAAACTTGTGTTGCATACACACGGTTACGTAAAATTCAGACCGTTAAGAACGCTACAACGAGCCAAGAAAAATTAAGTTCAATGATTCCGAGCATGCGTCAAATTGCTTCACAGCATGCGTGTTTTTTTGCACATCGGAATTGCATACAGACGATCGGAATTTCCTCCAAGAACTTTTCTTGTCAGAAAAATTGAGAACCAGCTCTAAAATTTTTCTTCAGACAGAAAAATTGCGATGGAGCCTACACACGGTTGGAATCTCCGACCAAAAGCTCACGTCGAACTTTTCTTGTTGGAATTTCCGATCGTGTGTACGCGGCATTAGTCATCCCAACACAAACAAAAATTGATTAAAAAAATTATTATGTGGCTTAAATTGTTAATTTTCAAGTAATACCTGGAAAAGTTGAAACCAGTTCACAAATCTTTTTTGGACATAGCAGCTGTAGTATTCCTGGAATGTTTATCTACAAAAAATAAAATAAAAAATACACATTCAGGTTACTATAATAATACAATGTATTCTATAAAATAATAATAATAATTACCCTTTTAGGGCTCATATCCAGATAAAATTCTCATATCCACACTGGCTTTTGCCAGCAGAGACATCCAAAGTATAAAACGCATGTAAATGGTACAAAAACTGCTTGCATCTAGAAGAGCATAATTCCTCATCCACCCGAATACATTTTACAGGCATACTTATCTTGAACGCAGGAGGCAATATTTTTTTTTTTATTGCTGAATTCTGTTCTAAATTACTAAGCTAAACCGGACAATGCAGATATAATAGAGCCGCATCAGATTCATAAAAAAATAATTGATCAGTTGGCACAAACCCAGGGAAAGGAGCCTGCAGCAAAAAGTGCAGAAAAAAAAAAACGATTTTCACCAATGCAGCTTTTTTTTAACCACTTCCATACCAAGCACTTACGCACCTTCCCGCCCAAGCCAATTTTCAGCTTTCAGCACTGTCGCATTTTGAATGACAATTGCGCGGTAATGCTACACTGTACCCAAACAAAATTGGCGTCCTTTTTTCCACACAAATAGAGCTTTCTTTTGGTGGTATTTGATCACCTCTGCGGTTTTTACTTTTTGCGCAACAACTAATAAAAGACTGAAAATTTAGAAAAAAATACATTTTTATTTTTTTCTGTTAACTTTTTTGTAAATAAGTACGTTTTCTCTTTCAATTACTGGCACTTATATGGCGGCACTGATGGGCACTGATGAGGTGGCACTGATGGACACCAATGAGGTAGTACTGATGGGCACCGATGAGGTGGCACTGATGGGCACTGATAGGCGGCGCTGGTATGTGGCACTGATGGACACTCATAGGTGGCACTGATGGGCACTCATAGGTGGCACTGATGGGCACTCATAGGCGGCACTGATGGGCACTCATGGGCAGCACTGGGCACTCATAGGCGGCACAGAATGGCACTTATGGGTGGCACTGATGAGTACTTATGGGTGGCACAGATGGGCACTGATAGGTGGGCACTGGGCATGGATTGGCACTGAGTGGTGGCACTGAAGGACACTGTGGGGTGGCACTGATGGACTTTGAGGGGTGGCACTGATGTATCTGTTGCCAGTCAGTGCCCATGTTTTTTTTCATCCTGATTTTTTTTTTTTTTTTGCCGTTTTTTTTTTTTTTTTGCCCTGCCAGTGTGGGCATTCCCTGGTGGTCTAGTGTGGGCATCCGAGGGGGGGCTGCGCTGATTAACAATCAGCACGAACCCCCCCTGTCAGGAGAGCCGCCGATCTGCTCTCCTGTACTCGCATCTGTCAGACGCGAGTGAGGAAGCGCCATCTACGGCTCTTCCTGTTTACATCGTGATCAGCTGTGATTGGACACGGCTGATCACGTGATAGTGAGCCTCCGCCGGAGACTCGTTACCGAGATCGAAGATGCAGGGTGTCAGACTGACACCCCACATCAGCAATCGTCGCGCTGCGTGCCCCCACGGGCGCGCGCGGCATGAAATCCTGTAGGACGTTGGTGAATGTCCAGTCAGGATTTCATAACCACTTCCCGGATGTTAATCTCCTATTGACTGGGCGGGAAGTGGTTAATTGATTTGCAGTATTTTAATGGCTTTGCCCCTCCACACTATCATGCCGCATACACACGACCGTTTTTAATGTCATGGAAAAAACATGTTTTTTTTCTACGTGATTCTTGTCAAGCCCGCCTTGTATACACACGATCATGAAAATAAATGCTCGAGCAAAGCGCGGTGACGAACAACATGTGCGACGGCACTATAAAGGGGAAGTTCCATTCGAATGGAGCCACCCTTTGGGCTGATTATGCAAATTTCCCTGCTCATAACTTCCTTTTGAGCATGCGTGTGTTTTTCCCCATCATTAAAGCCTACACACGACCATTTTTCATGACGAGAAAAATGACAACGTAAAAAACGTAGAGAAAAATTAGAGCATGTTCTAAATTTTGAATGGCCATTTTTCTCGTCGAGAATTTTTTTTTTTGGAGCCTACACACAATCGTTTTTAATGAGCAATTAAAAAATTGCATTTTTCTTGTCATGAAAAATGGTTGTGTGTACGCGGCATCAGAATTATCGGAAAAGTGTTTGACATTCTGTTACACATATGTACTGCAATGTTTTCTCCTAAAAGGGCACGTATATAAGATCTAGTCTATATGTCAGTTTGGGAAAAATCCTTGCTGAGCTTATTACATAGGCCACAATTGACAGCCTTTATTTATGAAAATGCTAATTAAATGGCTGCCATGCTGATCTTTTGAGCCTCTAAAGCAGGCTATACAGTACATGGAATGAAATTCCGCTGGTTCAGTAGGGACTGGCTGAATTTCAATCCATGTACTGTATAGGCAGTGAGGTTGTACAGAAGTTGATCTGCTGTAAAACTGCCCTGTCAGACTCCCTGCTGCTAGGATACAATAGCTCAGTGGACAGGATTCCCCCATCCACATTAATAGCATGGATGGGGAAATCAGGTCTGCTTTTTCGTTCAACACACTCAACAGGTGTTCTGAATTCATGCTGACTTTGATGCAGGATTTATTGTGCACGCATCTTAAAACAAATAAAAAAATTCAGTTGAAGAAGTCTATACTTACACATTGTGTATGTATACTTCTTTGAGACGTTTTTTTTCCCCTTAGGTGGCTGGTCCCACAGCTGCTGCCCCTGTTTTCAGGTGTCTCCTGTAGGTAGTTGCTCTTAAAGGAGACACCCATGCACCTGCTCTCCTGGCTGGGGCTGTGTGCGTCCGTTGACACATGCACAGTGCTCAGCAAGCCACGCCTCTATTCCCTCCTTCCAACTCCTTAAAGACAGCTGCAAGAGCCAATCACTTGCCTACCCCCACCTCTGTCCTCTGCAACCAGAAGTTCGGGGAGTGGTGCAGCTCTTGAAAGACCTGGTGGCTGTGAGAGAGCCACCAGGTGAAGCTGGCCACTACACACATTTGAGATGGATGGAGGAAGCTCCCTGGTTGGACACTGTATTCTGACAGTTGTATCCGTTCTCGTCAAAATATACAGATCGAGAAAAAATCTTGCCCCTTTGACAAAAGTTCATCAAGCGATCGATTTCTGTTAAATTAGGGAGGTCACACACACTGATACAAATGAGGTCATACCTGCTTAACTAGTCAAGTTTTAATCAATGTATAGTCAGCTTAGGGTTTTTGGACAGTAGCACCAGCACTAATGCCCTGTACACACGGTCGGAAATTCCGACAGCAAAAGTCCGATATGAGCTTTTGAACGGAAATTCCGACCGTGTGTATGCTCAGACTTTTGCTGATGGAATTTCCGCCAACAAAAGATTGAGAGCTGGTTCTCAAATTTTTAGACGGAAAAAAATCCTATCGGAAAATCCGATCGTCTGTATACAATTCCGACATGCAAAATTCATACTCGGAAACAATTTGACACATGCTGGGAAGCATTGAACTTCATTTTCTCGGCTTGTCATAGTGTTGTTCGTCACCGCGTTCTTGACGGAGGAAAAAGTTCAGACATCTTTTGTGTGAGCGGAATTCCGTCGGAAAAATCCAATCTGATTAGGCATTTTTTCCCTTAATGCTGTGAATGCATTAAGGACGAAAATGTGTGTCATTTAAATTTGATGACTTCATGAATGTGGTTCCAAAGTACTTTACCAAATGTTTTATTTTACATTGGGATTTTGGAATTAATGGACATTCCTGAAGAAAAAACACATTCGCTGTTCATTCATACATTCAAGAAAACATTTTCATCCTGCTCGTTCGAACTTACTTATCACTGTGGTCAAAACAATTTGACCCCACTAGTTAGAAAATCTAACACACACTAGTGTATAGTTAGCTTATTCATTATACAGTAGATTTTTGTAAAGGCAACTAACTACATTCATATGGAAATTGCTGACAAGTTGGGTTATTACTTACAAAGCACATTGACACTGCTTTACACACAATTTAAGCCTTTAACTTCATGCAGTTTACTAGTAGCTGAATAATTAGAGCAGCCTTACCAAACATGGCCGCCGGGGTGATTTGCCACTATATTATACTGAATCGCTTGCATTTACGATTAAGTAATGGTATGAACGGATATGGTCTACAACAAAATGGCAGCTAATCACATTGCATTGGGTTGCCAGGCTACGACATAATATATAATTCAGGAAGTGTAGCAAGAGGGCGCCGCTCCCGATGACGTTGTGCTGACGAAACACGTAGGATGGAGCCTCAGCGCCATTGCATCACTTCCTGTTTGGTCCATGGAATGCATGGGAATTACAGACTTCCCGTTTCTTACTGCTTACCAATTTTAAACAAAATGTAAGTGCATAACTACACGTTTACCATAGAATAAAAGATGTTTAAATGGTATTGCACTACGGAGTGTTATTTCTCTTTGCATATATTGTACTGCATTTTATCAAGTTCAGGGGCCGATAGGGATACAAGAATAAACATCAGCGGAGGTCTGTGCCCCAACATACAGCAGGTTGACTGTGAAGGCGTAAAACACCCCCTAGAGGGGAGAGCCCTCTGGTGAGTGCATTAACATAGGAGAGCATGGAGTGGAGCACCTGCACTTTTAACCTTTTTACAAAACACGTACAGTAGGAAGCACAAGTCACTTTGCTTTCGAAAGTTGGTCTTTATTTTTAGATGGACTAATTATAAACTTATTGCATTTATGATTACATTTCCATTCATGATAAATGGTTTATATATGTTTATTTATTTTAAGGACTGCTGACTAGTAACTGCACCTGTCACTTCATTGAAAGGAATTGTATTTTTTAAATGCTAAAAATGTAATTCCCATCCATTTACTCAATATATACTGAAGATTTAATGTAGATTTAATAAATGTGTCACAGTCTGGGACACGGTTTCTTTAGCAGTCATTATTCTGGAACGGAAACTTTTGTTGTACCTTCACTTTTACGAAGAGTGTTAACTGTTTTTGACAACATTTTTACCACATTCACACCCAGTACTGAAGTCTTCAAAATCTATCATCTACTAAACAATTATATAACATCTAGCCTCACACCCATTTCCTTGACTTGTTTTTCTTTCTTGTGCTTTATTTATTACAGGTCATCCAACAAGACCCATTCCGTGAGCTACAAAATACTTTGCTCCGAATCATCCTTCTACCTTTATAATTATAACTTTTTATTGAGCTTAGCCAATCAACATCTTTGAATAATTTGTTTAACCACGTGCGACGTGGCTCCCAAACAAAATTGACGTCCTTTTTTTCCCACAAATAGAGCTTTCTTTTGGTGGTATTTGATCACCTGTGTGTTTTTTTTATTTTTTGCGTAAAGAGCGTAAATTTGGAAAAAAAAAACAGTATTTTTTTTTTTTGCTATATTAAATATTCATTTAAAAAAAAAATATATATATATTTTTTTCAGTTTAGTCCGATACGTATTCTTCTACATATTTTTGGTAAAAAAAGAATCAATAATCAATAAGCGTATATTGATTGGTTTGTGCAAACGTTATAACACTTACATAATAGGGGATACATTTATTACTTTTTATTTATTTATTTTTTACTAGTAATGGTGGCGATCTGTAATTTTTGTCAGGACTGCTATATTATGGCGGACACATCGGACACTTTTGACAAATTTTTAGGACCATTCACATTTATACAGCGAACAGTGCTATAAAATTGCACTGTTTACTGTATAAATGTGACTGGCAGGGAAGGGGTTAACACTAGGGGGCATCAGGGGGTTAAATATGTACCCTGGGAGTGATTATTACTGTGGGGGGAGGAGGACTGACTGGGGGAGGTGACTGATGGTTGTCCCTATGTATTTCTGTTGAGTCAAGAGTAGGAGTGCCGCCAGCCGGACGGGGGTCATGGGAGAAGTCAGACCTGTGTGGACTGTGGAGAGGAGACTATAGGATAAAACCAGAGTCACCACCATCTGAGGGGGGTCACTGATGTAAGGGGGGAGTGAATACAATAATATAAGGGGGCAATGATTATAAGTTTTCCTCCTTATATCAGTAACCCCCCTTCTTTCTGTGGAAGGTGGTATCTGCTGTGGGGCTTTAAAATGCATGGTTTTCCCTTTCATGAACAAGGATATAATGACGTTATGATGTTGGGCTGGTATAATAAGTTGGGGCTGGTATGACATTTTTTCCAGGACTGTTTTTTTTTCCCAGTCTGGCCTTGGTGTAAAGGCAGGAGTCCCAACACTTTTGACATTATAGTGAATGTTCATAATAGCAGACCAACGAGACCCACTCCAGTAGGTACAAATCACTCTGCACCTGATTATACCTCTGCCTTTCTGATTACATGGAAGCAAACTCATTACAAGATTTCAATGGCTGAGCTCAGGTGAGAGATAGGCATTTAAACACTTGTTGACAGTCATCTACTTTGCAGTACACTGGAATCAATGTGCTGCTAATATAATGATTATAAAAAGTGATTGAATATCTCAAGATCAGAGACATTTAATCAACTGTGTAGCCCTAGCTTTATAGTGCAACTACCGCACAATCAATTTTTATGCAGAAATACTGTATACCAGTTGATGCATTTTGATTAAATTTCCAAAGAGAAGTGACACTTATTTTTTTGGGCATCCTTCTATATAAGGCATATACTGTATAACGTATTGTACATGCAGTGTGCATGGCATGAATCAGAATAAGGAAAATACTTTTTTTTTTTCTAGAAGCTGAAAATGTCAATTAAACGGATTGAGCTGAATACCAACTACTAAAATGAAAACAATAATTGATCACCCAATCACATCCATCATTTGTGTAATTTGATAGTAGGTAAAATTACTGTCAGCAGAATATCAGTAGGCTTTGGGAATATTAAACAGCACAGAGTTTTTTGGCCTACTCTGCCTGAAAGCTGTTCTAAAGCTTCTGCTGGATGGAATGTTGTAATACAGGCAGTTATAGAGCCAAAGGCAACCACATTGAGCAGTATTATGCTTGTAGCGGATGGTTGCTACTAGTTACTATCATCCACCATGTTCACCCTGCATCCAGACTTCCATACATCACTCTTCAATAGACCATACCTCCCAACTTTCTGCGATGGGAATGAGGGACAACTATCAGCAAAAGTATGCAGGCATAGGACACACCTTTTGCCACGCCCCCTTAAAGGAGAATTGTACAAAAAACAAGCTTGGTTAAACCCATAAGTGCTTTTTTAATCACTACTATTCCTTTATATTCGCTTGTTGAATTTACAAATGCAGCCATTTAGAAATTGGATTAAAGCTTTAGTGCTGGAAAACACTTTTTGATAGACAAAAGGTGCATTTTATATAAATCTATATGGATCAGACCAAAATGAGGGACAAATGAGGAGGAATGAGGGACAGAGGTACATTTCCTCGAAATCAGGGACAGTTGGGAGGTATGCAGTAGACAATGAACAGTCATTTCCTTTTGTTTTGTTTTTGTTTATTTGGGGGATATAACTTGGTTGGGGAAAGGGCATGGGATGCCCAAAGAATAGATCACTTTTGCCATGGTTATTAACCTCCCTGGTGGTATGATTCTTTCTGATTTTAGGTGCTGAAAGCGGTACCATTATTTGCAAGGAAATTTGGCGTTTTTTATTGTAGGCTTGTAATTCTTAGGAATAACTCACTTAAATCTGACAAAAACCAAATAGGCATCCCGGGTATGACATTTTTTTTAAAATAAAATTATAAATTATAATATAATAAATAATTATAAATAATTATAACAAATGATAATATAATTATAATAAACATTATTCAATAATGTAATCAACTCAAAAATACTGACATTTCCTCAGTTGCAGAATTGTCGCTGTCATTATTTTTATTTTATGACGAATTTCCCCACAAATCGCTATCGCTCAATTCTGCAAGTGATTCTAATTTATTATCGCTGTTTTCTAGCTGCTCTAAACCATTTTTGACATAAAGGGACACTTTTGGTTGCTATGGACAATCTACAGTTTACAGGCAGAAAGAACCGTTTTTAATTTATAAAAGAACATGTAGTGCACTGGGCAGACCACTAGGGACAAGGGGTGTGTGTATTTTTTACATATAGTACTGTAATCTATAAAATTACAGTATACTGTATGTAATGTGTTTGTTTACTTTTTTGAATTTGGCGCCAATCTCCGCCCCTGTGCGTCGTAACGTCGCAGGGAACGGAGCTCGGCGGCACACGGGAACACTGTGTGAATCGAGCGAGCACCCGCTCGCTCACACAGCGCGGATGCATCACTGGATCAAGGAACAAGGTAAGTAAACCTTGCCTATGGACAATGCGAGGTGAGCCCGAGTCTGACTCGGGGTTACCGATCGCAGCATGAAAATCTAACCCTGAGTCGGACTCGGGAATACCGCCGGGGGAGTTAAAGAATTGTTGAATCAGTTGCGCTTAGAACAAATGATAGACTCTAACATTTACAGTCTCAACTTTACTTTCTCCTCTGCACAAACTCCTGCAGACTCTTACAGTACTCCTCCTCTGCACAAACTCCTGCAGACAGTTACTCCCAGGACTCTTCTCCTCCTGTACTTCACTGTACAATGTCAGGCCTCGTACACACGACCGAGAATCTTGTCATAAAAGAAACATTGTTTTCCTCGGCGAGTTTCTTGTCATGCTTGTCGAGAATCTTGTCAAGCTTTCTTTGCGTACACACTGTCAAGACAAAATCTCGTCATTCTCAAACGCGGTGATGTACAACACGTACGACGGCTGTATAAAGGGGAAGTTAGATTCCACTGGCACAACCCTTGGGGTTGCTTTTGCTAATCTCATGTTACTGCGTGTTAAGTAAAAGTTTGGTAAGCGACAATTCGCGCTTTTCAGTCTGTTACAGCGTGACAAATGTGCTATCTCCATTATGAACGCTACTTTTACCGAAGGTGCGCTCCTGTCTCATACTTTTTTCTGAGCATGCGCGGGTTTCTAAGCATACACACGAACTTGTTTCTCGTCATAAACCAGCCCGACGAGAAACACAACTAGGAAATTGAGACTCCAGAGGAGAAAATAGAGAACATGTTCTCTTTTTTTCTCGCGAGATCCATGACAGTTTTCTCGATGAAAAACATACACAGTCGTGTGTACAAGGCTTCAGTCTTTCCACCCCATCATCTTAGACTGCACCAGGGATCACTCTGAATAATCCCTGATGGTTGCTGAATTCTGATAGGCCAGAGGCCTGAAGTACCCCTTTTTGATGGCTTAGTTGTTTAGCAGCATTGGATAGTTGGTGGACTACTGATTCCAGCCAGTCCTTCTTGCAAACCCTGTGCCCTCAGGCCACAACGATTTGACACAAATCCCCACAGTCTCTTCTCTGGCCTTGCACCCAGCTCCCCTGGCATGCCTCCTCCAGAAATACGCTGTGCCTCATTTACCGAACTTGATGAAGAATTTACCCGGACATGCGTACTGACTGCTTCTCCAACTCCTCTGTTTCAGGACACCTCCTTCATGACCGTGTTAGGAAAGGCTTCCTCTCAGCTCCCGAGCTCTTCTGCCAAGGCCTAAACCCCCCTATGATGGGGATGGGCCTCCTGCTGCAGTCTAACACTACATTCTTCACTTCACCCAGCTGACAATTTCCCTCCATTGGGCTGGACCTGAGCTTATGTAGGAGGCTTTCCCTCTGCCAATTCCAATTGGGGATTGGTCAGGGCTCCTCACATGAGCTACCTGTCACTCCAATTCCTAGCCCTGCCCCTCTTCCAGAACATTCTCTCTGGAAGCAGGGAAGGTACCCAAGAACTGAAGGAGGGGTGGTCACACCAGCTGCTACACTAATCGCTTCCTGATCAAAACAAGCAGGCCTAGCATGCAGCATAGGCCTGCCTAAATTTACCTGCCTGGCAGATATCACCAAAAAACCTTACCTTTAACACCTACCTATGGTAGAGGGCGCTACATATTAAAGCATAACTCCAGCCAAACATAAAAACAAAGATGCAATGATTAACCCATTAAAAGATAATTAACAAACTAACACAGCTCTCCCCGTTCTTCAGCTCCAGGGACCGATCGCGGGACTCCAGCGGCGCTCGGGTCCGCGGGTCCCACGGTAACAGTCACGGAGCTTCAGACCGGGTCGCATGCACACGCCCGCGGCGGGCACGACCCTGTGGCTGGGCTTAAAGGGCAAGGTACAGGTACATTGATGTGCCCAGCCGTGCCATTCTGCCGACGTATATCGGTGTGAAGGGGTCCTTAAGTGGTTAAGAGTGCCCCTGGTCTACTGAATACCTAGCAACCTGCCCGCACGCACGAATACAATCCATGCAAATGTAAAGATACATTTTTTTTAAACTTTAACTGTTCTTTCTATTTTGTTTTACATTTCAGAAAAATAATTGGATTAGCCCTGCTGTGAAAAAAAGAATTTAAAAAAAGAGTTTTAAAAAGTATTTGAAATAACAGTGTGAGATGGACTCATCCTGCCAGTGTTCCACATCTGAAAACCTAACAGAGAGAAAAATAATATATTTCATGGAGTTAGCCTCGTGAATAAAAACATGGAACACAAAACGATTTTACTGTGCAATAACAGTTGTAGTAAGTTTTCAATCTTGTGACTGAAATATATTAAATTACCCTTAAGAGACATACTGTTTTAGCATTGATTTTCTTATCAATTGCCCCTTTGTACACATCAGAAAACCATGCAACAATAGCTGCTCATTTTATCTCACATGCTCGCCTTGACTGGAAATGTATTTTTTCGTTGTTGGTTTCTACTTTGTAAAGAATCAGTCCTAATAACCATGATAGCAGCATGGCTGGGAGACACAGGCCCTAGAATTCATCAAGAGTGCTGCAGAACCTCTTTAGTATTTCATTGTACCTCCACACCAAAAATGTTAGTGCTTGTGACATATTCATGTACAAGTTGACATCAGGTAAATTAATCTGTTGCATGGATGTGGGCACTAAGGCTGAGGTGTCCAAACTGGAAAGACTGTCCTCAGTGTATCTCAGGAACATTACACCAGATAAAATTACAGTTTCAGCATAAATAACCTCACTCCCTAGCCACTGTGCCCATCACACAGGCTTATCCATGGCTGAGAAGTTTTATTGTTGGGTGGGCGGAGCTTGATGGGGAACTCTGAGACTAGTTAGGCATTAGTGTTGCTCACGAATATTCGCATTGCGAATATTCGCTACGAATATTGCATATTCGAGTATTCACGAATGACTCGAATATTGCGGCGAATATTCGCTATGGCAAATATTCGTATTATTTATTTTTAAAACAGATCACATCCTAGTGATCTCCATCGACGTCTAAAAGCATTGCTGGTATGATTAGAGAGAGACCCTGGGCCGAGTAGCTGATGCGATTCTTTTATTCGCAATGCGAATTTTCGGCAACATAAAAGAATCGCATCAGCTACTCGGCCCTTCTTTTGCATCAGAGCCAATCAGAATAACTCGAATATTCGGCAAAAGGAATATTGCGCGATATTCCTTTTGCCGAATATTCGAGTTATTCTGATTGGCTCTGATGCAAAAGAAGGGCGGAGAAGATAATTGCGCAATATTCCTTTTGCCGAATATTCGAGTTATTGTGATTGGCTCTGATGCGCCCTTCTTTTGCATCAGAGCCAATCAGAATAACTTGAATATTCGGCAAACGGAATATTGCGCGATTATCTTCTCCGCCCTTCTTTTGCATCAGAGCCAATCAGAATAACTCGAATATTCGGCAAAAGGAATATTGCGCGATATTCCTTGTGCTGAATATTCGAGTTATTCTGATTGGCTCTGATGCAAAAGAAGGGCGGAGAAGATAATCGCACAATAGGAAGATTGCGCGATTATCTTCTCCGCCCTTCTTTTGCCCCCTTATTCTCCTTTCTTTTAAGTAGAGTTAGTGTAGAGTTAGTGTTTAGTGCATATTAGTTTAGTAATACAGGAAATGATCTCCGTTTATGAGAATTTCGCAATCATTTTCGCATTAGCGAAATTTCGCAAATTTTTTTTGGATAAAATATCACGAATATTCAATATTAGCGAATATTCGCGAATATTCTTCTATATATTCGCGCAAAATCGAATATGGCGTATTCCGCTCAACACTATTAGGCATCAGGTTTGCCTCCTGAGTTATTGACAGATGAAGACAGTGTGGATTCCATAGCTGCTATCCAGCTTAATAGCAGCCCTGGCATTCATCTACTGCTATCCTCTGTCGGTCACACAGGGGATGGGCCCAATGGGGAACTAGCTACAGAGATTTCCATAAGGCTCTGCTCACCCAACAACTAAATTGCACAACTAATGCATCTGTAAAGGTAGAGCCTGATTGGGAACTAGAAAGGATTAGTCCTGCATCGGGTCCACCTTGCTTGTGATTGACAGTGGACAGCAGTGGACAGATTTCATAGACATTAATCGTGAGCAAGGCAGACCTGATCGGGAACTAGTCTTGCTAGGTTGCAGACTGGTTGGAAAGTTGATCTGGGAATTTTTCTTTGGTTTTGTTTGACATGCGTCGCCCTTCCATGTGCTCCTTGCTGCAAAGGACAGTAAGGTGGGGTAGTAGCCTTTTGTTTATACTGGGCAACTAGTCCCTCAGAGTTCTCCATCAAGCTCTGCCCATTGTCAGTATCCCCTTATGTCAGTGGTTTCTAGCAACCAATGAACAAAATAATAATAAAAGTTACTCACCATGTCCAGGAGTACAGATACCAACACTCCTCTGACTGTTCCAACATCTCTTCTCCCATTCTCCCAATCCTCCGCTCACCTGTGTCCTGGCAGCCTGGTGATCCCATTCCTGCTCCAGGTTTCCCCGTACAGCTGTTCATATCCCTGAAGTTGCTGCTCCACTCCTCCTTGCTCCTGCAGCACAAATACTCCCCCTTTCCCACAAAACTCTGGCCTGTCTGTACTCCAAGTTTTCGTTGGTCTTAATCCTACAGTGTCATTATCTGTGA
The DNA here is from genome assembly GCA_029574335.1 of Rana kukunoris. Taxonomy (NCBI): domain Eukaryota; kingdom Metazoa; phylum Chordata; class Amphibia; order Anura; family Ranidae; genus Rana; species Rana kukunoris. The sequence continues at coordinate 175,944,911 of CM056051.1, forward strand.
AGTATAATTTATTTTGTTGGAACTTTTATGGAAAATGTTACAAAGCTTTCATGAATTTGGTGCAGGACATTTTAAAGAAATCATAATGCCAGAAATGTGTCCTGAATACTTTAAGGAATTATCCCCCAAGAATGTGCATTGGCAAAGCTGCAGACATTCACACAACCCCAACCAACATGCTGCTTGTGAGGTGGGTTTGATGACATTTTATGCCATAGGCATTCTGTAACAGTCAGAACTGCTGATTTTCCAGAAGTGACATCACTTGCACTGGTGGCTGCTATTGCTAGCCTCCTAAAAATACTTGTTGCTTGGATGTTTCACACTCTTTCCCTATATCCTGTTACAAGTTGTGTATGTGTCATCCTGGACTGCATGCTTTGTATGGCCAAATATATGTGAGTAGATACTTAAAGGGGTTGTAAAGGTAAATGTTTTTTCACCTTAATGCATCCTATGCATTAAGGTGAAAAAACATCCGATGGTACCGCCCCCCCTCCCGAGCCCCCGTTTTACTTACCTGACCGTTCAAAATTCCCGGGTGCGTCCATGTGATGTTCTTGGGTTCCCAGCCTGGCCGTTGATTGGCTAGGCTGGGCGGATTGATAGCAGCGCAGCCATTGGCTGGCGCTGCTGTCAATCACAGCGGATGATGCAGCGTGCTGGGGGGCGGGGCCAAGTGATACAGTCGGCAGCTATGCCCGCCGCTGTATCACGGGAACGCGCTAGCAAAAGCTTTCCACCATGCAAGCTTGCTCACATGAAGGTAGAAAGCTTTTGCGAGGAGGAGCTGAGACAGCTGCCAAGGGACCCCAGAAGACAGGATTCGGGGACACTCTGTGCAAAACGAGCTGCACAGTGGAGGTAAGTATAACATGTTTGTTATTTAAAAAAAAAAAAAAATTGCCTTTAGTGACCCTTTAAAGAGGAGCTGCAGTCTGGTAAAAAATAAATAAAAGTGAACAGCTACTGTAATATAAGGACACTTACCTGTCCAGGGATCCTGTGATGTCAGCACCATAGGCCATTTTGTCTATCGGTTTTGGGTGCAGGTGCCAGCAATGTAAATAAGGGAAACCAGCAGTGAAGCCTTTACTGCACATTTGTGGGTCATGCTGCACTTTCTGAATAGTCCCACCATCTTCTGGGACCTGTGTGGGGGGGAGGAAGAGGGGCTGGAAATACATGTAGATCACTGATTAGTGATCTTCCCTGGAAGTGGGAGTGGGTATTCCTAAAAAACACTTACCCGCTCCACCCCAAAAAAGTGTCAAATGTGGCAGTGGAGGGTGCAGACAAGCGAAGCTTCCCCTTTTGGGTGGAGCTTTGCTTTGATCCTCAAACATTGGCATACAGTAAATAGCAAGAATTTTCTAATGATTTCACTGCCAAAATAAGGAAATGTTAATCTATGCTCCCCCACCCCCGAACCCCTTGATAGATAGCTGCTGGCAGTGTATGTAACTGCTAGTTGTCAAACAGCTCTGGTCACAACTAACGATTTGGTACCAACCAGTGTGGTTACCTATTTTTTTATTTCTATGACAGCTATGACATACTGATCACATGCAAGCTGGAGGTTCATTCAAAAATAATTTTCAGCTTTGAGATGGCACTGCCGTGTAAAGAGAGCAGTGTGTTTTTGCTTACAGGGGTGGTTCCCCTAAAAAGAAACTTTTAACATTGCCTGTCTCTTCTTAATAAGATGTAGAATCGGCTGGTAGTTTAAAAAAAAAAAGTCTGTACATTCCATTTTCGGCATGTAGTCTCACCGCCGCTTCCGGGTATGATGTGTGGGGACAGGCATCCGATCGACGCATACAGCGCGTCAAGAGATGCCGAAAGAAGCCGAACGTGGGTGCGGCTCTATACGGCGCATGCGCACCAACGTTCGGCTTCTTTCGGCATCTCGTGACGCGCTGTATGCGTTGATCAGATGCCTGTCATTTAAGTAGGCACGCCCATCCCCGGCCGCCAGACCCGGAAGCGGCGGTGAGACTACATGCCGAAAATGGTATGTACGGACTTTTTTTTTTTAAACTACCAGCCGATTCTACATCTTATTAAGAAGAGACAGGCAATGTTAAAAGTTTCTTTTTAAGGGAACCTCCCCTTTAATACTGTAATGGTCAATTACAATTACAACATTAAAAATAAGTTCTACATTTTGTCTACTTGTCAATCCATAATACAAAACACAGCAGGGTTTTTTTTTTAATTAAAACAAGTTTTCCAAATAAAAGCCTCATCTTTAAAAAGAATATTAAAGGCTGGCAAATTAATCATAAAGTTATAAACAAGCTAACTAACGATGATAAATTTCATATGTGCATCTAGGCTTCAATGACTTTTGATCACAAATAGGTTTAGTAGCTTTTTAGTTGGGCTGTGTGAGAATTTAGGAATTGAAATATGCATTTGTGAGGACAAGGTGAGAAAAAAAAAATACTGACAAAACATTGCAGGGGCACAAAAAGTTCTGAAACTGAATTAGCAGCAAATGTACGATAGGCGTATTGTAAAAATAAGAATAGTGTCAGGCCTTGTACACACGACGGGAAATATCCGCTGTAAACGGTCCCCGGACCGTTTACAGCGTATATTTGCGCCGGGATGTTTTGATCCGATGGCTGTACACACCATCGGATCAAATTCCCCGCCGGCGGACAGCGCGGTGACGCGGCGGTGACGTTGACGCCGCCACGTGACCGCCACGTCACCGCACCAGGAAGTAAACACTTCCGCGCGCATGCGTCGGATCCATTCACAGGATACGACGCATGTGCGGCAAGATATGTCCGCTGGTTTGCCGTACTAACCAGCGGACATATCTGCCAGCCAGCTATCCGGCGGAAATATTTCAAAGCATGCTTTGGAATTTTTCCGCCGGATGAATCCGGCAAAAAGCGTCCGTTTGCCCCTACACACGAGGGGATTTTTCCGCTGAAATGGTCCGTCGGACCATCTTCAGCGGATTTATTCCCTCGTGTGTACAAGGCCTCACAGTGTAGAAGGTTTTTTTTCTTTCAAATTTAAGGCAAGGTTTAAAAAAAGGCATAGTTAATAACAAAATGAAACACGTGCAGCTGACAGTTTAAAGAATGGTTTCTTAGATGCTTTCCATTAAGTGCAATAAAGTAATATATCTGTTTTCATTATCCAAGAGTTTCCTGAGTCAGTCCTAATCAAAACATTACAAATAGAGTCCAAAAATAGAAGACGCTGACACCTCCACAGCTGAATTTAAAACAGACTCTCGGTTCTTGCTGTGTGTGCTACGAACATGAAATGTGGGAGTTGGAAATAAAAGGAGGTATCTCTGAAGTGTGGTTTATACCACCATTTACTATGTCATTATGCATAGTATGAATACAAGAAGTCCGCCTGCATGTTCTACAGTAGGTGTCTGAGAAGTACATATGTGCCTTAAAGCATGGCTTTTCATCCATTTGCACGCCATGCTCTCACCTCCCTGCTCCTGTTTTTTTTATTTTTATTGTAAATACCTTATTTTTTTATTTTTTTACATCATTGCTTCCTGCATCCTTGATGATATGTACTGAGTGACAGCGTAGTCTCCTGGGATGTCTACTCCACACATGCCATGAGGCAGTGTGTCAGAAAGCTGGCAGAGCCCTATGGCAGGGGATCCAGATGCATGTGCAGACACGTTGTGGATCTCTGCCAGTTGTATGGGACCTGGTAGAGACCTGCAGAGTGTCTGCACAAAAGCCAGTTTTCCCTTCATAATGGCGGTGCCAGAAGCAAAGCAGAGAAAGGGTAACTTTACCTGCAAGAAAGCTGCATTCTATGCACTGGTTTAGTATATTGATAATAATTTAACACAGGGACAATTTATAGTAATTTTATACTTTATTTAGGACACTAGGGTGGAGTTCCTCGTGTTTTAGGAAACCTGCAATAACAGAAATGTGTCAGTATTGTATGGAATTGCTGAACATTCTTTCTGAAGGGAAAATATGGTATCTACCTAAGTATGTACGCTCACCGCGCTACTAAACAAAATAGCAGCTAACACAACTAAATGATCAATTTAGCAAACATAGAAAATACAAAAGGAATATGTAGCGCTTAAATAAAATAACAATAGTGAATAGCAAATAATAACATAAGCTGAACATTAGACACCATAGGTGCACATTGAAGTGTCTCTGAAATAGTGCAAGTGAGGTCTGAAAGGTCCACCACCATAGATGAAGCTGAGGAGGCTTACCAGATGGATAGCGACCACAATAAGTATACACCTATTTGGTCAGCTAAAGCTTAAACTTATACCAGGAACTGCTCACAAGACGACTCCAGTAGGAGGAGGAGTGGTAGAGGTATCCGATCGGATGAAAGATCAAATCCAAAAATATTATTTTTCCTTTCTCTTTACAATATACTCAGCCGACAATATTGTAAAGAGAAAGGAAAAATAATATTTTTGGATTTGATCTTTCATCCGATCGGATACCTCTACCACTCCTCCTCCTACTGGAGTCGTCTTGTGAGCAGTTCCTGGTATAAGTTTAAGCTTTAGCTGACCAAATAGGTGTATACTTATTGTGGTCGCTATCCATCTGGTAAGCCTCCTCACCTTCATCTATGGTGGTGGACCTTTCAGACCTCACTTGCACCCAGTCACTATATATTGAGTTTTTGGACTATAGCACTATTTCAGAGACACTTCAATGTGCACCTATGGTGTCTAATGTTCAGCTTATGTTATTATTTGCTATTCACTATTGTTATTCTTTCTGAAGGGCTTGGTTAGTCAAGCTGTGACAGAACCTTAAGCAGAACTTTACCTAACAGGGGAAGTTCCACTCTTCCTCTTGCCCCATCTCTACCATATTTGAATTTTTTTTTTGGAGGGGAAGCAGGTACTTAGTTTTCACAGGTTCCCACTCCCACTTCTGCTCGGATCGCCTAGGCTATCTGAACATAGGTTCTCCTCCCACTGTCCCAGAAGGGTGCAGGACCATTCACAAAGCGCAGGCTCACTCATTTGCAGTGGGCAGCCAGCTCTGAAGCCGAAAAAAGTCACAACCAGCTGCCCACAGTTAACATGCCGCCGGCACCGGTGACCTAAAGACCAGTGACGGAGAACTGTATCCCTGGACAGGTGAGTGTATGTGTATTAAAAGGTCAACAGCTACAGGTTTTGCACATCTGACTGAAGCTCATCTTTAAAAGAGCAATTACACATGAGTGAAAGCAGTTGTGGACTACAAACGTGTTCCAAAATTGTGCTACAATCACAAAGTTCAGTTAATTTGGGTTCTGTTTAGTTGCTGCTCCAATAGAAGAGTGACAGCAAATTTTCCATCAGGTCTACAGCATGTTTTTTAAGTAACATTAACCGCTTGCCGTCCAGCCGCCGTCATTATACTGCGGCAGGTCGGTGAGTTCCTGCGAGCTGTCATAGCTCTACATTGGCCCTTTAAGTAGGCATATCAGGCACATGCGCGCACACGCGCTGCACTACGGGGGACCCGATGCGCGTGGCCAGCAGTCGCGATGACCACCAGCCAGGCTTCAGTACTTTCGAAATTTTTAAGTTTTCCAATGTTGTTGCAGAGGATAGACTGAAAATATAAGACTAATGTTTATAGACGAATGTTAAAAATAAAACTACCATATTCATATCAAGTTTTTTTTAAATATTGGCTTACCTTTCTTAGTTGTTGTATTTTAGCAAGTTCTTGTTTTTCATTGCAATTTGCATCTGTACTTATATTTGAAGGAATGTAAACCAGAATATCTTGGCCTTAAAAAATAAAAAAAGAGGTGCACTTTGTCAGAATCTATTATAAAACTGTAAAAATCAGGAATTGACCCTACCTATGACTGGTCTATACAATAAGGAGCGCTGGAAAGGGCGGATATACATACAAAAACATAGAATATCCAGGCTCAAACTTACCGACAAATCAGCAACCAACCAAATTCACCTGTCTAACTGTGTGCGTTAAAAACAGAGATTTAGTTGCATGAATTTGCAAATGCATGTGGAAGCTACAGGCCCCGTCAAGGTGCTTTGTATACTGCAGTCCTAACTATAACATTGCATTTTAAGTCTCCTCAGTAGGAGCACATGACTGCTGATGGATAGATAAGGGGTAGGTGACTGGAGGTAGCCCAGCCCTCATTAAAGGGGCAGGAGCACACTGCACACTCAGCACATGGAAACAAAAATGTCCTGCCTGACCACAATGACAGTTGCACGCATTTGCAAATGCACAATGTCATTGTGGTCAGGCAGCAGACTGGTACCTTTGCTTACATGTGCTGAGTGTGCAGTGTGCTCCTGCCCCTTTAATGAGGGCTGGGCTACCTCCAGTCACCTGCCCCTTAACTATCCATCAGCAGTCATGTGCTCCTACTGAGGAGACTTAAAATGCAATGTAATAGTTAGGACTGCAGTATACAGAGCGCCTTGACGGGGCCTGCAGCTTACACATGCATTTGCAAAACCTGTAGTAAAGGGGAAATAACTTATTCCACTGGCCCTATAACTTTCAGAGACAACAGGAAATAGGAAAGTCTTAAAGCCATAAGGTTAACATTCTTAAAACGCTTCTGTTTAAAAAAAAAAAATGTGTTGTTTATAGTGCCATTCAAAGTAGGTCATTTGCAGATCAGCCATACTAAATTGTTGCTAGTGTGTTAGACATAACAACATAGTCACTCGTTTTTTTTTTTTTTTTTTGCTGCATCTTTTAAATATCTTAGCATACATAGGGTGTATACAAAACAACGTTTGGGCATGCTATACACCCAAAAAAATTCATCATTGTACACAGGAAGTGTGTAGCACGTCCAGCCTCTCTGCCTTGCTTCTAGGAACGCCTTCCCCAGTAAACACAGCAAATGTGGGCTTTGAGTAATTAAGCATTACTGTATACTCAGAGATGAAGTCAGCAGCTGTAGTTGTCAAAAAGCAGTCTAAATCACTGTTTACCAAAAAAAAACACTGCTCCACTGATTATATATTGTTATTTTTGTATCATTCAGTTCATTCATCTGTAGATCAAATGGATGAACCTAGATCTGTAAAGGATGCCAAGTAAAGCAACCTGACAAGTAAAAAATAAATAAATCCCTAACTCACATTCAGATATATACCAGGGCCAATTTAGACAGGAGCCAATTAGCCTACTAGCATGTCTTTGGAGTGAGAGAGGAAACCAATGCAGGCACAGGGAAAACATGCAAACTGCAAGAAGGTAGTGGTGGGGTTGGGATTTGAACCAGGCTGAAGTGCTAACCACTTAGCGATTCTGCTGACTGTGGTATCACAGTAGACCTCCATGATGTACAATGCAGTGTCCTACCCTTCAAAAAAATCCGCAAAAACACATGAAATCATGTGCAGTACAGCACAACATATTGTCATGTGATCCAGCCTTTACTGGTCTGTGCTGTTCACTAGGGATGAGCCGAACATACCCGCGTTCGGTTCACACCAGACCCGTCGAACAGAACGACCGTTCGCGCAAACATTTAGAACCCCGTTGAAGTCTATGGGACTCGAACGTTCAAATTCAAAAACGCTCATTTTAAAGACCAATATTCAAGTTATTGTTGGAAAACATCTTTGAGAACCCGGGTCTTGCCCCAGGGAACGGGGATGTATCAATGGAAAAAAGTTTAAAAAACGGTTGTTTTTTCAGGACTCCTGAAAAAGTGACCGTTTTAAAAACTTTTTTCCATTGATACATGTTCCCTCGGGCAAGACCCGGGTTCTCAAACACGTTTTCACAGGCAAGCTATAGACACCCAGCAGGTACAATATTTAAATGCATTTTTTTTTTTTTAAGCATCATTAAAATTACTGCTCCAGGAGCAGTGATTTTAATAATGTTTAAATAAAAAAAAATTAAAAATTACTTTAAATATTGTACCTGCAGTGCTGGGTGTCTATAGTTTGCCTGTGAAAAACGTCTTTAAGAACCCGGGTCTTGCCCGAGGGAACATGTATCAATGGAAAAAAGTTTTATGAAAAAACGACCGTTTTTAAAACTTTTTTTCCATTGATACATGTTCCCTCGGGCAAGACCCGGGTTCTCAAAGACATTTTCACAGGCAAACTATAGACACCCAGCAGGTACAATATTTAAAGGAATCTTTCATTTTTTTTATTTAAACATTATTAAAATCACTGCTCCAGGAGCAGTGATTTTAATGATGCTTAAATTAAAAAAAAATGTAAATTAAATTCCTTTAAATATTGTACCTGCTGGGTGTCTATACGTGTGATAATGTCTTTAAATAGCACAATCACCTGCCTGCCAGTAAATTAGGAAGAACTGATCTATCTAAGCTATACAGTGTATAAATATATGTACTCCTAGGGATGTATATATATTCTCTACACACTGTAAATTAAGCTAAACTGACTAGCCTGCCTGCCTGCTCTATCTAGCTATATAAAAAGACAATCTCTCTGTCTCTCTGACTGCTCTCATTAACAAGCCGGAACACACTACACAAGGCCGCCCAGCAGGCGGCCTTTTATAGTGTGGGGCGTGTGCTAAAGCCCTGAGCCATAATTGGCCAAAGCCACCCAAGCTTTGGCCAATTATGGCTCTTCGTTTTTTGCGCACTGTGGTGATTGGCCAAGCATGCAGGACATACAGCATGCTTGGCCAATCATCAGCGTGCAATGCCGCAGTGAATTATGGGCCGTTTTGCGTCACTCAAATTTGGCGCGAACGACCGCTTTTGTTCGAATTTCGTCGAACATATGAACAGACAATGTTCGATTCGAACATACGTTCGTATCGAACGCGAAGCTCATCCCTACTGTTCACATGGATTAACTACGCTTCTATGATGGACTTATATATGACGCATTGGTATGTATGCACAACCTAAGGTACTGGAGTCTACAGAAGGCCTTGCGCACATAGACTTATAGGCTATATAAAACCATTCTATACAGCAAGCTTTTAACTAATCAATTGCAAAATTACTATAGACAGCTTTCTTGAAGCCTTTAAAATGCCTTTCAGCTCCAGTTTGGGGACATTAAACACAGGCCATAATGAGTATTCAAATGAAAACGTGGAAGAATCCGCACGACCCCCACTGTGATCAAAAACACTAATGATCTGCAAACAACTAATAATGCCACAATGTGCAAAACAAGGGAGTGCAACTCCTCTTAGAAAATATATAGGGAATGAGGGAGATACCCCCTAGAAACACAAATAAAAAAATATAAATATATATATATATATATATATAGAAACTCTATAGATATGACTGGTGCTGCATTTAATCGTTTATCCGGGAATATACAGCTAAGGAAAAATGTCAAAAATAGGGTACAAATGCGCAACATTTTAAGTGCAAACAAAGGTGCAAGTGAGTGAACTTAATTAACTTGGGTCGTTCAGTGTAATAAAACAAAAAATACACAGACAAAGTCCAAATAAAAAAGTGGCTGAAAACACAGCTAACTATGATCAGCGATATGTGTGAAAAGCTTCGTCCAGAATCTGCAGAAATGGTATATAGAGAGGCTGCTTACCAGATCTGATGGATCCCTATCACAGAGATCATAAAGGCTCAGCAAGTCTCCACAAAACTCTACAGCAACCGATCATTTTCTCCTCTGATTCGATCCGGTCTTACTCCACCAAAGGCGTCTGGAACAGGTGCATGCGATTGTACTACGGGCAGGATTACTCCCGACATATGGAAATCACTCCCAGCACAGGACATATTGTAGGAGGGCATGGTAGGGGAAAAAATAAAGAGCTTCTTGGTGCAGTATATCAAAGATAAAACGTCCATTTATTTGATATTCAGGGTACTGAATTCCAAAACAAACTTTTTCAAATAGTAAAACAGCTTAAAAACTCTGCTGTCACCCAGCCGCGGCTCGAGACAATCAGCTGGGGGTGTGGTGACGTCAGATAGTGTTGCTCTGCCCGATGCTGCGCTTCTCCATACGAGTCTTACCCCAACTTCTTCATTCCCCGACTTCTTCATTTCCCGACTTAGTTGGGGTAGGCGGTACACTTTGGTGGGGGTGGATCAGCCACGCCCTGTGACCTTTGACCTCTGGGAACCCGCCTTCTGACCTTTGACCTCTGGGGGAGGTCCTTGTTCCAATTTCAGAGTCCTAGCCATATTCTTCAATGGGTGAAACGCAGTGTCGGGCAGAGCAACAGTATCTGACGTCACCACACCCCCAGCTGATTGGCTCGAGCCGTGGCTGGATGACAGCAGAGTTTTTTTAGCTGTTTTACTATTTTAAAAGTTTGTTTTGGATGTCAGTACCCTGAATATCAAACAAAGGGACGTTTTATCTTTGATATACTGCACCAAGAAACTCTTTATTTCTTCCCCTACCATACCCTCCTACAATACGTCCTGTGCTGGGAGTGATTTCCATACGTCGGGAGTAATCCTGCCCGTAGTACGATCGTATGCACCTGTTCCAGACGCCTTTGGTTAAGTAAGACCGGATTGAATCAAAGGAGAAAACGATTGTTTGCTGTGGAGTTCTGTGGAGACTTGCTGAGCCTTTATGATCTCTGTGATAGGGATCCATCAGATCTGGTAAGTGGCCTCTCTATACACCATTTCTGCAGATTCTGGACGAAGAGTGCTTTTCACACATATCGCTGATCATAGTTAGCTGTGTTTACAGCCACTTTTGTATTTGGACTTTGTCTGTGTATTTTTTGCTTCATTACACTGAACGACCCAAGTTAATTAAGTTCACTCACTTGCACCTTTGTTTGCACTTAAAAGGTTGCGCATTTGTACCCTATTTTTGACATAATGAGTATTCAGCATCACCTTAAACAAGCTGCTAGAAAGATTCTGCACTACTTGAAACTTGTAGAAAGACTGCTAGCAGTTTATTTAAAGTAACAGTCAATACTCTCATTAGGAACTGTATTGAAAAGTTGCTTAAAAGACTTTTTAAAAGTTTCCTAAAAGCTATGTAAATGCTTTGTAAATGCTGAAGAAATGTAACACATGTACATTTCTGAACCACATTAGACTTCTGTTCATGCTCTGGTTGTCCGGTAATCAGCACTGGAAATTATCAGCAATTTACCAGTGACAACATGCAATTTATGGTTCCCTATGCTATCTATGTATTATGATTGAAAAGTCTGACTGGAAAATACGTCTTCTGTGACCTGATGCTGGTAAATATGTAGATAGCACAATGGGCACTAGCAACACTATGGGATTAATTAATAAAGGCAAATAGACAGTTCACTTTACAAAGAAAGTTGAACTGTGCAAGGAAATTTTCCCCAGAGCTTAGTGAGTGTGGTACAATTTCATTTTGCAAAAAAATACCCAATTAAATTTCATCTTTGCTTGCACATGATTGGATGATGGTAGTCAGCAGGTCAGTCAAGTTCACTCCATTCACAAAGCTCTGAGGGTAATTGTAAAGTAAACAATTATTTGATTTTAGCAAATCAACAGCAACAAGTCGCATGGTGTCACTGCAAAATGGCTGTCAGTTTTCAATGCAGGCTGCTGGACAACCTAGCAGCACACCCAAGTCAAACATGGGGCTATGAATTTACCACAGCACTTGTGTTGTATCATTCAATTAGTCATTTTAGGGTGAATTTCCATGATTTTTGCCATTATATGCCAGTATGCACAGCATACTTTTACATTACAGCACATCTACCTGCTAAAGCATCCTCCTTCTGTAATGACAGGTCCAAGATCCTAATGTAGAGAAAAGCCAGCACTGCAACAATGTTCCAGAATGACCATTTTCTGAGGTCCCAAATCAACAAAAACAACACTGTTTTGGGAATGCCCAGACTCTCTTTCTTAAAATGACAGACAAAGATAGCTCTGTTCTTGGCATTCCAAAAATACACCTACAATGGACAATGTCCAGTGCATGTGAGTAGTGTACACAGAATAAAAAACAAAAATTCTACGAGCCAGGGAAGATTTATTGTTTTTTGGAAAAATACTTTGCTTTACTCTTTGTCCAAAACATCTCTAACTACTAGAGATTTGTTTTGCTTGACTTTATTTCCAATTTATTGTGTTCAACCAAGATACAAGTTACTGGTTCAGTAAGTTTGTTGAGGTTAAAGAGAAGTGTGACTGCATTTTAACAAATGCAATGGTTCAAAACCCAAGATATGTTGTTTTATTCTGTCTAAACTTCCTGGATTTGTAAAACATTCGATTCTGAAAAACTTGAGAGTGAAATAATATGCATCTTCTAATATGCTTTGTTAGGAGTGTATAGACTTTAAAGTATTCATTGTGAGCTAGTGGTTATGTACAAATGTTGCTCAATGACATAGAATTTGATCTACAAACTTCTACAATTAAGTATGGAATTTTCACATAGACACAGCATTTAAATTGATCCCATGCAACAGCTGATTAATTATCTTCTGGGCAGAGTGAAATCTTTATCACCCTGTACATGGTTTGTTTGTTACCCTTTCTGCTTTATAAATAGACCTCATAGTTTGTCATCATACTGAGCCAACCAATTAAGGTGGCCTAAGATCCAGGGCAGAGCCCTGAAGAAGCTGGAAAGAAGAAGTCGTAACTGTCAAGGGAGCTTGCAGATACCACATTACCAAAGAGGAGATAAGCAAAGGAGAATTTAGTCTTGCTTTACCACTGATAAAACAGCACCTCTGCATTTAACACAATGTAATCCATAACAACTAAGACATTTGTAAGGGTTAATGCATTTTGTGGTGGTAATTTAAATACAATAAAAACAATGTTTTAATAAAAACAAACCCTTGAAATTGTTTTGAAAAGTCTTGGGGAACCCTGCTAAACTATTACATCTCTAGATCACCGCAAATTTGCAGGGTCAATTGGTTATAAGGAGTGTATGGCCCTCCCTAAAACAGGATGTCATTATAAACCTGTAGGCAAATAAGAGAACCAGAACCTTCTTTAAGTGGAAGTGGGTTTGATAATAAAGTTGGTAGTGTCTTCACCCAATACAGAACCTCTGAACAGAGAGAATTTCATTCCTGGGAAATTACCAGTAATTGAATCAAAGTAATTGAGAGCAGAGTAACTACTGCAACCAGCATATACCATCAACCATAAGTATATAGATGCACACAAGTATGAAATTTATACAAGATTTATATAAGAAATGATTAATAATAGTACATAAGTACATTGTACAAACAAGGTAATAGTAGCAAAGAGCACAACAAGAGTGTTGGTGGAACTGTGCACGTATAGCCCCGCTATATATAGTTATTAATAAAGATACTTCCACATGAATGTTGCAGCAAAGTTCAGTTACGGGGCCTTGAGGACGATCACAAAGCAGCATCCATTTTGATGCTGAAGAACTGAAGACAAGATCAGCAATGATAGAAAGATCCTCAAACCATTGTCCAACCAGCCTGGAATGTAGATTCTCACCAGCAGAAACCATGGCGTGACAAGGGACTTTGCGTCTTAGTCCCTAGTAACTTCTAATCTGCCATTCAACTACCTATAGGCTGTCTAACTTGGTTCTAGCCTATATTGGTTATTGAGCCCTGAGCCAACATTAGCTATAGTTTTTAAAATCCAGAAGGGACAGGATTTATTAAAATAACAGGCACTGCATATAAATTATATTGCAATAAACAGATTCACCCATTTACATACAGCAACGTAGTCACTGTACACACTGTATAATACTACTTGATATAATGAATGTGAGATAACAAGGAGGCAGATATACTTTTATTACATACATTTGTGTTATATTTTTAACATAGGAATACTTGACTAATAATCCCTGTTTCTGGTCTGGATTAGGCACAGCTCTTCCATGAGGACATGTAGTCTCAGCTCCTCTCTCACTCTTTTTACTTCCTCCCTCTGGGGCTTCTAACCAAGCCAAACAGATACAGGAAATTGTACATAAATAACTTTCCAACATTAAAATACAAAGTCACTTACAAGTACAGACAGTAAAGGGCAGCAGATCCCTACATTAAATGAATGGCTGTCTCTGGCCTCAATGTCCTTAAACAAAGGTGCAAATGAAGTCAAACATTCCTGTCTGTATACCTGTTTTGGCTATTTGAGACAGTGAAACAACATGCCAGCCAGGCAACTAGCATTTTCCTGGCAACTCAGCAGGAAAAGTAAGAAACACCACCCTACACATTTTTTGCACTTATTTCTTATACGTTTTGGCATTTTTGCTGCTGCTGCTGCTGCACTGTGTCACTCAATAGGGAACTACTATATCAAATCTAATGAGTAGCAGGTCATCATCTACTAGAATGCTTAAATACAGACAAGTGTTCCTATGGGCATCACAGACTCACAGCAGAGCCCCATCATTTCAGCTGCATGTAACTGGACTGTTTTATTCAGAAGAAATTGGAGTCACTGGTAAACATCTGCTTTTTATTTGGGTACTTCAATTAAAGTTTTTATAAGGAAGCCGTCTCATCAGTAAATGAAAAAGACACTGGGCGTTTGTTCTTTCTAGACAGAACTAAGAGAAAAAAACACAAGATGGGTGGTCACCAGAAGATCATACAGAGATCTAAAACACAGCTTTATTATGCTTTCATGCTACCTGAAAGTTAACACATGTTTTAAAAAATATTAAAGCTTTAGTCATAGCAGGGCACAACTGATACCAACGACCCTCTAAAAAAAATGTAGAATAAAAATATAAAAATGATTTTTAATGCTGTTAGGATTCTATACAAGACGAACGGTGGGGATGATAATGATAACGACAATGATGATACATAAAACTGTATAAAGAAGTGTGTACTGGCAGGGTGCCCCAGTAGGGAATAACAGAGCCATATATACACAGGAAGAATTCTGGTTTAAAACAACTTTAATTAATTGGGCAATGTACCAATTTTTTTTTCTTAATTACAACTGGCTACATGGGGTTTCTTTTGTATTTTTATTCTAGCTCTTAAAATATGTTGTGTTGGTACATTTAAGTGATTTCCATCCAATTTCTGAATAAACATAGAGAACCAGCTTCACACAGCATACTAGTAAGAATAAACTGTAATTATAAAATATGCTACAGAGGATAGTAATGCATTATTTTTTATTTACAATTTGGCCCCATACACTACTGTGTGAGACTTATGTCGTGTTGATATTAAGCGATTTGTCTGGTTAGACTATTGACCAGTGGGCATTTATCTGCCCTTTGTTGAAGTATCCTGCTTGAGATCAAATTTGTGTGACCTGATCCTAAAGTAATTCACTCTTCTCTTTTCAAAATTGTGTTGTCTTTCTGAAGCTTCTCCATAAACTTGGTGGAATTTCATGTATGCAAGATCAGACCACCCTCAGGTTACTGGGTCTGGTAAAGGGCTCAGGAGCATCACTAATGGGCTTAGCCAGTCATTATGCTTTGTTTGTTTTTTGCTACATAGCAGGTCATGGGAAGGATAAGCATAGTTGTCAGGGGCCTTCTTTAGACATGATATCACCACCACCTGATCTATCCAAATAGGATAATATTGGGCAATTGTCATCTTGTATTTATTGAGAGCACTAGCTCAGTGACTGACAAACCTAGAAATTCAATATTTGCCATATTAACACTTATGAGGTTAACACGCATCTTACACTATGTCATAATGACATGAACCAGCCAAGAAGGCAAAACTCCATGGGCAGGCAGAACTTGTGGAAGGAAGGCAGTGAATCGGATTGATTTACTAAAGTCAAATAGCCTGTTGACTTTGTAAGGGAAGAAGATGCACTGTGCGAGGAAAGGTTCCCAAGAGCTTAGTGAATGTGATGAGATTTTAATTTGCAAAGAGTACCCAATCATGTAGAAAGCCTTGTACACGACCATTTTCCTTCAGAAAAATCCATCAAGAAAAATTCTGGCAGAGTATTTTTGCAGAGAAAAGCGGTCGTGTGTATGTTTTTCATCGAGAAACCTGTTGTGGATCTCGACGAGAAAAAAAGAGAACATGTTCTCTTTTTTTTCTAGTCGGGAGTCTAAATTTCCTCGTCGTGTTTCTCGCCTCTGCTGGTTTACGACGAGAAACACGTTTGTGTGTATGCTTAGAAACTCTGCGAATGCTCAGAAAAAAGTATGAGACGGGAGCGCACCTTCAGTAAAAGTAATGGAGACAGCACATTCGTCACGCTGTAACAGACTGAAAAGTACGAATCGTCTCTCACCAAACTTTTACTTGAAATGTAGTAACATGAGATTAGGAAAAGCAGCCCCAAGGGTGGCGCCAGTGGAATCGAACTTCCCCTTTATAGTGCCGTCGTACGTGTTGTACGTCACCGCGTTTGAGAACGACGAGATTTTGTCTTGACAGTGTGTATGCAAGAAAAGCTTGAGAAGATTCTCGTCAAGCTTGACAAGAACGTCGTTGAGGAAAACTACGTTTCTTTTACGACGAGATTCTCGGTCTTGTGTACGAGGCCTAAGAAAAATAAAAAATAAATGCATTTTTGTTTGCTCGTAGTTAAATGATGGAAGTTAGCAGAGCTTCACCACATTGACTAAGCTCTTGGCATAATTCCCTTGCAAAGTGAAGAGCCTATTTGCCTTTATTAAATCAACCCCAATATTTTAAGATCCTGTATAAATCTAATGGAACAAGACAGCTAAAAGAAAGCGGTGTACAAAGATTTGAATGTTTTTCTTCAATCAAATCCTTCATACAGAATTACATGGAATGAATTAAATGCATGTTAGCCTATTATGCATTAAGATAACATTTGTACTATGCATGTGCAGTATCCCATATTTGTAAATTATATTATTTATGTTAGAATTCTAACTTTCTTTTAGTCATTAACTACAACACAGGACACAATTTAATTAATTTAGGATCTATATTATAATTATATATAAGATCCATTTTTTACGTTGTCTCATAGTCTGGTGGCCTGCATGTTGATGAGATCATTTAAGCCCACTAAACGTAAAATTAAGCCATAACTTTCCAGTTTCATCTCTGCTCTGTCACATGAATTCTGCACCAAGGACATGCCAGTTTTCAGCACTACAGTTTTGTGGGCAATAATATATTCAACTTTAATTTATGGAACTCAAACAGCCAGTCAGAAGGTTAGGGGTGTCAGCACCAGGCACAATGTGCTGCTACATTTTGATGTAGTATCAGTTAAAATTGATAAATTATCACCATGAAGAACTTTTTATAACCGCCTTAGTATTAAATAATACAATGTTCTTTGTCAAGCACTATAGCTAAAAAAAGCCATTGGGCTTGACACCTAGGCTATCAGACAGCGTTATGGCGTGTAATCTCTATCGAAGTGATTGATTACATTATTTATGCTTTGCAAACAAACAGCAGCTGTAACCCCTTGTAGGGTTTGTTTAACTTCAAAGGTTTTCCCTTTATTGTGGATCATGCAGTGAGCCCTTATGGGTATAGCTCATTAAAATTAAAATTGCATGTGTGTTGAATCAATAATAAATTGATTGCTCAGTAAAAAATAGCAGGGAACATTCCATACCTATTGCTAAAAAAAGTCAACTTCTGGGATGCTCATAATTGACTCTCAATCTCATCAAAATGGCTTTTAAATAAAGCTTATGATGAAAATTATTTTTTAATGATCGCATACTAGAGGCTGGCAATATTCGTAAAATGCTAGATAACTGGCTGTTTTGGTCCTCAGTACTTTCTGAATCACTTGTACTCAATAAGATCATAGTTGATTAAAGTGGGAGTAAACTCCCATATATGATTTTTACCTATAGGTAAGGCTATAATAAGGCATATCTATAGGTACAGTAAATATCTCCTAAACGTGCGCCATTTAGGAGACATTTACTTTAGATGCAGCCAGTAATGTTGCCAGTACATGCACTCTGAAGGAACGGCATACTAATGTCCTTCCCCCGCTTCTACTGTGACCTTCTGTTGAAGTGCTTTGAGGAAAACGCCTATAACAGTACAGCATAGAAACCTGCTAAGGTAACAGGGCTGGGTTACACTATGTTGGCTTTCATTTTCATCGGGTCATGAGCATACCATGAATCCTTAACCCCTTCCTTACCAGCCCATAGGGGAATCGCGTCATGGCGATCCCCTTTGCCGATGAGACTGGACGTTGCACAACGTCCAGTCTTCACGGCGTTCTAGGGCGCGCGCGCGCGCGCCCGTGGCACCACTCGCGGTCCTGCGCGCGTGCCCGATGCCCGTGATTGCCGCCGGGCACCCGCGATTTCCGCCAATCACGGCAGGAGTGTGGATCTGTGTGTGTAAACACACAGATCCACCTCCTGTCAGCGGTGAGGAGACTGATGTGTGTTCCCAGTACAGAGGAACACACATCGATCTCCTTCCCCTGTGAGTCCCCCTCCCCCTACAGTTAGAGCATACTTTAGGACACATTTTAACCCCTTCAGCGCCCCCTAGTGTTAACCCCTTCCCTGCCAGTCACATTTACACAGTAATCAGTGCAGTTTTATAGCACTAATCGTTGTGTAAATGTGAACGGTCCCAAAAATGTGTCAAAAGTGTCCGATATGTCCGCCGCAATGTCACGGTCACAAAAAAAAAACGCAGATCCCCGCCATTACTAGTAAAAAAAATAAAATAAAAAATGCCATAAATCTATCACCTATTTTGTAGACGCTATAACTTTTGCGCAAACCAATCAATATACGATTATTGCGTTTTTTTTTTTTACCAAAAATACGTAGAATACGTATCGGTCTAAACTGAGGGGAAAAAACGTTTTTTTTTAAAAAAATATTGTGAGATGTATTAAATAAAAAGGAAAAAATATTGGCCCAGATTCACGTACATCGGCGCATTATTGGACCGGCGTAGCGCACCACTTTTCCGTTAGACTTGCGTAATCTAGCCGCGTAATCCCGCGATTCACGAAGCTTTTGCGCAAGAGATTGCGCAAGCGTAAGGTTTTTTCCGGAGGCGTAAGGAGGAGTAATACAAATTGGGAGGGACGTGGGCGTGTTACATTGAAATGAGCCGTGACCCCATGCAAATGAAGGGCCGGCCGACTCGCGCATGCGCGCGTGAAGGAAACCATGTCAGCTCCGTTGTGCGCATGCTCACAACTCGGGAGCGGCGCAATCAGTGAAATTGGACATGGACTAGGGCAATGTTGTGAACTACGCAGACAGCATAAATAGACACACACAAACGCACTTCCATTGCAAAAGTACATCCCTTTGTGTCCCTTCCCATTGAATCAAGTGCTTTTGCTCTGTTGTTCGTTAGAGTGTGTTTTGTAGTTGTCAGATTAGTGTTCTGTGTGATCTAGTGCTTGTTGGTAGTTTTGTGAAAGTGTGTTTTGATAAGTGTTTTTTGACTGTTTGTTTGATTGATAGATTTCTGAGCGTTTGTTTTCTTGCTTTATTTTTTCATCTGATTTTTTTGTGTCTGTTTCTTGCTGAGTGCTAGTGTGATTTTTGCCTGTTCTTTTTCTCTTTGTGTGTGTTCTTGTCTGATTGTTTGTGCTTGTATTTGTGACAGATTTTTGGTGACTGCGAGTGAGTTTGTTTGGAAGTATGACTGAGAGAAAAAGAAAGTTGAATTTTACAGTGGGGGAAAAAAGAATTCTTGCCCGGGCCATTACCGACTATGGGCGTTACCTCCACGGCCCGCAGAGTGCCACCACCACCCCGGCCAGGAGGAGGGAGATATTGGATATGATCACGGAGCAGGTCAATTCATCGGGGGAGGGGGAGACACGGACCCGCTCTGGGATTGAAAAGAAAATAAATGACCTCCGGCGTGAGGTGAAAAAAAAACTGGCCGCAATAAATGCCCATGCCAGGGGCACAGGAGGGGGCCCACCATGCCGGGTTAGATTTACAGCGACGGAGCGTGTGGTGGCCCTGACCTTTCACCGGCATGAAGTGGAGGGCCTGCCAGGCTTTGACACAAGTCCGGTCCCCGCGGTGCCAGGTAAGGTTTTTATTTCTCTCAAGTGTGTAGCATGTGTGGGGGAGGGGGTGAAAGGGAATATGTGGCAAGTGTGTGGATCCTCCAACCTGTGAATGGTTTGTGTCATCCACAGCTGTGCAGGAGGGTGCAGGGCCATCTGGCCAGACCGCTCCAACGCCAGGACAGCAGCCTAATGAGGCCCCCCCAACAAGGCCAGAGTCCGCGGAGGACGATCATGAGGAGGAGGATGATCATGCGGAGGACGATCATGAGGAGGAGGAGAATCATGAGGAGGAGCAGTCCATGGCAGGCACTGGCCGTTTGGTTTCTGCGGACTCTTCCCCTCTGGCTGCAAGAAGCCTGCCCTCCCTAAGGGTGAGCCCCCCCCCTCTTCCCCCAACATGGCTCCCCTCACAAGGGCCTCCCCTTCTCCCCGGCCACAACCATCAGCAAGAGCCAGGAGGTCATCCCAGAGCACCAGGGGGGCGCCCAATCTCCTGCCCGCCAGTCTGAGAAGGAACCTGGCCACCCAGACCCGCCTTCTGAGACAGCTCTGCCAGACTATGGGGCGGGTGGATCAGAGCCTGTCCTCCATCAACGATAGGCTGGGTAACCTGGACTCCCACTCCCGGGCCTCCACAACCTGCCTAAATGACCTGCAAACTACAGCAGCAGGCGTTGGGCAGGATGTGAGGGCCCTTACCCAGGCTATCCAGGGCAACACGGCAACACTTGGTGCTGCCCTGGACAGAATAGCCGTGGCCTTGGAGGGCAGGCCGCCAGGTGGGCAGATCTCAGGGGCTGCTCCTCCTTCCCCGGCTTTTCCCCTCCCCCATGCGTCTCCCCTGAGGGTCCGGGGCCGTGGCCGGGGGCGCCCCAGGCGTGGCTCAGGCAGAGGGCATTAATTTTTTTTCCCCCTTTTTTTGGTTTGAAAGCATGTTTATTTTTGTTCTCTGCTTTTTTTTTTCTATGCATTTTTTTTTGTTTTTTTATTTTTTTGCTGACATTTTTGGCATTTTTTGGGTTGTGAATGATGTTTGAATGTGGGGGTGACATTCCTGCTGGAAAAGGGGTGTCATCCTCAATTTGGGTGGAGAAGGGTTCCCCAGGACCAGGGAGAAGTGATTCCCAGGTCCGTGTGAATGGTGTATGAATGTACAGTGACATAATTGGAGCCTTGACGTGGCGTTACTGCTCACCAGTCTTGCATGGTGGACTGGTGCCAATCCAATTTGATGAGGATGTGGGGTGTGTGTGCTAGGGACCATAGTGGTGTGCATGCATGCATTCTCATTGTGCCATGATTAATGTGTGTGTTTAACGTGCAAAGATGCATAATGTGAGCTGGCATGAGATGGGGTCATGAGATGGGGTTCCAGTTCATATGCAGAGTCACCTTGAAGGGAAAAGACAGGTGGATGTTAGTCATGCATGTGCCACTTGTGAGGTGTGCATCACGGGAGGGGATAGTCATGCCTGACTCCCATGTCACTCACCAACCAGCCAGCTGTCCCCATACATGTTCTGTTCGCAATCTGTGGGGATGGGGCTCTGATTGTATATGTAGCTGTCATGGGTGTCATGGGTAGTGCCATGTGTTGGGCTGCTGATGTCCTCCTGCAAGGTTGTGGTAATTCCACGATGGCATGAGGGGTGAATCTGAAGATGCGAGACACCTCAGAATCTCTCATGCCAAAGATGTCTATGCGTGTGTGATATATCAAGTGAAGAGTGAGGGGCTTGTATCAGATAAGAATATTGTATTAGATTAGATTAAATTGTAAATTTTATATAAGCCAAAAAATAAATAAATAAAACATCTCCCGTGCCCTCCTTAGTGCCATCCTCCGTGCCCTCATCCTTCTTTGTTCATCTAAAGTCAGTAGTATAGCTATGCGCGACGATGCCCCTGGCATGTTGGCATACAGATTGTTGGGCAAAACGTGTGACTGCTGAACTCCTCACTAACAGTGTTGCTTTATCTGACAATTAGACTTTTTTTCAAAATTTAGACCAGCTTTTAGGTCCTCTAACTTTAGACAGAACATTTTGCAGTTGCGCACATCGCGTAGCCTGCGCAGCAACTGCGTTTTTTTGTGAATCCCCGTAACTCCCTCATTAGCATATTTGACTAGCAAATCAATGGTGTGTCTAGCGCAGTTTTGCGCGAAGGCAAGCGAAGGTCTAACTCAATTACGCCGGACCAAAAAACGTAGATTTCTGGCGTATATTGTTTTGTGAATCGCGTCCAACTATACGCACGCGCACATTTAGACTTACGCACGCGCAACAGCAGTTGCGCAGGCGTAATCGCTCTGTGAATCTGGGCCATTGTGTTTTTTTTTAAATTGTCGCTCTTCTTTTGTTTATAGCGCAAAAAATAAAAACCGCAGAGATGATCAAATACCACCAAACGAAAGCTCTATTTGTGTGGGGAAAAAAACATAATGATTTAATTTGGGTACAGTGTTGCCTGACCGCGCAATTGTCATTCAAAGTGCAACAGCGCTGAAAACGAAAAATTGGTCTGGGCAGGAAGGGGGTGAAAATGCCCTGTATGGAAGCGGTTAAGAGTGATTGAGGACAGACCCACTGAAGGAGTCACATAGAGACCCTGGCTGGGGTATGGGCCATCCATGAATACTGATCTCTTGTTGGGATCTAATTTTCTGGTAAGCGGCAGCTTGCATGGAGGCGAAGGATCCCTTTTCTATCTGACATACAGCACTATTCTTAGGTGTCTCATGGTTTGATGTCACCAATTTGTTTATAGAGGACTTGAGAACACCAACACATTGGTCAGCATTGGAAGAAGCATAGGTTCTTAAGCACTCAAGTACTCAACCTGTTGACATTTTATTGGGATTTTATCCCATTGGACTATTAATTTGCATCAGTGCAGTGATTGGTGCAACTTTATTGATACGGGACGCATTTTGATCAATATTTATTTAATTGGAAATTCATTTAATTGTGGGCTATTTGGATACTATTGATTGATTTCAACAGCTCTGAGCTTATTAGTATAAATGTATTGCACGGCTTATTTTTACAGGTTTATCACATGATCAGAAAGGTGTTTGCCCATAGAACAGGTTAGGTTAATCTGAGCCCAAAAATAAAACAACAAATTGCAGCTTTCTTGTTCTTAGATGTGGGGGCTGCATTTGTTTTCCTTTTCAGCCTCTTAGTATTTTATTTTTACCAGGTGATCCTGACAGTAACACGCTTTCACTCACTGTGCTGTATCTAAGGAGGAGCAGCGTTGTCACCTTATGACTGGAAGTGTTTGCGGCCCCGTAGAAATTACTACAAATAATAACTGATAAGAGTCAGCAGAGAAAGAATGAACAGGACATTATCTGCTCACATTATTTCTGGCAGGATCAATTTTTGTTTGCTGCACTTACCTATGCAAATATAACAAAACTCTTTCAACAGTATATTTAAACAGACCAAGAGGGAGCTAATAAAATAAATCGAGTGTTAGAATTTTTAAACATTTTAGTTGTAAGTCATATAAACTGTAAACATTTGAATTCTGTCTTGAGAGAAACGTGGACACTGTAATTGCAAATCTCTTCTACTTGCCTGGCTGTCATATTGACTTTCCTACAATCATAAACTTTGAATCAATATGCAGATAAGGATGTCTAATGGCGCGTACACACGGTCAGACATTTGACCAGGCAAAAAAAAAAGAAGAAAAATAGAGAACCTGCCCTCTATCTAAGTCCATCGGAAATTTCAACAGAAAAAGTCAGATGGGGCATAAACAAGGTCGGAATATCCGATGAAAATCTCCCATCAGACTTTTTCCCTTGGAAATTCCGACCGTGTGTATGCATTCGTTTCTTTGACCTTATTCATTTGCATATGTGTTCCATGTGTTCAGTGACTCAGAAAGCACGAAAATCACAGTTAGCATAGCAGCCAAGTAACACAAATTTTCAGTAATGGTAGCTTCCTACTTCTATATTGATAGGTGTATTTTAACTGCTTAAGGACCGCCCCACATACATATATTGCTGCAGGGCAGCCCTTAAGCTCAGATTTACGTACCTAAACATGCTCTGGGGCGCGCGCACCACTGGAGCCCCACTCCCTCTGTGATTGGACACAGCAGGAGCCAATCAGCAAGTCCAGCGGCCACCATGGCTACCGAGGCCCACTGATCGTTCACAGGAGAGGCAAAACAGCGGTCAACTTATTAAAACAAGGCAGATAGCCTTTTAGCCAGAGAGGAAAATGGAGATCTTGTGTTTCTGCTAAGAAACATGGATCTCTGTTTTCCTCCAGTCACAGCATTCCCCCCGCAGTTAGAAAGTACTCCATAGGAGCACAGTTAACCCTTTGATAGACCATGATGTTAACCCCTTCCCCGTCAGTGTCATTTATACAGTGAAAGTGTTTGCTAAAAACAAAAACACTTTCACTGTATAAATGACACTGACGGGGAAGGGGTTAACATCATGGTCTATCAAAGGGTTAACTGTAGTCCTATGGAGTACTTTCTAACTGCGGGGGGAATGCTGTGACTGGAGGAAAACAGAGATCCATGTTTCTTAGCAGAAACACAAGATCTCCATATTCCTCTCTGGCAAAACGGCCTTGTATGGTGTTACTGGTCCCCCAAAATTGTCACTTAGTGTTAGATTTTTCTGCCGCAATGTCCGTACTCTTGAGGAGTATGTCCACTGTATAAGCTTCTCCCCAGTACCGGCATGATCCAAGCACCCTCAGCTCACCCACTCACTTGTCGAGACAACAGTGTTGGGTGAAAAAATGCATAAGACTTTTATTGAAGAACAGACACAAGTATATGTATCTGGAGACAATCCCCCCTCTTTGTTGACATAGAGACACAGGGAGGGCTAAACTGTACATCCAATAACATGAGCCACAGGAACATTCAAATATTTCAACACATCTATAAACAAAAACTGTGCATGCAGCTGACAACTGGTGGTACTGAAACATTTAACCTTGCAACAACTATTTAAAACAGTAACTGGGCATGCAGACCACTTATTTCATGGTTAAAGGATCTTCTCCTATGACTTGGGCATGCATGTCTGCGCACAGTTCAAATGTCCAATGTCAGTGTTTTAAACACAGTGTAAAGCATCTGGCTGGTTCAGGGGTAAAACGAAATGCTGAGTTCAGTGTGGTTGTACTGAGTCTGGTTAGATCAGACCAGACTGGGCTTCTCAGGTCACCCTGTGCCCCTAATAGACACAGGGTCACTTACTCATAAGAGGGGGAGCTGAAAAAGGAGTTTCCTGTCCCCTCTAAGGTAAGCTGGGTTCCATTGACCCCCCCCCCCCCCCGCCCAAAGTGACTCCCGTCACAGCCGCCATTGCTAGTAAAAACAATACAAAGTCCATAAATCTATCCCATAGACGCTATAACTTTTCTGCAAACCCTTATTGGGATTTTTTTTACCAAAAACATGTAGCAGAATACATATTGACCTTAAATGATGAAAACATTTGTTAATTTTACATTTGAATTTTTACATTGTTTTATTGGATGTGTTTTATAGCAGAAAGTAAAAAATATTGTCATTCTTTTTTTTGTTTATAGCATAAAAACCGCCAAGGTGATCAAATACCACCAAAAGAAAGCTCTATCTGTGGGCAAAAAAAGGACATTCATTTTATTTGGGTACTGCAAGACTATGCAATTGTCAATTAAAAAAAATGGCCTGGTCAGGAAAGAGGGTAAAACCTTCTGGAGCTGAAGTGGTTAAAGTTTCCATCTAAAGGGTTCTGATTTTGAATTTCACTCTACAAGTTTTCAACCACCTCTATATGAGACCGGGCAACTCATAACGATCTGTGTCACCTACTGATTCTCTTCAGAAAGGACACCCAGATTCAAAGTAGTGACAATGCAAAATGTACAAATTCAGATTTATATTAGAGCCCTTGTTAACATTTGGGCAGCCAGGCAAGGGAAAAAATCTACTTCGGAATGTGACTAGATGGTGTTTTCTTGTACAACTGGTGAAAACAACACCAGATGTAGTGAAGGATGGCGCAAAGTGAAACATTAAGAGGATCAAAGAGAAGGCAGATGAGGAGAATATCATGACAATGATGAAGAGAAAAATAAGGCTGTGAGTCTTAAAATGGTACTAAAGTCTAAGGGCCAGATTCTCATATATATTCGGCGGCGTAGCGTAAGCCATTTACACTACGCCGCCGCTGCGTACTAGAGCAAGTGCTTTATTCTCAAAGCACTTGCTCCGTAGTTTTCGCCGGCGTCTCGTAAATCGCCAAGCGTAAACCCGCGCAATTCAAATGGGGCGGCTTGTATTTAAATTAAGCGCGCCCCCGCGTCGAACGAACTGCGCATGCGCCGGCCGGGGAAAAAGCCCAGTGCGCATGCTCCAAAGGACGTCACATTTTCTCAATGTAAACGACGTAATCGCAGCGTACGCCAGCCCCATTGAGAATCGACGTACGCAAAGACGTAAATGACGCACAACACGACGTGGTCCCGAGGCCATACTTAACATGGCATCCGACGGGACACGACGGCATCCGACGGAAACCTCGTAGGGTTACTCCACATAGAAGCTGGGGTAACCTTACGCGAACGAAAACGACGTACGCGACGACGGGGCGGCGTAAAAGCGATCGAGAATCGGCGTACTACTTCATTTGCATATGCAAATGAAAAAACAACGTAAAGGCCACCTAGTGGCCGGAGTTGTCATTACACCTACGATCCGAAAGTGTAATGCTTTTACACTTGTCGGATGTAGAAGCGTATCTATGCAAAAGTGATGCTCAGCATCACACGCATAGATACGAGACAAAAAAAAAGGCGATACGACGGGGTATCTGAGATACTCCGTCGTAACGCCTCTGAGAATCTGGCCCTAAATGTTTTTTACCCTAATGCAGAGAAAAATGGCAAACTGCCTGTTTTGCCCCCCTCTATCGCTTGTCTGGCTAAATATCTCTGGCTTCAGCTCCACTCCCCATATTGCTTTTACAGAAGAAGCTGAGGGTAGTGGAGCCCTAGGCTCTTGCTACTATCAGTCAAACTCCTACGAGGAGGTAGTGGGGGCATGGCTTACCAGTGCTGTGTGTGTCTATGGACACACACAGCCTAGTTCGGAACCCAACGGGAGCACATACACACACACAGGTGCCTCCAGTATCACTTCAAACTCAGCTGGCAAGCTGCATACTTGTCTCTTTTCAACAAGACAAATATATCAAAGAAAGAGATGGCTACTAGGTATCCAATGTAGACCTCCACAATGGCAACAAACTCTTTGGAAAGGGAAGCTGAATTAGGTAATTAGCCAACTGTTTCTTGCACCCAGCAGTCAAATACACGTATTGACTTGGAGGAGGAGGCCCATCTCTGCTACCCACTGCATTACCACTCTGATAATACATACACTAAAGCTTGTAGGAAAACCGGGAGAGATTTAATAAAACTGGAGCACACAGAATCTGGTGCAGCTGTGCATAGTAATCAATAGTAATCATAGTAATCAATTTTCTTCTAACTTCAGCTTGTTTAATTAAGCTTTGACAATAAGGGTCCTTTCACACAGAGCGGACCGTCAGCTCAGCGGGGGGTCTCCGCTCAGCTGTCGGCGGACAGGGCGGTCCCCGCACACTGTGTAGGGACCGCCCTGTCTCTCCTCCACTCTCCCCTATGGGGAGTCGGATGGAAACGGACCGTCTGTCCATTTGCATCCGATCAGTTTGGCCGGACGGAAGAAAAATAGGACATTCTTCTGTCCGAAAAAACGGATGCGGATCTGGCGGACGTTAGCGGATGCATCATCCGCTAATGGATCCGCTCCCATAGGGGTTAATTACAAGTCCGTTAACGGACTTGTAATTAGCGGACCGTTCGTCCGCTAGTGTGAAAGGACCCTAAAACCTAGAAGCTGATTGGTTAATATGCACAGCTGCACCAGATTCTGTGTGCACCAGTTTTAGTAAATCTCCCCCATTATGTCTAGCCAAAGCACTACAATAAGGCATCAACCTAAACAATAAATATCACTGTGAAAAAAAATAGCCATAGCAAGCCTAAACTGCATTCTGTGTCTGCATATTTCAAAACTGTGGTCTATTCTGGCTACGATTTCCAAACAAATACTGTGTTTCCCACTCTTCAGTATCTTATATGAAAGAGTGTTCAGATCTTCTGGTATTTTTTTTACCCCAAGTAAATCACAACTTCACGTTTAGCGCCACCCCCTGAAGGAGCCATGGTAGAATTAACAGATTTCTTTCCAAAGAAGTCCAGAGACAGCCAAGCACATAGCAACAGTCCTTTCACTCTGGCTCAGTATACAGTCTAGGGGGTGTCGTGTTTGTATTTATTGCTGAAGAAACTTAGAATAGGAGGAGATTTTGGGTGATGTGGGATACGTCAAACTGTTTAGGTATATTTGGTAGAGGACACTTCTCTCTTTGTAAAAGGAGCAGGTAAACTAAAGCAGTCTATGGGTTCATGCCTGGAGACCGTGTAGTAGGTTGAGCACAGGTGCAGGTAGACTGCAACAGTCTGTAGGTTCACAGGTGGGGACCATGAAGCAGATTTGAGCACAAATAGAGACTTGAACAGTCTACTGTATAGGCTCACAGCTGGGGACCATGAAGTAGATTTGAGCACAAATAAATAGGCTTTGCTCACAGATTCCTGGAACATGATTATTCCTTAGGTGCAGCCTCTTGTAGAGCAGTCCAGCATCCAATGAAAAAGGCTCCAGGGGCAAGCGCCCCACCCATAACCCCCTTACACAGCTCCCAATTCCATTTCCTTAGTGGGGGAGGGGGCATAGCAATCTCCAATCTCAGGTCTCCAGCCTTGGCCCAATCACAGCCAATCTCACATTGAGCAGAGTTTTGACCAATCACAGCCACCTTTACATCCATGCTGTCTGGGAGGTTCCTCAGCACATGTGCTAGATTATTCCACACAGAGACAGAGCCACATGGAGACAGAGCAAAGCAGAACAGACATACAGAGATCAGTTTTATGGAAGCAAAGGGCAAAATAGGTATTTATACAGTTATATATATGTTCTTGTTGTAAATAGTGTGATTAGAACTGAATACTGATCTAGCTGTGTGTTCACTTGTAGTTCCACCATACCGAACCACTCATCATACCGAACCACTCATCATACCATACCTTCATACCTCCTAACCGAACAACTAAGGCCTCGTACACACGAACAAATCTGTCTGCTCGTGTGTATGGGGCCTTAGTCACCGAACTAATTTGCATACCTTCAAACCAAACTAAGCTAACCCTGAAAACCAAGTTGCAAACCACAGTTATACCTTTCAGAGAAATCAGAGAATGCTTTGATAACTTACAGAGAGAGAGAGTATAAATACTGAAGAAATAAATATATCATTATCCACCATCTTATGTTAAATGACAAGATTGAATATTTGAACCACCATTTTCTGTTATACTATATTCATTACGTGTTTTTGTATATGGACTGTCTGCTGCAAAGCAGCAGTATTATATATGAAGAAAGTGAAGTTATTAAAGAAGTTATTTTAAGCATTTGGTGTGCTCTTTAAACCTACTGCTTCCATAGAACGGCAATAGAGGAATTTCAGAGTAATAGACAGTCTTGTTGGACTGAAAAGTCAGAGATATCACAATTCTTCTAATGCCACAGCGCATGAGGCACTTCATAGTGCTGCGCCTGCCACAAGCTGCATACCCATAGAAGATAATGGGCCTGAATTCGCACCTGAGCCGCACCGCAAGGCATAAAATATGCACACGTTTTTTCTGCAATGCGCAGTGCGAATGCATCGCACATATGTAAACCAGCCTCATTAAAAACAAGGGGCCAGATTCAGATACATTAGAGTATCTATCCGGCGGCGTAGCGTTTCCTGTTTACGCTACGCCTCCGGAAATATTATGGGCAAGTGCATTATTCAGAAAGCACTTGCTCCATAATATGCGGCAGGGTATCGTAAAGTGCCGGCGTTAGGCCGCGCAATTCAAATTTGTGATGTGGGGGCGTGATTCATGTAAATAAATCATGACCCCACGTAATTGACGTTTTTTTTGGACGGCGCACGCGCCGTCCGTTGACGTTTCCAGTGCACATGCGCGAAATCACGTCGCTATTTGTTAATGTAAATGACGTGAACGTAACTTACGTCGAGCCCCATTTCGAACGATTTACGCAAACGACGTAACCGACGTACAATTCGACACTGTCCCGACATCCATACTTAACATTGGCTGCGCCTGCTATAGCAGGGGTAACTTTACGCAGCACTAACGCTTACGCAAACGACGTAAACTACGCCGGCCGGCCGCAAGTACGTTCGGAAATCGGCGTAAATAGCTAATTTGCATATTTTACGCGTAAAACGACTTAAGCGCCACCTAGCGGCCAGCGTAAATTTGCAACTAAGATACAACGGTGTAAGTGACTTACGCCGCTCGTATCTTAGCAGAATTCTGGCGTATCTTGTTTTCTGAATGAGGCACTTCATAGTGCTGCGCCTGCCACAAGCTGCATACCCATAGAAGATAATGGGCCTGAATTCGCACCTGAGCCGCACCGCAAGGCATAAAATACACACACGTTTTTTCTGCAATGCGCAGTGCGAATGCATCGCACATATGTAAACCAGCCTCATTGAAAACAAGGGGCCAGATTCAGATACATTAGAGTATCTATCCGGCGGCGTAGCGTTTCCTCTTTACGCTACGCCTCCGCAAATATTATGGGCAAGTGCATTATTCAGAAAGCACTTGCTCCATAATATGCGGCAGGGTATCGTAAAGTGCCCGGCGTTAGGCCGCGCAATTCAAATTTGTGATGTGGGGGCGTGATTCATGTAAATGAATCATGACTCCACGTAATTGACGTTTTTTTTGGACGGCGCATGCGCCGTCTGTGGACGTTCCCAGTGCGCATGCGCAAAATCACGTCACTATTTGTAAACGTAACGTAACTTACGTCGAGCCCCATTCCCGAACGATTTACGCAAACGACGTAACTGACGTACAATTCGACACTGTCTCGACATCAATACTTAACATTGGCTGCGCCTGCTATAGCAGGGGTAACTTTACGCAGCACTAACGCTTATGCAAACAACGTAAACTACGACGGCCGGCCGCAAGTACGTTCGGGAATCGGCGTAAATAACTAATTTGCATATTTTACGCGTAAAACTACGTAAGCGCCACCTAGCGGCCAGTGTAAATATGCAACTAAGATAGGACAGTGTAAGTGACTTACGCCGCTCGTTTCTTAGCAGAATTCCGGCATATCTTGTTTTCTGAATACAGAAAAAAGATACGCCGGTTCAGAATAGACTTTACGCGGCGTATCTATAGATACGCCGACGTAAAGGCTATCTGAATCTGGCCCAATGTATTTAGAAATGTTCTGCGTAATGGATGCGGTTTAAGCCACAACCAATTCGCATAGGTGTGAATCCGGCCTGCAAGAATGTTTTCCCCTATGCTTAGTGATAAACATTTACTTTGCAATAATTAACAAATCACATGCAAGTAATATAATAATAATAATAAAAAAAGAAGTTTTTCCTGCACATAATTGGATGTTGGAAGTCAGCAGAACTTCCCTCATTCACTGAACTAGGAGGAAAGTCCCTTGCAAAGTGAACAAAATGTCTGCATTTTGTAAATCAAGCCCCTTGTCTCACTCCGCTAAAATCTGAACATCTCCTTTAAGGATAACGTTATAGTAGGGTGAGGCCTTTTATGAAAGCTTTACAAGCAGATAAACAGGAAATACATTTCAGAGACTGGTAGTTCAGCTTTCCAGAATGTATTGGCACTCAAAGTCTATGTACAGTCAGAACAAACCAAATCTTAAATTAGTTATGTACACAGTTACATTTTTTATTGCTGTTTTATGCTTTACTTTTTTTTTGTTTAAAGCCTTTAAAAATTGTAGCCATACAAAAATAGCTTGAGTCAGAAGTCTGCTTTCGATCAAAAAGATTACAGTATATAGCAAACCATTTTCTTTCAGTGTGTTTAGATTATGCATACAACTTCTGTATGTGCAACTGCAAAAAGAGCCAGCAATAGAACACTTTATTTTTTTAGAAGAAATAGGGCGTAGAGAACATTCTTAAGATGTACAAAGGAAATATATTTCATATATTCATGTGAAAAAATATTGAAGTTTTGTAAAGGCTAAGAAAACAGGAAGGTTAATCGAAATTTCAGCTACTTTCCTTATAAGTCCTCTCTAAGACAACTGGCATCTGTCCAATCCAAACTGATTCAAAAATAGTACTCTCATAAGAAACAGAAAGGATAACAAATGTGTCAGACAGAATTTGGAACATAATAAAATACTGCTGTTCAGCTTTGTATTATTTAACTGGTTATATAATATTTAACTTTAGAAGCCTTCAAACCTTAGTTTGTCTGCCACTTTACTGTATAGATACTGTGTGTCCATCGACTTTTTCAGCCAACTTTTACCAAATCACGTGTTTTTTCAGCTCTTTACCGCCACCCTTTGGGTAACTTCTGCTATTGTTGCCTGATCTTTAGCATTGGTTCTGAGCATGCGTGTTTGTACTTTGAATTTGTGTACACGCGATCGGATTAGCCGACGTAGGACATTTGTTGCTGAAAAGTTTGAGAGCATTCACACCGAACATTTGTCACAAAGCAAAAGGATGTGAAAAGACGTAACAAAAAAGACTCTTCTCTACAGGCATTTCTTTCCAAGAATTTCCAAGAATTTTTTAATTTTTCCTTTCTCCAGTACTCTCCTTCCAACTGTCTTTTTAAAAGAGTAAGGCCGCGTACACACGATCGAATTTATCTGCTGAAAACGGTCAGACGGACCGTTTCAGCAGACAAATTCGATCGTGTGTACGGGTGGACAGACAGGTTTTTCCAGCAGACAGATTTTAAAGCATGCGGGTTATGTACTGTAACTAAGACAGGATGGCATCACAACTTTTACACATCCCCTTCTGCTCTTGGGCAATCAGTATTTACACATGTTGTCCGTGTTAATTGGATTAAGGTGTCCTAAGATGTAAATAAAAATGTTGGGGTATTTTCTTGACACTCCGGAACTGAAGAAGTGGCTTGGTAAACTTTGAAAGTTAAATGTGACTAACTAATACTAGATACATGGCAGAAGACAATACTGTATAAAGAGTAGGGATGAGCCGAACACCCCCCTGTTCGGTTCGCACCAGAACCTGCGAACAGACCAAAAGTTTGTGTGAACTTTAGAATCCCATTAAAGTCTATGGAACTTGAACGTTTGAAATCTAAAGTGCTAATTTTAAAGACTAATATGCAAGTTATTGTCCTAAAAAGTGTTTGGGGACCCGAGTCCTGCCCCTGGGGACATGTATCAATGCAAAAAAAGTTTTAAAAATGGCAGTTTTTTCTGGAGCAGTGATTTTAAATGACTTTTTATCCTTCTGAAATTACACTTTGTACAGGGACAGTTCTAAGCACGGGAAACAAGCGCTTCTTTACAGGCATACTTTACACACCCCCTAGGTACATAATTTAAAGGAATATTTTACTTTTATTGTTTCACTTTAAGCATTATTAAAATCACTGCTACCGAAAAAAAAAAAAAATTTAAAACTTTTTTTGCATTGATACATGTCCCCTGAGGCAGGACCCAGGTGCCCAAACACTTTTTATGACAATAACTTGCATATAGCACTTTAGATTTCTCCCATAGACTTTTCCAGGGTGTTCTGAGGCCTTGCAAATTTGCCCGCGAACACCCCAAATTGTTTGCTGTTCGGCGAACAGGCAATGTTCGACTCGAACTCGAAGCTCATCCCTAATGAAGAGCTCTAGATATCTTGAACATGTCCACATTAGACCCTAAACCAGATAATATTATATGATACTTCCAATATTACTTGTCAATCTTAGGCCCCTTTCACAACTGTCTGATCAGGTCCACCTGCCCATTTTTTAGGCGGACCTGTTTGGAGTCTTCATTCACCTCTATGGAGCGATGGATGTCAGCTGAAACATGTCCTCTGACATCCGCCACTATCCAGTCTGCCAAATCCAGATGGATGGAGACCCTATTTCTGTCCGGGCCGTTTAGATGGAATCAGATCAAAACAGACAGGCGGATCTGTTTTCATCCATTTTTCCATAGAGGACAGCAGGGCCCTGACAGGTCCATCTCAGCACAGTGAGCAAAGATGGACCTGTCATCCGCCCTGCTCGTCGCTGAGCAAGCGGAGTCCGTCAAAATGGATGTGCTCTGTGTCAAAGGGGTCAAATTCAGTTATGATTGATATATAACCATGTTGGTTTATTCCATTTATTTAACTATTAAAGAATCTAGTATGAGAATGAAGGCCACTTGATCTAGAAGAAAAGGGAGCCCTGACTATTGGAAGCATGGCAAGATGATGGTTGCTCCTATATAAAAACCCAATTCCTCCACCCCTGATATAAATGGGGTAACTAATGGCCATTCTACTGACAGAGGGGTAGTGGGAATTGCTGATTAATTTACAGCAAGTGTTTGTGAGGGGAGAAGTACTGACTTTGGAGCTGTGATAGCCACTAGGAAGGTTCTGACCCACTGCCCATGTTTTTGCTTGCTGTTACATGATTATTTACAGATTTTTAAGTGGTCGTTGTCCTAAACCCTTTGCAAATTTTGTTTAGTGGCATGCCAATCTAGAAACTATGATTAACCACTTGCCTACTGTGCACCTACACCCACTTCCTGCCCAGACAACATTTTAGCTTCCGGCACTGCATCGCTTTAACTGACAATTGCGCGGTCGTGCGATGTGGCTCCCAAACAAAATTGACGACCTTTTTTTCCCCACAAATAGAGCTTTCTTTTGGTGGTATTTGATTGCCTGTGCGGTTTTTATTTTTTGCGCTATAAACAAAAAAAGAGCGACAATTTTGAAAAAAGACACAATATTTTTTGCTTTTTGCTATAAAAAAAATATCCCATTTAAAAAATAAAAAAAAAATGTATCTCAGTTTAGGCCGATACGTATTCTTCTACATATTTTTGGTAAAAAATCACAATAACCGTATAGTGACTGGTTTGCGCAAAAGTTATATTGCCTACAATTTTTTTTACTAGGAATGGCGGCAATCTGCGATTTTTTTTCGGGACTGGGACATTATAGCGGACACATCGGACACTTTTGACACACTAGGAGGCGGGAAAGGAGTTAAATGTGTATCCTAGGTGTGTTCTAACTGTAGGGGGAGGGGGGGTGACTGCGGGAGGTTACCGATTGTGTCCCTATGTACAAGGGACACAATCGGTCTCCTCTCTCCCTGACAGGGACGTGGAGCTCTGTGTTTACACACAGAGCTCCACGTCCCTGCTCAATTGTCGGCAAACGTGTGTGCCCGGCGGCCATCGCGGCCACCGGGCACACGCACGGTGTTCTCAGTGCTGTCAGGAACATAGAGTATCCCGCCCGCCGTCATTTGACGGCGGGCAGGTATCAAGTGGTTAAAGGTTGTCTATAGTTAAAGCCAAGCTGTTTTAGTTTAAATGTTCCATCCTCTGCCCCTTCAACCCCAACAGGGATGATCTTAAGGTGCTGTAGGTGTTAATAGAGCTGCTGGACCTGTCATAAGCACTTGTCAAGAGTGTTGAGTATGCTCGCCCTTTTTGCCCCACCATCCAATTATTGAAGATGTACTATAGCTTCCATCAGTTAAAACCGTTAATGAGTGGAGGAGGTAGACCCTTCATTCAACCACAAATGAGTGCTTATGATAGGTCCGGTCCAGCAGCTGTATTCACCCCTACCGCACCAAAAGATTACTACTACAGGGGTATGTGGAGATGGGGAGAGGGGACGAGGAGAGAAGATTTCAACGGCAATGGATTTTCAAAACAACAACCACCAGCATAAGGTACACTTCTCACTGAATGTAAGTGCTGTCCTTTAAGCTGATTTAAAAAATGTAAAAAACGAAACAAAAGGTAGACTTTAGAGCCGGTTCACACAGGGACGGCACGACTTTGGGGGCAACTCGCCAAGACGATCTCAAGACGACTTCAGAGGCGGCTTGCAAAATGACTTCTGTATTGAAGTCAATGTAAGTCGCCCCGAGTTGCCCCCAAAGTCGTACAAGAACCTTATGCTAAGTCGGAGCAACTTGAGTCGCTCCTATTAGAACGGTTCCATTGAATAGAGCTGAACAAGGGGTTAAGTCGCCTGACGAGTTGCCCCTGGGTGAACCGGCTCTTAGGATAGGTGTTTATGCTATGTTTGCATAATTGGGTGCTTGGAGTTTATCTGTAACAAGATTATTTCTGGTAAGAAGCAGAGCAATTCTGCAGAATAGCAGGGATCAACGGCTGTATTCTGGTAAAGTTTTAAATCTTCTTTTCTTTCTGTACAGTACAAAATAATTGCATACATTTTTTATTTTTTTATATAAAGTATACATGGACATGGACAGTAGCTGTGATTTTATTTTCTCTAGTTTCTCTTTGTAAATGGTACCAATAAATCTTATGTTTAAAAAGTGGTCTAAAAATGGAGGTACAGCAAAATGAATGCTGTGATTGTAATAGAAACCTATACCAGAAAAAGTGCTCAGTGACATGGTACAATCTAGGAATTAAATTGGTGTACATTATAGACAAATAAAGTAAAATATTGTATACAGTAATATATTAGTTCTTGATAAACTTTGAAAAATACTTACTCTGAGGCTGTTGTCCATACTTAACAAATGATTTTATGCTTCTAATGTCTCCAAACTGTAAGACTGTGTGCCC
Organism: Rana kukunoris; assembly: GCA_029574335.1. Lineage (NCBI taxonomy): Eukaryota > Metazoa > Chordata > Amphibia > Anura > Ranidae > Rana > Rana kukunoris. The sequence goes on from CM056051.1 coordinate 175,981,604, forward strand.
AAGGCGATCCAGGATCCTTTTGTATAGAGTGGATTCCTCATTACTGAATGTAGGATATGTATATATTAAGACTCTTCTTTGAGCACTGGAAACAAGTTTCTCCTTCCTATTTTCTTCATACTGTTGAAAAAAGAAATGTATTACACTGAAACTTTCAGTTTCTGTAATCTAAGTAAAAATAATAATTATAATATATTTGTGACGCTACAATCACTTCAAATATATTTGTGACAATGTCAAGAATATGCACAATGGGAATCAAACACAGATTGTGTAGTCCATATTAGGCTTTATTTTTCATTAAAACTGGTCTTACCTATTTATTACAATAAAGTTGATTGAATCTAAACTGAAGCGACCTATTTTGTTCCTGTGATCCAACCCATCCCAAGAACCATATAACTACATGTAAGCAACTGTTTACTAGGGGATTGATGTATTATGTGTTCTTTGTTTTTCTTAATGTTTTTGACTGTGCAGTGTTTAAATTGTGTTGCTCTACTGAGCTGATAATTCCTGAGAAGAAAGGGTAAATGCTGCTGGTCAGGTTTTCCCAGGCTTTTTTGGGGAATACTGTAGCTCCCTTTGCTGTGGCACGCATTTAAAAGGAAGGGACCCACCTCCATGTGTGGGCACTATCTATTGGAAGGGAACAGGAACTGTGCTAGAATGTGGTTGTCACCTTGCTTGATGTCAGCCCTTGGCCGGATCCTAGTTGGGGATCCATGGACTATGACTTGTGCTATCCATCTAAAGACTTAAAGAACTCTAAAGACTTTCTTCACCTAGTATGATACCTCAATGGGCAGGGGTATCAAGGGGCACACAGAAGATAAGAATGATTTTTTGAACTATCAAACTGTAGTTTTCATTTACACTTCAACAACTTTAATAAAGAATTCTGTTGGTACATACTGTTGCCTGGTCTAAAGTCACTTTAGGACAACTGTAAAGGGGTGCATACATTCATGGTGTATCACGTAATATAGTTCACACAATGGGACAAGACACTACAAGAGAAGATTCAGTAAAGATGTCTAACGTTCAGTAGAGCTAACCAGGGAAGGTTATATTACTATTGCCAATGACTACAGTACTAGTGTCCATGAGCATACGCAGCTCTCCAGTCTGAAAGCAGAACTGACTTGCCATAGGTGACAGAAGGTCCTGGTAGTGAAGGAGCTTGTGAGTGAGTCTTCAAGGAGGGTTATATCCAGAGTTGACCTTCCTGGGATTGAAGATTAACATATGAATCAGTGTCACTGGGATGGGGTGATAGGTAACTGAGCTGAGGAAAACCAGTGCAAGCTCTGCAGTCCCACGTCAGAAATGCTGCACAGAAAAATGAAGTGTGTTCAGAACTATTATATATAGTGTACAGAGTATAAAGAGTTACACAACTGTGCCACAGATTACAATGTCTGTGTGGAGAAGTGTCGCTTTTTTGGAGAGTGCAGCTTTAAATGCCATACCCGTGTGTAGGCATGTGCCTCCCCATCCCCACTTGGGCAACCTCCACATATATACATACTCAAAACTTACATTTGAGAAAATGGTTATTATGTCAACAAAAAGTGGTACTGTGGACACTACATAGATATAAGGTGCCACGTCCCATTTAGATTGGAAACATTGGATAAAGTGAGCGTAGACTTTTTAGGCAAGACAACATAAGGGTTACAAAATGTATTTAGAAAATTGACAAAACATATATAAAACCACATTGATAAAATGAACCAATGAAGAGAATATGTAGCTAGATATAACTGACTTATTGTTACATGAATCTGGCAACAATACATTTGCTGTTTAACCCTTTCATGCCTATGCCTATTTATGACATTTGGTGTTTACAAGTTAAAATCCATATTTTTTGCTAGAAAATTACCTAGAACCACCAAACATTATATATGTATTTTTTAGCAGAGAATCTAGGGAATAAAATGGCGATTGTTGCAATATTTTATGTCACACGGTATTTGTGCGGTGGTGTTTTAAACGCAACTTTTTGGGAAAAATTGACTTTCATGAATTTTAAAAAAATTAAAAAGTAAAGTTAGCCCATTTTTTTTGCATAATGTGAAAGATGAAGTTGCGCCGAGTAAATAGATACCAAGCATGTCACGCTTTCTAATTGCACGCACTTGTGGAATGGCGTCAAACTACAGTACCTAAAAATCTCCATAGGCGACGCTTTAAACTTTTTTTTACGGTTACCAGGTTAGCGGTACAGAGGAGGTCTAGTGCTAGAATTATTGATCTCGTTCTCATGATCGCGGCGATACCTCACATGTGTGATTTTAACACTGTTTTCATATGCGGACGCGACTTCCGTATGCGTTTTCTTTGTTGCGCAAGCTCGCGGGGAGGGGGGCGCTTTAAAAAATATATATTTATTTTACTTATTTTTATAATATTAAATTGTGTTTTTTTTTTTTTTTTTTACATTTTGATTACTTTTATTGCTGTCACAAGGAATGTAAACATCCCTTGTGACAGTAATAGGTGGTGACAGGTACTCTTTATGGAGGGATCGGGGGTCTAAAAGACCCCCGGTCCCTCCTTTACACTTCAAAGTATTTAGATCGCCAAAAACAGCGATTATGAATACTGTGTACTTTTTTAAATCCGGCGCCATTGGCAGCCAAGAAACCCGGAATAACCCCTGAAAGCCGAGGACGCATATCTGCGTACGCTCGGCGTGAAGGGGATAATCACAGTGAATCCAGGAGTATGGTTATTTTTGCTAAGATGTAGTATCTTGCTCTACATGTTAAGCACCTTGCGCTTCTTCAGGAGCATTTGAATAAAGTACCACTTTTACCTACAGGTAGCCTATAACAAAGCTTATCTGTAGGTACTTTGAATATCCCCTAAACTTGTTTAGGAGATATTCAGTATATGCACTGCTGCCGACGTCATTGGCACATGCGCACTGAAGAAACGGGCCGCTGGTGCCATTTCTTCAGTAGCTGTGCCGTGACATCATCACGGCTCCAGCCAATCACAGTGCCAGAGCCACGAACCTAGAAGTAACTTCGGTGGAAGATGTCCGCGCTGTACTTGGAGGGCCGACGGTGAATCCAGGGCATCGTTCTAAGGTGAGTATTTTTATTTTTTTATTTTATTTTGAGGTTTACAACCTCTTTAAGAGAGAACCTGACCTTGTCTAAAGGCGGCCATGCATAGATCGAAATCTGGCTGGTTCAGCAGGGACCGGTTGAATTTTGATCCATTTCAAATCGATCCATATATGGACAGGCTGGTGTCACAGAGGTCAAACTACTGATTGACTTCTGTACAATCAGCCAGACAGGTTTTTTCTGGTCGATCAATGCCACGGCTGGAGCCAGCAGCAATGATCAGTGTGATCTGACAGCAAGGAAGTCTTCCTACTGGCAGAATACAATGACTCAGTGGTAAAGATTCCCCTTTCCCCATCAAATCTGTGGATGAGGGAATTGGGTCCTTTTTTTTCATTCAACCTGCCGGTAGAACAAAAAAAATTATACTGTACGGCCTGCCTAACTCCACCTTTAGTTTTCTAGAAAACTTTCCAATTTAAAGTGGAACTAAACCTTTCTATACTTTACAACTAAGGAAGCCTTTTTTTGATCTGCAGTTGTGATGGAGCTGCACATGTGATCAGTTATGACACCGCATTTGATGGTTTGACAGTTCAGTTGAGAGCACAAGCAACCATGACAGCTATCATTGACAGCATGCCTAGAATATAAGTTTTTTGGGAAACAGATTGATCGGGTTTAGTTCCACTTTAAAACATGGCAGCACAAAGAAATCCTTAATCATGAATAGTTGAAGTACTAGTAAAGTCAGATAAGATTAGATAAATTACCTCATAAATTACCTCATGAATAGTAAAGTGCAGTCTCAAGTTCTTCATGTCATGAAGCAACCACTTAAACATGATTGCAAGATAAATAATTTCCTTTGAAAAAATACATTTTCAATTTGCTTTTGGTAATTGAAAAACAAAAATGGTAAAGCTTAGCCTTCGTTCCATTGAACTGAAGCCAAGGCCGCCCCTGTAGTGGGTTGTTTACAGAAAGTACAACATACATCTCCAAACCTGACAGTTGTGTCATTTTAAGAATGTCCTTTCTCTGCAGAAGTTGGATGTGTAAACTATTTTCAGCCACCTGACAGAAACCATGTACATTTATACAAATGCACGACATACAGTTAGCAGACCACATACCTTCTTGTCATCTCTGTACAGCCTTTACAGAAACATTTGAGGCAAATCTGACAACTAAAATTACCTGCTTTCAATGGCCGGGGGAAAAAAGTGCTTAGAGCAACCAACAAACAAAATATTTTTATAAAACTTGTCACATTATAATAAAAAATTAAAAATATGAGTACTAACTGTATAGTTGTTTGAAATATATGGTCCTTCTGATTAGTTAAAAAATAAGAAGATTGGGGGGTAGGGGGGGGAATTACCATTCAGAGTTAAAGCGGATCTCCACCCTAAAGTGAAGATCCGCTGATCGGAACCCTCCCCCCTCCGGTGTCACATTTGACACCTTTCAGGGGGGAGGGGGTGCAGATACCTGTCTAAAGACAGGTATCTGCACCCACTTCCGGCCCGCAGTCTCGGGCAAAAGTCGGGTTTTTCCCGTTGTGTGCTGGGAACTCTCGGCTCCCAGCACACAGCGGGAGCCAATCGGCGGGCGCAGCTCGACTCGCGCATGCGCCGTAGGGAACCGGGCAGTGAAGCCGCAGCGCTTCACTTCCTGGTTCCCTCACCGTGGATGGAGGGGGGAGCAGCAGAGAGACGAGCGAACGCTCGTCCTCTGCTGCGGACGCCGCTGGACTCCAGGACAGGTAAGTGTCCTATTTTTAAAAGTCAGCAGCTGCAGTATTTGTAGCTGCTGGCTTTTAAAAAACATTTTTAATGGGCCATCTGCTTTAATAGAGCCGATCATATTAATTTCACCTGAGTAAGTTTCCAGATGTATCCCAATATAAAAAAAAAAACACAAATTACTTGATAATGCTGCTTGGACAGATTTATCTATTTTCAAATGTCATTTTCCAGCAGCTAGAAGATGAACGGAAAGGGCATTAGTCATGTGAATAATGAACTACTATTATTTCTTTGTAAAACAAAATTGAAAAACACCTCCAAATGAAATGAAGCCTGATCTTCAATCTTGCTTGCTTGGTAATTCTATGAACAGTTGGTTCTTCATAGAGACAAATGACCATGTGTTTTTCCATTTTTTGGGTTACCTGGGACTTTACCAAAAAATAGACCTAATGCCACCTGGGTGCATAATGTCTCAATCAGTTTAACTTTTTTTTTTAATGTTTCGTTTTTTGTTAACTTTGTTGTCTGACTATAGATGTTTTGACCTCTAAGGCCGCGTACACACGACTAAACAAATCCGATCAAATCGGTCTGACAGACCGTTTTGATCAGATTTGTCTCCTGGGATATATTGGTTTGATCGTGTACCCACGATCAAACCAAAATCCCCACCGGCAGACATCGCGGTGACGTGGCGGTGATGTGGACGCCGCCACGTCACCGAACCACGAAGTAAAATACTTCCACGCATGCGTCGAATCCATTCTGACGGATAGGTTTCGAGCAGACAGATTTTAAAGCATGCTTTAACAACCCTTTCAGTAAAATAATACTTTCTATGATTCGTTTTGAACTTTCCTCCAGTTAGTTGAGGTCATGTCCCTGTGTTCTTGATTTTGGTTTCATATTGGAAAAAACATCTCTCCTGAATATTATTCACTACATTGATGTATTTAAAGGTTTCAATTATGTCTCCCCTTTCTTTTCTTTCCTCAAGACCAGTGGCGGAGCATCCATAGAGGGCGTCGGAGCGCGCGCCCCCCCCTCGCTCCCGCACCACCACATAAACAATACACAGATTCATGCATTGCATGAATCTATGTATTACCGCTGCCGCCGACTATTCAGATGGCCGGCCCCCTGGTGGAAATGCAGGCTTTCCGATTACAGCCCTCAGGCTGTAATAGGCTTACAAATAGTTATCCAGGGGACACACGGGGGGTGCGTTCCTTGAATAAGACTGACAGGCGTCTCAGCCAATCAGATTTACCGGTTCTGGTTACCGGTAACCTGATTGGCTGAAACGTCATCGAGGGCAGGAGAAGACATTGAGGGACCGTGCAAGGAGGATGGCCGACTCCAGAAAGGTAAGTGCCGGGCGGGGGGCAGCATTTTACAGGGCACAGTGGCGACAATTACAGGGCACAGTGGCGACAATTGGTACAGTGGCGACAATTGGCACAGTGGCGACAATTACAAGGCACAGTGGCGACAATTAAAGGGCACAGTGGCGACAATTAAAGGGCACAGTGGTGACAATTGGCACAGTAGTAAGAATTATAGGGCACAGTGGTGACAATTGGCACAGTGGCGACAATTACAGGGCACAGTGGGGACAATTAAAGAGCACAGTGGCAACAATTGGCACAGTGGCGACAATTACAGGGCACAGTGGCAACAATTACAGGGCACAGTGGCGACAATTAAAGGGCACAGTAGCGACAATTAAAGGGCACCGTGGCGACACTTGGCACAGTGGCGACAATTGATGGGCACAGTGGCTGTGTTTGATGGCATGGCACAGTGGCTGCGTTTAAAGGCATGGCACAGTGGTTACGTTTGATGGGCCCAGTGGCTGCATTTGATGGGCAAACCTGATTAGCTGAAACATCATCAAGGGCAGGAGAAGACTTTGAGGGACCGTGCAAGGAGGATGGCCGACTCCAGAAAGGTAAGTGCCGGGAGGGGGGGCAGAATTTTACAGGGCACAGTGGCGACAATCACAGGGCACAGTGGCGACAATTACAGGGCACAGTGGCGACAATTGGCACAGTGGCGACAATTACAGGGCACATTGGCAACAATTAAAGGGCACAGTGGCGACAATTAAAGGGCACAGTGGTGACAATTGGCACAGTAGCAACAATTATAGGGCACAGTGGTGACAATTGGCACAGTGGTGACAATTACAGGGCACAGTGGCGACAATTACAGGGCACAGTGGCAACAATTGGCACAGTGGCGACAATTACAGGGCACAGTGGCAACAATTACAGGGCACAGTGGTGACAATTAAAGGGCACAGTAGCGACAATTAAAGGGCACCGTGGTGACACTTGGCACAGTGGTGACAATTGATGGGCACAGTGGCTGTGTTTGATGGCATGGCACAGTGGCTGCGTTTGATGGCATGGCACAGTGGTTGCGTTTGATGGGCCCAGTGGCTGCATTTGATGGGCAAAAAATTTTGAGCACCAGCCGCCACTGCTCAAGACTGTACATATTAAAGCGGTTGTATACCCTTTTTTTTTCACTTTTACCTACAGGAAAGCCTATGATAAGGCTTACCTGTACGTAAAAAGAATATCTCCTAAACCTATACAGTTTAGGAGATATTTCCTTTGCATGCAGCGCATGCACTCTGAGTTCCCGGATGAAAGTTCAGTAAACGCTGCCGGACTTTGCCGTTGCATACTAGCTCATTATGCCTTTTGCCTTACAGGTTTAAAAAATAAAAATAAAAAAAAATCTGTGGGTTTACAACCACTTTAAGTTACTGAAGTCACTCTCGATATGTTTTATCCCCCAGAACTTTTACAATTTTTGTTACCTGTCTTTGGACTCGTTCTATCTTATCAATAAATCAATCAATCTTTGTGTTACCTGGGACTTTACCAAAAAATAGACCTAACGCCACCTGGGTGCATAATTTCTCAATAAGTTTAACTTTACTATTTAAACCATGTAATACTCATCAAACTAAACAAACTCCATGGAAGCCAGTAATACGCAGGCAGTACATTTGTGTTATCAGATTAAGGTTACATAGTTAGATAGTTAGTCTGGTTGAAAAAAGTCCATCTAGTTCAACCAATAAAAGGAAAAAAAAAAATCATACAATCCTACATACACAATTCTAAACCCACGGTTGTTCCAGAGAAAAGCAAAAAACCCTAGCAAAGTATAATCCAATTTGCTCCAGCAGGGGAAGAAGCTTCTTCCTGATCCCACGATAGGCAATCGTATTTTCCCTGGATCAACTTTACCTATAAATGTTAGTATATACATTAGTAAATGTAAGCAGTTCTGAACAGGACTCTCTTAATCCTCTTGTATTTTATTGTATCATAACTGTATTGTCTCCCTTTTAATGTTGTAAAGCGCTGCATAAACTGTTTGGCTCTATATAAATCCTGTATAATATTAATAATAATTATGTACATTTAGGTAAGAATCCAGGCCTTTTTTTTTAAAACAATCTACTAGACATGAGCACACTGAAATATTTTGTTTTGGAATTTCGTTTTCGTCCGAAAAATAAATTTATTTTGTTACTCCCGAAATTCATTTTTATTTTGTTTTGTTAAAAAATGTATTCGTCCGAAAATCCAAATTAATTCAGGTTGAATCTGTCATTGAAGGCTTATGGTGTCTGTCGAATGTTCTAAGAAGATTCAACGGAGCAGCTAAACTGTACGACGCCGCAATCATACATTTCCGGTCGATTGTTCCAACTACAAGCTATAGAAGAATTCAAATGTTTTATGACACTAGTAATAATTATATTTATAAATTACTATTACTAGTCAACCAACATTCAAATTCTTCTATAGCCTATGGGCCGAGCAATTGACCGGAAATGTACGATCGTGGCGTCGTACAGTTTAGCTGCTCCGTCGAATCTTCTGAACTTTCGACAGACACCGCAAGCCAGGGGTGCCCAACCTTTTGAAGGGCAAGGGCAAGGGCCACTGAAGCGACTTGGTTACCGGTCGCGGGCCACAATCAGTGGAGCGGGCAGATGACAGGCCCATGTCCACTCTACATATGCAGAGCAGACAGGGGCACAGCCCACTCTACTCTATTGGCCCTCCAATCCGATCTTCCCAGATGCAAGGGGACAGATCTCCCCTTCCGTTTTTTTTTGTGGATCGAATTAGAGGTAGGTGTGTGTAAACGACCACAAGTTTGTTTACATCTGTGGCTCAATAGAGGTGAATGAAGGGTCCAATTGGGTCGGACTGATCATGTTAAAGAGGCCTAAGGCTGCTTTCGCACTGATGTTCTGCGATATACCCACACCGAGGGTGCAGCGCAGTGCACCTGTGGCTTTCCTACAGTTAGCTGCACTTTTCCATAGACTTCTATTATATTCTGCAGGTGTGGTGCACTTTCTGAAGTGCACCAACTCACAAGTAATAACAGGAGTCTATGGTTCAGTGCAGGTAACCCGTAGGTGTTAAATTAAAATTTGCTGTTGTAACACTGATCCTCAATCTGGCCAATCAGAAGCGGGTGTGAGACCGGTTTTCCCAATTGGCCGAAAAGAGAAAAATCCAGATTGGCCGCAAAGGATAAGGGAGAAAATGGGAGCCACTGCCGCCGCTGTCATGTGACCCGTGGAGACCAAGAGAACAGGATGCCGCCGCTGAGCAGGGGAAACAGCCAGTGATGTGGTAAGTGCTATCGACTGCCACTGCAATAGACACAGGCTGGAGGGCATGAAACAGGCTGTGTTAGGCAGAACCTCTCCCTAGATTGAGTGTTAATAAGACAATTTCTTAGAAAAATAAAACACAAACAAATATAAGACTTTGGAATTGAAGGGGGGGAAGTCACAGAGGTTAGAGAAGTCATAAAAATGTTGAATTGCTTAAATACATGTTTGTATGACTATTTAAAACATTTATTTAATAATAATATGTATTTTTCCTCTGTATTTCAAAGGCTGTTTTTTTAACATATATATATATATATATATATATATATATATATATATATATATATATATATATATATATATATATATATATATATATATATGTGCAAAAATAGGTATATATAAATTAAATAAATAAAGATCTGCCTGTCTGTTGGAGCTGTGCATTGTCCTCCATCTTCCTGCTCTCCTCCACTAATTTCTTACCCTACACTAAGGTCAGCCTGATTCAACCAGAAGAGATTTCCCTCTCGCTGGCTCCCAAGTGCAGATTGCCCTTTGGAGGGACAGACACTGACCTGAGGGTTTCATCTGGACCAGTGCCATCTTAAGAGCATTATAGGCCCCCGGGCAATACAGTGCACTGGGGCCCTGTCTACACAACCACGCACAAGAATTTACTGCCAAAAATCATGAAATTTACTGGCAGAACCACAATTTTTTATTGGCACTGCAAAAAAAGTACCTAAAATTACAGTTTTACAAATTTCTTCATTGGCATGAAGGTTAGGTTACTGTAACCCTGCCTGATCAGAGTTTCCTCTTGTATCAGAGTCTGCAGAATTCCCCCTTACAGTGAAAGGGAACTCTTATGTAAAGGGGAACACTGCAGATCATGATGTAAGGGGGAACTCTGATGTGGAGGGGGGCTCTGGTGACCAGAGACCACCTTATATCAGAATCCACTGCTTTCTTATTACATCAGAGTTCCCACTTACATCACGGTCCTCAGACTGAGTTCCCCCTAGCACTGTAAGGGGGAATCCTGCAGACTCTGATGTAAAGGGAAACCACCTTCCGTAGAGTAAATACACTAAGGTAAGGGGGGGGCACTAATATTTTTGTATTCACTGCCTCCTTTCATCAGCAACCACCCGCCCTTAGACTGGCCTGGTGGTGCTATCACTGACCTCCTCTCAGGTGCACCATGCAAGGCTCAGTCAGATGGCTTCAGCTTGGCTGCTCTGGTTTTATCCTATAGTCTCTCTATGTCTGACTTCTCCTGTGACCCCCATCCCAGCGGCGCTCCCACTCTTAACTCCTCTCCAGACTCTTCCTCAGAGACTGTAGACACGATACAGTTCTACAGTTCTGACCCGCCGTTCTCCACCATTTTTTACTGGGGTCGCTGGGCAGCCGATGGGGGGCCCCCCAGGCAAGTGGGGCCCCCGGGCAACTGCCCAGTGTGCCCAATGGAAAAGACAGCCCTGATCTGGATGGGATACACATAATCTTGAGCCAAATGAGGATCTGCTGTGAGTGGAGCAAAGCATAGCCCCTGGGATCTCTCATCACCTCGACAGGGTGGATGTTCAGGCCTTCTTGACCTCATCTAATAGGGGGTCCAACAATTCTGGTAAGAGGACTCACTTACCTTTCTTCCTGGTGTGACCGTGAGGAACAGTTACTTTCAATCAACTTTCAATCAAATTGGTGGTGGACTTTTCTTTCACTTTATTACAGCTCTTTTGAGTCACTAAGGGCCAGATTCACATACATTGGCGCATATATTGACCGGCGTAGCGCACCTCCTTTAGGTTAGACCGGCGCAATGTAGAGGCGCAAGTACCGTATCCTCGTAGCATTTGCGCACAAATTTGCGCTGGTGTAACGTAAATTCCGAGGCGTAAGGCGGTGAGATTCAAATTGGGAAGGACGTAGGCATGTTTCATTGAAATGAGCCATGACCCCATGCAAATAAAGGGCCGGCCCGATTGCACATGCGCGCTTGACGCAGACTATGGTCAGCACCTCTCTGCGCATGCTCACAACTCGGCCTAGTGTAATCAGTGAGACAAGAACTAGGCCGGCATACTTAGTGAGCTACGCCCAGGGCATAAATAGGCCCAGACATACGCCCTTCCATTGCAAAAGTACAACCATTACAGTAGTTTCCCTCCCTGAAGAAAGGTACTTTTGTTCCGTTGTCTGTTGCTGTTTGTAGGTTTGTGTTGTGTCGTTGTGTTTTTTGGATTGTGTGTTTTTGAGAGATGTCAGAGAGGAACTGGAAGTTGAACTACTATATATGTATAAAAAAAATGTATATAATAATAATAAATAATATAATTATAATAATATTTAAAATATTAAATATATATTAGATATAAAAAATAAAATTATATATTTATTATATTAACTAATATAAAATATATACTAAACAGAAAAAAATGTATTTAAAATATATATTTACCCATTGGGCTAAAAGAGCCACTGGCAATGAAATGGAGTGTTGCCAGGACCTTGACCAGTGGCTGCAATGCATGTGAGCGTTGTGTTGGGCTTGTGATGTCCACCTGCAGGGTTGTGGTTAATTCCATGATGGCATGAGGGGTGAATCTGAAGATGCGATACACCTCAGAATCACTCATGCAAAAGATGTCTATGCCTGTGCAGTATCCTCTCCCGTGCCCTTCTCCGTGCCCTCCTCTGTGCCCTCCTCCTTCTACGCTCATCTAAAGTCAGTAGTATAGCTATGAGCAAGGATGCCCCTGGCATGTTGGCATACAGATTGTTGTCCTGCAAGTGTGGCTGCTCAGCTCGTCCCTAACGCTGTTGCTTTAGCTTACATTTAGACGGATTGTCCAATTTTAAACTTGCTTTTATAAGGACTAACTTTAGACCGGACATACAGCTGATGCGCACAGCGCGTAGCCTGCCCCGCACAAACTTTCTTTTGTGGATCGCCGTATCTCTCTCATTTGCATATTTGCATAGCAAATCAATGGTGTGTCTAGCGCATTTTTACACGCACGATGCGCCGGTCTATCGAAATTACGTCGGTCGAAAAATTCTAAATTTCAGGCGTATATCGTTTTGGGGATACGGCGCATAGATTCGCAGGCGCATATTTAGACTTAAGCCACGTATCTCGTGAAACGCTGGCTTAAGTGCTTTGTGGATCTGGCCCTTATATTCTATTTTTGGGCACTCTTTTCATTAATTAGTTGGGATTTTGTGTGGGATATAGTCTTTATCCCCTGGAGGGGTATTAATCTTTATTTATTTAATTTATATATACCTATTTTTGCACAATTTTTCATGTTGTGTAGATTATCTAGCGCAACCTAATTTCCCCCTTCTTTTCCACATTTTGTTACATGAATATCACATGTTTTTTTAGGTGTTGCAGCTTTGTTTATTGATTTCAATTTATCACATTTCTATATTCATCAATTTATTTCCTTAGCGCAGTATATTTTTCTTTTGTTGGTTGCATATATATATATTAGGGCTGTGCAAATTAACTTTTAATTAATCGATTAATCTTTAATTTTTTTGATCGATCAAAATATTTTTGATCGATTAAAATTCTTTTAATTGGTACTTACCTCTCCGCCGGCTTCTGGGTCTTCAGGGAGTTCCGTCAGAGATCCGGTAACATCACGGACACCGGCTGGGCTTGCCGTATGCATCTGAAGGGCTCCATTGCTGTGCCTTCATATCTGCATGCCGGCGGGACCTTACTATCTGCCACACGCAAGGGCTGTTACACTTACCTCTATCACTTCCCTCTCTCAACCTGGGATTCTACAACCATCCACTGGGAGTTGTAAACCCTTGTTTTTTTTTTTTTTTTTTATAATAAACATGTCATACTTACCTCCACTCTGCAGTTCATTTTGCACAGAGTGGCCCCGATCATCCTCTTCTGGGGTCCCTCAGCAGTGGCACTGGTGGCTCTTCCCCCGCATTGAGTGCCCACGTTGGAGAAGCGCTCTCCTTGGTGGACACCCGTGCGGGCGCGCTCCCGAGTCCCACATCTGTGCCCATTCACACAGAATGCGGGACCCGGTGCCCCGTCATTGAATTTGATTGACAACAGCCAGAGCCAATGGCTGCGCTGCTATTAATCTATCTAATCAGGACACAAGACATCAGCTACAGATGGTGTGCTCATTCCCAGCCAGAAGATGACAGCGTGCAGGTAAGTAAAATGGGGGTCTGGGGGCTGCAGCACTACAGAAGGCTTTTCACCTTAATGCATAGAATGCATTAAGGTGAAAAACCATGAGGGTTTACAACCCCTTTAAATAGGTGCAACTACAGATGATAGTCTTGCTCTGGGGTGCGGTGGCGAGCGCTCTTAGGCAGGGAAAAAATTAAGATCTGCAGGATTTATATTTACTAAAGAATTTACCACAATACAGCATGAGTATACAAAAATCCATGGAACATTGGGCACACTGAGTGCTCTTCTCTCAGATGTTTCTTACAATGAAGGATATCATTATAGATAATAATTATTGGGGGAATTGTGACTGTTTTAAAAAAAAAAAATCACACACAACAAAAACATACACTACTCAGAATATTGTGTATAAGGCCGCGTACACACGATCAGCCCATCCGATGAGAACAGTCCTTTGTCATCGGTTAACCGATGAAGCTGACTGATGGTCTGATGTGCCTACACACCATCAGTTAAAAAAACTATCGTGTTAGAACGTGGTGACGTAAAACACAACGACGTGCAGAAAAAAATGAAGTTCAATGCTTCCAAGCATGCGTCGACTTGATTCTGAGCAGTTTTGACCTATCGTTAGGCGTCCATCGGTTACATTTTAAAGCAAGTTCTCATTTTTTTGACCGAAGGTTAACTAACCTATGGGGCCCACACCCGATCGGTTTGGACTGATTAAAACGGTCCTTGGGACCGTTCTCCTCTGACGATCCTATCATGTGTATGCGGCCTAATAGTATGCACGGCTGAAGTTTTTTGAAAATCTCAGTTTACTGCGGTTACAATAGATACAGGAAGTCGGTGGAAGCACAATGGAATTCTAATGAGTGTCTTAGATACACTTTATGAATTCCCCTAAATGTGCCTTACTGCAATAAATAATCATGTGAATGGGGCCTCAACATGTGTTCTGTTGTACAAAAGATGGCAGGGGCTGATACTAGGACAAATATAGGTATCTATACTGGATGCGTGTAAAAATCCATTTTATTTTTGAAGAATACACAGCTGCATTTTTATGTCTAGCTGAAGTTGAGCTTTAGCAGCAAAAATACAATGAGAAAAGTTCACTGCCTAGAGAGTTTCCACAAACAGCTTCAACTATGATCATTCAGAAATCTCTATTCGAACACAGGTCAGGAAAAAATCCATGGATATGGAATGCTTTGTCCTATAAGAAAGGTGAAATATATCATCTAAGGAAAGATTTTCAAAACGACTTGTTCACCACCATTACCTAGTAAATAAAAATGTAATAAAAGGAACTCAAAGAATACATTCAAGTGCAGCATACTATACTGTATGTGTAACATGGTGCCAACGTAGACTTTAGTCTTTTTTTGTGATCTACGACATAACGGTGCCGTTCTAATGGATTTGGATATATTTCATCAGTTGATTCCTCATATGGAGCTAGTAATTAATAACTGCTGGTGATATACCAGATCCAGGCGAGACCAGAAAATTGCACTCTTCTAAAGGAAATTGTTATGGAACCCACTGTGATTTGACAGGGTTTAATTTCCTTCATTGTGTCTTATCATAATTTATATTGTAAAATGATCTTTATACATGTTGCTCTATACACAATACAAAACATTTGGTGTAAACTGTATGTGTGGTAAACTTTGCTTGTGTTAAGAAATGCAGGACTGATTGTTAAACCCAGGCCAAAACTGGGGTACAGCAAGAGCATGCGGCTCACATGGCTACTTAACTAGGAATAAGCCTACATTAAGGGCCAGATTCTTAAAAGAGATACGACAGTGTATCACAGGAAACACCGTCGTATCTCTGTTTTTTTCCCCGGGTATCTATGCGTCTGATTCCTAGAATCATTTACGCATAGATACAGCGAAGATCCGATAGGTGTAAAACACTTACACCGTCGGATCTTAGATGTCATTACTTCGCTGGCCACTAGGTGGCCTTTACGTTGATTTCTCATTTGCCTATGCAAATGAGCCTAATACGCCAATTCCCGAACGTTTTTACGCCGCCTCGTCGTCGTTTAAGTCGTTTCCGTAAGCGTAAACCTACCCCTGCTATATGAGGGGTAGGCTTAGGAAGTTCCGTCGTATGCCATGTTAAGTATGGCGTCGGTTCAACATCGTCTTTTTCCGTCGGTTACGTCGTTTTACTAAGTCGTTCGCGAATAGGGCATTGCGTAAGTGACGATCACGTCGTTTTCACGTTGGTTTCAACAACGTTTTCCGACGTGAGCTGGAGCATGCGCACTGGGCTTTTTTCCCGGCCGGCGCATGCGCAGTTCGATCAACACGGGGGCGCGCTTCATTTAAATACTTTGAATTACACGGGGATATGCCGGGCCATTTACACTACGTCACCTCAAAATACGGAGCAAGTGCTTTGAGAATACGTCACTTGCTCCAGTAAGTTGCAGTGGCGTAGTGTAAAGGGCTTACGCTACGCCGCCGCGGATTGTACCAGAATCTGGCCCTAAGTGTTTTCAATTGTGAATGCATTTGAATCTGCCCACATACTCTATCTGAACAGTACAATCATAGGCGTGCACACAGGGTGTTCCTGGGAACATCTTAAACACCCCATGCAGTGATGATTTCCCCTGCTTCCCGTCTCCTCTCTGCAGTGCTGCCAGCTTCCCTTCTCTCCTCTCAGGAGCGGGGAAGGGGCTAGTAAATATTTAATTAACCAGACTTTATTTTCTGAATGAACACAGTGAGTGATCTGTATTGATCGCTCCTGTCTTCTTTCATAACTGAAGCGTAGTAAACTATGCTTACTGCGCACTGCAGAGAAACTTGGGAATCTCTGTCCTCAGTTTCTTACTCTGTCTCAAAAGTGAGACATCAGGGGTCTGTTTAGACCCATGATATTTCTTGAATCAGATCATTTTTTATTTTTATATGCAAACAACATTGAGACAATACAAATAACTTTTACAAACAAAATCACATTAAACCAAACACAAATAAAGTACCCCAAACCACACCACATCAACAAGATCTATCCAGCACCCTGCTCTTGAAGTATATATGAACACAAACAATTTTTAAATAAAAAAAAGAACAATGAACAGTATCCAATATTACAAAGTACATAGTACCTGTTGGTTTACATGATACCTAGGTCATGGACAGGAGCCATCTTGACCAGGTAACATCAAACTTACTCATGGAATTCCTTAAGGAGTATGTATGTTTTTTTTAAAAAAAGAACAATCCTATTGAGATCTATAATCCACTCGGATACAGTCAGTGGATAGGAATAGGTCCACTTAAGAGCAATCTGTCTACGGCTACAAAAAAGGTGCGTCTTATAGTATTACCAATAGAGGAGGTATAAATAGACGTATTAACTACTTGAGATCCGCGCTACAGCCGAATGACGGCTCTAGCGCAGATCTAAATTGTCAACAAGCCGTCAATTGACGGCTTGTCACTAGCTGCTTCCCGGCGCGCGCTCCAGAGCGCGCTGCGGGGAAACACTGTGTTGCCCGTGTCCCTTGGACACAGCCAACCACAGATCGCCGCGAACGGCCAATCAGAGTGGCCTATGCGGTGCGATCTGTGCGGCGAATGAGAGATGATCTCATAGATCATCTCTCATTGCCGTTTTACATAGAGATAGCGTTCTGTCTCTGGAGAGCAGGAGACGGATCTGTGTCTCTTGTACATAGAGACACAGATCGGTCACCTCCCCAGTCACCCCCCCCCTCCCCCCACAGTTAGAACACTATGCAGGGAATACATTTAACCCCTTCCTCACCCCCTAGTGTTAACCCCTTCAATGCCAGTCACATTTATACAGTAATTAGTGCATTTTTATAGCACCGATCGCAGTATAAATGTGAATGACGCCAAAAATGTGTCAAAAGTGTCAGATGTGTCCGCCATAACGTCGCAGTCCCAATAAAAAAATCGCAGATCGCCGCCATTTCTAGTAAAAAAAAAATAATAAAAAATAATAATTCTGTCCCCTATTTTGTAGGCACTATAAATTTTGCGCAAACCAGACGCTTATTACAATTTTTTTTTATTTATTTTTTTACCAAAAATATGTAGAAGAATACGCATCGCCCTAAACTGAGAAAAAAAAATGTTTTATTTTTTTTAATTGGGATATTTATTATAGCAACAAGTAAAAAATATTGTATTTTTTTCAAAATTGTCGCTCTTTTTTGTTTATAGCGCAAAAAATAAAAACCGCAGAGGTGATCAAATATCACCAAAAGAAAGCTCTACTTGTGGGGAAAAAAGGACGTCAAATTTGTTTGGGAGCCACGTCGCACGACCGCGCAATTGTCAGTTAAAGCGACGCAGTGCCGGAAACTGAAATATCACCTGGGCAGGAGGGGGGTATAAGTGCCCAGTAAGCAAGTGGTTAAAGTAGCCCAGAAGACATATAAGTGGTTCAATCGGAATGTTAATATCCAATAGCCCGTTTAGGGTACCAATCGCCTCCACCCAGGATCTTTGGAGTTTCGGACACCACAATGAAAGATGTATTAGCGTACCTGTATTGCCACATCTAGCACAGGCTGGCCTGGCTCAGATTTCAGTCGGATTGCATACAGAAATTGGGGAGTTCTATAGACTCTGTGGGGGATAAAAATCTGAGTCAGTCTGTGTTATGGTGAAACAGACACCCGGGGTGAGGAACAAAGAATATCATCCCAGACCGTCTCGGGATAAAACCAGTATCTTTTTCCTAACCAGCCCTAGACGGATGGGAAAGTTCAGTAGGAACCTATCTGACAGAACCCTATATGTAGCAGAAGTGAGACCTTTTGTTGACCCTGCCTTTACTATCTTATCAAGAACAAGGATAGGGGGGTAAAAATATTTTAGCAGAAGAAAATTGGGCATGTAAAGCATGTCTTAGTTGAAGAAATTGATAGAAACAATTATTTTGTAGAGAAAACTCTTCCCTTAGGTCTTCAAGGGATTTAAGTATAGCGTTTTCATGTGACTGAGCTAGAGTTGTTATTCCTAATTTCCCCACCTCTGAAAGCCTCTAAGAGCCCAAATTTGAGGAAGTCTATAATTTTCCCATTTGAGAGTGTAGGATTGGATTGAAAGCACCCAGTATTTTTTTAACTGTATCCCATATTTTACACATTAACGTGCAGGTAGGCATATCGGCAAGTAAAACACCCCCTCTGGCACCATCTAGAACATAGAGTGGTAGCCTACCCTAAATGCATAGGAAAATAGTCATCAAGGGGTATCTTCTCAGACTCCCATCCAGTAATCCAAGTATAACCTTGGATTAGGAACTGCCAGACCGACTGCATTTTTGTTATGTTGTAGACTAGAATCTCCAGTTTAATACGAGGGGTTTTGTTCCTCCATATTAATCACCTAAATCAGTGTAAATCTAGATAAAAATCTGTATGGGTATCCAGATCAGGGCATTGTGTAAAAAATAAAGAAGCTGAGCCATCCCTATCATCTTAATTAAATTGATACAACCTATTAACGATAAGGGGAGCTTATGCAAGGTTTTTCTTTGATTTTGAAATCTGAAGAGTAATGGAAGTATATTATCCACAATATATGACTGTGGGGAGTCAGACATAGTTATATCCAAATATTTTATAGAGGATACCACCTTAAGATGAGAGAGTGTAAGTGGTAGTGAATCTGAAAGGTGATCCAGAGGCATTAGCACGGATTTCTCCCAATTTATGCTTTACACAGAGAACCTGCCAAACTCCTTAATATATTTCATTACTACTGCAGGGATGAGCAGATATTGGTCAAGAAAAAAAGAAGATGATCTGCATATAATGATATATTTTCCTCCATATCTCCTCTATTCATACTGTTAACATTGGGAGAGGCCAGTATAAGACATGTCAAAGGCTCTATAGCCAGGGCAAAAAGCAGGGGGGACAATGAACACCCCTGCCTAGTGCCCCAGGAGAGTCTAAAACTAGAAGATTGAAGGCCATTGACCTTCAATGGTATAAGATCAGCCGAACACAAGGCCAAGTCAATTCTTGATAATGTGTTGTGTGTTTTAGAATAAGACGTTTAAGCACATTCTTCGGGATGTAGCTTCTTCCACATATCATATAGTCCCATTTCTCTGCATAATCATCCAAAGGGGGAGAGATGCCCATCGGTCATTGACCTTGGAGCTGGGCATCTGTCCTGCTTTGTATCAACTACACTATTACCGTTTTTGTGTCCGCTCCGTGTGTGTCCGTCGGCTCAGCGGGGATCATCCGTGATCCCCGCTGAGCTGTCGGCGGACAGGGCAGTCCTGTCTTTCCTCCGCTCTTCGTTATGGGGAATCGGATGAATACGGACCGTCTGTCCGTATTTATCTGATCCGATCCGCCTGGTGCGGTGACGTGGCGGCGTCAACGTCACCGCCACGTCGCCGACACGTCAGCGCGCTGTCTGCTGGCGGGGATTTTGGTGTACACGCGAGCAAACCAAAATGCCAGCAGACAGATCTGTTCAAATCGGTCGGTCCGACCGATTTGAACATATAGATTGACTCGTGTGTACGAGGCCTAACACCTGCAAAAGAAATGAGCTGACTAAATATTTCTGGATTATATGGGGGAGGTATATATATATAGCTCCCAAAATCAACTCAAGATCATCCAGCTTACATTGTAGAAAAATGTATTTGCCATTTCCGTCTACCATAGTCCTACTGCAGGAGAATACCACATCAGCATAGACCAGAACAGTAACTCCCCTTGAATGGGAAGGAGAGAGCGAGTGGTATGCCTCTCTAATTGATTGATTTACCATAGGTATAGTAATAAAGTACCACTACTGGTCAACCAACCTGTTCCGTATACAAAAATATGACATATGAATATAAAAAGCATAATAATAGAAACTCAAACAAACCCCCCCTTCAAAAAAAAAGGAACCAAAGAAAAAAAAAAACAGTTCCTCACGGGAAAAAAACACTGATGTAAGAGAAAAAAAACATTCAGTGGCTATTGCTGATTAGGCCTCCGACAGCCTGGCACGTAACCAAAAATTCTACCACTGCCCCATCAATTCATATTATATAAATTTACTGAGAGGGTAGGTCAGTCACCCCAGAGTCTAAGTTTTAACTTGACCATCAAGCCAGTTCTGTGCTTCCTGAGGTGTTTGAAATATTTGTACATTGCATTCACAGACCACTCGCATACTGGCAGGATATAGCATAGAGTATTTAACCCCCTGGAGTATCAGGTGTTTCTTCACACTTTGGAAATTTGTCCTACGTTTCTGAACCTCTGGTGAAAAGTCAGGAAAAGAAAATAATTTTCGATCCATTATATTTATAATCATTTAGAGCCCGCGCCTGTCGCAGAATATTTTCCTTGTCCCTGAAATGTAGAAGACGTATTCTGAGGGTGGGTAGGAACCCGATGCGCGCATTCTATTACAAGTAATGAAGAAATCTGATCTTTGTCGAAGATATCAATAAGCCGTCATTCAGCAAAGTTAATTGGGTCATTACCCTTGGCATTCTCTGGTATACCCAGTACCCTGACATTGTTAGAACATAGATGATTCTCGAGGTCTTCAACTTTGTAGATAGTAGTATTTAACTTGCGGGTAGCTGTTTTCATCTCCATGGGAGGAAAAGTGTCCTCTATGCCGCTAACAAGAAGGACATGCGCCAAACTGAGTGCAGTAAGTCGGGATTTAATAAAAATAATTTTATAAACAATAAATTGGCTACTCACAAACATAGTGATAACATGGGCAAGTAAGGGTAAACGGCTGGTCCAGTGTCACAACCTGTCATCTGCAGCTGCAGGGGTTCACACTCGCTGGCTTCATACCACGGAGTCGTGGGAGATGAAAGTCCTGATTTTTGGAAGCCTTAGGGAGACAGCAGGAGATCCAAGAGCCATGGACACTGCTACAGAGCAGTGTGCGTTCCAGCATGGAGCACGGTCCGTCGCCATACGACCGGGCTTTGACGTGGGAACTCAGGCCAGCCAATGGGATGACGCGTTTCTCAGTATCCGCTGGTTCATCAGATCCACCTATCTCTATGCCGCTAACCCTATTTTTGAATGACTTTGTGAGTTTCTGTACATTTTGGAGATCCTCACGTATGGCCTGTAAGCACAGAGAGGGAGGCAGAGCAATGTTGTATCAAAGAATAAACATCTCTTAATGTAGGTTCAAAGGCCTTTTCAGTTGCACTCTCCCCTTCAGTTGCTTTCTAAATAGAAACAGTTTGAGTAGCTAATGTTTTTGCATTCATACTCACATTGGGCGTAGAAAAAGATGGGATCAAGGGGGGCCATTCATTGTCACCAAAAGAATGCAGTGTCAACTGGACGTCCATCTTTGTCATTTGCGGAGATGGTTCTTCTGTACGGGAGATCACCCCATACTCTAATTGTCCATGGTGGTCTAACATTGCATTAGCGCCTTCTTGGGGAGCAGCATTTCCTCATGCGGTTTCAGCTCTTGGAGTAGCTCTGGATTGAGAAGAAGGAAAAGGGGGCACTGTTTCAGTGGTCCCTGGTCCTCCAGGATTTGAAGCAACTTTTGTAGAAGTAATAGATGTTGCGCCTTTACCCTCCTTGCTTTTAGACATGACAAGCAGAGGGAGAGAGAACAGGAAAAAAACAACCACCCGAGCCTCCACGTGGAAGGAAGCGGGGGGGGGGGAGGCAGAAGGAAAAAGGAGGCAGGAGGAGACAAGAGGGGGGAGAAAGAGACGATCAGCCAGCCAGCAAACCAGCCACCCACCCCAATAAATGATTTATCTTGTGATGGCAGCAATGATAAAAAATGTATTAAAAAAAAAGTCCCCCATGGCTGCAGGATGAATCAAAGAGAAGAAATTTTCCATCACAGGGATCCACAGACCTTCCGGGGTACAGGTAGACAAGGAGCTGGCAGCCCACAGCTTTTAGCACAGAGCATACAATGCAGGTAAAACAGCGGGTTAAAACAGCGAGAAGAGCGATTGGGACACGGCTCTGTCGCAGCACCTGGCTCCCAGCTCAAACTAAGTCAGCTCAGCTCAGCCAGCAAAGAGGGACACAGCTCTAAATATATATATATATATATATATATATATATATATATATATATATATGTTTTATTGGAGATGACCTACTTGCTAACAAATACCTTTGATTCGAGCATTGATTGCAAAAAGGCGCAACTGCTGGTTTATAATTTAAAGTCCCAAACTTCCTGCTTGTCTCAACTGCTGGTTTATAATCTGACCATCTATTGGATCTTGTGAGTCCGTTTGGTACGGCTGGTGGAGGATCACATTTTTGGGTGTACTATCACAGTTTTTAACAGCATACAAGTCTTCACTGAATGGCACTGTTGCGGATTGATGTTTGAAGAACTGTCCTTACACACTACGACGAGCTGAGAAAAATTAAGTTCAATGATTCCGAGCATGCGTCAAATTGATTTTGAGAATGCTTAGGATTTTTGTGCATCCGAATTGGCTACAGACAATCAGAATTTCCGACAAGAAATGTTGTTGTTGGAAACCAGCTCTCAAACATTTCTTGTCGGAGATTCCGACAGCAAATGTCCGATGGAGCCTACACACGGTCGGATTTTCCGACAACAAGCTCACATCGAACATTTTTTGTTGGAAATTCTGACCGTGTGTACGCCGCATAAGTCTAATCACCGAAATTGTTAAAACATTATTGTCCCCGGGTGCCTAATATGCTAGGTACACAACATCTTAAAAGTGACAAAGTTCTCTCTTTTCTCCTGTCCCTTTTTTCCTTATGTATCTCTCTCTCTCTCCTGCTTCTTTACTACCCCATGAACGCCTGGACTACTCTTATATATGACCCGAGTCCTACCCCTGGCCTTGAGTTACTGTCATTATTATGAGCTGTTATCACTATCAGTTTTGTTCCGATTGTTTATAGATGTTATGTTTCACATGGCTAACAAGCTATTTTATTCTGTAATTTTTGCCATTGTGAACTTTTTGTAACGACCTGTCTGCAATGATCAGATATTTTTGTAATTCCTTATAAAAATTTGTAAAATATAAACTTATAAAGAAAAAGTGACAAAGCTATGAGAAAAACTGTAACCACTTGACAATGTGCACACTATTTGTTTAATTTGTAGTATTCTGTGATTTCTGTGTAGGAAGCTAAAAAACATTTGTGGAAATGCTAGTGGTATGTACAGTATGTGCATTACATGTTTTAGAAGTTTTTACTGAGATAGATTTCACGACAAAACATCAAAATGTATATGCTGCTTTCCTGCTTGCATGCTTTTCACTTTGCAACTAAGGGCCAGATTCACGTAGATGGGCGTATTTTTTGGCGGGCGTAACGTATTTGATTTACGTTACGCTGCCGCAAGTTTATCAGGCAAGTGCTTTATTCACAAAGCATCTGCCTGTAAAGTTGCGGCAGCGTAGCGAAAAATCACCCGGCGCAAGCCTGCCTAATTCAAATTACCCGGGTAGGGGGCGTGGAGCATTTAAATTAAGTGCGTTACTGTGCCGAACGTACTGCGCATGCGCCGTCTGGAAAATATCCCAGGCTGCATTGCTCCAAATGACGTCGCAAGGACGTCATTGGTTTCGATGTGAACGTAAATGGCGTCCAGCCCCATTCACAGACGAGTTACGCAAACAACGTAAAATTTTCAAATTGAGACGCGGGAACGACGACCATACTTAACATTGAGTACGCCACCTAGGGGGCATGTTTATCTTTACGCCGCGTATCTCTTATGGAAACGGCGTAGCTTTACTGCGATGGGCAAGCATACGTTTGAGAATCGGCGTAACGACTCATTTGCATATTCTACGGCCGAAGCCAATGGAAGCGCCACCTAGCGGCCATCGTAAATATTGCACCCTAAGATACGACGGCGCAGGCCGTCGTATCTTAGGCATGTTTCAGTGTATCTCAGTTTGAGCATACACTTAGGCCCCATAAACACGAGCAGACAGATTTGTTCAAATCGGTCGGGCCGACCGATTTGAACAAATCTGTCTGCTGGGGACATATTGGTTTGATTGTGTACACACGATCAAACCAAAATCACCGCCGCCAGACGGCGCGGTGACGTGGCGGTGACGTTGACGCCGCCACGTCACCGCACCAGGAAGTAAAACACTTCTGCGCATGCGTCGAAACCATTCGGCGCATGTGCGAGAAGACATGTCTGCTGGTTAGCGTACTAACCAGCAGGTATGTCGGGCGGACGGGTTCCCAGCCGACAGATTGGTAAGCATGCTTTCCAATCTGTCGGGTGGCCAAATCCGTCGGCTCGCCCGTACACACGATCGAATCTGTCTGCTGAAACGGTCTAGCAGACCGTTTCCAGCAGACAGATTTGATCGTGTGTATGAGGCCTTAAACATACGACGGGCTTAGATTCGGAGTTACGCCGACGTAACTCTTTGTGAATCTGGCCCTAAGAGTTTATAGCCTTACAGTAATGACTAGGAGCGAATCTGTTTATTTCCTGCCAATTCGATCTCTATGACAGCTTGTAAAATGCTTACAGTCAAAAAGCTTTTTGTATTTAACACTTCTATAAGTTTAGCTCTCCTCTCCCTGCTACCAGGTTAGACTATTTATGAAAAATAGATGTATGTTTCATTTTTATTATAACGAAATACAACAAACTGTTAACTGATAATGTAATATATTTATTTGGTATGCCAAAAACATGTTTTTACCATAATATGGCCATTAAGTGCCCCCTGGGCCGGAAAAAAAAAAGGCTGGCTCACAGAGTCTTTTGCCCATATAGAGTTCTTGGAGGTAATATGCACAGACATGTTAATTTGATGATATATTTGCACCACTGAACCAGCACTTCTTACCCTTTTGTTGCTCTTAGCACTCAGCGGGGGAGGGGCGCACACCCTGGGCGAGACCTGCGGGGCTGGATGAGCCGCTGTCGACGCTGGACTAATCATGACATAACAATGTTCTTTTAGCTTGGCTTTAAAGTGGACGTAAACCCAAAAAAAAATTATGTCACAATGTAGAGTATAATATTTCCTATCATCTGTGCCCAGTCTTGCCACACAGAGTTAATCCAGCTCTGAGCAATCCTCTTTTATGTTCAGTGAAAATGAACAGCCTTCCAGATAAAACCCTGCCTAGATAAAAAGTCTGTTTTCTCTCTTCTTGCTTTGAGTGAGAGGTTATTTACATATCTAGCTAGGACATGTTTATTATATGTTATGTTTTGTTTATCATAATATGAGGTGATATAACATCATAACACATCCTAGTAATATACAATGAACTTTGGATCACCTCTTGTTATGATAAACATGTCCAAGCTAGATTTGTAAATAACCTGTCACTGAAAGCAATAACAGAGAAACGGACTTTACAATTTGGTAAGTTTTTATCTGGAATTCTGTTAATTTGCACTGAACTTTAAAAGAGGATTACTCAGCGCTGGATTAACTCTATGTGGCAAGACTGGGCACAGATGATAGGAAATCTTATACTCTACATTGTGACATAAAGTGACATCCACTTTAAGCAAAAGAGAGTGTGGGCTAGGTTGTACCAGAAGATGAAGGCCACACTTTTTCTTCCTCTTCTTAATTACCATTAGCGTTGGGTAAATGATTCAATCCAAGCAAAAGTCTATCATGAACATTGCCTGTTTGTCCGTTCATCGATCACCCAAATTTGAAGGGAGCTCAATGCACTGTATGCTGGTGCTGCACATTGCATTCTAAGCCAATAGCTGGTGCATTCTGGGTCAGTGATGTCACAAGGGGATGGGGCCACCAGGTGATGTCACCAGGTGGCCCCACCCTTAACCTATTTAAGAACTGTCACCCACCTCAAAGCACCTTGTCCCCATGTTTACGGGCGGTGATTGTGGTTCCCAGATCCCACCCACAAATCTCAAGAGGTATTAATAGTTTGTCAAGGCACTGTATGTGTTTATAAATGTCCTCCAAATGCATATAAATGCAGAATTGACACTGCCTGTGAGAATGAGCCCTAAACAAGAGCATTGTATTGACAGCAGTTTGGAACCAGAAGATAGCCCTGTCTGTCCTGCCACACATCCAGCTCCCCAAAAATTGGTAAAGAAGAAGCATTACCTACCAAACATCAAACGGTTAAATAATCTCTGTCAGTGTAAATGGAATGCAATGTAATTTTCTATTTACATTGTACCCAATGAAAGTAATGATCCTAGCATGTTAAGGTCATTCTAATTTACATCTACTTTTGGGCCAAAAAATGAGTTATGCTGACTGATGACTGTAATATTAAAGGCTAAAAATGAAATGACTGGAATTCAGTGCCATTTCCTGTCCTTCGGTTAGGAAGATCAAGGGGCTTACAATTACACCAGGCTTAAGATCTGCTATGCTGGAGATACATTTCACTATATTTCCAACCTATGTTAGCAATTTAATAAATCGCTTGTCCCAAAAAGGTTGGAAATGGCTGCCACTTTTGTTCCAGGGCATTAAGTTTAGGAAAAAGCCTTGGACTATAAATGTTATTTATTTGGAGTGTAAAGAAGGCCATAACACACAGCAAAAGTGATTTAAGGCTCAATAATTTTCACTGACATGAAAGCAGACAATTAATTGCCCGTTCGCATATTGCTTTTATTAGAGAACTGCCTGACAACATATCTAAATGAGGTGTAAATATTAGACCTACAACACTGTCAGAAGTAAAGTGTTTTGTTATTTTCTTGTTTGGTAAAAACACGCTAATAAAGTTTCTGTCAAAAAAAAATCTCATTGGACACTCTGATTAGATTTAACACTGAAATTACTTAAAGAGAAACTGTTTGTTTTTGTATAAAAAATAAAAAAAAAGAGTTTAGATGAGTTTAAACTGATATTTTATGTAGGTTGTATATACAATCTCTGGTTTAAAATAAATATTTGACAACATACAGTATATAACAGATTATTAAAGCAATCTGAGTTAGGTAAAGAGAAAATACAGTAGCTACATGCTTTGAGACTTGCTTTGTCTGATTGAAACCTCAGACCCAGCTGTCGGATAAGGGATTTTAAGCTGCCAATACATGGATCAAAATCCAGCCAGTCCCTGCTGAACCAACCAAATTTCAATCCATGTGTGGGAACTGTGGTTGTACAGAAGCTGATCAATCGTTCGACTTCTGTACAAGCACCCTGTAAGCAGGTTAAATTGCTGGTTAGTGAGACAGCTGCTGCCCCAGCCTGGAATGAAACAGTTAACCTGTTTCTTGCACTTTCTACTAAGCTCTGCCTCTCTCCCAATGCTAATACTACAAGGGGGGAGGGGGTTCTGCCCAGACAGACAGTCTGCATGGGACAGAAGACACAGACAGGACATAGCATGTAATCTCCAGTCACATCCCACATCCACATCACATCCGCAGCTGCAGTTATCAGAGAGAGCCTCATCTGCCTCTAGGAACCTTCCATGTGTAAGGGGATTGCTATGACCTGCAGTCCTCCATCAAGAACACCAGCTTTATGAACCCTGCTGTATATGGACTCTTGCCTGTGCGGGTATGCCGGTGCAGCCACAAGCCTAAGTTAAGGATTAGTATAGGGAAAAAGACTGTGCACTTTGTTTTGAAACTGTTATGCTAACAGTTTCTAGCAAAACTTTGTCCAAACCTGGTCATAACTTACTTAAAGGAGTGCATGATAATGTCGTATGGAAGAACAGGGCCTGTAATGCACACACACATGGTGAAGTGGTGACATGAGAAGGATGATATGACAGCCAGACAGTGGGAGAGCGGTACCGGCAAGCATGATGGGTCTAGTGTATAGTAAGGGGAGCTGTTAAAGCTTTCCGACCGAGCAGTCGGTGCACCAGTAACCGGGACCAGACCCATGTGGTGGAGACCCTAGGGACCTAGCCATATGGTACAGGGGAGAAAAAAGTTAATTGTGCACACGCATGGGGTCCCCGTTGGTGCCTGGCGAGACTCTGTTCTGTTATTGGCAGAGAGGTTGCAGAGTTAAGTTGGACTGGTGGAATAGAACACTACTCTGTGGTATCGCCTTCAAAATGTTGCATCCTGAGCAGGTGTGCGTATCATGGGACCGAGAGGCGCCTGTATGACAGTGATAGGTTAGGATACAGAGACACCAAGATGTATGGCTTACTCATAAGTGTGTTGATTTCACATGAATGCGGCCCCGCCTTGTCCCGGGCTTTAGCGAGTGCATACACCAGAGAGTCTGAACAGAGATGAGTGAAATGCTAATCAGTGTATTTTGACAGCGGGAAAGTGTCCCTGCCATCAGAATACAATAGCTCAGCAAGGAGGATTCTCTCACTCACTTCAAATGTGTAAAAAATCAGGTCAGCTTTTTTAGTTCAACATGGGGACAGAGTTTTTTACAAAAAGGAGACAGCTGAAAACATATGAAAATGATCATAAACTATAGCTATATTTCAAATTTACCTAAAAAAAAAAAAAAAAAAAAGAGAATACATTCTGATTGATTTCATTGCCCTATTATCTTCTAAGTAATTGATCGAAAATCTGTCTGCAGATTAGGAGCTCTGATTTTATTCTAAGTCGCTTACACTGTATTGTAGCCCTTTTAGCAGCCCATTGATGTGTAGGAGATCAATCTAAGGTGCATTTAATTTTACAAGACAGTAAAAGCAGTAAGATACTCATATGAGGGCAGATGCATACCTCCCAACTGTCCCTGATTTCGAGGGACTATCCCTGATTTGGAGCAAAGTCTTTCCTTCTCATTTGTCCCTAATTTTGATCTGATCTATATAGTTGTATATAAAATGCACGTCTTATCTTTCAAAACTGTTTACCAGTGCTAAACTTTTCATCCAATTTCTAAATTGCTGCATTTGTACATTTCTAAAGCCATTATAAAGGAATATTAATGGTAAAAAATAAGCACTCGTGGGTTTAACTAATCTTTTTTTGTATAATTCTCGTTTAGGGGAAGTGGGAGGGGGTATGTCCTATGCCTACATACTTTTGCTAATAGGTGTCCCTCGTTCCCATCTAAAAAAGTTGGGAGGTATGCAGATGTGTAAACTTCAGTTGGCACCTGGGGTAAGCAGACCACCAGGTCCTATACTTTAAATCTTCCATGACATTGTTGTAAAAGTTTGATGCCTAATGAAAGTTGGTAGTCACCACAGTACTGTAAGAAATCTAATTTATGAAATGTCACCTAACTGTGTCATCAGTAGTAGGCATAGGTTCACACCAATGAACAGATTCAAATGAGTACTGTTTTGCAAGGCATCCCCTCATCGAGAGGTATTCTATACTGCTTTACAAATTCAATTTATGGCCCTCGGGTTCAACCAAAAATGACATACAACACATTCTACATGACAGTATGCTGGAGAAGGCCTTGTAATGTGAAAGCAGTAGGGTAGTAAGACATGACAATTACATATTCAGACTCAATTTTAGTACAGCTCTTAGTTGGAAAGGTTCTTTTTCTAGGGCACTTGAGAAAAGGAGAGGAACATCTGTCCTGCATAAACTGCTCTTTGACAGATGGGAGTGTTTCAATGTGCTTTAGAAAACTTTCCATGACTGGTGTATAGCTGATGTGCCATCTGCCCCACTTGCAAACCATAACCCAACCTTTTCCTTACCTACCTTAATACTAGGGATGAGCTTCGCATTAGAAACAAACGTATGTTCGACTCGAACATTGTCTGTTCGTACGTTTGACGAAATTCGAACAACAGCGGTCGTTCGCGCCAAAATTCGAGTGACGCAAAACGGCCCATAATTCACTGCGGCATTGCGCGCTAAAGATTGGCCAAGCATGCTGTATGTCCTGCATGCTTGGCCAATCACAGCGCGTAAAAAACGAAGAGCCATAATTGGCCAAAGCTTGGGTGACTTTGGTCTATTTTGGCTCAGGGCTTTAGCACACACCCCACACTATATAAGGCCGCCTGCTGGGCGGCCTCGTGTAGTGTGTTACGGCTTGTTAATGAAAGCAGTCAGAGAGACAGAGAGATTATCTTTTTAGATGGCTAGATATAGCAGGCAGGCAGGCTAGTCAGTTTAGCTTAATTTACAGTGTGTAGAGAATATATATACATGTCTAGGAGTTGTACATATATTTATACACTGTATAGCTTAGATAGATCAGTTCCTCCTAATTTACTGGCAGGCAGGTGATTGCGCTATTTAAAGACGTTATCACAGGTATAGACACTCAACAGGTACTGGGAGCAGTGATTTTAATGATGCTTAACTTTAAAAAAAAAATGAAAAATTCCTTTAAATATTGTACCTGCTGGGTGTCTATAGTTTGCCTGTGAAAACGTCTTTGAGAACCCGGGTCTTGCCTGAGGGAAAATGTATCAATGGAATTTTTTTTTTTTTTAAACGGTCATTTTTTCAGGAGTCCTGCTCCTGAAAAAACAACCGTTTTTTAAACTTTTTTCCATTTATACATGTTCCCTGGGGTAAGACCCGGGTTCTCAAAGATGTTTTCCAACAATAACTTAAATATTGGTCTTTAAAATTAGCGTTTTTGAATTCGAACGTTCGAGTCCCATAGACTTCAATGGGGTTCTAAATGTTCGCGTGAACGGTCGGTCTGTTCGACGGTTCTGGTGCGAACCGAATGCGGGGGTGTTTGGCTCATCCCTACTAAATACATATGTAGCTGGGTTTCCTGGGTCTACTGGGAACAGACTTATACCTCCAAAGACCAGGGAGCCACCTACATCCACCCCAGGGCTTAATCCATGACTATAATGGGAAATGTAGAAAAAATGCGAGTGCCAGTCACTTTAGGATTTTTTACAATGCTTTAATAGGAACTTGGAAATAGAAGTAGGATAGAGGGTTAGGGTAGGTTTCAGATACCTTTATCAGATGATTGATGGATTCCTCAGATCCAAAAGACAAAACAGCTTTCTTTAGAAGATCTTGAATAGCTGGATAGGTCTCTCACACAGACCTAGACACCAGAATGAATTCTGGATAAGCCTCTCTCACAGGACTTAGCAATCAGTGGAACTTCTGGATAATCCTCACTCACAGGACTTTGTAGCCAATAGTTAGTTAATTGTAGAACAGCTTCACAGTACCAGAACCTTTAAAGCGGATCTCCCACGCCAACATCTTTATTTTCTTAAGTGCTAGTTAAATGGTTAACGCTAGTAATTTGCTACACTCACGTTTTCGGTGTCCCGCGGCCGCTCCGCTGCCATTCCGTGTGAAATATTAACTTATATTATGCCTTCCGTTTCGTTTCCATTTTAACTGTGGGCAGAAGCCCACAAGCCGGCACTTCCTTCTTCCGGTGGATGCTGATCTCCCAGCATCCACCGCTCGATCTCGCGCATGCGCACGAGCAACGGTGGAGCAGTGGCTTGAGCGTCTGTGTTGCCATGACAATGGCAAGCCTAGCAATTAAAAGTTACCACCCGTGACACAGCGCGATACTTCATTACACGGCTGCACAGTGAACACAGGGAGCTCTGGAGAGAAGCTCCCAGAGCGCACTGCATCTAAGAGGAAGTGATGCAATGCCCGGAAAATTCCCGCAGTGATACAGACCGGAAGGCACAGTAATGAACAGGTACTGTACCGATTTAGATTAAAAAAAATACAGTTTTTAGAAGATCAGATAGCGGCAATCTTATTAAACACATGTTGTATTTAGGGTGGAGATCCGCTTTAAGCCAACCCGGCAGTACTGTGAGGGTAGATTAGCTTAGGTGTGTCTTCCAAACGAGTCACCAGGCCCTTCTAAGAGACCAGCCTTCATCCTGGCTCTCTCCAGCAAGGGTTCTCCCCTGCAATCTCCTTAGCTTGGCTTGGCTTATCCACGCAGGCAAGAAAGCCTAGGACCACCTCTGGATTAGTAGGCCCCAGACAGGCTTCTGGGCCTACTTTCAGATCTGGCAGCAACACATCCTCAGGCCTGTTTACAGCTCAGACAAAAACAAACAAACATAGCCCCTATTCTTAATGAACAGGGCGCTACACATAAATACACCACACCTTCTGGATTAAATGGGCGTCTGGCCCCTTTATTAACATCATAATAAATTACTATAAAAAACAAACAAAATTTTAAATATATATATATCTATATATAACTGATAAATATATCTATATAACATATATAACCCAACTTTTTAAACTGACTGCTTTGCCTGAGGTTCATGAAGGAAGGTATTCTATTGCATCATCTGTGCCACTACAACCTCGACATCCTGGCGCATAGCCGCGATTCCACCAGCTCAGGGACAAACTATTGCCACCTTCTTGTCAATGGAGCCCGATGACCGATAGCCCATTATTTCCAGATAGGGAGGGTACCCACACCATATATTGTATACCTTCCACCATTCCGACCTTCAAATCATAACACATATCACACAGCTTAAACACAGGGAGTGAGGGAAGGAAAAAACACAAAACTCTGTGTTGCCTCTTCTCCTGCTACCCCCTGACTGACTAACCCACCCCCCCCCCCCTCGGGACTAACTAAACACAAGCCGCACCTACCACATGCCCATTGACCAATAAACACCCACCCCTTGACCTATACCTCTTCTTATTACAGGAATTAACCTGTGCTACCTACACAGCTGTCCCCCGAGTCATGCGGGCCCTTCATCCAGGTTCCCTTTTGCTCCGGGCCTGTTCTGTAGTGACAACGAAATGGCAGTATTTTTCGAGTAGTGATCAAAAATAGTCAGTTTACTTTTCAATAGGCAGGACTGAACAATTCACCTGATACATGACAAATGCCTTCTGTAACAGTCACCACCGTTTATGATCTTCCATCAACCCAAGACAAGACAGCTTAGCCGACACCCCAACAAAGCAGCCGACAGGACCCGATCCATTCCCTCAGAAACACTGAGACACACACAGCTCTGGTTACTGGTTTCAAATGAATGAATGCTTTAATGGTACACTCTCAGCTTTTTATACAGTTCAAGCATGAAAGGAACAAAGAAACTCTCCACCCCCCTCATCACACACTGGGGCTTCAATACACCTTCAGATGGGCTAATTACTAATCAGTATCCAGACATTTTGGCGCTGGGCTGACATTTTTAACATGACCTAATTACTACACCTGAGAAGTCACATTCCACAACTTAGACAGACGTCCTGTCTCCGCATACAGCTTGACAAGTTCCATTCCACATATTATATCAATATAATTCACACAAAACAGCATCACACAATGAGAGGTCTTTCAGAAGCAGACTCAATTAGCATATCAACAGCCTTACACAATGGACAATGGAATATCTTAGGAGTCTATTGACCTGGTGTGGGTCAACATTAACCAAAACTTGTAATATCTCAAGATATCCTGCAATACATGAATTATCAGTAATGTCCCATCTCATGTAATTTATGATATAATTTCTCAGTCACCCTATGGCCCTATTGGACATAAGGTGACCCTAGACTTAAGAGTCATTGGTGACGTCGGCACAGGAGCACCCCGCATCTCTCAAAAGTCTCTGGGTGTCACGGGCCATTCTGTTACACCTTGTATTTCTTGATATACAACTTCTAAAATGTAATCTAATTGTCATCTAAAATATAAAGGCGAAAATGTCTTTATTTTACAACAGTAAAACTGCTATAGTGCGGTCGGCAACTGGTTAAATAAGACTGTGGGGGTTATTTACGAAATCCACTTTGCACTACAAGTGAAAACTACAAATGCAAAGTGCACTTGAAATTGCACTGAAAGTGCACTTGGAAGTGCAGTAGCTGTAAATCTGAGGGGTAGATCTGAAATGAGGGGAAGCGCTGCTGATTTTATTACCCAATCATGTGCAAGCTAAAATGCTGTTTTTTATTTTCCTTGCATGTCCCCCTCAGATCTACAGAGACTGCACTTCCAAGTGCACTTTCAGTGCAATTTCAAGTGCACTTTGCACTTGTAGTTTGCACTTGTAGTGCAAAGTGGATTTGCCTTTCATAAATAACCCCCTGTGTTTACTTACTTGTGTGCCTTACATGTAGATCAGATCATACATTAGGTAGCATGTAAAGGCAGAGAATTTTTTTTTCTTATGACCTAAAAACTTTCTATTGGAAACCAGGGAAATTGCAATATACATGAGTCAATTTAACCTCTTCAGACCCAGGCCATAGTAAAAAGACGGCCACAAGGTGGCTCTACATTGCCGGGAGGTCGTCTTTTTACGGCCTCGGGTCCTCCAGCCACTGGGGGGCGCGCACGCCGGCGCATCACTGAGATTCCGATGCGCGTGCCTGGTAGCTGCGATGTCCGCCAGGTACCCGCGATCGGCAGTGACAGAGCAGGGACGTGGATCTCTGTGTGTAAACACAGAGATCCACGTCCTGTCAGGGAGAGAGGACACCGATGCTGTGTCCCTTGTACATAGGGACACAGCATCGGTCACCTCCCCCAGTCAGTCCCCTCCCCCCACAGTAAGAATCACTCCCAGGGTACACACCATGAACTGGACTACATACACTAAAAGCCAGGCATTGGACAACTTCATTTTCAGTGACACAACAGCTTACTGTCATCATTTTTATGCACTAAGGACTGCTAATTTACTTTATAATGGAAAATGAAGACTAATATCATTTCTCAGGGGTTGGTCAATATACTTCACACTGTGAACCAAGAAGAACTGGACAATACATTTCTTGCTATCGCTAGAGATTGAAATTATACTTTCCACTATCACCAGGGGCTATCAGGATGAGTTTAATTAGGCGCCAGACACTTTTAAAATGTTTTATAGTGGCAACTGAAAATGAGTCATAATTAGAGAAGAGCAAATACTGGAATATCTGCTCTGCGGGTGACTTGACGAAGAAGAGCTTGTTATTTGGTTGCCTGGGTGATTGGTCAGTTTACCTGGCATAATGGTAAATGGTACAAAGGATCGCTTGCAAGTTCAGTATTCGATAAGAAAAGTGTGCGTTAACTCTTTATTGTCTACCAGTGGGATCCAATAGTGGCACTACTATTAACCACTTCTCATCGGGAGGGCGTATCAGGGGTCTAAAACCCTCCAGCTGTTGTGAAACTACAAGTCCCATCATGCCTCTGCCTGTGGGAGTCATGCTTGTAACTGAAAGGCCTCGTACACACGACCGAGGAACTCGTCGGGAAAGACACATCGTTTTCCTCGTCGAGTTCCTTGTTAGGCTTGTCGAGAAACTTGACAAGCTTTCTTTGCGTACACACTGTCAAGACTAAATCTCCTCGTTCTCAAACGCGGTGACTTCAACACATACTACAGCAGGGGAAGTTCGATTCCACTGGCACAACCCTTGGGGCTGCTTTTGCTAATCTCATGTTACTGCGTGTTAGGTAAAAGTTTGGTAAGAGACATTTGCACTTTTCAGTCTGTTACAGCGTGACAAATGTGCTATCTCCATTACAACCGCTACTTTTACCGAAGGTGTGCGGGTTTCTAAGCATACACACCAACGTGTTACTCGTCGAAAACCAGCCCGACGAGGAACACGACGAGCAAATTGAGACTCCCGTTGAGGAAAAAGAGAACTTGCTCTCTTTTTTCCTCGTCGAGTTCCTTGACAGTTTTTTTGATGAAAAGCATACACACGACCGGTTCCCTGGGCAAAAAAGCTCTGCCACTAAGTTTCTTGATGAATTCTGTCGAGGAAACTGGTCATGTGTACTCGGCCTAAGCCTTGCAATGCTTCTTGGGACTTGTAGTTTTGCAACAGCTGGAGGGCCGCCAGTTTGAGACCCCTAGAGTACATGGATGTCCTCCCGTTTCAGTTGTTATATTGGGATGATGCCTACACCTACAGGCATCATCCGGTATTGATCTTTTCTGCCGACAGTTCTCTTCAAGGCAGAAGTGATCTGTATGGCTAATTCACCTCTTAATCATATATGTGGCTGACGGAAAGGGGTCCCACATCCTTCCCACTGCTGCCTCTCCCGGGCTCTCCGGGCATATTGAGGAGGCCGTGAGCAATGGAGCCAGTGGCGATGGCAGCCCTGTACAGACTGAACCCTGGAAACCAGGAGAGAGGAGCAGTTTGTTTCTTTTCCAGTCCTGCCCCTTTGTTTACCTGGCCACCATCTGCTGGGTAAGTAGCCGATCAGAATGATCTGTTTCTGATCGGCTACATGGGAGGCCAGAGGAGAGACCCCCACATACACCCCAAATCTCTCCATAAAGAGGAACTGTTAACTTACGGCCAATGCTATCACAAGTGATGTTGTTCCCTTCCATCCCTTGTGATAGCAAGAAAGTTAGTACAAAATAAAAATGTTTACATTACTCCCGAACGCATATGTAAATAGCGATCGAACCACATGTGAGGTATTGTCAAGAACATCAGAGCGAGAGCAATAATTATAGCACCAGATATTCTGTGCAACCTGCGTTTAAAGCGTCGCCTATAGAGAATTTTAAACACCCTGCCACGATTCCACAGGTAAACGCAATTTTAAAACGTGACATGTTAGGTATCTATCTACTCATCTTTCACATAATGCCAAAAAATGTGGCTAACTTTCGTGTTTTTGTTTTTTGAAAAACTAATGCAGAAATACCGTGTGACATTAAAAATTGCAAAACTATAGGGTCTCTGCAAAAAAAAAAAATATATA
Organism: Rana kukunoris; assembly: GCA_029574335.1. Taxonomy (NCBI): domain Eukaryota; kingdom Metazoa; phylum Chordata; class Amphibia; order Anura; family Ranidae; genus Rana; species Rana kukunoris. Next base: position 176,018,903 of record CM056051.1, read on the forward strand.
TATATAATTTTTACATGTAGTAGTAAAGTGTCCGAATTTGCCGGGTGGCAATTACCGAAGGATCATATGGGGCATACAAATAGGTGTGCTCAGCCTGTTGCTTTAGTGCACCCCAAAGCTCAAACACACATGCCTGTTATTTTTTTACAATTTTATTTAGAAGCCCCATTGGGGGGGGGCTTTGGTTAAATATCAGCAACCTAAACAGGCCCCTGATGTCTCACTTTTGAGACAGAGAAAGGGACTGAGGCCAGAGCTTCCTCAGTCCTGTTCTTTTCAGCCTCAGCGTCACTGGACAGTGAATGAACGGGAAATGCTCTGTGCTGATTGGCTTCCTGTTTATTCACAAACGGAAGCATAGTGAACACAGTTTACTATGCTTCGGTTACGAATGGACACAGGAGCTATTGGTACTGATCACTCACTGTGTTCATTCAGAAAAGGAAGGGCCGGTAAATTACATATTTGCCAGCCCCTTTCCCCGTTCTCCATCTTGAAACATCTCCAGCAGCAGCCAGCGGTAGAGGAGAGGTGGAAAGTCGAAGGTGCTGCAGGGGGGAATGCGGGGAGGCGGGCAGCAGGGGTTATCTACCCTACACGGAGTGATTGGTGTGTCCCAAGGCACACCCTGTGCGCATGCCTATGGTCATACATCTCCAACCCCACTGATGTCACCTACCTAAGAAGAAAGTGGTATACTTCTTTACTGGGTACTATCCTAATAAGGAATAAAGTACTTCATTATTAGGTCACTGATGACACATGGGCCATTCATAGAAGGACAGGTTTCTTCGTCTGGGAGGCATGCTGGTTCATTCCGCACAGGAAATAAACTAGTAAATGGGACACTTTAAAGTCACGTAGCTAAGAGCTAACCAGCCTGATTCATTGAGAGCTTGGAATCGAGTAGAAATACGGTTCTTTTTATTTATGGTCAGATCTTTTTCGTTTGCTGCTAAATTCCAAATGAAATCTGTATGACTAGCACATACAGTACATGCCATCTATACATTATATATTGCCCAAGTTGCTCCAAACCATTAACAGAAAGCCTATACTGCACTGTCACTTGTAAATAATTCAATACTTATTTCATATATTTTTCAAGGCTGCCAGGGAGCGCTAGTCTCTGCTTCCACTGCTAAGAAAAACATGGTGCATAACTATGTATGAGATAGAACATGGAGCATCCAAATACTTGCAAGAGGTCACCTTTTAGGATTTTATTCTAGAAGCTGAATGAACCTACACCAGCTTTATCAAAGTTTAACACTTTGCACACACGATCATTTTAACCACTTGCCTACTGTGCACCTACACCTCCTTCCTGCCCAGACAAAATTTTAGCTTCCGGCACTGCGTCGATTTAACTGACAATTACGCGGTCGTGCGACGTGGCTCCCAAACAAAATTGATGTCCTTTTTTTCCCACAAATAGAGCTTTCTTTTGGTGGTATTTAATCGCCCGTGCGGTTTTTAATTTTTTGGACTATAAACAAAAAAATAGCGTAATTTTGGGAAAAAAACACAATATTTTTTGCTTTTTGCTATAATAAATATCCCATTTAAAAAAAAAAAAAAAAAATTCTCAGTTTAGGCCGATACGTATTCGTCTACATATTTTTGGTAAAAAAAAAAGAAAAAAATCGCAATTACCGTATAGTGACTGGTTTGCGCAAAAGTTATATTGCCTACAAAATAGGGGACATAATTATGATTTTTTATTTTTTTTATTTTTTTACTAGGAATGGCAGCGATCTGCGATTTTTTTGGGGACTGCGACATTATAGCGGAAACATCGGACACTTTTGACACATTTTTGGGACCATTCACATTTATACAGTGAACAATGCTATAAACATGCATTGATTACTGTATAAATGTGACTGTCAGGGAAGGGGTTAACCACTAGGGGGCGGGGAAGGGGTTAAATGTGTATCCTAAGTAGTGTTCTAACTGTAGGGGGAGGGGGGTGACTGGGGGAGGTGACCGATTGTGTCCCTGTGTACAAGGGACACAGATGGGTCTCCTCTCTCCCTGACAGGACGTGGAGCTCTGTGTTTCCCTGCCCAGTTACTGGTCAATCGCGGGTGCCCGGCGGCCATGCGCACTGTGTTCCCAGTAACGTGACGGGCGCACACGGCTTTAAATGACAGGACGTCATATGACGTCCTGTCAGAACAATAGAGTATTCCGCCCGCCGTCATTTGACGCCGGGCGGGTGTTAAGTGGTTAAATGACATTTTTTTTAAACTTTGTTTTTTTACAGGCCGAAAAATTATCGTGTGTACGCGGCATAAGACTTTAGTTAGAGTTACTTCTAGGATTTTTTTCCATAGCCATAAAGCTTTTATTAAGCATCAGTGTATCTATTATGTCTCCTTTTGTTCACCGTGTTCTGTATATTGTTAGACCAGCACTGTTTTATATGAACCACTGCCTTTGGAAATAAAAGAATGAAAAATGACAGCATAAAGGTTTCTCAGTTATAGCTATTTCAAGCTCCAAGTCTCCCAGCAACAAAAATCCACCTTTAAATAATTAGGAAGGTCTTCCAGAAAAAGAATTGCTTTTCAAAGAGACAAACAACTGAGCATGAAAGAGTTAATCAAAATACAGCAAAAATGGTGACAAAGAAGTGCGCTAACATAAGATACATTACTACTCATTACAGCATTAAAAATAGTATATATCATATAATGACTGATCACTGATGATATGTGATGAATCATTTTGTACAGTACATTAGGGTTTTCTCACTTAGATGTTCATTGTCTCCTTTTAAAGCACATGGCCTTTGCGCTGCTTATCTCCTTTAGCCTCTTTCAGCCACTTCCTGTCTACATGCATCCACTCCAGGCCAGGGTCAGTTGTACATTACTGGACCTGTTGATAGAGACAATTATGGACCATGCCTATGCAATGTGTGTGACTATGCAGAAGCACGGCTGGAAGGCAGTGCCACATCCAAATGAAAAGTCAGAAACGGAAAGAACTGGAACCCCTGACTGGACTTTTAAGGCACTTGTGGTAAACAAATTGTATGAAGAGAAAAGTGTATCTTTATATAACATTTATTAGAAAAATAGAAAAGAGGAATTCAATAAAAAACTTTTTTTATTGAATTCCTCTTTTCTATTTTTCTAATAAATGTTATATGAAGATACACATTTTTTCCTCATACAATTTGTTTACCACAAGTGCCTTAAAAGTCCAGTCAGGGGTTCCAGTTCTTTCCGTTTCTGAGTTGGTACAATGTCCCTATATCTCTTATTTGTCCCTCATTTTGGTCTCATCTATATAGTTGTATATAAAATACACTATTTATCTATCAAAAAGTGTTTCCCCAGTGCTAAAACTGTCATCCAATTTCTAAATACTGCATTTGTAAATTCCAAACCCAGTATAAAGGGATAGTAATGCTAAAAAAATAAAAAATAAAAAAAAAGCACTGGGTTTAACTAATCATTTTTTTTGTACAATTCTGTTTTAGGCACTTCTGCAGGAGCTGCTGGAACCTCTTGAATCTTGACAAATTGAGATAACAGCCTATCCCGGACGAGCCCCCACATGTAGCGCTCACCCCCGCAGGAGCCGCTGGTTAGATTTGGGATGGCATGTTACCTCATGGCTCTGGTGAAATGTCTAGGGTGAACGATGAATACAGTAGCAATAAAGGAATGTCCGCAAATAGGAAGTCTCTTTTATAGGTGCTCTTTATTACCCAGCCGGATAAAAACAGTCAACAGGTGAGGGAAGGATAGAAGAAAGGTTTTGAGGGAGAGTAGCAGACTCAGACCTTGGATATTGAAGCAATCCTGCTTCCGACAACAATCAGTCTTTCTGCGCCACTCCAACTTGAGTGGGTATAGCGTACCTGGACAGGTCTCTCTCACAGACCTGACAGCCAGAGTATCACTCGAACTTGAGAAGGATGCCTCTGCCACAGGCTCTTCTGAATGACCATCAGACAAGCGCCCCTGCCACAGGCCTTGCCCGAGTGTGAATATGGAGGAACTTCTCCTAAATAAAAGTTTGCCTGAATCCTCCTTCAAATGTCGCCAGAGTACTGACTGAGAGAGGAATCAATCCCTCATTTTCCAGTACCTCGATCCCCGATGTTCGCTCCAGTGCTGTTGGACCACCAGCCTCTCTTTGGTGCTCCTCAACTGGACTCCCCACCGAATGGCTAAACTCGCCTGGGATCTCCGATGGTGGGGACCCAGTCAGTCACTGGGTCCCTGTTGTGCTCAAAGTGTTCTGGACCAGCTTGGCTCCGGAACCAGGAACTTCGCGTAGCACCCACGCCCCGGCCAGGTAGGCCATAACGTTTGGGGTGAGGTAATGTGGTCACCCTGAAGGTGGGTGCCACACTCCAGGAACGAAGAAACCTCCAAAATGGCGTCCGCCTCATAATTACCCTCTCCCAGCATGCCCAGAGAGGCCCAGGCCTCCCGATTGGCTGCTAGAAGAGAGCACCCGAACCTCAGCTTCCACTGCTGCCACCTGCTGTCACGAGGTGGAACAACACCTAGAAAGCATTTAAAACTTTAAGATATAAAACAATATTGTGCACAATTATCCACAGTAACAACTATGACATTACACATTCCTGCCCCAGTCTCCGACAGCGTTGATAAAAGGTTAACAATCCTGCAAAATAAAATGGGAGAACATACACACAAGACAACAATATTCACATATATTAACTATATATACACAATCACTAAGGTTGGAGTTGCAACTGCACCCTCTCGTCACAAAATTTCCCTTCCTCCCAAAGTAAAAATAAATCTGCAGAACACTGCCCCTGGTGGTCAGTGTGCTGGCACTACAACGGCAGTCCAACGCTCATTTTAGAATGCAAAGCAGAAGAAGGCAGATGTAGAAAATAACATCTTCTTCACTGAACGTTTTCTTGGTGCTGTAAAGAAACCGGCAAGATCCTATCCTAACTAACTGTTCAAACCCCCCAAAGTTCAGGAAAAACGCAAAGTGTGAATCCGGAGAGAAAAAAACTCAAACTGGACAGGGGCAACAGTTCTTGTCCGTGACTTCTTCTGTAGAACCGGGGATCCGGCAAAGTAATGATGTCTCCTCTGGAATTTGTGGAAGTAACAGAAAACACTTGATCCTGTTTCCCGGGACACTTGAGAACCACCCTGTTGCAAAAGATATACCGGCCAGGGCTCCATTCCCTAAGACAGGTTTCAAGACGGTTGTCTACACATACGAAAGCATACTCTGTCTCAATTTCAAGAAGAAGAGCTGGAGGTACATAGGGGTACTCCCCGCTATAATCAGTGGCCACTTTTCGCATCACGATGCGTTGTAAATGGACCAATTTAGGCAGCATACGAGGCTCTTCAAGTCCTGGTAACACAACGGCATTAGGTGCCCTTTTTAGCATAGGCACTGCGACAGGTATGGGGTTGGTAACACTAGTGGACTCACCAACTCCCCTTGTGAGCTGCGGAATCTTTGGATTCTGTGCGCTCAATGCACTCAGTGCGCTCCGTCCAGAGCGTTTCTTCCTCCTCCGAGATTTGTGGGCCTGAAACCCTCCATAGCCTTGGGATTTGGGAAACTCGGGTTCAAACCACGGGTCATCTCCAATATCGGACAATGAATCCAAATCAGAGGTATCGTATTCCTCTGCAGGCAGGTAGTTGCGACTCCCGACAGGGTTGGATAAGTCACTTGTTTGGGCAGGCAGGCCTCGGCCGCAGCCACGGGAAGCCTGTGCAGGGCCCACTTTGGCAACAGCACGTCATACGGAGACCACATTAGTGGGGGTAGCCTCCGATACAGCATCAGTTTGCGTACTAGTCGCGCTGACCACACAGTCTTTCAACACTTTCTCATCCACTTTGCTTACCTCCAGTGATCTGGATGGGGAGGTAGCCGATAACAGGGTCAGCATGGATGAGACGGTCACGATCTCCGGATCGATGATCTTCGGGTCAATGATCACTACAGATGGGGAGGGTTCCGGCCATGGGGCCCCCTCCTCCGCAGTCACAGTCCCAGCAATCCAGTCCACCTTGTACTCCTGGGGAGTTTCGGTCGGTGGCTCGACCTGGAACAAATAGGCCCAGCACTTTTTGCACCCGGCAAAGGGCAGGATCCGGATGGCCAACTCCGAACAACATGGGCAGGACAGTCCAAGGGCCTCCACACCTCCACTGGAGAATAACACAAACTTCCCATGGGTTCACATTTGGATGCCTGTATCCATCAAGGGAACTCCAGTAGCAGCAGACATCGCTGGGACTCCCGGATTAGACATCGGGGGTCTCAGCCTTGAAAAAGATATGGATGGCACCGACATGTTCACGCAACCTCCTTCCTTGGGCGGGCAAATACACAGGGGTGGGTGGCTCCTCCCACTTGGAAACTTTTCTCTGCATGTGGCAGGCGCACACGGCTTCACTGCACGTTCGCCCAAATTCAATGGCGACATTAACTCCTTCCTCACCAAACACATTATAGCGCGGACAATTCCTTTTCTACAATGAAATAAAGAAACCTCTTGAATCTTGACAAATTGAGATAACAGCCTATCCCGGACGAGCCCCCACATGTAGCGCTCACCCCCGCAGGAGCCAGTGGTTAGATTTGGGATGGCATCTTACCTCATGACTCTGGTGAAATGTCTAGGGTAAACGATGAATACAGTAGCGATAATGGAATGTCCGCAAATAGGACAACACCCCAAGCACAGCAGAATGAGCCCTCAGCACAGCCAAGCTGAAACAGAGAGCCCCACAATAATGAAAATTAGGATCAGAGTAACTTTACACTCTGATCGTTCCCCTAAAATGTACTAGCACCTGTACTTTGAAGTACATGGGCGCTACACAAGCATATATATCTATCTATATACATAGATAGATATATAGATATATATATTTAGATAGCTATGTATATCTATCTATATAAATAGATATATCTAAATATAGATAGATAGATATAGATAGATATATATATAGATATATCTATATAGATATATATAGATATATATCTATATAGATAGATAGATAGATAGATAGATATCTTTTTTTTATAGAGATATGAGTTAGCATAAAGGGATACAGACTCCACATCCCTGGTAACAATGCATATAGTGAGAGGGGTAAGAGGTCACAAGCCTCTGCACTTTGACGGTGTCAAGTATTTATAATAACCAAGAGATCATTACAAATGAATAGAAAAAAATGGATTTTATTACAAAAGTTTAAATAAAAACATGAGACAATTCACATTCAAAATGCCTACTTAATCCTAAACTGGTGCATAAAGGGCCAAAATACTCAACATGTTTCGCTCCAGGTGGAGCTTCTTCAGGAGATGATTCAATGGCGTTTAATTGTGTACTAGAAGTGGAAAAAGAATATGAGTGCTCATGTAAAACTTGAGAAAACATCTATAATTATATATAGTTTTATATATAGATATATATGTATGTGTGTGTATATATATATATATATATATATATATATATATATATTACATTATATTATATTATTGAGGCAAAAAACCTGGTCCCTTTAAGTACATGCACATTGTAAACAGCAAGTGACCTTTTCCTGTACAACTGAAGATCAATTCTGCTGTTCTTTATTGATGAAGTATTATAGATTTTTTTCAAGGAAAATCTGAAATTTCTTATTAATGAAGAATTGTCTTCTCTAGTGTCTCACACTCCCAGTAGCTCCCAGTAGCTCAGCTTCAGCTCATGTTCTATTGAGTTACTGAAAAATATATTTTAATGTTCTAAGTATTTGTTTCATCTGAATAAAGTTAGAACTGAGGTGTTTGTATCTTTTTATATCACTTATACGAAACAAATCTTAGCAATATGTACATATTTAATGATATAATCACAAGGATGGATGGGGAATATAGCAACTGTTGAATAATTGGCATACATTACTGATAAAGAATAGCAGCACTTTACAAGTATAGCAAGTAATCCATATAAAGGGAAGGTGCATTACTGTAATGCGCATTAATGATAAAAATGCACAATATTCCATGTCAGACTGCATAATCTAGTGTAAACCATAAAGAATGTGTTACCGTCTTCTCTAAATTGATAAGATTAATGTATTGAGCCGCACAGTCTGCTTATCTTTCTGGAAGGGAATTGGAGTGGACTAGCTAGCATCCTCTGTGATTTCTATTTTCTCTTATTGAGAAAGTGCTGTCAAAATAAAGTTTGTCGGCAGCAAGATTGCTGACCCCATCGCCATAATGACCAGTAAATATAGAGTACAGTCAGAACACTTGATAGACTGGGAAGCTGAAAACGCTGCTAACACACTCAGAAAGAGTTCTAGCGTCTGCCATAGGAAGCCAGGCACTGATCGGACAATTTATTTTATCCTATGGAGCTAAAAGCTTCCAGAAACTGCAAAAAATCTGGATTTTTTTAGTTTAAAAATAGGAGATGCTTCCATCAGTATCAACCACACTGATGCAGTTGAGTTAGTTTACTAAAGAAGATAACACATTTCACACAGGGAGGCCAATTTGCTAAAGAAGAATCTTCACTGAAATAATTGCCGGAATATTCTTAATTTGTCCAAGCAATAAGCATGCATACTTGTCTACTGTCCCAGATGTTATGAGACAGTCCCACTTTTTACTGAGTGGTCCCAGGATGACTGTATTTCGGGCCGTGACCCGAAATCAGGACTGTGCACAGGGACAGCTGAAGTGTACCTAGCGCCTAGCCTGTCATCCATAGCCAATCAACTTGCAACCTGCCAGTCATAGTTCCCTTCTAATGGTTGCTGCTGGGACCACGGATGAGAATAGAGTGATGAGAATCGCAAAATTTGGTCTCCCCTCTGTTTTCGCAGCTGCGGTGACTTGGGAACGCACATTCATGTATTTTGGATTTGTCCAGTGGCAAAAAAAAATTCTAAATACATTTTCCTTTTACTCTCTAAAATATTTAAAATTTCTATATACCCTGATCTAACTACAGCACTTTTAAATTTCAAACTGGCCCATATCTCCAATCCTCAATTTAAACCCTTACTACAGATCACCACCGCCGCAAAACAGACCATCGCTAAAGCTTGGAAGACCACAACATTAATGGTCTCTGAAACCAATAGAGTAAACCAAGCTATGATCTTTTCGAAATCAGAAGCAATCTCTTAGGCCGCGTACACACGATCAAATTTGTCCGCTGAAAACGGTCCGATGGACCGTTTCAGCAGACAAATCCGATCGTGTGTACGGGCAAGCGGACAGGTTTGTCCATCGGACAAATTTCAAAGCATGCTTTGAAATTTGTCCGCTACAAACCTGTCCGTCGGATATGTCCGCTGGTTAGTACGGCAAACCAGCGGACATATTTTCCCGCACATGCGTCGTATTCTGTGAATGTACCCGACGCATGCATGCGGAAGTGTTTACTTCCTGGTGCGGTGACGTAGCGGTGACGTCACCACGCTGTCTGCCGGCAGGGATTTTGATCTTGGTGTGTACACGCCATCGGACCGAAATCCGATGAGACATGTCCGCTCTAAACTGTCCGTCGGACAAGTTTGAGCGGACATATCTCATCGTGTGTACGAGGCCTTAGGCCGCGTACACACGACCATATGTTCAAATCGGTCTGACAGACCGATTTGAACAGATATGTCTGCTGGCTGTTTTGGTTTGATCGCTGTACACACGATCAAACCAAAATCCCCGCCGGCAGACAGCGTGGTGACGTGGCAGTGACGTTGATGCCGCCACGTCACCGCACTAGGAAGTAAATTACTTCCACGCATGCGTCGGATCCATTCGACGCATGTGCGAGCAGATATGTCTGCTGGTTAGCGTACTAACCAGCAGAAATATCGGTCCGATGGGTTCCCAGCAGACAGATTTTAAAGCATGCTTTAAAATCTGTCGGCTGGCCTAATCCGTCGGCTCGCCCGTACACATGATCGAATCTGTCTGCTGAGACGGTCTGTCAGACCGTTTTCAGCAGATAGATTTGATCGTGTGTACACGGCCTAATGATAACATCCATCTGTTCGAAACAGTATGGACCCCATGGATGTCATACTTCCACCCTACGGGTATAGAGAACTCTCTAATCCAACCTTGGTAACAGAAATATGTACTTTACATTAATAATTATTTTATGTATTATGCATTATCTATAGATATCCCTGAAAATCTGTCTTTTTATTTGTATTACTTACCATCAGATTTTTCCTTGCTTTTTCTTTCTTAGTTTTCTACCTTTCTCTATCCTTGATCTTATTTTATTTATTTATCTATTTATTTTTCTCTCCTTCTTTATATCATATAACAAGTGGTAATACGATATACCTCTTTCCTTATAACAGTAATAAATTATATTTGTTGCATATTTCTATGACCTTTTTATTCATAGAGGTCTATTTAACCTCACATTTTATATTCTATTTTCACAGTATATTATTTTTAATATGTTTTTCTACTATTTTTTATGATATATTACTGTTCTGTAAGGTCTAACTACTCCATTTATCATACTATAATTTACATGTTGTAACCATTTATTGATCATATTGCCTATGTTTATTATTTCAAAACGTAATAAACATATTTGACAAAGACTAGAGTGATGCTGTCTATGGTTGTTGGATGAGGCTAGAGCAGGGGCGGACTGTCCATTGAGTCACTCGGGCACTGTCCGAGGGCCCAATGTCACTAGGGGGCCCCATCAGGGTTGCCAGGCTCAGTAAAACCAGGGACAGTATGTAAAAATCTATGTTTTTTTCACATCTGTCCCTGATATGTCTGAAACCGACATGCTTCTGATGTGAAAATCCCAAGATTTTAGCTGCCCCGCCTCTGCATTGCCTCCTGGCGTGGTGGCCATCTGTAAGCCCAGGGGCCCCATAATCTTCTATTGCCCGAGGGCCCCATGGGTTGTCAGTCCACCCCTGGGCTAGAGATGCAAGCTGGGGGGGGGGGGTAGCAGCATGTTTTTGTCCATCAATCCCACAAGACAAACCGGTGTTGCTGGGGCATCTAGGAGCAGGACATCCCAATATAAGTGACACAGGGCCAGGGGGTGCGTGTCTGACCATAACACCTTTTTCCATGTGGCCTCGGAATTTTTAAGGTGTGTTTAACCTCTTCCCGACCGTGCCTTTGTAAAATGACGCTGGCAGGAAACCTCCCTCAATCCAGGTGGACATCATATGCCGCTCGTGACCCGGCACGCTGAAATTAAAGCAAAAGGTGGTCCAACAAATGACTAACATAAGGGGTGATCCTTTTTCCAACTCAGTGATTCTGTTTTTGAATGTATTTATTTTTTTCTGACATGTTGGTGTTAAATCTTTCACTTGTGCTGGATTGGAACAAAAACTGTGTCTGTTTTCATTTAAGGCTTCAAAGCAACAACATTTGAGGGGAGTAATTATTTTCTATACCCACTGTATCAGATGCTGTTTCTAAAAACGTATAAAACCTATTTGTCCTGGGAAACTGCATGCACGTATGTTCTGTATCAACACCAGCAAAAGAGAATGCTACTAAGCTTTTTTCACCTCCAGGTCAAATGTTCTTTTTTGATAAAAATAGTGTGAATTTAGAAAATACCACATTATGACCACTAGATGGAGCTGGTGATCACAGGAAATAAGTATTTATTTACATTGATATTGAACACCATCTAGTGGCAATAAAGTGGTATTTTTCTTATAAATGAAGAACAACTGACCTGGAGAGAAAACAGACTTGTAATATTAGATTTTTCCAGAATTTGCCCAGAATGAATGCCTAGTTTTGCAGGATAAAGAGCTCTGCACATTTTTTTTGATAAGTTTGTTCAGATACCCACAACAACCACTCAGATAAAAGATTACATCAGACTAATGAAAGATAATTGTTGATTAGCTGAGATGGTGTTATTTAGCAGGGCCTATGCACTTAGAATGGCTCTTTTTATTGCTCAGACACATTTTCTAGCTTTTGTATTTCTTCTCTCTTTGAATTGTCTAGCTGCTGCTCAACTAGACTAATGTAGCCTTTAAATCTTTTTTATATGGCCTCCATTTTCTTTGAAAAATCCATAAACTCTGGCGGATAACAGAGCTGAGCCAACCAGCGTTAGCAGCATTGTATCGCACATTTTGGAAACACTTGCAGAAAACTGCCTTATATGAAAAGCTCTATCCTTTGGCTGTTTTACAGTAGGTTGATGGTTCACTGTATTATCTTCAGTTTATCCACTTTTCTATATTCCCTGTTCCTATGCCTCTCTGTCCTATCTCTAAATTGCAGCTATTGGACAGAGTAAAATTACCTTTAACTGCAGCAGCTTTTTTTTGTTGTTCACCGCAGACAAACAGAGCCCAGCCCTGACAAGCGCACTCAACACAGGAACCACAGGAATTCATGTATAGCTGAGCACAGAGAGGGTATGTTTTTTTCCATAGTACAGCAATTTCCACAACAAATTAACATCATTACATCTCATTACTGCCTGTTCCAACAGTGAAAGTCATTTTATATTCTTCAATAAAGCTTATAACTATACTATCCAACTAAAAAAATCTACCCTGCAAGAGAGGCCACCCGCACTGCAATGGGCCCATGCTCTTTCAGTCTAAGGGTGCTGTAATCAGTAGTGTAATTTAGGTTTTGTGCTGCCCTAGACCTGACTAAACTCATGCACTGAAATTTTCGAGTGAGGACACTAGTTATGAAGGCCTGTGGGGGGGGGGGGGGGGCAATAAATCCATTAGTTTGCATAGATTTTCTCTCACTTCCTGTTTGGCTATGGGGCAGGAAGTGAAGTGAAATCTCTGCAATGGGACAGGGATGGTAAAAAATAAACTGACAGGGGCTATAACTGTCCCTTACTAAAAGAAAGTATTGCCTATTGTTCTACTATAAGCACAAATTTCTGATAATTTTATGGAGAGGACTAAAAAGATATAACCATACAGCAGAAAACATATAGAACAGTGAGGGAGGTTTGTGGTCCAGGACAGTCAAAATTAGAAGCACTGAAAGTGCACTCGCTGTAAATCTGAGGGGTAGATCTGAAATGAGGGGAAGCTCTGCTGATTTTATCATCCAATCATGTTCAAGCTCAAATTATGTTTTTTTATTTTCCGTGCATGTCCCCCTTAGATCTACAGCGACTGCACTTTCAGTGCAATTTTAAGTGCACTTGTAGTGCAAAGTGGGTTTGCCTTTCGTAAATAACCCCATTGTGGTAACCAATTTTCAGATTTTGTGTTATGATTAATTTGATATATCACTTTATATATCACTTTATATGTGAGCTCAGTACACATCAATGCTCTTGCACAGGTTCACTTTATATGAAAGTTTAGCACAACTTAGGCCTCATACACACGACCGAGGAACTCGTCGTAAAAGACACATGGTTTTCTCTGACGAGGTTCTTGTCAGGCTTATTGAGAATCTTGACAAGCTTACTTTGCGTAAACACAGTGTCAAGACAAAATCTTGTCGTTCTCAAACGCGGGGACGTACAACACGTACGACGGCACTATAAAGGGGAAGTTGAATTCCACTGGCGCAACCCTTGGGGCTGCTTTTGCCAGGGCCAGATTGAGAACATCATGGGCCTGGTGCTGAGGATTTTGGTGGGGCCTTTTATAAATAATAAATGCGTGAGAATCACAGTGCAGCAATGAAGGGCCCAGTCTGAAAATTTAAGTGTACCCTAATGTGCTAATATGCTGTGCATACTTGTACATTGTGGCATAACCTACCCCAGGGCCTCTAAAAAGTAGTAATGTCAGGAAAGTTTACTACCGCTTTAACATCACCGGATCCCAGAAACCTCTTATGGGGCCCACTACTGACCCAGTGGCCCTTGGGCAGTGCATAAGTGCATAGTTGCCAACATTTAAAAAATATTTTCAGGGACACTTTTTCACAGGTACTATATTTAGAGTAGCTGAGATCCCCTATGTTCCTCTGTACATCACAGTAGTAATCACAAAATTAAATAAGTTCTAGTAACAGAACAAATATGAGAACTGAGATTTCCTTCAGTTGAACGAACAAAAGTGTGTCCATTCTAGAGCTGGTAACATTGAGGGTATTCAGTATCATTTTAAAGAACTGTTTTTGCGGGTAAGCGACATAGGGGAGGAGTACGGACGGTATATAAGTGGGAAGTATGTGCAGGTGAGTGAGAGGAATGTGGAGGGTCTAACATTGGGCACTATGTACAGGAGAAGAGTGCAAAGGGTACGGCAAAAGGCACAATGTACAGGAGAGAAGTGTGGAGGGTATGACAGTGGGCATCATGTACAGGAGAGAAGCATGGAGGGTACGACAGTGGGCAGTATGTACAGGAGAGAAGTGTATGACAGCAGGCACCATGTACAGGAGAGGAGTGTGGAGGGTATGACAGTGGGCACTATGTATAGGAGAGGAGTGTGGATGGTATGATAGTGGGCACTATGTATAGGAGAGGAGTGTGACAGGTATGAAAGTGGGCAGTATGTATAGGAGAGGAGTGTGGAGGGTATGACAGTTGGCAGTATGTACAGGAGAGGAGTGTGGACGGTATGATAGTGGGCACTATGTATAGGAGAGGAGTGTGGAGGGTATAACAGTGGGCAGTATGTACAGGAGAGGAATGTGGAGGGTATGACAGTGGGCAGTATGTACAGGAGAGAAGTGTATGACAGCAGGTACTATGTACAGGAGAGGAGTGTGAAGGGTATGACAGTGGGCAGTATGTACAGGAGGAGTGGGGGGTATGACAGAGGGTAGTATGTACCAGAGAGAAGTGTGGAGGGTATGATGGGGCAGTATGTAGAGGAGAGAAGTGTGGAGGGTATGACAGTGGGCAGTATGTCCAAGAGAGGAATGGGGTTGGTATGAAAGTGGGCACTATGTATAGGAGAGGAGTGTGGGGGGTGCGACAGTGGGAAGTATGTACAGAAGAGGAGTCTATGACAGCAGGCACTATGTACAGGAGAGGAGTGTGAAGGTATGATAGTGGGCACTATGTACAGGAGAGGAGTGTGGAGAGTATGACAGTGGTCACTATGTACAGGAGTGTGGAGGGTATGACAGTGGGCACTATGTACAGGAGGGGAGTCTGGAGGGTATGACAGTGGGCACAATGTATAGGAGTGGAAGGATGTTTAGGGACTGCGTAGTGGTTAAGTGGGTCATACATGAATTGAAATTACACCAATTATGCAGAGACCAGCCATAGTCGATCTATGTATGGGCTAGCTGATTTTACACAAGTCAATCTATTAATTGACTTGAGTACAACCAGCCTGTTTTTCCCAAAACAATCAGTGCTGCCAGCTATAGATAGCAACACTGATCATTGTACTCACTGACAGAACACAATAACACTACAGAAGTGAGTCCCCCATCCACAGGTCAGCGGGTGAGAGGGTGTGTGGGGACAGGCTGGGGAGAGACACCAGTCAGTGGCTGGGTATGCACTGGGTAGTATCAGAGCCAGATACACACAGGTTACATACGTCGCGATCGTTAGAGCGAGAGCAATAATTCTAGCACTAGACTTCCTCTGTAACTCTAAACATGTAACCTAAAAAATGTTTAAAGCATCGCTTAGGATACCAAAAAAAAAAAAAAATCGTGCTAACTTTAGTGTTTTTTTTAATGTATGAAACAGTTTATTTCCAAAAAAAAACATGTTTGAAAAATTGCTGCGCAAATACAGTACCGTGCTAGAGCTGCACAATTAATCATTAAAATTGTGATCTTGATTCAACCCCCCTGACATCTCCAATGCAGAGTTTGCTGATTCTTTCATATAACAAGTGGAGAGACTTTCAGCTGTCAAAAGTAAATATCCGGGCAGTCTGCCAAGTTCTTAGCAGGAAACATTGTAACTAACGCTTTCTTCTTATATCAAAGGGATACAATTCTGTGTGTAAAGAAAATATCCGACTGTCTGCCAAGTTTGTAAACAACATGAAACATTGTAACCAACTTCCTTTTTAGATCAAACTTCTGTGTGTAGAATGCAAGAAATGTAACCACTTAAAGTCCAACTCTATTTTTTGCTAGAAAATTACTTGGAACCGCCAAACATTATATATATTTTAGCAGAGACAAAAATGGCATTTGCAGCAATATTTTATGTCACACTGCATTTGCCTACTTCATTGAATAATAAAAACCATAAAAACAAAACAGTAAAGTTAGCCCATTTTTTTTTTTTTCATTTTAATCTGAAAGATGATGTTATGCCGTACGAATCGTGAGAGAATTGTGATCTATCTTCTGAGCAAAAAAATTGCAGTTGTCGTTTTAGCCAGAATCGTGCAGCTCTATACCGTGCAACATAAAAAGTTGCAAAGACCACCATAGAGTAATTTTCTAGCAAAAAACAAATGATGATTTTATTTCTCAGTCTGCTGCAGTGTGTCAGCTTGTATTTATAATGGCCGCTCTGTATGTAGCTTCTGACAGGCTGTGCAAGCAGGCCCGTATCTCCGGAACCATAAATGATAGCCATCCCATATTTTGACCGGTTGTGGGGTAGGTCTTCAACTGACTACCCCCCAAATGTGGGGTTTCTGTGACCTCTGGTCATCGAGCTACAATCCCCGAAATCGATCTAAAAAAAATGGGCCTATCTTGAGAAAGGGGCCTGGAGCTGCAGCTCCATCAGCCCCTCTGTTAATCCGGCCCTGGCTTTTGCTAATCTCATGTTACTGCGTGTTAAGTAAAAGTTTGGTAAGAGACGATTCGTACTTTTCAGTCTGTTACAGCGTGACGAATGTGCTATCTTCATTACAAACGCTACTTTTACCGAAGGTGCGCTCCCATCTCATACTTTATTCTGAGTAGGGGTGCAACGGATCAAAAAACTCACGGTTCGGATCGTTCCTCTGATCAGGAGTCACGGATCAGATCATTTTTCGGATCAGCAAAAGAAAAAAAATCTCCCCCACTGTAATATCCACATCTCTCTCCCCCCGTAGTATATGCAGACAGTGACCCCCCCCCCCCATAGTACAGGCAGACAGTGACGCCCCGTAGTACAGGCAGACAGTGACCCCCCCATAGTACAGGCAGACAGTGACCCCCCCGTAGTAAAGGCACAGTGACCCCCCCTCGTAGTACAAGCACAGTGACCCCCCCCCCGTAGTACAGGCACAGTGACCCCCCTAGTACAGCACAGTCACCCCCTAGTACAGCACAGTGACCCCCCCGTAGTACAGTACAGTAACCCCCCGTAGTACTTGCACAGTGACCCCGTTAGCGGCGTGTGTGTGTGCCTCGAGCGCGGGCTCGTCCTCTGTGGGTGTAAACAGAGGAGGGCCGCCGCTGGGTGTACCAAGATGGCCACGGCTCCGGAGCTAGGCCGAAGACGCGGCCTTTCCTAATGCTATGCTCGCGGTGGCGATCCGCGGATCGCATAGCGTGCCGATCTGAACGGGGTGACCCGTTCGGATCACGGATCGGCAGTGATCCGTTGCACCCCTAATTCTGAGCATGGGCGGGTTTCTAAGCATACACACAAACGTGTTTCTCGTCGTAAACCAGCCCGACCAAAAACACGACAAGGAAATTGAGACTCCCGACGAGGAAAGAGAGAAACTTGTTTCTCTTTTTTTCTTGTCGAGTTCCACAACAGTTTTCTCGACGAAAAACATACACACGACTGTTTTCCTCCGCAAAAAAGCTTTGCCACCAAGTTTCTTGATGGATTCTGTCGAGGAAAACGGTCGTGTGTACGAGGCCTTAGTTTTGAAAGTTGATGATTTTGTGTGAATCTCATAGGAAGTTGCAGCTTTATTTTCCGAATAACCAATTATATTCACATTTTCATCCATTCACCATTTCATTAGATTTATAGACAGAGCAGTCATTTTATTTTGTATAAATATATATATATATATATTATTTTTTCCCAGGCTTGCTTAACCACTTTTCGACCACCCGCCGTCATAGTACTGCCAGCAGTTTTCTCAGTGCTGACCTAGAAAGTTCAGTTATTAGATTGAGACAGGTTTTTTGATGTCCACACAAGGAAGGCTTTTACAGGTAAATAATATGCATAAAATATGTTGAGTGCATATTTAGTCTTATGGACCGCCTTTTATCCACATTGCTATACGCATTGCCAGCACCTGTGGCTTCTGGGAATTCTGGCCCCATTCCCAACGGTGCGACTTGTCATGCGATTTCACAGTTACAAATCGCAATACAAGTCACAACCCCATTGTTGGCAATGAAACCTTTCACATCGCCGCAACTCATGTGACAACGATTATGAAAAAGATTCCGGCACTATTTTTTACTGATTTTATTGCGATTTGCATAGACTTCTATTAAATGAAGTCACAAGCCGCAATGATGTGTGGCTTTGAAATCGCAGTAAAGTAGCATGATTTCAAAGCCGCACTAGTGTGAACGGGGGGCTTAAAGCTGAACTCAAGCCTTACCTTCAGTCTTGCAGTTGTACATGCTACTCTGCTGTACTGAATTTGCCAACTCTGGAATCACTGCATGTAAGCAAGTGCAGTTAGGTAGTCTGCCACTAGGTGGCTCTATCTCAAAAATAGTGTGGTAATGGGGGATTGTGTAATTGGGTGTTAGGTAACCTTTAAGACAAAGCCTTCCAGTAGTGATGTAAAGGGTGGGGATGGTGTCTATATAAATGGCAGGATGGGAAGAGCCCTATGAAATGGGGGTACGGGAGCCAAACACTCCACAGTTATGTGGATGTAGTTATCTACTGCTTTCACAGGGCTGAACTCCAGGTGAGGTAGCTCACCATCCAGAATAAGCAGCTGTACTCGAGTTATGGTCTAAGTGGACTGTGAGCAGGATGCAAAGGGCCTTTTAGGCCAGGATAAGTGTACTCTGATGTGAGTACTGGGACACCTGTGAGGAAGAGTAATATCTGGGAGTGTGCCTGGCCAGGTAAAGCTATGGAGTGGGACATTGTGGGCAGGGAGTTGCACATTTAACGCCTGTCAAATAAGAAGTCCCCTTACATGCACACGGTGAGCTTCTCATAGTGTGCATTAGAGGCTGCAGAAAGTCAGAGCTCGCCTTATTTCCTGGCTGGGGGATATCCAGCAGCATCTAGCTCTTTTATTTCTAGCCAAAAGGTCCCTGGTCTGTCCCTTTTCTTCATCGGATTTCAGTTATTTCAATCATGGAAGTTCAGCAACACATATGGACATTCTCTAGGGAAGTTTGCATGCAAATACAGTCTGCCTATCAATTCCCAATCTTTCAGACTAACACTCCCTGATTCAGTCATTTGGATATTTGCATAACTCCTTCCAGGAGCCCAGTGCTGTCTTTAATATTGATCGGACCCTGGGCAAATATTGTTTTAGGTCCTCCCAAATCCACTCATCAACTGTTTGTTGGTAGTGTGGGCTCAAGGGGAAGCTGCCTAGGGCTTTACAACAACGACTAGGCCTGGGGCCTTTTCCCCCTTTTGCTCTGTGTTAAATACGGCCCTGCAGGAGTCAGACCACTGCTTATATCAGGACTGAGAGCTTTTGTGAGGACTACTGAGGCAGAGTGTTGGGAAGTCCTTGTGGTAAGTGCATCCCCGAGAGGGACTTCCTGTGGTCACGTGGTGCATCATGGGTTAACGGTGGACTAATTGTTTACAGTTTAAAGTAGAGCCTCTAAGGTAGTTATAGATAGAAATAGAAAGTACCATCATCCTAGAAATTTGATATATAAATATTGGGTCTAAGGTCCCCAAACCTAGAACCAAACAAGGGGGGGGGGCACAGTTGGACTATTGCGGTACAGGTAGAATTAGATAACAAGATTACAAAATAAGGATAAAATAATTTTTATTATATACAATAAAAGAAAACACAATACAAAACTAAAATGGTGACGACCATACATAACGCCAGTATAATAATCCCAGAAGGGAACAAAATAATGCGTTGGGGGTCACGACAATCTTGACTTATTGTTTACACTTATGAACTGCACTTTTGGGCACCTCTTATTGCTTTCCTTTATGAGTTTCATCACATAAAGAAGCTTGTTTATTTGAGTTTGAACAAGAGCGTCGCTACAATATTTATGGTCGTGGCCCTCTGACAGAGTGATGTGGATCACATAAACACGCGACAAGACTTACAACATAAATAGACCTGAAGTGTGCCTTGGTGGTCTGGTCAGTATGCCAAGAAAAGGGGGCATACCCAAAGTAAGTAATGGGTAGTTATTTGAAGAAGGATATGCTGAGAAGTGCCCTGAAAAAGGGAAGGGCGGGAGGGTTTCTAATGAGATTGAATGTGCAGACTCACGGACATGAGGTGAGCTGGGAAGAGTCGCCCCAGTGACGTGTAGTACTGCACACTGAACCTAAAAAGAGCATGTGTGAGTGGGCTGCTTAAATACCCTCCGGGCTCCTCCCATAAACTCAGGGCACCATACTGGCCTTCTTATTTATGGTCGTGGCTCTCTGACAGAGTGATGTGGATCACATAAACACGCGAAAAGACTTACAACATAAATAGACCTGAAGTGTGCCTTGGTGGTCTGGTCAGTATGCCAAGAAAAGGGGGCAAAAGACTCAGATAGGGAAATAGGTTATATTGATTTCTTTTATTTATTGAGCCAGCTTGGTAAAGGCTTGTGTCATTTCTTCCTGAGGATTTGGGATGTATGTGGCAAAACAAGGAGACTTCCCATCAGCCTGGTATCTTCATTACGTGGTCTGGTACTCCCTGTTGGGAGGCAGTTGAGGCTGCTCTAATTCGGAAAGAATGTCCAGAGAACTGACTGGGGTTTGAAGCCCAAGTTGCTTAGGATTCTGACATGCTTGACAAACTGGCTGCCACTCAGGGAGCTGGTTTAGAAAGGGTAGCAACAAGCTACCATCAGATTGGCTGGGTAGATGGAGCAGTAGTCGGTCGAGCACTGTTACTGGCCGTCAGGCATTGTTAGTCTGAAACAGGTTGATGTCAACCCCCGGGGCTGGTTTGTTGCGTTTGCAGACTGAGAGTGTAGGGGTTCGAAAGCGAGTCGGGTGGCGTCGGAGCAGTGTCTGACTGCCGGAGCCACTGACTGTAAATTCACTAGGTCGTAGGGAACCGTAGAAGGCCTGGTAGATGGCTGCTTGGGTGACTATGCTGGGCAAGGCCCTAAATGGGGAACGAGTAAGGATTTCAGACATGTCCCTAAAGAGGGCACTCTTGAAAGGTAGGCGCTTGACACTGACTACAGGTTGGTGCTTCCGTATGCCCTGTAGGAAGGACTTGACTGCATGGGCTCGAGTCGAGAATACTGACAGTTTACTGGGGTCCTGCAGGGACAGGAAATGCTGGACGCCATCTAGATATGGTGTGATAGTATTGTGAGAAAGGGTCAGCTGCGTGTGGCAATACGATATGAAGACTAGGACGTGTCTAATGTTGCCTATTGCTGCTCCGAGGCAAGTGGCCAAAAATTAGCGCTTAGTGTTCCAAGCAGTGCGATAGGCCTTCAGTGTGTTGCGTGCCAAGGAGTGGTTAATATGCTGGGTTGAGTTGGTGAGATGCTACTTCAGTCCATCGTCAGCAATGACCAGGGTGGGACAGGGATGGTTATTGGCTCTTGCTGGAAAAACAAAGTAAGGTTGGAATGGGACAGAGCATCAGCTGCAATTTTGCATTTGCCTGGAATATGTCTACAGAAGATATTATA
The DNA here is from genome assembly GCA_029574335.1 of Rana kukunoris. Classification (NCBI taxonomy): domain Eukaryota; kingdom Metazoa; phylum Chordata; class Amphibia; order Anura; family Ranidae; genus Rana; species Rana kukunoris. Next base: position 176,040,575 of record CM056051.1, read on the forward strand.
CTGGTGATGAAGTGACAGCTGCGCGAGCCTGCGCAGGAAGGACGTGATGGGGAGAGGCTTGATCTACCTTAATTAATTAAGTCGGCTGTGGCCTGATTGTCTGTGGTGAAGAACACTGTCTGTCCAGTTCAAGTGTGGCCCCAGACCTGGGCAGCTGCCACAATGGGGTACAGCACGAGGCGTGATGAAGACTGGGTAAAGCAGAAATTTAAGAGAATTTCTGGGGGCCATGGTTTGGAGAACCAGTGGCGGACGAAAAATGCACGCAAAAGCCTGTGGTGGCTCGGCTGACACTGCCGGGATGAAGATTGAAATGCTGTTCTATCAGGTGGGGAAGTTGTCCCACATAGCTAAGTCTGCTACTGATGCTTGGTCTAGTTTGAGAACTTGGACTGGATCTAGCATTGGTGTGAGAAAATCAAGACAATACACAGGTGCTCAACAAGACGATATACGTGCACTCACTGACCAATGTGCACTCGCAGACCAACGTGCACCCGCAGACCAACGTGCACCCGCAGACCAACGTGCACCCGCAGACCAACGTGCACTCGCAGACCAACGTGCACTGGCTGACCAACGTGCACTCGCTGACCAACGTGCACTCGCTGACCAACGTGCACTCGCTGACCAACATGTACTCGCTGACCAACGTGTACTCGCTGACCAACGTGCACTCGCAGACCAACGTGCATTCGCAGACCAACGTGCACTCGCTGGTGCTGGATGGAAACCTGAACTAACTGCAGGGAAAAATACAGGGAAAAGATGAGTGGCCCACGTGCCACTAAATATGAATGGCCAACTAGGTGCCACTGTGTGTTTGTGTGGCAGATTGTTTGTCACTGAGGTGTGTTTGCAAGTTTAGTTTGTATTCGGGTTTGCACGTGGTGCGCGCTGCAAAGTGTTTTATACTACTGCAGACAATATTATGTGGTTGCAAGGGTGTCAGTGAGTGTCAGGTTGCTGGGATTATATTGTGTGGTTGCAGGGGCCTCGAGTATGAAGGTTTGTTTTGAGACAGCATTGCGTGGTTGCAAGGGTGTCAGTCTGGTTTGCTGAGACGATGTTGCGTGGTTGCAAAGGTCTCGATGATCATGAGGTTTGTTTTGAGATGGCATTGCGTGGTAGCAAGGGTCTCAGTCTGGTTTGCTGAGACGATATTGCACGGTTGCAAAGGTCTCGATGATTATGAGGTTTGTTTTGAGATGGCATTGCGTGGTAGCAAGGGTCTCAGTCTGGTTTGCTGAGACGATATTGCACGGTCGCAAAGGTCTCGATGATTATGAGGTTTGTTTTGAGATGGCATTGCATGGTAGCAAGGGTCTCAGTCTGGTTTGCTGAGACGATATTGCACGGTTGCAAAGGTCTTGATGATTATGAGGTTGTTTTGAGATGGCCTTGTGTGGTTGCACAGGTCTCAACAAGTGAGGGGTTGCTGAGATGATGTTGCGTTTGCAATGGTCTCAAGTGAGTGTCGGGCTGCTGAGATGACTATGTATGGCTGCAAAGGTCTGAACGGGTGTCAGGTTGCTGAGACGAGATTGTGTGGTTGCAAAGGTCTAGACGAGTGTGAGGTAGCTGAGATGATATTACATTTGCAAGGGTCTCAATAAGTGTCAAGTTGTTGAGACAATATTCCTTTTTTTTATGAAAACGACTGTGAATGAAACGCTGGTAAATGTTAGTTACCACGTCTGGCAGTGTTTACAAGCCGTTACAGGCATTGGTGTTTCGAATGCCTCTGAACATCCGACTGAACCCATTTTTTTTTTTTCCCAGGAAGGTTTCTAACTCAACTGCCTAGAAACGACTATAATGATCCTGTGTAGATGTACTGATAAGATAACACGGAGGAGAGATTGGGGACCCTGTGTAGATGTACTGGTAAGATAACAGAGGAGAGATTGGGGCGGCTGAAAAAAAAAAAGTGTTCCTAAACGTCCGTTTACCAACAGCAGTGTACATGAGGCCTAAGACAATTTGCCTGGCTGCAAGGATCTCAATGAATGCCAGGTTGCTGGGGTGAGACTGCATGGTCACAAAGGTCTTTATCGAGTGGGAGGATGCAAGGGTCTCAATGAGTGCGGGGCTTCTGAGACGGTATTGCGTTAGCAAGGGTCTCAACAAGGGTGTCAGGCTGCTGAGACGATTTCGTGTGGTTGCAATGGTCTCAACAGGTGTCAGGTTCCTGGGCCTAGATTGCGCGGTGCAATTTTTTTTTATTTTTTTTTTAGCGTTTTTATTTTTTTTTACTTTTTTTTCTGCACTTTTATATTTCTTTTTTCTTTTGCGTTTTTTTATATATATTTTTTTTTGTTTTTTGTATATATATATTTTTTGCGTTTTGTAAGGGTCATGTGTTGCAAGGGTCTTAAGTGTGTCAGGCTGCTCAGACGATATACGCATAGTTGCAAGGATCTCAATGAGTGCGAGGGCTGCTGAGACCATATTGCGCTTGCAAGGGTCTGGCTGCTGCTGAGACGATTTTGTGTAGTTGCAATGGTCTCAACAGGTGTCAGGTTGCCGAGGGGCTGAGATTGCGTGGTGGCAATTTTTTTTTTTTGGGGGGGTTTTTATATATATTTTATTTTGCGTTTTGTAAAGGTCATGTGTTGCAAGGGTCTTAACAAGGGTGTCAGGCTGCTGGGATGATTTTGCATGGTTGCAAGGATCTCAATGAGTGTAGGACTGCTGAGACGATATTGCGTTTTCCAAGGGTCTCAACAAGGGTGTCAGGCTGCTGAGACGATTTTGCATGGTTGCAATGGTTTCAACAGGTTGCCGAGGGGCTGAGATTGCGTTGTGGCAATTTTTTTTTTTTTTTTTGCGTTTTTTTTTTGGGGGGGTTTTTATATATATTTTATTTTGCGTTTTGTAAAGGTCATGTGTTGCAAAGGTCTTAACAAGGGTGTCAGGCTGCTGAGATGATTTGCAAGGTCTCAATCAATAAGAATTGGGTTACTGAGAAAGGATAGAAACACCTGATTTGTTTGTACCTTAAGCAAGCAGTATAGGGTAGAAGGACAGCGCCTGTATGAATCGTAGGTTCCATAGGGGCCACTAATGAACGATATGGGAGACAACGAATAGTAGCAAATTGATAGGACATAAAGAATTTAATAACAAATTTTACTTGCGACAATGGGCCATGCGAGTGAGTTTGCGGCGGACTGTGGCTGGAGTGAAACATGTAGGAAAGGTGTAGCGATGCCATGCATGGGGCAAAACAACAAGGTTTGGTGTAGAAAATAGAACACGAGAAGTGCGTACGAATATTTTATAAGCTCCACTGTGGGAACCGAACATGATGCGGGTGACACCATGAGTGGCCACGAATTTTGACATGACAAACAAGCTAACGAATCCTACCTGGGACAATGAACATGCAACTGGGTTTACTTGGACTGGAGTGGATGTGCAACACATCCGAAGAGTGTGGTGTGGTGTGGTGTGGCGCCATGCATGACGCACAGGCAATAACTTTGGTAAATAAATGAGAGAGAAGAACCGTGTACAAACAATTCGTAAGTTCCGCTGCGGAAACTAAAACGCACGGCATGGGGGAAACATAGAATGGCAATGGTGGAAAGTATGCAATGTATCTGATACAAAACGGTTATAAAGAGAAATGACTGATACAAAAACGGTTGTAAAATGCATGAAACAAATCCGATACGAATCGGAAGTAAGGAGTGTTGAACAAATCTGCTGTGAATTGGTTGTAGAGTGTATGCTACCAGCCACCCATCCCCCCAGGCTAATCAAGTGCAGACAAGGCAGCAGGTGAGTTCAATTACCACCTCAATCTGCCAAAGAACCCATACAAAGAATATATGCTAATCTCCAAATGAATGAGACAGCAAGCATGGACACAAATATGAATATACAAATAAATAGTTTGTTTGGCAGGAGGAAGCTACAAATGTACCAAGCTTGTAACTAAGATGTTAGAACATGAGCAACAATAACTCAGAGGCAGATTTTTACAAAAGAAATGCAGAATAGGAAGCATAACGAATTGCAAGATTGCACATGATACAAAAGGTTTGAATACAACCTGCGACAGTAAGCGGGAACCGCCATCGAAGACCATGAACGGAGAAGCCGCAATGCACTTGCGATGTCGAATGCGATTGAATGCGCAGACTCACGGACATGAGGTGAGCTGGGAAGAGTCGGCCCAGTGACGTGTAGTACTGCACACTGAACCGACAAAGAACATGTGTGAGTGGGCTGCTTAAATACCCTCCGGGCTCCTCCCATAAACTCAGGCCACCATACTGGCCTTCTTATTTATTGGACAGTGGTTGTTTCTTATTTATTGTTTTTTACATATCAATTTTTTTAAGTGCCTGCTATATATTTGTGATTATTAGTACAAACTACACATCACACTTTGTGTCTAAAACCTATTATCTTAGACCTCAATTGAGAATTCCTAAGCACTGAGCAGTGCTAATAGAGGAGCATTTTTAACATACTACATTTAAAATAGAAAGAAAGGAAAAACATTTTTCATTTTGCATAGCATGTGGGAGGTTTATAACCCCCGTAAGGTTTTTGCTATCTGTCTCGTACTGGGGCAATTTCACTTCTTCTTCCATAGCCTAAAAAGGAAGTGATAGGAAAACCCTTCATAGTGACGGAATCCTTGGCTGTTACTAGAGTGTCCCTATTGGAAGATTTCCCCACCTGTTATGGTGACAACCCAAAATTTGGGATTTTTTTTCCCTCTGTGATAATGGTAAACAGGACAAATAGAGAGGGGGGATCCTCCTAATGGGAGCACAGACAGCAATAATAACCTGACAGGTGTTCTAATCCTTCTCCACTCCATCCAAACCTTAAAAAAAATATTTTGCCTTTAGTTATAAGCTGCAATATATAAAAAAATTTTTTTTTGGTTACATATTAAACTTTTCTCATTAACAGATGGCAACAGTTTTGAGTGGGTGAGGCTAGTTTATTTTGTAAGAATGTAGTAATATTCAATTTGACATTAAGTGGCGGTTCACACAGGGGCAACACGACTCTGGGCATAACTTTGCGAGGTGACTTCAGTATGACTTGGGGCGACCTACAACGCAACTTCAAATCGCCTCCAGGCCAGGCGACTTTGCCATTGGCCAATCTAACAATAATAAGATCTGTGGGAGGGAGGGGTTTGCCTGAGAAAACTATTTTCTCTTTCTGTAAAGTTACTTCAATTAAGACAGGGGATCCGACTTTGGAGGCGACTTCCATTGAAATCAATGGGTACAAGTTGTCTAGAACAGGGGTCATCAACCCCCGGGCCGTGGCCCACTGCCGGGCCGTGGCCTGTTTGCAGCTGGGCCGCGAAGGCTACACTGACTGACGTGCCGCAGCCAGAGCGAGCAGAGAGATGACATCATCTCCCAACGCCCACCCGCATCGCTGCTGGTCCATGCTCACAGCGGGCCCCTATACTGAGGCAAACGAGATGAGAGATGAGATCATCTCTCGCCGCCCGCTTGCATCGCCGCTCTTCCCCGCTCACAGCGGGGCTGCTATAATGCTGGAGGTGAGGCAGGATCACCTCTCACTGCCCGACCGCATCACTGCTCCTCCACCGACACAGCGTGGCAGATTAATAATACACTGCTGGAGGTGCGGCAGGGGAGCAGAGAGATTAGATCATCTCTCACCCCCCCCCCCCCCATGACAAGGCAAGTGCCAATCTGAATCTGGTCGCAGGCGATGTGGCAAGGGACAAAATGCATCTGGTGACAGGCAACTTGGCAATTGACCCTCCGCATCTGGTGGCAGGCGACGTGGCAAAAGGCATCTGGTGGCAGGCAACGTGGCAAGTGACAAGCTGCATATGAAGGCAGGCGATGTGGCAAGTGACAATCCGTTTCTGGTGGCAGGTGACATGACGATTGACACTCTGGCTCATTCTGTATTATGAATATTACTGTATATTACAATGTAATAATATAAATAATGCGCTTCAATCATCCTGACACCATATCAATCATGGTGCTGGGATTATTGAAGCACTAACACCAGCCATTCCCCTGATAAATTGCCCGAGAAAAGGCGCATACCACCCCCCCCCCCCCCCCCCCCCCCCTGGCACAATTTTCTTTAACGGCGCGGGCCCCGGTGCCAAAAAGGTTGGGGTCCACTGGTCTAGAAGTCGCCTTGAAGTAGTACAAGAACCTTTTCTGACTTCAGACGGCTCTCATTGACTTCCATGTAATTTGTCATGTCGACACAAGTCGCCCCCCAGGTCGCGGTAGTGTGAATCGGCTCTTAGGGGTTTATTTACTAAAGGCAAATAAACTGTGCACTTTGCAAAGTTCAATTGCACTCTGCAAGAGCAGTTGCTCCACAACTTAGTAAATGAGGTAAAGCTTCACTTTGCAAAGAATACCCAATCACGTGCAAACAGCCTCTTTGCTTGCATATGATTGTATGATGGAAGTCAGCAAAGCTTTTCCTCATTTACCAAGCTCTGGAGCGACTGCTCTCGCAGAGGGCAACTGCACTTTGCAAAGTGCACAGTCTATTTGCCTTTAGTAAATCAACCCCTTAGACATTTAATGATTTAATATACTTACATCCTTTATTTTTCTGACTAGGCTATCCCATCGATGCAGACAGTCCCCCGTCTCAGCAGCCACGTCCCCAATATCCTTGTCGCTGCCAACTGCATATTCCTTACTGGTCCAAGTTATACTTTTCCAGATGAGTGCAAGGCACTGATAGAACAGACACACGGCTACAATCACAGCTACAAAGATGGCTCTGGGACAATATCTGCGTCTCCAACCCATGTCCTCCTCTTATCCACTTTGATCAGATCATCTTCTAGTAAACTTGATGTTGTGTCCAAGTCAGGGAACTCATGATCATCATACGGCTCTGAGTACAATCGGTGCATTACAGTTTAAATTCACTGTAAAAAAAATCAGATGCTTAGCTCTCAGTTGCAGCAGTGATCAGCGAAAGCGTTTGAAAATAAAATTAAAATAAACGTATTCCAGTGGTCCACATGAGCCAGAGATCACTTGATCCACATCGGTGCAATAAGTAAACAATCCTTAACGCAAAACTGTAAAGCTTTCAATCAGAACAGTTTTTCCCCCATCTGCTTCCACGTTGCAGTAGTAGTAAAAATAGCTGAACTTGGCAAAGTTGATTTTCTGTGCAGAGGTTAGCTGAAAAGTTGGGTTTACTTCCAAAGTCCTCTCCCTGCGAGCAGAACGTTTTCCTCTAAATCCTGATGTGTGCACTCGCTGCCTTCCCACTAACACAAACACAGCACATACACCCCATCCGAATCCTCCTGGACCACAGGCACCATAAATGAAAGACTTGCTTTCTTACAGGGTGGGGTTGTTTTAGTACAGGAACTGTAGCATACTAATGCAGTTTGGGATTGATCCCCAAGTCACTCAGGAAAGAATCTGATAACTTGTTACACACTTTCACGTTTCGCATAGTTTTTTTTTTTTTTTTTTATTCTGTTCCAAAATGAAATCCAGATGTTTCCACAAGGAGGCTGCACATCCAGCTCTGCTGTTAGTATTACACTAGCATTAGTGTTTGGATTACACTAGCAAAGTCTAAATTGTAATTATTAGACTCGCTGTCTGACGTTCCACTTTTAGTGTTTAAATTTAGAATTCTTCATAGAATATTTAAATATCCACTCACTAACATGGTTTCTAAAGGAAAATAATTCAATTATAAAGCAGTTTAAAAAATATTTAACATAATTTACCCTAGTAATGCATTAACCCTTTTACGACCCAGACCAATATGCAGGCAAAGGACCAAGCCTCTTTTTGCGATTCGGCACTGCAACGCTTTAACTGTCAATTGCGTGGTCGTGCGACGTGGCTTCCAAACAAAATTGGCGAAATTTTTTCCCACAAATAGAGCTTTCTTTTGGTGGTATTTGATCACCTCTGCATTTTTTGTTTTTCGCGCTATAAACAAAAATAGAGCGACAATTTTGAAAAAAATGCAATATTTTATATATATATATATAATAAAAAAATCCTCACTTTAGACCGATACGTATTCTTCTACCTATTTTTGGTAAAAAATCGCAATAAGCGTTTATCGATTGGTTTGCGCAAAATTTATAGCGTTTACAAAATAGGAGATAGTTTTATTGCATTTTTATTAATATTTTTTTTTTTTTACTACTAATGGCAGCGATCATCGATTTTTTTCGTGACTTTTTTTCGTGACTGCGACATTATGGTGGACACATCGGACAATTTTGACACATTTTTTGGACCATTGCAAAAAGTGCTATAAAAATGCATTGTTTACTGTGAAAATGACAATTGCAGTTTGGGATTTAACCACTAGGGGGCGCTGAAGGGGTTAAGTGTGACCTCATATGTGTTTCTAACTGTAGGGGGGCTGGGCTGGACGTGTGACGTCATCGATCGCCTTTACCTATATCAGGGAACAGACGATCAATGACAGCGCCACTGTGAAGAACGGGAAGGTGTGTTAACACACACCTCTCCCCGTTCTTCAGCTCCTGTGACCGATGGCGGGACTCCAGCGGCGTTTGGGTCTGCGGGTCCAGCGGTCACGGCTAAGCATTTAACAATCACGTACAGGTATGTGATTGTGCCCAGCCGTGCCATTCTGCCGACATATATCTGCGTTAGGCGGTCCGTAAGTGGTTAAAGAATATGTTATCCCAACATTTCATATTCCTGATATGTCTCTGTACTTGCGTTAAAAAGTTTCCTGTTCTCATTGGATATCTTCCTTTGTGTGAAATATCTGGATATCCTGCCACACCCCCTATTGTCCTATTTCAAACTGACTACACTAGGCTTGAGAGTATGTCATAGTCAGTTTTCTGGCTGTGCTGGGAGAACAGTCTGCCTGTATTCCAATGGCCAAGACTGACACACCCCTCTTCACAGTCATTGACTGAGAAGAATACTGCAGTGTTCTGCTCTTCTGCTGTTTCTCCACCCCCACTTCTCCAAGCTTCTTAAGCAGCTGAGAACAGAGATTATGTGATTCTAAAAAAAAAAGTATAATTTTTCATTTTTTTTAATCTATACACAAATGTTTTGCCTTTCAGTTCTACTTTGAACTGAATGCATTGTTTTACAAGGGTTTGCATACAGTATACATTTGTTAATAGTTGTGTAAGAAGAAGAATAAAAAACAGTGCATATAAACTTTTACAGTATATTTTTTTCTATTTGCTTCCATTTGGTCTGTTATATACCCTGGGCCAGATTCTCAGCGGCGCTACGCCTGCGTAAATGGATATGCACGGCGTAATTGTAAATGTGCGCCTGCGTATCGATGCGCGGTAAACACAGAACCACATACACGAGAAAAAAAATTTCGTCTGGGCGGCGAAAATGCTTTAAGCTAGCGCGGCGTAGGCGCATAGTTACGCATCGAAAATATTCAGTTCCCATTGAATTAGCATTCAAATATGCAAATGAGGGAGATGCGCGGATTCCCGAAACTACGCGCGTTCGGCGTTGGCTACTCGTGGTGTGCGTAACTCGAAAGCCTTGAGTAAACATACCCCTCATAAAAGCACGGGTAACTTTGCTCAAGACCGTGTGCAAGTCAGCTGGAGAGCAACTACAGCAGCACCATAACGGACGAGCTGAGCAATCACACTTACTGGACAACACATTCGTATGCCAACATGCCAGGGGCAGCCATGGTCTTATCACTACTAATGTATGCAGAGGAAGAGGAGCATAGAAGGAGGAGTAGGAGGAGGGGGGCACGTGAGAGGATCTACCGAGCGCGCATGAGGCTCTTTGGCATGGGTGATGAGGAAGTGTATCGCATCTTCAGATTCAGCCCTGCTGCCATCCTGGAAATAACCACAGCCCTGCAGGATGACATCACCAGCCAGACATACCGCTCACATGCACTGCAGCCACTGGTGAAGGTACTGGCAACACTCCATTTCCTGGCCAGTGGTTCATTCCAGCGTACAAGTGGAGTGGTGGCTGGGATGTCACAAACCAGCATAAGCAGATGTGTGCACCAGGTTGTCCCTGCAATCCTCAGACGCATGTCCAACCAGTTCATCAGACCCACCACTGAGGAGCTGCGGCAGAAGGCAATGACAGATTTCTACAGAATTGACGTATTCCCACGCACCATCGGGGCCATTGATTGCACACATGTGGCACTCCAGCCCCCCAGTGCCACAGAGCACATTTACCGCAATCGGAAGCACTGGCATTCCATCAACGTACAGGTGATAGCCGATGCCAAATACCTCATAAGGCACGTCCGTGCCAAAGACCCCGGGTCCAGCCATGACAGCTACATCTACCGTCAAAGCAACATCCCAGAAGATTTTGAGCAGGACATGTATGGGGACAGCTGGCTGGTTGGTGAGTGCCATGGGTGGCAGGCATGACTGTCCCCCCCCATGATGCTGACATCACAAGGGGCACATGCATGACTAACATCCTCCTGTCTTTTCCCTTCCAGGTGACTCTGCATATGTACTGGCACCCCATCTCATGACTCCTTTCCGGAACCCCCAAACCAGAGGAGAGAGAAGATACAATGAAGCACATATCAAAACTTGTGCAGTGGTGGAGCGCACATTTGGCCTCCTGAAGTCCCGTTTCCGATGCCTGGAAAAGTCTGGGGGGGCCCTATTGTATTCCCCCAACTTTGTGGGTCAGATCATTGGTGCATGTTGCATTCTTCACAACTTTGCCATGAGAAAGGGCCTGCAGATTTCCCTACGTGATGACTTGACCCCCCAACCACACAGCCCCCCCCCCCGCCAGAGGAGACCCCGTCATCTGATGGAAGAGCAGTCAGGAGTTGCCTCGTGTTACGAATCTTTGACCGTTAAACACACACATACAGCATGGCACACAGACAATGCACGCGTGTACACCACTGTGGTCCCTAGCACACACACACCACATCCACATCACATTGGATTAGCCCAAGTCCAGCATGTCGGACTTGGGAGCAGCAACGCCACGTCAAGGCCCCAATGATGTTGCTGTCCATTCATACACCATTCACACAGCCGTGGGGATAACTTCTCCCCAACGGCCGAGGGTGACTACCCTTACTGGCAGGAGTGCCACCCCCTCACATTCACACACCATTCACACTGCACCGTGTGCAGTATCCAAAAATAAATAAAAAAGCTCTTATCCAGAGCATAATATAAAAATAAAAAAGCTCTTATCCAGAGCATAATATAAAAATAAAAAAGCTCTTATCCAGAGCATAATATAAAAATAAAAAAGCTCTTATCCAGAGCATAATATAAAAATAAAAAAGCTCTTATCCAGAGCATAATATAAAAATAAAAAAGCTCTTATCCAGAGCATAATATAAAAATAAAAAAGCTCTTATCCAGAGCATATTATAAAAATAAAAAAGCTCTTATCCAGAGCAAAAAAATAAGAAATCAAAAAATGAATGGGCCTGGCGGGGGCTCCGGCTGGTGCCACGGCTCCTGCCCCTCACTTGCCTGGGGGCAGCCACAGGTGGGGGGGGGTAGCAGGTGGAGGAGGAGCATCCCCACATCCCTCCCTGGCTGCCTGCATGCCCTCCAGGGCAACCGCTATGCGGGTCTGCACAGCAGTCTGCTCCTCGACAGCAAGGCGCAGGGCATGAACCTCCCCCACAAGGTCGGAGGTGTTCGCCTGCAGCTCCCCCAGGCTGGTCAGCGTTGCTGCGCTGTTGACAGCAAGATCTTGGATGGCATCTGTAATGTGTCCCGAGGATGCCAGGCTGTCGGCCAGGCGCCTCATCTCCTCCACGACCTCTGACAGGTGCCGATTTTGCTGGTCCTGCTGTCTGGCCAGCTGTTCCGGCAGGACCTTGGATACACCCCTGGTCTTGCACGTTGCCTTCCGGGGAGTGGCAGGGGACCAGCATAAGGGGAGGATGTTGAGGGGCCGGAGATGAGGGGGGGAAACAGAGGGACTGGAGAGGTTGGGGGGGACACTGAGGGGTTCGCTAAAGATGGAGGGATAGCCTGGGCTGGTCCGGGCAACCCATCATCCTCCTCCACAACAACATACAGGTCCTGGTCCTGGACTACGACACCCTCCTCAACCACCTCCTCCGTTGAGGTGTGCCCACTTCCCTCCAAGTCCTGTTCCAGGGGGGCAGCCATAGGGACTGGATCTTCGGGGGATGGATCCTGACGGGCCCTGGCATCAACAAATGGCCCCGCTCCCTCCTGCACATCTGTGGATGACACAAAAGATGCCCATGTTGGTGGACCCACACACTTGGCACATGTTCCCTTCCACCCCCATACATGTACACAACAGATAGAATATAAAACAAACTTACCTGTCCTCAGGGCTGGCTTTTGTGACTCATAGCCCCCAACTCCCTCAACCTGCTCCGTCTGCAGGCAGCGGGCAACCACCTTCTCCTCCTCAGTCAGGCGGACGTTGCAGGGTGGGCCCCCTCCAGTGCCCCTGGCATGCCGAGCTATGGAAGCCAGCTTGCCCTTCATGAGACGCCGCAGGTCATTCATTTTCTTTTGAATGTCCTGCGGTGTCCGGACCTCATGAGAGAGGGCATTGACCTGGCACGCGACCTTCATTAAGATCTGATCCCTCCGGGACTTGCTGGTCCGGGCACTGTCAGCACCATGGAGCCGCGAGTCATATTTCTCCATTGCTCTCACGACAATGGCCCTCTCCTCTGGGGAGAAATTTTTCTTCCTCCTCTCCTTAACAGCAGTTGTCATCTTGTCCAGCACAAACTTTGGCCATCACTATCAAAAAAATGGGAAACATTTGCGCTGCACGGGCGCATGTGTGGGCGCATTATATACCCTGCGCCGGCGAATCGTAGGGAGGCTTTGCGCATGCGCAGAAGGCATCCACGTCACGGCGCGGGTCAACCACGTCATGGCGCGGGTCATCCACGTCACGGCGCATGCTCCGTTCGTCCCGGCCTGCATTTGCATGGGGTCACGCTTCATTACAATGCAACACGCCCACTTCCCTCCTACTTTGGAGTTGCGCCGGATTACGCCGATGGTTTTACGCGACGCAGGAGCATCTTGGAGCGCATTTACTTAGGGAATACGGTACTTGCCACTCCGTGTTACGTCGGCGTAGTGCATCTGAGATGCGCAACGCCTGCATAATTAGGCGCGCATCTACGAGAATCTGGCCCCCTGTATTGTACATTTGAAAGCATTTTTATTATATCAGCTCAAAAATAGTGAAAAAAATAGCTGTTTACTCACTCAGAGATCACGTGAACTGGAAAATTCCTCTGCTTTCTGCCTCTGGACTACTATCAGTTAACATTGTTCCCTGATATCATTGTTCTTACTATCCATGGACTACAAACCACCTCCTACTGTTATGTAGAAATTAGGGAGTTATTGTGTAGTACTAACACAGTTCTAACATACTGTTATATAGTCATAAGACATTGCCTGTCCTGGTGTGATAACACTGAAACTGAAATCTGAGCACACCCTCCTGACCATGTCCACTATTCTGGTGGGTGGGACAGGGGTGGAGCAGGGGGTAGGGGAAAGCAGCATGTTAAAGGGGTTGTAAACCCTCATAATTTTTTAATCTTAGTGCATTCTGTGCATTAAGGTGAAAAACCTTCTGAGTGAGTGAGTGAGTGAGTGAGTAAATTACTTATATAGCGCTACAAATGCGAACTAAATCACCTCAAAGCGCTTGGCATCCATTTTCCTTCTGTTTAACCCTAAGAATAGATGGGTCTTTAGTTTTTTTCTCAAGGCCAGGTGATCAATTTCCATTCGGATGTTAGTTGGTAAAGCGTTCCATAGTCGAGGTCCTTGAACTGAAAAACGACGTTCTCCTTTGGTCTTATACCGGGCTTTGGGAATTTGTAATAATTTTTGGTTAGTTGATCTAAGAACTCGATTTGGGTTTTGTTGTTTTATTTTCTCACTTAAATATAGGGGCGCGCTTCCGTGTACACATTTGTGCGTTAGGCATAAGGCTTTGAAAGTGACTCGATCCTTTATGGGCAGCCAATGGAGGGATCTCAGGGACGGGGTGATTGGTTCCCAGGGTTTTTTCCCTGTTACCAGTCGAGCTGCCATGTGTTGGATGATTTGGAGTCGGGCAAGCTGGTACTTTGGGAGTCCGAGGTAGAGGGCATTTGCATAATCTAATCTGGAGTTAATGATTAACCCTACCACTACAGCTGTGTCTTCTTTAGGGATGAAGGGAACAACTCTTCGTAGGAGCCAGTTTTACTTACCTGAACGCTGTCATCCCTTTGTCCGGGAACGGACATCTGTTGCTGGTGTCTCATGTCCTGGTTGGATAGAATGTTAGCAGCGCAGCCATTGGTTCCCACTGCTGTCAATCAAATCCAATGATGCAGCGCCGGGGGGCGGGCCCGAGTCCTGCATTCTGTGTGAATGGACACAGATGCAGGGAAGAGCCACCAGCGCCGCTGAGTGACAGCACAAGAGGAGGACCAGGTAGAGGTAAGTATGACATTTTCTTTTTTTTTTTTTAAATGAGGGTTTACAACCCCTTTAAGCATGTGACATCATGTTGGATTTGGCTGAATTGTGCCAACATGGCTTTAAATCAGTATGATTTTAGAACACCTGAATCTACTTTTCTCTGGGTTAGGATGCAGGCCCAGGTGTGGACTGCAGGTAACCATCAAAAGCAAGGGCAAGAAAGCAAATGATCCATATCCTTACCACCTGCAATGAAGCAGAGAGAGAAGGGACAGGGAAGACCACATAATATCGGCATGTGGCATCATCAATAACCCTTAACACAGCCAGGAGAAGACACACCAATCCCCTCCCTCTTACTACTTCAGGCCAGCTACAGAAATTTTCTAAAAGAGATTACCCTGAAGCCACCCCGGGCTGGAGACACCATCGCTAAATCTGCAAAGAAATCAGGGATGCATCAGTCCCAGGTCGGCTCTAAGCCTGAGAACTGAGTGATCATGACTGATCGCTCAGTTCTCAATCTGCTGACAACAGAGAGGAATGAATGTCAATCTCCACTCTGCCCCTCCAGCAATCATTGGAGCGTCAAGCTATGAGCCAGAGCTGTCAATTAGGCAGCTGCGTGGATCCCAACAATATGGTCGGGATTCTTCCAGTACCTAGAGCTGCTCTGTGATGTTGGCTGATAATGGGCAATAGTCTGCTGTCAGCTGACTCTGGGTCACAGAAGTGCATAAGTAAATGCACTCTTTCCACCCAAAGGAAAAGTATGACCAATTAGATTTGTCCATACTTCTTTTTTACTAGGGTAATTCTTTGAAAGATTTTCCAGCCCAGCACTGTCTGCTTTAATTCATCCAGGTCAAGGGAAAACCCTTTTATATTGCCATTCCAACTGACTGGTTATTTTAAGCAAATACAGATTACTGGGTAATACCCACCAACGGGCCAGGCCCCTATACGGGAGGACTGCCTGAATACCCAATCAGTGGCCCTGGTTGGAAGACAGAGACAGAGAGATGTTTCTCTGTAATAAAAAAAAAGCCTAGACAACAGCTTCCATATCAAGATTGTTAGGTTTTATTTTAATGAAAGCTGCAGATTTAAAAATATTAAAAATGGGCTCTTAAAATTACTTTAAAGCAGAACTCAAAAAGTGAAGTCTCGCTGGTTTGCTCGCCGTATCAATCTCTATTAGGACCATCTCCCACTAAGCGATGACAATGTCCCTTGCCCTGTCCCCTTCCCTCCTACAGGTTGCAGGACCATTTACATGATGCCACCCAAGCCCCCACATGCACAATGGAGAGCCAGCTGTGGTTCCATAGTACCCCCACCGGGGGCTACCGATAGTTGTAGTTCATCTGTCACCCTGCCCAGCCAGGCACGCAATCCTCAGTCTCTTATCAGACAGAAAACAGTCCATGCGGGGGCGGAGCTAGCCGAGGACGGAGATGCACGCGTGCTAGCAGAGCTCCGGCACCAGCGGCTCTAACACGGCACATATCAGACCTCCGAGGGGGAAAAATCCTTCACTAAAGCGGCGTTCCAGACCCGGTCACCCTGCAGACCCTACCCTGGTCATGACTCGGCGCAAGTCCGCGGGGAACCGGCCCTCTAAACTCACCGAGTTCTTCCCTATGGAGCGCAGGCAAGATGGCGCCGGGGCCTCTTCCACGCCGCTTCCAGGCCCTCAGAAGCGCACAGCCACCGAAGGGAACCCGAACAAGAGGAGCAGCCCTCCTAGGAACCTGACATCCCCACCAGCTACACCATCATCTGGAAGCCCTGAGAAGACCAGGTTCAGGATGGATGCGATGGAGACTGCACACGAGGTGAGCTCTCTATTAGAATCAGGGGAAGATACAAGGGAACTACCAGACTCCATTGAAGGTTTCCCCACAGCTAATAAGCCAGTCCTGGACACTGTATTGAAAGAGATGCTGGTCTCGCTGCGGGGTTCATTGCACTCAGATATGATATCTTGTGTTCACAAGTTCAGTACAGAACTCAGAAGGGTGGCTGACAGAGTGTCTCATATAGAGGACAAAATGGGGGAATTCGCCTCCACCATTAATGACCTAGTGGACGCAAACGATAACAAAGAGGATGATATTGAGGTTATGAAAACAAAGATGGCAGAAATCGAGGATAGATCAAGAAGAAATAATGTGAAAGTGAGAGGTGTACCAGAATCTGTTAGGCCTCAGGAACTGCGTGAATATGCCTCCCATCTATTCTCTGCCATACTGCCTGACCTATCTGAGCTAGACTGCACTATTGATAGAATCCACAGGCTTCCTAAACCTGCATTCCTAGCTGATGATGTCCCTAGGGATGTAATCCTGCGCCTACATTTTTATCATACAAAGGAAAAATTAATGGCAGCATCTAGAAAGAGGGACAGCTTCCCACCAGAATACGTGAACCTTCAGTTTTATGCGGACTTGTCACAGTTTACTCTGCAAAAACGCAGAAACCTTGCCACCATAACGAAGGCTCTCAGGAACCACAACTTGGTGTACAAGTGGGGGTTCCCCACCAAGCTCATCGTCACGAAAGACAACCGAGACTATGTGATGGACTCATTAGATAGAGGCATGGCCCTGCTCAAAGAATGGGGGATTCTTCCTGAGCCCCAACAAGCCATACGTCAAGGGGGAGGAGCCAGGAGGATTGAAAATGAGTGGCATGTAGTTGGCCGCAAAAATGCCAAGACCCATAACTAACTACCCCGGAGATCTCCATTGATACGATGTGGCCGCTGAGGTGGAGCTGCCTCCGTAGGCCTTATTCTTGAGGATCCCTCACACCTGGCCACTGAGCGACTCTTGAAAGTCGCACACAGTACTTTCTTTAGTTTCTGGCGGTATGCCAGTATTACCTTTCTTTGTTACCTATTCTAACGTTACTTCTTTTTTTTTCTTTTTTGATGTTGCCCTTTGCACGTTTTTTTTGCCCTACCACCCGAAACCTTCCCTCCCATTTGGGAGACGATGACGCCGGACCCCCCTGCCTCATACGAAATGGAGAAGTATCTGGCCCTTGGCTGCTGGCGAATGAATATCCTAAACGAGCCACCCGCAGTGAGTACCTTTTTGATGTTAATAGCCACACTTGAACACACCAACTGCATGCTGACATGATACACTTCCTGACAATTAATGCCAAGGGACTAAATCACCCGGCAAAGAGGCGGTCTTTATGGAGAGAAGCCCTACAACAGAAGGCTGATGTCCTTTGTGTCCAAGAGACCCACTTCGACAGCTCAGCCCCTCCGAAATGCTCACATCCCAATTATCCGGTCACCTACTTTGCTAACGCCGACACCAAATCCAAAGGAGTAATGATCGCAGTGAGAGACTCTGTTCACTTTTCCTTGCATAAAGCCATTATCGACCCAATGGGGAGATATGTGATTTTGGTGTGTGACATCGACCTTGTATCCTATACAGTGGCGGCGGTTTATGCCCCCAATACAAAACAGACCAAATTTATACAGAGAGTCACCAAAAAAATTAGAGAAGAACAGAAGGGACTGTTGGTGATTTGTGGGGACTTCAATATCATCCCAGATCCGGTCATGGACTCCACCTCCTCACCAAAGCGCACTCCCCCGTCATTGGCTCCCTTTTTGAGGTCGAATGAACTTTTTGATGCATGGAGATGCCTAAATGCTAATGAAAAAGACTATACTTTCTTTTCCACCCGCCACAGGTCCTATAGCAGGATAGACCTATTCTTGGTCGACAAGGGGCTTCTCCTGAAATGTAAATTTGTTAAAATCAATGCCATCACGTGGTCGGACCATGCCTCTGTGGGAATGACAGTGGGGGACATACCTCCCAATACTCCAGTTAGCATGTGGAGATCCAACCCCATGCTTCTCCGGAGCGGTCCGACCAGGTCATACATTGAGACGAAACTCAGGGAATTTTTTGCTAACAATGAAGGATCAGTTACTAGCCCCTTCACCTTGTGGAATGCGCATAAGGCATGTGTGAGAGGGGTCATGATTCAACAAGGGGCTAGGGTTAAGAGGGAAAGGCAGCAGCGCACATTGACCCTAGTAGCCCGAATAAATGACTTAGAATCACAGAACAAAATTAAACCATCCCTCTCCCTGACTGAACAACTAACCCATCTACGCACTGACCTCAGGACACTGTTTCTTGACGACTATGAAAAAGCCTCTAGGAAATTTAAGCTTGCTTTCTTCACTAGTGGTAACAGGGCGGGCAAACTTCTAGCGAACAGACTTAAAGGACACAGAATTAAATCTAAGATCCCCTATATTCACCACCCAGAGACAAAGGTAAAACATTTTCATCCTCAAGCCATAGCTGACGCCTTTAGTCACTATTACGGGTCGCTTTATAACCTCAAGGATGATCCAACGATTAACCAACCATCCTCGGAAGCCATCGTGGCATTCCTAGAGAAAGTTAATCTTCCCTCCCTGACCCCTGACCAACTACTGGAACTAAAACTCCCCATTTACTGTAGAAGAAGTGGAGAGGACCATACAGTCCATCCCATCAAATAAATCCCCGGGCCCCGACGGATTTATTGGAGAATACTTCAAAACATTCCAAGACATACTCAGCCCCTACTTGGTCCAGGTGTACAATGCCGCTGCTGCCTCATCCTCGTTTCCAAGGGAAATGTTAAGTGCCACTATAGTGGCTCTCCCTAAACCGGGGAAAGATCCAGATACACCCCAAAACTTTCGGCCCATATCATTATTGAACAACGATGTCAAAATCTACGCGAAACTTTTAGCTGCTAGACTGGTGGACATACTCCCGGGGTTAATTAATGTGGACCAATCAGGCTTTACAAGGGGGAGACAAACGACAGACGCCACCAGGAGACTACTGAACATCATACATATAACAGAGCGTCGTCGAACGCCTTCTCTGCTCCTTGCGCTGGATGCGGAGAAGGCGTTCGACAGGATTCACTGGAGGTTTTTGGAAAAGGTCCTGGGGAGGTTTGGCTTCGAGGGGCACATTTACTCTGCCATAATGGCATTGTACTCACATCCTTCTGCACAGGTACTAGTGGCAGGTACTCTTTCCACACCATTTGACATCACTAATGGCACAAGGCAAGGGTGCCCACTCTCGCCTCTGATATTCAACCTTTTGATGGAACCTTTGGCTTCCCATCTGAGGTCGCACCCACGAATCTCTGGGATCCAAGTGGGAGAGAAAAACCATGTGATTAGCTTATTCGCAGACGACATCATCCTGATGGTCACTGACATAGAAAAATCTGTTGAAACAATATACTCTTCACTGAGGGCATTTAACGAAATCTCATACTACAAAGTAAACGAATCAAAATCACATATTCTAGGTCTAGGAGTCCCTAGGGAAATCAAACTACGAATGGAACAGAAGTTCCCATTTGTATGGAAGGAGGAAGGCATTAAATACCTTGGAATTGTCCTAACTTCCACTTCCAAAGGGCTACTACAAGCCAACTACACCCCCTTCCTGACCTCCTTCCAGGCTAAATTAGACGACCTGGCCAAAACTGAACTGTCATGGCTGGGCAGGTTGGCAGCCTTCAAGATGCAGGTGCTACCTCAGCTCCTGTACCTTTTCAGGACATTGCCTATTCCGATCCCTAATCCCTATTTCAAGTCCCTACAATCTATACTAAACAGATATTTATGGCGGGGAAAGCGGGCTAGATGTGCCTTCAGTAAACTGACAAAACACAGAAAAGCAGGGGGTATTGGTCACGTCCACCTACAAGGTTATTACTTTGCCGCCACTCTGTCCCAACTGCAGCACTGGATGGTGCCTGCCTCAGAAGCATTGTGGGTGGACTTGGAACAGTCCCAAATTAAACGAGGTACACTACGAGATTTTCTACTAACATCACACATAAGCGAAAACATGGACCCTACCATCGCGCCAACTATCAGGGCGTCGATTAGGGCTTGGGGCCACCTCCGCAGTTTCCACGAATGGTCAGGACCAGTGTCTCCGTTGCAATTCCCTATTACTGCTATACATAACATAATACCTGATATCAACCTGGATGGGTGGGTATCCAGGGGTATTCGGCAACTGAAAGATATAGTAGAGGGACCCTCACTTGTGACATTCCAGGAGCTGCAGGAT
Organism: Rana kukunoris; assembly: GCA_029574335.1. NCBI lineage: Eukaryota > Metazoa > Chordata > Amphibia > Anura > Ranidae > Rana > Rana kukunoris. The sequence goes on from CM056051.1 coordinate 176,061,176, forward strand.
AGATACAAGCTTCCAGCGACTGAGCAGTATAAATACAGCCAGCTCTCACACATGTTTAAAAGGAACACATACCTTCTCACCTCACTCCCTGTTAACATCTCCCAATTCTATCAACAACCCAAAGTCACCCCTAAAGGGATCTCGATATTTTACATGGGTTTACAGGAGAAACATAAACTATCTAAAATGCAACATATGGAGGCCTGGGAAAGAGATGTGGGGAGGAAATACACTATCCTTCAGTGGGTAAAATCTTTGAAGATTGTGTACTCTTCTACTAAGAGCACTAACCTGATGGAAACGCACCAAAAGCTGCTGTTGAGGTGGTACCTCACCCCCTATAGGCTATCTAAAATATATAGGGATTCATCTCCCTTGTGTTGGAGGAAGTGCGGGGAGACAGGTACATTGGTCCACATTATGTGGTCTTGCCCGAAGCTGAGTCGCCTATGGTCTGGGGTGTGGGGGATAGTCAAGGACATCATGGATCCAGTTGATCCGCTGACCCCGGGATTGGCATTACTATCACTGGAAATTGACAAAATTCCCACCTTTTGCAGAACTGTAGTGTCGAACCTCCTCCTGGCCACAAGGTTGGTAGTCCTGCGCCACTGGAAGAGCGAAATACCGCCTTCACTTAATGAGGTAATTATCACAATGCATACACAGGGCAAATACGAGATTATGCACTCGTACACAATGGGTTCCTCTGAAGCCATGACTACAGCATGGTCCCCCTGGCAACAATGGTACTCAAACCTTACAGGTCTTTGAACTAGAGTGGTCACCTAGCGGACCACTATTTTTGTCAATAATGGAGGTTTTGTGCGTTTTGTGCGCTCTGTGCGAATTGGGCATATATGTTTTGTTTTGTTTTGTTTTGTTATTCAGATTGACCTTTTATTTATTCCTTATGTTTTGAAACTATCTCTTTAAAAGCATATTTAATACATGGTTGCATGAGAGACACCTGAACTTCTATGGTTTTGTGGTTTATACCTATAGTATGGAAATACATAGGGGTCTAGGCCCTCCCGTACACTCGCTTAGCACAGGGGCCCGGGGCTCTGGGCGGGACTACCACTCTGACCAAATGAGAGGGATTGGAGGAGGTGGTCTGGGTCTGGGTCCGGGTTCCTCCGTTTTCATGAGCCACTCGCGTAGGGCCTCTACTGAAGGGGGGGGCTATTGCGCCATATCAATGCCCTGTCGTGGTTAGTCCGACTACATATAATCACCATACGAAGTATTACTGTATGCTATATGCTACTATGTATGTGCACTATGACATTTGCAAGTACCTTTTATGTTTAATGTTTTTGCATATCTTTGCATTTTTTGTTCCATGTATTGCACTTTTTCTAATACCTCAATAAAAAACATTGTTTAAAAAAAAAAAGAAAACAGTCCATGCACTTTGTTTTTGTTGTTTTATTAGGGAATTAAACTTGGATGGTGATTTAGAAATTATGCGATGCCCAGTAGAATTTAAGAAGACAATGTAGAGACTGAGAACTATATACACTTCCAGTATATACAACTTCCTTTCTTCCTAGAGCACACACTTCAGCACATCACTTGACTACTGATCTCACTCTTCAGCACATCACTTGATTACTGATCTCACTCTCCAGCACATCACTTGACTACTGATCCCACTCTTCATGACCAACTAGAACTTTAGATTGGGCCTAACACTGGCTCCACCAGGCCTTAGCAAAGTGCCCTATGCAGCCAGAGACCTTTGGTGTAGCAAAAATATAGGTAGTCCTAGTGCGACCTGTCCACGTGGCTACTGATCACAGTACCACATCTTCAGGCCCTGATAGCCCTCCTTGTTGCAGTTGCCTCTCTTAACAACCCATGCCACCACAGTCCAATCCAGTGGCTCTGCACACATCCTAGACTGTACTCTCCAAGTCCTCTCTAGCATGTTCTGGAAAGAAGTGGGAGGTCTTGGTGATGCTGCCTGTGAATCACCCAGCCCTCCCTGAGTCACTCTAACCCCGACCCAGAAGGAAAACACACTCAAGTGTGGAAATGTACCTACACTAAAAAAAAAATCTTTACACATCGTAGTACCACTGGAGGGTGCTACCCCCCCCCCCCCCCCAAGGGAGGGGGAAAGGGAGAAACCTTGGATGGGCTATGCACAAATAAATATCAGTATAAAAAAAACATAGACATTTGGTTTTGTACAATATATACACATTCCTAACTACAGATTCCTGTAGCTAACACACGATAATACTATACATCATGGCCAGAGCACCCCCCCAAAGGGAAGCCTTCTGCCTGCAGTTAATATCTATAATGATATACATGCCTCCTGCATGTATTGTTTTTTTTTATTACTCACCCCCTAAGCTGTAAGGTGCCCCACAATATCGCCGAATTGGTGGGCGTTTCTGATTCCCGGCGCTCGGTGGGCAAAGTTGTGTCGTCAGAGGACTCCTCCGCCCCCGGCTACACTCCCCTGGCCAACCGGCATTGTGAGGACGAGCCTCGTGCCAGGGGAGACTGAAGTACATTCTGTGAAGTACATTCTGTGAAGAAGAAGAGTGTGCTCCAGTTACTCCTGCACATGTGCACAAGAAACAGGAGATAAGAGAGGCAGAGCTTACTCCTCCATCCCCCCCCCCCTCATCCCACTCTGTCTTTCACATCCCCCACTGTCTTTCTCATTCCCCCTTCTTGTTCCCCGCAGCCGCCGGTGCTGTTAAAAATGTCTTTATCCTCTCCTCTACTGTGGGCTGCGAGGAGGGGGGCGCGCTGAGAATCTGTCAGGATGGAGAGCGGAGACAGGGGCCAGTTTGTCAATTACCAGCCCCTGTCTTTTCTGAATGGGACACTGAGCGTTGGTTACCGATCGCTGTGTGTCCTGTGATAACTGAGCAAAGTAACCTGTGTGTTACTATGCTCAGTTTATGAATGGAGTGGAACCGCTGTCTCCCCTCCATTCATCTTCAATGCAGAGCAAGGGACTAGAGCATGGGTCCTCAAACTACGGCCCTCCAGCTGTTCAGGAACTACAATTCCCATCATGCCCTAGTCATGTCTGTGAATGTGAGGCGTCGTACACACGGCCGAGGTTCTCGCTGAAAATCAGCGAGAACCTCGCTGGAATGCACATTCCAGCGAGGACCTCGGCCGTGTGTACGGTCTCAGCGAGCTTCCCGTCGGGAAGCCCGTCGAGCCGAAATAGAGAGCACGCTCTCTCAGAGTTTTACAATGCCTCATGGGACTTGTAGTTCCGACACAGCTGGAGGGCCGTAGTTTGAGGACCCCTGGACTAGAGAATCCGTCCTCTGTCCCTTTCTCTGTCTCAAAGGGGAGATGTCAGGGGTCTCTGTTTAGACAAACAGAGGTGCCTCTGAGGCCTTGTACACACAATGTAATTTATCCGGTCGGAAACATCCGACGGATATTTCCCAGCGGATAAGGCAAAGTTGTCCATTGGTCTGATGAGCGTACACACCATCGGACCGAAATCCCAGCGGACCCGAACGCGGGCACGTAAACCACGTACGACGTCACTATAAAGGGGAATGACGAAGCCATCGGCGCCGCCCTCTGTTCCGCTTCTGCTAGTTCCGTGTTAGCGAAGGTTTGGTTAGAGCTGATTCGTGCTTTTCAGTCTCCGCGCTTAACAGGTCGTATTTTCAGGTTCAGTGTGTGCTTGTGGGCTCGTATTTGTCATTCAGTGTCGCCGCGCGCAGCGCTTCTGGTTTGCAGTGCCGTCCTGTACGGTCGTATCTGTTTGATGTGCGATCTTTGCAGGTCTTGCTGGATTTGGGTGTGCTTTCTGTTTGAGTGTGTTCTTGACTGACCAGCCGGCCGGTTTGAAGCCATGATGGAGCAGCAGCGCAACTTTTCACGAGTTCGTGCTGTTTATGGGTTTTGTTCTGGAGTCTGTGTGCATTCCAGTGATTTGGACAGGAACAGTAGGAGGAGGAGTTCCTGGGCCAAGAATTGGTTGCGGCAGCGTAATCGATTCTCTCATATGTCTCTGCTTAGGGAGATCCGGGAGAATAATCCTGATGACTACAGGAACTTTCTCCGTATGACGGACCCCGTTTTCCACCGTCTGCTGGATCTCCTGTCCCCCTATATCACGAGGCAGGACACTGTGATGCGCCAAGCCATTCTGCCATGTTGCGGTACCTGGCGACTGGGAGGAGCCTGCAGGACCTCAGGTTCTCAACAGGCATCTCTCCCCAGGCGCTTGGGATCATCATACCGGAGACGTGTTCTGCCATCATACAAGTCATGCAGGAGGAGTTTATTAAGGTAAGTTTCCTCCTTTAACATCACAATCTGTGTCTTTAATAATGTTTGCATATTTTTCTCACCTTTTTGTGTTGGTTTTCCTAGTCGCCATGATTGTAATATGCTGTGTGCTTAATGTTCCCTTTTCTCCCCATGCATGTTGTTAAGCTTTCCAGGTTAATGTGGTTTGGCCTACCTGCATATTTTTACCTTCAACACTACTAACCTGTCCAGCATCATCTCCTAGGGACAAAAACCCCTTTTTTTTTTTTGGTGTCCTGCTCCATTGTAGTTCAACTCCCTCCCCCTAAAAAAGTGTATTGCCCCATCAGCGGGATGTGGAGTCTGATAATAATTGGCTCTAGATTTGTTGCCCTAAATACTCTCTATACACTAATTTTTAGAAATGTTAATACCGTGATGTTGCAGAATGTTGTTTTTTTACTAGTGTTTGCAATGTTGTTTATGTGCCAAAGTGCTAATTTGTTTTTTGCTTTTGTCCCCACAGTTTCCCTCCACGCCACAGGAATGGCAGACTGTGGCTGCCCACTTTGCCCAGCGTTCTGATTTTCCAAACTGCGGAGGGGCAATTGATGGGAAGCACGTCCGCATAGTGCCGCCACCTCTTTCGGGCTCGTACTATTATAACTACAAAGGTTTTCATAGTATCGTGTTGATGGCGGTGGTGTCGGCAGACTACGAATTTTTGTATGTGGACGTGGGGAAGAATGGCCGGCTGTCTGATGGGGGAGTGTTCGCGCGGACCGAATTTTACAGGCGTCTACAAACTGGTGGTCTTGAACTGCCACCGGATGAAGACAATGTGGAAGGGCTTCCGTTTGTTTTTTTAGCGGACGAGGCTTTTGGGCTTGGACCTCACCTCATGTGGCCTTATCCCCAGAGGACCCTCACCCCGGAGAGGAGGGTCTTCAATTTCCGGCTGGCCAGGGCCCGGAGGGTAGTCGAGAATGCCTTTGGGATACTCGCCAGCCGGTTCCGCCTGTTCCAGACAGCGATACATCTGGCGGAATATAAATTTAACTCTGTTATTTTGGCCTGCTGCATATTGCATAATTTTTTACGCAGGCATTCCCAGACGTACCTACCCAACATCGGTGCTGAGGCAGGACTACCCTCAGATACCCTTCCTGGGCTGGACACTGGTCGCGCTGGCTCGGTCACCCAATCTGCTCGTGAGGTACGCGACAAATATGTTGAGTACTTTATGGGTCGGGGGGCCATAGCTATGCCAGAATAATATTTCTTTATAATTCGGCCCCCAAAATAAAGAAATATTACCAAGAAATAATAAATAATTCGACCATTGGACTTTATACAGTTGTTTGTCATTATTGCTTTTTCTCTTTTGATCTGTCTTCCAGGTTCTGAAACTAGTGCATTTCTTGTGCCCAATTTAGTTAGCAGGTTTTAGTAAATACACACAATTGCACATTCTAGTCACTCTTCTACAAACTGGGTATTGAGGTTAGAAATAAGAAGCCACTGGTTTGTGTGTTTTTAAAAGGTTTTTTTATTTCTTTTTTATTTACGTAAATCTTTGTCTTTTTTTTGAAAAATTGGTTTAGAAAGTATTTATTTATTCAAAAAATATTTTGCGGTTTTAACAAACATATATAACAATCGAACTTACAAAGTTCAACCTTTTATTTGGCATAACAAACCCAGACAACATGGTCTTAGGTCACGCCGGAATCCCCCAAAATTTGAGGATGCACACATGCTGTGTGTGTGATGGGCCAAATGGTGATTTTTCACATGAGATCCCATGCGAAATGTTCACATGTGCTATCTGCCATCATGGGTGATCAATGTATGTGCTTTGTGGGTGCAACCCCTTTCTGTCACCTACTTGATAAGTGAGGAAGGGGTTGCACCCACAAAGCACAGACAATTGATGTCCTGTGATGGCAGATCGCACATGTGAACACACACTGGGGTTTATTTACTAAACAGTCCAAACTCCGGCTTATTTGTGCATATAAGCCAATCAGCTTCTAAATTAAGCTTAGTCAATTAAGACTTCGCATCCAAACATGGAAGATGATTGTTTTATATGCCAAGTGATGCTGCTTTTGCACCTTATAGCTTTAGTAAATAAACCCGTGTGTGTGTGTGCATCCTCAAATTTTGGGGGATATGAAACGAACATTATACAACATCTTTGAGAGTGGGGTGGTTAGGGGTGAGGGCATGGGGGGCAGCTGGGGAGGCATGGGGGGCAGCTGGGGGGGATAGTCTTCTATATACGTCCCAAAATATCTAGCATGTTTTTGAAGTTTTGGTCCATCACCACCATCCTTTCCCTCATATTGGTGCTGCACTCCATTATCTGCTGTATTAGGATTTGTGCATATGCACGAGAAAAAATAGGAGCGACAGATGTGCTAATCCCATCTTCATCCCCTAAAAATGCCAAAGGAAAAACACAACATTGTAAGTAAGTAAGGTGCAGGCCTATCTACATCTCTTTTTCCCTGCAAAGCTGGGGTGTCACTGTCCTGTTGTACTGACAAGTTCAACATCTTCTACAACTTCTCCTTCTTCTTCAACTTCTCCTTCCTCCACCAATCCGCCTTCCTCCTCCAATCCGCCTTCCTCCACCAATCCGCCAAATTCCACCAAACCGCCTTCCTCCACCAATCTGACTTCCTCCACCAATCCGCCTTCCTCCACCAATCCGCCTTCCTCCTCCAATCCGCCTTCCTCCTATCTCCTTTTTTACTTTTTAAAATTTTTATAAGTTCTAATTTTGTACTTGTTTTTACTTTAGGATTTTTTATTTTATATGGGTGAGGCAGGATCTATTTTGCAAGTATTGATAGTGCTAATATTTAGTGATTATAGCCATTAATTTTGTAGGTAAGTCATGTGTACATATATATGTCATATGTATATCTATTAGTGGGTCATTTTTTTTTCTGTTTCTCCAATTTTTTTCCCGCTCCTCCCTGTTCTGAACCCATCCCCTTGCTCTCCCTTACTACTGAGCTCATGCTATTCATTCCCATCAGTCTGTTGTTGAAAAAGGAGTGCGGCTTGCCTTACCATCGCATCGCGCCAGCTCAGGAAACGCGTCCATTACCAGGTGACGCCATCTCCCTGCTGCCATCCCTGCTTTGCTTCTCAAGCCCCGGTCTGACGCTAAGTTCCTCCAGACGCCGGCTTACACCTGATGGAGTGATACCAGCCCAGCGAGCGAGCGCCACAGCAGCTGCTTGGATTCAGGAAGCAGGTTGCAGAAGTGGTCACCCTGACTTAATTTGGAAATTTAAATGCTCGTTTTTACACACCTAAATGTGAGTGCATATACTATATGCTAATTAAAGTGTTTATCCAACATCTACTCTTAGAGGCGCCTCTCTTGTTGTTGTTTATTTGCAGTTTGGAATCAGGTTTCTGTTCCCCATGATGGCAGCCCTCAGAGCCCCTGGACATTGTGCTCCCATCCTTTTCACACTATAATTAGTTTCACGTGGACTCCTAGAGACTAGGGATGAGCCGAACACCCCTGCGTTCGGTTCGCACCAGAACGTTTGAACAGACCGACTGTTCGCGCGAACATTTAAAAACCCCATTGAATTCTTTGGGACTTGCCCCAGGGAACATGTATCAATGGATTTTTTTTTTTTTAAACTGTAGTTTTTTCTGGAGCAGCGATGTTAATGATGCTTAAAGTGAAAAAAATATGAAAAATTCCTTTAAATATCGTACCTTCTGGGTGTCTATAGTAGTGGCACGTGTTTAGAACTGTCCCTGCACAAAATGAGATTACTCTCAGGAAAAATACATTTAATACTGCTTGCGGCTTTAATGTAATGTTTGGTCCCTGCAATATGGATAAAAATCATTGAAAAAAATAGCATGGGTTTCCCCGCCACTACTCCTCCCAGGTCATTACAAGACCCAGTGCTGATCCTGGGGCCATAAGCAAAATGACATGGCACAATAAAAATGAGAAGCAGGGAGCGCTGACGACAGTGACATTTCACATTCAAGAAAATTGAGAAGCGGGGGGAGGGGGTGTTCTGCTGTCGGAAATGACTCAGCCAGCGAGTTTAGAAGCGAGCGAAAATGACTTCTCACCAGGCGGGGCCTCTAGTAATTTGGGGGGCCCTTCGCAGCTTTGCGGGGCCCTAAGCGGCTTACATAGTGAGCCTATAGGGAGGATCGGCCCTGACAAGACCCTTTGGCCCTATATATTTTGAACAGCAGTATACAGGCGGTGCAAACAAGACAAGGACTGCAAGGACAAAGAGCCACATGCAGTATTGCATCAATAATTGTTATTAGACGCCCCTGTTAAACAGGGGCAGAAAAATTGGGCCTTAGGCACAACACAACACTGCAACCCCTCACAGATACTGTAATTGTAGCGCATCAAAGAGCCACATGCAAAGTATTGCATCAAAAATTGTTAATATACGCCCCTGTTAAACAGGGGCAGAAAAATTGGGCCTTAGGCACAACACAACACTGCAACCCCTCACAGATACTGTAATTGGAGCGCAACAAAGAGCCACATGCAAAGTATTGCATCAAAACTTGTGCTTTAAGTGCTCTGTAAGTGTACAACTTGCCAGTGAAAATGTGCAGACAAGTGCAGTAGGTTTAGGTGCTACTACACAGCACAAGTGCGGTAACAGCAACTAGGTTTAAGTGCTATTAAACTGGACAAGTGCAGTAGGTTTAGGTGCTACTACACAGCATAAGTGCGATAACACCAACTAGGTTTAGGTGCTATTAAACTGGACAAGTACAGTAACACCGAGTAGGTTTAGGTGCTACTACACAGCACAAGTGCGGTAACAGCAACTAGGTTTAAGTGCTATTAAACTGGACAAGTGCAGTAGGTTTAGGTGCTACTACACAGCACAAGTGCGATAACACCAACTAGGTTTAGGTGCTATTAAACTGGACAAGTACAGTAACACAGAGTAGGTTTAGGTGCTTCTACACAGCACAAGTGCGGTAACAGCAACTAGGTTTAAGTGCTATTAAACTAGTCAAGTACAGTAACACCGAGTATGTTTAGGTGCTACTACACAGCACAAGTGCTGTAACAGCAACTAGGTTTAAGTGCTATTAAACTGGACAAGTGCAGTAGGTTTAGGTGCTACTACACAGCACAAGTGCAATAACACCAACTAGGTTTAGGTGCTATTAAACTGGACAAGTACAGTAACACCGAGTAGGTTTAGGTGCTTCTACACAGCACAAGTGCGGTAACAGCAACTAGGTTTAAGTGCTATTAAACTAGACAAGTACAGTAACACCGAGTATGTTTAGGTGCTACTACACAGCACAAGTGCTGTAACAGCAACTAGGTTTAAGTGCTATTAAACTGGACAAGTGCAGTAGGTTTAGGTTCTACTACACAGCACAAGTGCGATAACACCAACTAGGTTTAGGTGCTATTAAACTGGACAAGTGCAGTAACACTGAGTAGGGTTAGGTGCTACTACACAGCACAAGTGCGGTAACAGCAACTAGGTTTAAGTGCTATTAAACTGGACAAGTACAGTAACACCAAGTAGGTTTAGGTGCTACTACACAGCACACAGGCAATACAACACTTAAGAACACTGCAGCTAGCACAATCTACTGCCCGAAAAATAAGAATAGCTGATCTAGCTAAGCTATACAGTGTATAAATGTACAACTCCTAGGGATGTATATATATCCTCTACACACTGTAAATTAAGCTAAACTGACTAGCCTGCCTGCTCTATCTAGCTATATAAAAAGACAATCTCTCTGTCTCTCTGACTGATCTCTGTTCAGCGCTGAAACACACTACACGAGGCCGCCCAGCAGGCGGCCTTATATAGTGTGGGGCGTGTGCTAAAGCCCTGAGCCATAATTGGCCAAAGCCACCCTGGCTTTGGGCAATTATGGCTCTGTTTTTTGCACGCTGTGATTTGCCAAGCATGCAGGGTCATAGTGCATGTTTAGCCAATCATCAGCGCTCAATGCCGTAGTGAATTATGGGCCGTTGCGCGTCACTCGAATTTGGCGCAAACGACCTGTTTTGTTCGAATTTCGTCGAACGTACGAACAGACAATGTTCGAGTCAAACATACGCTCGATTCGAACTCGGAGCTCATCCCTACTAGAGACTGTCCTGTTATGATACCAAATGCTACTAATTGGCAGAGGACAGGACTATTAGCTTCTAGATATGTGCATTCCCGTTCGTACGAATGTTATTTTCGTACGAAAATGTTCATTTTCGTACCCGCGGGATAATGTGTACATACGAAAACGGTAAAGCACCAAAATACGAAAACGACGGGATAACGGATGAGCCGCATAACGAACGACCGCAAATACGAACGAACGATCCGACGGGAAAAAACGACAAAACGAAAACGGCAAAATAACGAAAATGAAATCTGTATCAAGAGGTTTGCATTGTGTATTTTGTTTGAATCCGTTTTGTGTTCGTTTTCAGTTGTATGATCATTATTCAATGACATCTATAACAAAAGAATTTCATTATGTATATTGAATGAATTCCTTTTTCTGTTTTCTGTGTATTCAAAATACTGAAGGCAAATCTTTTGTTATAGGTGTCATATCAACATACAAAAATAACAAAAGAAACGGGTTCAAATGCAAATCTTTTGTTTATGTTTTTTTTGAATGGCCAGAGAGTTAGGCTGGCCATACATGATACAATTTTCTGTGCAATTTTCTTTAGATTTACCTTCAACTATGTAGTGCAAGGGCCTGCATGATTGCATACAATTGAAAGTGTTGTTTAGTTTGACCTCATATTATATGGTTTTTGGTAAATCTAAAAGAAAATTGTACAAGAAAATTGAACATGTATGGCCAGCCTCAGTGACTGAAAGCAGCTTCTCTTTTGTGCAGAATAGTGAGTACACTTGTACAGTAAAGCCTAATAAACTTTTCTGTGGATTTTCATCTGAAGGGAGATCAGTTGGCCAGACTTTTGAACCCAAAAATGGTTTTCTGATGCAGTTTAAAAACAAACAAATTTTCTGAGAACGATCGGAAAACGATCGTTTTTATGTTTGTTGTTAAAACAGTCTGACCAAGTGTATGGGGCTTAACAATAGTATTGTTAAGCCCCATACACTTGGTCAGACTATTTTAACAACAAACATAAAAACGATCGTTTTCCGATCGTTCTCAGAAAATTTGTTTGTTTTTAAACTGCATCAGAAAACCATTTTTGGGTTCAAAAGTCTGGCCAACTGATCTCCCTTCAGATGAAAATCCACAGAAAAGTTTATTAGGCTTTACTGTACAAGTGTACTCACTACTCAGCACAAAAGAGAAGCTGCTTTCAGTCACTGAGGCTGGCCATACATGTTCAATTTTCTTGTACAATTTTCTTTTGGATTTACCAAAAACCATATATGAGGTCAAACTAAACAACACTTTCAATTGTATGCAATCAGGCAGGCCCTTGCACTACATAGTTGAAGGTAAATCTAAAGAAAATTGCACAGACAATTGTATCATGTATGGCCAGCCTAACTCTCTGGCCATTCAAAAAAAACGTAAACAAAAGATTTGCATTTGAACCTGTTTCTTTTGTTATTTTCATATGTTGATATGACACCTATAACAAAAGATTTGCCTTCAGTATTTTGAATACACAGAAATCAGAAAAAGGAATTCATTCAATATACATAATGAAATTCTTTTGTTATAGATGTCATTGAACAATGAACATACAACTGACACTAACAAAAGAAAAGCATTCAAGATACACAGAATGCAAATTGACGAAAATTCACGATAATTATTGTCTAACAAGAAACGAACATGAATTAAACAGAATAACGAATCATCCCACATGTACGAAAATAAAACGGTAACGGAAATACAAAAACGATCGGAATACGAAAAAATCACGTCGTACGACAAACGAACGGGAAAGAACGGGAAAACAGGCGTCTTACGAAAAAAACGAACGGAAACGAACATACGGGACCATACGAAACGGAGCAAAAAAAACGAAAAAAAATTCTGTGCACATGTCTATAAGCTTCTTGCTCATATACATGTATTTTTTGTCTCTGTTTAGACCCCTGACATGTCACCAAAGCCCCCAACAGGGCTGATAAAAACAATATATAAAGATATAAAAATAAAATTGTAAAAAAAAAGATCAAAAAAATTTAATTGAAAAAAAAAAATTACTGACACCTCAACCACCCCCCCATACCGACACCCCCTCAGGACCACTGACACTGTTCACTACCCCACTGACACCCACCACTGACACCGTCCACTGACACCCACCACTGACACCACAACCACCCCCCCATACCAACACAGTCCAGAGCCCCAGGACCACTGACACCGTCCACTCATCAACTGACACCACAACTGCCCCCTCATACCAACATGGCCCAGAGCCCCAAGGCCACTGACACCATCCACTACCCCACTGACACAAACCACTGACACCGATCTCTGCCCTATACTGACACCAACTACTGCCCCACTGACACTGACCACTGCCCTACCGGCCACTGACACAGACCACTGCCCTACTGACACCGTCCACTGCACCATCCCCCCACCCCCTTTCCCAAAAGTACTGTGAACAAAATATATTTTAAAAATAAAACCCCACCCCCATCATTATAAAAAAAAATTGTACAAAAATAAATTGTAAAAAATGTTACCATTGTATGTCACTCCACAGCAGATCGCATATGGCAGCGTTCGATGTGGGAACCCGCAGTGGATTCGCAGGGTCACTGAATCACACCAGTGTGAACCGAGCCTTGGTGGGAGCAGTCAGGTGACATTTGTAGGCTGTATGCTTTGAGGCTGGGTTCACACTGGTGCAAATCGGGAACCCTGCGAATCCACTGCAGGTTCCCACATCGCACCCGACTGACGCGGCCGTTCACACTGCCATATGCGATCTGCTGGGGAGTGTCATACAATGTTAACAACACCCCCATTGCAGCCTGCATAACGCACTGCAAACTGACAGTTAGGACATGAATTGGATTGCCTAGGTGTGAACACACAGGAAAGGCAGCCAATCCTGGGAAAGCTGGAGAGGAGAGGAGGGGAGGGGGATGTGAATTGTGAACTTTTTACACAGGATGTGCCTCTGTCTCAGGCTAGTGCATGAGATCCGTAAATAACCTGTCACTCGAAGCATGGGGGCGGAACGGACCAAGGTTTTTCTCTGTAAGTCCATTTTATCTCACTGAACAATAAAAGAGGATAGCTCAGAGCTGGATTAACTCTGTGTGGGCACAGATGATAGGAAATCTTATACTCTACATTGTGACATCAATTTTATTTATTTTTTCGGGTTTACATCCACTTTTTTTAAATTGAATTCTCTTTATTTCGTTATCTTTCATATTTAAAAACAGATTACATACATAATTTTCTTTTTACAAAACAGTTCTCATTCCCCGCATACCATAATCTTAGACTTTACCCCTTTTAATTGGTTATTTTCCCCTTCTCTCCCTACCTCCCCCCTCCCACTACCCACACTTACTCTTCAGTTCGCTCCACAACATTTCATACCGGATATCCTATTTAAAGTAACTACGGTTTCCATATTTTATCAAATTCCTTAATATTTCCTCTTTTGATATAAACTGTTTTCTCTTTCCATATTGTTTCTGTCACAATGTTAGTCCACTCGCTTATTGTTGGAGGGTTTACTGCTTGCCATCTTTGGGCGATTAGTTTTCTTGCCTGAAAAAGGCACCTTACCACGGCTTTTGTAGTGCTCGCCAACCCTCCCCTTTCTTCCCATATTCCCAATATGCACGTTCTAGGGTCCATCTCCAACCTAGTCCAATATGTCTTGTTAATAATTTTGATAATCTCTAGCCAATACCTAAATAATTTAGGGCACCTCCATAACATATGTATTAAGTCCCCCGTATCCTGGCATCTGGCGTTTACATCCACTTTAATAAATTAAATAATTATATTATAAAAATTAAATTTAAAAACTGCATCTTGGAGTTACTCGGGTTATCTTTGTGTTATACTAAAATTTGTTTGATGATCTGAATAATTTACGTGTGAGAAATATGCAAAAGGAATTAAAAATTAGGAAGGGGGAGATACTTTTCACAGCACTGTATTTCCTTTCAGTCTCAATCTTTTCAATAAAAACATTGGGAAGTTTTTTTTGTATGGCTAACAAATATACTTGCCAGTAGGTTGCATTTCATGTTTTTCATGTATGGCTAACAAGTATACTTGCCCATTGGAGGATTTCATTTGAATAACAACTTCTTAGTAGATGCCAAAACAGTTCAATCTTTTAAAAAAAGGTAATTAACTGGAAGAATATTCTTTGTCAATGAAAAAAAATATTTCTCCAGTGTATTGTAACATCTGCAACTCTCTGTTCAGAGCACAGTGTAAAAACTAAGCCTGTGAAACAGAAAAGACAAGTGCGCAGGCTGTATGACGTGTATTGCCAGCTGAGGATAACAGGAAATTATATCACACCAGCTGAATTCTATTTTCCAAATTGTTATTATATGTCCTGAAATACAAGAAAACCAGTTATGGAAATATTGGAGTATTTTCTGAGTTCAAACAACATATAATCAATTACAGAATAGATACACAAAAAGCTACAAATTATTTTCTGTGTACAGTTGTTTAGAAAGACTCATAGTAAAAGAAATTAAAAGAATGCTGTATTTATAAGTAATAATGCTGTACAATGCTGGTGCCACTGGAGGACTGGTAAGTATTTCAAAATGTGCTAGTATGCAAAGCAATGCCCAGAGCCTCCCTTTTACTTACCTGACCCCGATCTTTCCAGCGAAGGGGAAGAGCACACCAGATCCAGCCGGTGTCTTTGGTCCTCATTGGCTCCCGCAGTGGTCAAATCAAAGAGTCGGGGGCGTCTGTGTTAATAGACACAGCAGCAGGAGATGGGAGTATGATTGCCCCCAGGGAAAACGCTTCTCCAACAGAAGGATCGGTGCCTCTCTGTGCAAAACCCTTGCACAGAGGAGGTAAGTATGACATGTTAGTTTTTTTTAAAGAAAAAAATGAGACATTACAACCCCTTGGGATCTCCAATATCAGTCCCGAGGCAGCCGGAGTAAGTGGGTGGAGCTGGGGGTGTGGCCACCTCCACTCCTCCCACATATTCCATCACACTGGTTGATCCCGCAGCTGAAGGAGATAGAAATAGAGGCGAGGACACAGCAGCCCCAGCCAGGTTTTCATCTGCAAGCATGAGGCATGCTGTAAAGTACTGCACACTGTCACTACATAGATGTCACGGTCCCTACCGTGCCAAGCAGACGGCGAGGCGTGGTCACGCTCCAAGTGGCTCTGGGTGGGATTGAACCCAGGACCTCGCCGTTGCTGCTTCAATACCTTGCCTCTGAGCCACTCCTCAGTTTGGGTTTCTGCTTGCTTTCCAGCTAAGGTGGTGCTGAATGTGCTGATCACCTTTAGTTGGATCTCATTGCAATCTGCACCTGACTATCCTGGTCCAGCTGAGGCAGGTTACCCAATTAACCAGGGTATAAAGCCCTGCCTCACTCTGAGAGCCTTGTCAGTTCATTGTTATCTGATCTTTCTGTCTGTGCCAACGGTTCCTGTAGTGATCTTCAGCTGCAAGACTGACCCCGGCTTCTGACCTTTGGCTTATGTACCTTTGATTGCTGCTGTCTCCTGTCCTTTGACACCGGCCTGTATCTTCGGACTTCCTCTGCCCTCTCCAGCCCTTGACCCACGGCTTGTGCCCCGGACTTGTCTTTGGTTCCTGTTTGCGAACCCTGAACTTTCTGTCGGTATTTATCTGACCCTCTGCTGTCATCAGTGTACCACGTCTGCTCAGTTACAAGACTGACCCCCGGCTTCTGACCTTACGCTAAATTCTGGAATACTGGACCACGGCTATACGTTGACTACCCTTGTCTAATCCCTATCTGGCCCCCGTGCACGGACTCACAGCCCAGGTAGTGTCTTACCTCATTCCCGTGGGCTGTGTGTACCTGCAAGGGTGAGCTTACAATCTGCAGAATGGACTCCACTCAAGGTAAGCCCTCACATAATGAACTGACCAATAACATGGAGTCCGCAGAGTTGTACAAGATGCTCACCTCTCTGGCTCTGCAGGTCTCCAGCCTGGGCCATACCATTCTGGAACTACAGCAAGAAGTCCAATTACTTAAAGGGACAGTACGCCCAGCCCCAGAACCAGCATATCCTGAGCCATTTGTTATAATGCCAGAGAGATTTGACGGTAGCCGTGCATCCCTCTCATGTTTTAAAATGGATTGTGAGCTGTTGTTTACTGTTAAACCTAGGACCTATGCCACGGACTATGTTAAGGTTCGTGCTACCATCAACCTGCTTACAGGGCAAATTAAATCATGGGCTCATCAGTTGTTGCAGGAAAAGAGTCCAGTCTTGGACATCTGGGAAACCTTTATGTTTGCTCTAGACTCTCACATTCCTGTTTCTAAGAGAACCAATGTTCCCAAGTCCACTCTCGGTTCACGTGGCCTACGGGTATCCAGGGACAGGAATTCCCAGTACAGATATGACACCAAGCCAGCCCAGTATGTGCCAAGCTATGAAACTCTGTATGTGCCCAGCCATGAAGCTACAACACCACAAAGCCTTGACGCTCCTGTGGATGCACCCACGACTACCTTGGAGGATGTGGAACCCATGCAGATCGGGGCCATCCGGTCCGGGCTATCTAAGGTAGAAAAAGAACGGAGGAGAGGCTATGGACTTTGTTTTTACTGTGGTGTAAGTGGGCACTTTATATCTCTTTGCCCAACTCGCCCACCTCGGCCAAAGGTTCTTCAGGTGGGTACTATTGTGAATTTTTTTGCTACCCCAGAATCTTTGCCTGCTATGCAGCTTGAAGTTCCTCTGCCCCAGTCTGACGTTCCGGCTCCAGTGTCTCCAGTTCCGGCTCCAGTGTCTCCAGTTCCGGCTCCAGTGTCTCCAGTTCCAGTTCCTGTGTCTCCAGTTCCTGTTCCAGTTCATGTTCCTCCTGTTCCAGTTCCTGTGTCTCCATTTCCTGTGTCTCCAGTTCCAGTTGCTGTGTCTCCAGTTCCAGTTCCGGTGTCTCCAGTTCCAGTTCCGGTGTCTCCAGTTCCAGTTCCGGTGTCTCCAGTTCCTGTTCCGGTGTCTCCAGTTCCGGTGTCCCCAAGTGAAGTTCTTCCACCTGACTGTACCTATGCCTCGAATGGTACCATGGTCCGTAAACAAGATCTAGTGGTATTTGAACAAGCTTTACAAGCAGTAAGTGCACCCCCTACCAGAACTTCAAAAGCAACAAAGACCAAAAGGAAAAAGAAAAAGTCTTTGGACTCTGTCGTCGGAGCTTTGTTTCCCCATGGGTTGGATGAGAACTGTGTGTATGGCATGAATGCCTATGGCAACATATCTCTCCTGTCGGATGATGTGTTTGGCTACTCTAGTGAAGAGGGCGGTTTGGACGTTAAAGACTATACCTATGAGGAAGCTCCTTCCAACGCCCGGAGGGCGTTTTTAAGGGGGGGGGGGACTGTCACGGTCCCTACCGTGCCAAGCAGACGGCGAGGCGTGGTCGCGCTCCAAGTGGCTCTGGGTGGGATTGAACCCAGGACCTCGCCGTTGCTGCTTCAATACCTTGCCTTTGAGCCACTCCTCAGTTTGGGTTTCTGCTTGCTTTCCAGCTAAGGTGATGCTGAATGTGCTGATCACCTTTAGTTGGATCTCATTGCAATCTGCACCTGACTATCCTGGTCCAGCTGAGGCAGGTTACCCAATTAACCAGGGTATAAAGCCCTGCCTCACTCTGAGAGCCTTGTCAGTTCATTGTTATCTGATCTTCCTGTCTGTGCCAACGGTTCCTGTATTGATCTTCAGCTGCAAGACTGACCCCGGCTTCTGACCTTTGGCTTATGTACCTTGGATTGCTGCTTTCTCCTGTCCTTTGACCCCGGCCTGTATCTTCGGACTTCCTCTGCCCTCTCCAGTCCTTGACCCATTGCTTGTGCCCCAGACTTGTGTTTGGTTCCTGTTTGCGAACCCTGAACTTTCTGTCGGTATTTACCTGACCCTCTGCTGTCATCAGTGTACCACGTCTGCTCAGTTACAAGACTGACCCCGGCTTCTGACCTTACGCTAAATTCTGGAATCCTGGACCACGGCTACACGTTGACTACCCTTGTCTAATCCCTATCTGGCCCCTGTGCACGGACTCACAGCTCAGGTAGTGTCTTACCTCATTCATGTGGGCTGTGTGGACCTGCAAGGATGAGCTTACAATCTGCAGAATGGACTCCACTCAAGGTAAGCCCTCACAATAGAGTTCTAACCTGCCCTTTACCAACCCAGTCTACCCTATACCACCCCAAACCTGCCCTAAAACCTATTTTTATCAATCATGTTTATCCTTTATTAAATATGTCTATACAGTATGTGAATTTGCAATATTTGATTTGTTTGTATCCTACATGCCAATTATGCTTATTGACTATGAGTACCCCATGTTGTAAGCGTTATTCAATATGTAAGTCTTGACTACAAATAAATATATTATTATTATTATCATTATGGATTGATATAAATGTGTTTTCATTTGTGTGTTTAAATAGGATCCTGCCAATAAAATATACTATTCAGATAAAAAAAAATAAAAACTAGTATCCCCATTTATAATGACAGACTCCATTTAAAGTCCCAACTTTCCTCTGCATTTACATTAGTGATGGAGGCCTGCCATTATTATTATACTGTATAAGGTTGTGCCAGGTCACATTATTTCTTAATCCCTGTACTATTTTTGAAAATGCAGTGCACACCAACGCATTCACATTTGAGCGTTATGGTTTTCTAAATCATAGGAGCATTTTTTATTTATTTTTACTGTGCGTTTGCAATGGCCACTGCCATGCAAATATACTTTACCATGTATGGCAGTAATGTATTTTAATGTACATTATCGCAATTCAAGTAGGAATCCGAGGGCTATACACTGCAGATCTCAGTGAGATAAATTCTGGAAATGCAATGCACATGGCCCACATATTGGGCCCCTGATCAGTCTGTAGATTTGAAGTAAAACTACCTAGTAACCATTAGAATAGACACATTATAAGGGAGTGTGAAGACAAATATTCCTTTGCATATAAGTAATAAGTTAGAGGTTTCCTAGAAAGAGATATTCACTGGAATTCATAAAGAGTGGCACAGGCAGATTTTTAAAAAGTGTCTCTCATGCATTGTTAAAAGTAGTGAAATTCAAGTACCTGTCTAAAACTTGTATTTGGCTCATTCCATAATGCCACTTTTATAATGTATGTGAGACACTTTTGCAAAATCTGTCTGAGCCAGATTTTCTCTTTGAACTCCAAAAGATAGTTGGTCTTAATTAGCTCCACTTTTACATTTGGCGCATTCAATGCAACACAATGTAAAAGTGTCACTGTAACGGTATGGCCCGTGGGACCCAGAGGCTCTTGAAGAATGCGGGGTACTCCTGTTTCAGCTTCACCAATGACTTTTGAGTCTAGGGTCATCCTATGTCCATTAGGGGCATAGGATGACTGAGAACTGATATCATGGATTACATGAGATGGGACAGTAATGATAATTCACAATGTATTACAGGAAATAAGGGACATATGTTGGATTGTTTTAGCATGGGACAGTAATCCACAATATACTCAAGAATGTCTAGAAGAATTAACCCAACAGGTCAATAATAGTGTGATTTTGTTTTTGGTTTGTTTGTTTTTGTTCTGTTTTTGTTTTTTGTTGGGCCAGCTTGATAAATAGGAGGGACGATGAAGGTTATCTATAGCGTCAGTATATCTAGAAAAGGAAACATTTTTGGAACTGAAATGCTCTGTAAATTCCTTTTATTGAAGAATCGATTTCTGATATGTTATATATGTGATACGTATGCAATTAAAGTATGCTTGTTTGTATAAAATGGATTAAAAAACAATAAAATACAGAATTTAATAATAATAGTGTGATTCAATGTGGGGGACACATACTGTTAAGGTGTTAACTAAGTCTGGCTCCTAAGATATTTCATTGTGCTATGCTAATTGACATTGTATTGTGTGGAAGTCTATTGATGATAATATGTGATGTGAATTAGCACCCTCTAAAGGTCAGACGTCTGGCTTATGTTTACTAAAGGAATGTGTATTGGAGTTTTGTTAGCACCCATTGTGTGATGTTGTGGGTGGAGTGTGCCATTGTCCCTTTGATTACTGCAGCATGCTTTTTACTGTATAAAAAGAGCCTGAGTTTGTCATTAAAGTCTATTCGTTTGGAACCAGAGAACAGAGCTGTGTGTGTCTCATTTTCTGGGGGAAATCCAATGGGTCCTGTCTGCCGGATTGTGGAGTGTCAGAAGCTGTCGTGGGTTGGTGGAATGGAATATCGTAAACTACATTAACCCCTGACCGTTACAATTGTTGGCAAAGCAGTGGGATGATTCCACAGCCTTAAAGGACGGCTGCAAGAGGACACAGGACAATGGAGAGACAATATGAACGGCTGAAGCTCTCTTTCCTCAAGGACTTACTGGAGAGCCAGGGCAGACCGGCCAGCAAGCGTAAGAAAAGGGACATTATCGCAGAACTTGTCGAAATGGATAGAGCTGAAAGGACCAGCATAACAGACAGGACACCTGAGGAGGAAAGTTTTGATCGGGTTGTCAAACGAGGACTGGCACAGTATGGTCCTCCACCAGAGATCATAGACCTGGTTATAGCGGCTGTGGATGCAACTTGGCAACATCAAAGAGGTGCTGCAGCAGCAGAAGTCACAGCAGCACCAACTGAAGAGAGAGGAAAGGTACAGATGCCAGTTACCATGGAAGAGGAATTCAGAAGGAGGTTACAAGAGATGCGGATACAGCACAGAGGACCAGTATCAGAGGAGGCCCTGCTGGGATGGTCAGATTTGATCCTTGCCAACACTGGAAGGAAGTGCTAGCTCTTGAGCAGCAACACCAGGGAAAGGTCCTCCCTTTCATCCATGTAAGGTACTGGCCACAGTATGACGTACGAATGCCGTTCTTGGGGGAACAACCGAAGCAGGAGTGGACAGCCGAGTTAAGCAGGCTGATTCGGGCAGAGATGCGGTTGGACGAGAGCTACAGAGCCCTTCGGTGGTATGTAGCCCAAAAAGTGCCCGTGGTCAGCGGATGACAGCCCCACGGAAGGCTAGGACTATGATGGCCTGAGATTGTTGTATTGGAGGACGTCCAGTGATCCTGACTTTGGGAGTGACCAAGAGTGGCTCTTGCAGGAAATAATGGAGCACATAGAGCAAAAATTGAATGTCTCGGAAGGGCACTGGTTACAGGAAGATTTGGAGTTTCTGGCCGTTCAGGAATGGGAGCTGGAGATCGCCTACAGACAGCTGCTAGACTCTGCTCAGCAGCAGGGTGGGGCTCCCGTTGCCTGGGGCTATGAGGAAATTTCAGATGACAACTCTGAAATCCTGGCTGGTGAATCTGCAGTGGAAAATATTGAGATTGCCATCCCTAAAGCCAAAGCGGATGATGTGAAGTTCCAGGGAGCCGGGGCAGTTGGCCCCTCTCTCCAGCAACAAGCTGAGGTGGTAAAGCTTTTACTCCCAGCTGAATCACTGATGCTGCTGACCGCTGCACACAACTGCAGCTTGAGCTGATATCGGGGGATGGGACTGTGGTCTCCACTTACAGCAACCCAGCAGAAGAGCTGGCAACAGAGCAGAGTGCCACGGGCCTCTGCTCCCAACTAACAGAAGAGGAAGTTCCTGTGGTAGTGGATGGGACTTCAGTCTTCACTGACACAACCCCAGAAAATGGTGCGGCACTGAGACAGGAGGATGTCAGCTTTGCTTTGCAAGCACTGGGGCATTTACCACAAGTGGATGGGACTTCAGACTCCACGGGTATACCCCAGGGATGGGGTGGGGGCAGTTGGCCCAGATCCCCAACAGCATAATGAACTGAGCCCAGTCTCCCTTTCTTCTCTCCAGCGGCTGAAAGGACTCCAGGGAGAAGGGCCAGTCCAGGCCTCTCCCCAGCGGCAGGCATGTCCTCTGAGAGAGGCAGAGGTTGGCTGGGTGAGTGATGCTCTGTTTGGAGCAAGTTATTTGGGGTACTGTATGGATACCAGCATTGGAGGAATGGAAATATGGACTAACTTCGGAGTCAACCCGTCTGGGGTCCCCTCCTTTGTTAGTCTCCTGCCGAAAGGGGAGAGATGTATCGGTATGGCCCGTGGGACCCAGAGGCTCTTGAAGGATGCGGGGTACTCCTGTTTCAGCTTCACCAATGACTCTTGGGTCTAGGGTAATCCTATGTCCATTAGGGGCATAGGATGACTGAGAACTGATATAATTGGTTACATGAGATGGGACAGTAATGATAATTCACAATGTATTGCAGGAAATAAGGGACATATGTTGGGATTGTTTTAGCATGGGACAGTAATCCACAATATACTCAAGAATGTCTAGAATAATTAACCCAACAGGTCACTAATAGTGCGATTCATTCAATGTGGGGACACATAATGTTAAGGTGTTAACTAAGTCTGGCTCCTAAGATATTTTATTTTGCTCTGCTAATTAACACTGTATTGTGTGAAAGTCTATTGATGATAATATGTGATGTGAATTAGCACCCTCTAAAGGTAAGATGTCTGACTTATGTTTACTAAAAGAATGTGTATTGGAGACTCATTAGCACCCATTGTGTGATGTTGTGGGTGGAGTGTGTCATTGTCCCTTTGATTACTGCAGCATGCTTTTTACTGTATAAAAAGAGCCAGAGTTTGTCATTAAAAGCTATTCGTTTGGAACCAGAGAACAGAGCTGTGTGTCTCATTTTTATGGGGAAAGCCAATGGGTCCTGTCTGCTGGATTGTGTAGTGTCCATAAGCGGTCGTGGGTTGGTGGAATGGAATATCGTAAACGGTGTTAACCCCTGACCGTTACGGGCCTATTTAGAAAAACCTGAATATGGTGCACGAACCACTGTCAAAGCCATAAGTGTCGCAGATGCTTCATGAATTTGGCACAATATATTAACAGGAGGAATTTGGCAGAAAAGTGGCACAGCAGCTTTATTACATTTTTTGTAAAAGTGTCTTACATGCATTCTAAAAGTAGCGCAGCATGAGCCAAATTCAATTACAAGTTCTATAAATTTAGCACATTCTTCAAGAATGCAGGAGATATTTGCCAGTCTTTATACATTCCAGGGATTGTGTTTAGCAGAGCTTTTTTTCTCCAAAAATAGGTGCAGGAACTCAACCTCGACCCCATTCAAATTTCACAAACAGTAGAAGGGTCTTAAAGGGGCATTAAATACCAGGATTGCATTACATACAGAGTGCAGAGTTCAGGAGGTTACACACAGAGCTGTCACTTGTAAACACAGAAACCAGACTTCTGTGTTTACAAGTGATTGTGGTGAGCAGGCACCAAAGGGTCTGAGCCAAAGGTGGTGGAACTGAGTTCCCCAAGTTCCCATAGAAAAAAAGCCCTGGTGTTTAGTGTTCATTACTCCATACATAATCTCTATAGTACACGAGTGGAGGAGGAGGCAAGAGTCAGGTGCAAATATTTTGGGGGAAATATTCTCTCACATGATAAAACCACAGGCCCAAAATCTGAAACATGAATATGAGTTATGTAGCTCATCCTTTTCCTAATCATGTTTTTATTTTTGACACTTCCAGATTCTGATAAGCCCCCTGTCCGTAGACCCCCATAACTACCACCCAGGGTTGTCAAGAAGACGCCCTTGTCCCCATTAACATGGGGACAATGTGCTTTGGAGTGGGGGGCGAAGAGCCCTCCGCCCCAAGGACCCCACCCCCTATGTTGAGGGCATGTGGACTGGTATGATCAGGGGGAGTTGACCTACAGGGCTGGGTGCTTGGAAAAGGGTCTGGTATGGATGGGGGGGGGGGGGGTAGACTCCACGTTATTTTTTGTCTTTTCAATCTTGGCATGGGGTTCCCCCCTCAAGATTTACTCCAGACTCAAAAGGCCCGGTATGGTCAGATCATGGTCATGGCAGTCAGCCATGAAGTCGTAGGGGCAGTGTGAACACGGTTTTAAGGTTTGAACTGCACAGATTTAGCCGTTTTTAGAAATGAAACCTAGTTTTGTAAACAACAATTTTGCTCTTTGACAAACAGAAGTGCAACTTTAAAATATAGAAAGAAAAAAAAAAACGGTAATCTCTGTTGGCAGTAATGCCATTTCGCATATTACCCGAGTATATTGCCAATATTAACCACTTAATCACCTTAGGACGTCCTTCACTTTGTGCGGTGATATCTCAATGATGCCTGCAGCCACAGGCATCATTCAGATATCGCTGTCTTCAGCCGGTGATTCTGTGCACCATAAGAATGATCAAAGCGGCGGTTCCACCGCTTGAACGTTCTTATAGGCGGCGGGAGGGGATGCCCCCATCTGGTGCTTCTCCGGGCTCTCCCGTGCCATCAGGGACCCGGAGAGCGAATCGGCCGGCGTTCCCTGCAGAACCATAGAGATGACCGGTGACCAGACGGTCACAGTCATCTCTATGACCGGCGGAGGACCGGGCACGACCTTATGACGGCACGCCCAGTACCCAGAATGTAAACACAGCCGCAATCGCAGCTGAAAGCATTAGATCGGTGAATTTTCTTTCACGATCTAATGCTTTCCAGCCTGGAGGAGAGATGTGGGGTCTTATTGACCCAAATATCTCTCCATAAAGAGGACCTGTTACCATGATTCCTATTACAAAGGAAGTTTACATTCCTTGTAATAGGAATAAAAGTGATCAAAAAACATGTAAAAAAAAAGTGTAAAAATAAAAAAATTAAGTAAAAAAATAAAAATAAATTAAAAACGCCCCTGTCCCACTACAATGGGTAACACAAATAACATACCTGGGGGTGAAGGTCACAGCGAATGTGATGGATTACATGTCTCTCAACTTATTGCCACTCTTGACGTTCTTTAAACAAAAGGCACTGGCTTGGCAAAAACCTCCCTTATCACTGATTGGCAGGATTAACCTCCTAAAAATGAAAATCCTCCCGGTTATCCTCTACTTTCTGAGAAATGCTCCGGCATGGATTCCGAAGTCCTTCTTCAAGAAACTGGATAGTCTCACTAGCTCTTTTCTCTGGGCTCCTAAAATGCCTATGGTGGGGTTGAAAGTCCTGCAGGAACCATGGGGTCAAGGTGGGATGGCACTTCCAGACTGGCGTAAGTACTACTTGGCTGGTCAGTTGGTGTTTGTCCATAGATGGCTGAGCTCAGACGCGGGCGATTCAGCCACGGTGCTCGAGGCTGCACATCTCGGATCTAATGAATCTCTCCGTCTGGCCATCCATAGGGGTACCGGTAAGGACCTTCCTCTTACGCTTACCATGAAAGCTACGATTAAGGCCTGGGAAGAAGTAGAGAAGCTGGCCTCTCCGAGCTACAAGGGGCTCTCCCCTTCAACACCTCTGTGGATGAACCCCAAGCTTCAACACTTTTATAAAATAGATGATGCACCCGGGTGGGCTTCCAAGGGGGTTAAATTGCTTAAAGATGTTACTCGGAATGGTGAACTGCTAACCTTTGATCAATTGAAAGCTAAACATGACCTTCCAAACTCGCAGTTTTTTCGATATCTCAGTTTAAGACATGCATTTCAATCTCAGTTTGAGTCGCAGAAAGTTGAATCTTTTCCTTCTAGACTGGAAGACCTGCTGGCGACGGAGGAACTACCCAAGACCTTGTCGGTAACATATAAAGAACTGTTTAAGGCTAGCCAGGGATTACTCAAGTGCAGGGAGAGATGGGGAGCGGAGGTCCCAGGTATACAGGGAGAGGAGTGGGATGAAATCTGGGATCGTCCATTTAAATATTTAGTGGCTGCGAGAGACAGGTTAATCCAATTCAAGTTTTTGCATAGAGTGTATTACACTCCAGCCAGGTTGGCATCGATATATCCTTCGGTACCTGCTGAATGTTGGAGGTGTACATCCTCCCCTGCTGACGCACACCATGTGTTCTGGACGTGTCCCCTGATCCAACAATTCTGGACGGGGGTCACGGACTGCATTACAGAGGTGCTGGGAGTCTCGGTCCCGTGGGAAGTTAGTGTCTGTTTACTGGGCCTGGTGGATGAGGTGGTCCCGTCTAGAGCGCATAGAACATTGCTGAGCATCTTGCTGTTTTATGGGAAAAAGGCCATCTTACTAAAATGGAGGAATCCAAGGGCCCCTGAGATCGCTTTTTGGAAGGGTTTGGTGAACGCTATGCTACCGTACTATAAAGCAACATATCTGTCCCGGGGATGTGTGGGGAAATTCAAAAAGGTGTGGAGGGCCTGGTATGAATCAGATCACACGGTGGGGTAGGGAGTGGGATATCTAATTTTGGTTAGCATGCACTTAAGCTGGGAGCGAACTCATGTCTGATGTGTCAGCGATACTGTTAGCAGCATGCCATGGAGGAGTATATTCTTACTGACATGATCTTAGGTTAAGGCCGGTGGGGGAAGGGAACTGAGTAGTGGGAGTGGGGGGGGGGATGAGGGAGGGTATTGTTTTGTTTATGCCATCTGAGATGGCACAATGTTTTGTATGTTCCCGGTCATGTTGACCGACAGTTCAACTTGGCGACCTGGCCAAGGAATGTTTGTTTCTTTTTGTATTGTTTGTGCAAAAACCTTTAATAAACAGAAATTAAAAAAAAAAAAACGCCCCTGTCCCTCGTGTGCAGAAGCTTAAACGCATGCAAGTCCCGCCCACATATGTAAACACTGTTCAAACCCCACATGTGATGTATCATCGCGTGCGTTAGAGCAGTTTCTTTCAACTCCAGTCCTCAAGGCACACCAACAGGTCATGTTTTCAGGCTTAGCATTATTTTGCACAGATGATTTGATCAGTTTCACTGCCTTAGTAATCACCACAGCCATTTCATCTGAGGAAAATCCTGAAAACTTGATCTGTTGGTGTGCCTTGAGGACAGGAGTTGAAAAACACTGCGTTAGAGTGTGTGCAACAATTCTAGCACTAGACCTCCTCTGTAACTCAAAAATAGTAAATAGTACATTTTTAAGTACCGAAGTTTGGCGCCATTCCATGAGTGTGCGCAATTTTAAAGCGTGACATGTTTGGTATATATTTACATCGTCTTTCACATTATACAAAAAAACTGGGCTAACTTTACTGTTTTGTTATTTTTTAATTCATGAAACAGTTTTTTCTCTAAAAAAAGGCGTTTGAAAAATTATTGCGCAAATACCGTGCAAGAAAAAAAAGTTGCAATGACCGCCATTTTATTCCCTAGGGTGTCTGCTAAAAAATATATATATAATGTTTGGGGGTTCTGATTAATTTTCTAGCAAAAAAATGAGATTTTTACATGAAGGAGAGAAGTGTCAAAATAGGCCTGGTGATTAAGGGCCAGATTCACGAACACTTGCGCTGGAGTATTTGGATATGCGCCGCGTAACTGTGCTGATGCGCCGACGTTTCTATGTGCCCGTACCCACCAAACTAGATGCGCCCAATAACGGCTCATTTGCGACCGGCGGAACGTTCCGACGCCAGAGTATCGTCAGCGTTTATTTTCGCTGGGCGCATCAGTCGCGCCCATTGATTTCCCCTGCAAATATGCAAATGAGGGATTTTTCACAATTTACGAACGGATTAGCACCATACGCTGGCTACATGCGCCGCGCGTATCTCGTCTGTCCGGCGCAAAGTTATTTCTACAAAAGGCTGCTTTATCTTTACTCCAGACGGTCACAGGTCAGCAGGAGAGCAGCTACAGCAGCGTTACCGACGATAGGAGCTAGCTGAGCACCCCCACTTGCAAGGACAACACCTCTGTGTGCCAACATGCCAGGGGCACTCGTGGTCCTAGAACTACTGATGGGTCCCCTGGAACCAAGAAGGCGGGCACGTGAGAGGATATACCGCACTCGTATGAACCTCTTTGGCATGGGGGATGAGGAGGTGTATCGCCTATTCAGATTCAGCCCAGATGCAATACTTGAACTAACCACAACCCTGCAGGATGACATCACCAGCCCAACACACCGATCACAAGCAGTGCAGCCACTGGTGAAGGTCCTGGCAACACTCCATTTCCTAGCAAGTGGATCATTCCAGCGTACAAGTGGAGTGGTGGCTGGGATGTCACAGTCCTCCATAAGCAGATGTGTGCACCAGGTTGTCCCTGCAATCCTCAGACGCATGTCCAACCAGTTCATCAGACCCACCACTGAGGAGCTGCGGCAGAAGGCAATGACAGATTTCTACAACATTGCCAGATTCCCACGCACTGTGGGGGCCATTGATTGCACACATGTGGCCCTACAGCCCCCCAGTGCCACAGAGCACATATACCGCAATCGGAAGCATTGGCATTCCATCAACGTACAGGTGATAGCCGATGCCCAACGCCTCATATGGCACGTCCGTGCCAAACACCCCGGGTCCAGCCATGACAGTTTCATATACCGTCAGAGCCCCATCCCAGCAGAATTTAACCAGAACATGTATGGGGACAGCTGGCTGGTTGGTGAGTGACATGGGAGTCAGGCATGACTATCCCCTCCCGTGATGCACAACAGAAATCGCACATGCATGACTAACATTCTCCTGTCTTTTACCTTACAGGTGACTCTGCATATGCACTGGGACCCCATCTAATGACTCCTTTCCGGAACCCCCAAACCAGAGGAGAGAGAAAATACAATGAAGCACACATCAAAACCCGTGCAGTGGTTGAGCAAACATTTGGGCTCCTGAAGTCCCGTTTCCGATGCCTGGATAAGTCTGGGGGGGCCCTATTGTATTCCCCTACCTTTGTGTGTCAGATCATCGGTGCATGTTGCATACTACATAACTTTGCTATGAAAAAAGGCCTGCATATTGACATACGTGATGACCTGACCCCCGACCCACACAGTCCCCACCTGCCAGAGGACACCCAGTCTGCTGATGGAAGAGCAGTCAGGAGGGTCCTCGCCGTAGGCATCTTTGGACACTAAACCAAAACATTAATAACACAGACAGTGCACGCGTGTACACCACTGATGTCCCTAGATCACACACACCACATGCACATCGCATTGGATTAGCCCAAGTCCAGCATGTAGGAGTTGGGAGCAGTAACGCCAGCGTCAAGGCCCCAATGATGTCACTGTCCATTCACACACCTTTCACACATCATTCATTCAGCCGTGGGGTTCACTTCACCACCACGGCCGAGGGTGACACCCCTTACTTTCAGGAGTGCCACCCTCTCACATTCACACACCATTCACACTGTCCCCTGCACTCCTGACCGTGTGCAGTACAAAAATAAATTATAAATATCATATCCTGATCATTAAACGAAAAAAAATCTCATAACCTGAGAAAAATAAAAAATAAACTCATGACCTGAGTATGTCAAAAACAATAATATAAAACAAGAAAAAAAACAAGGCCTCATCGGGGATGCCGGGGGCTTCTTCTGGGGGCCCCTCTCTGGCTCCGCAGCTGCCTGGATGGAGTGGGTGGGGGTGGGGGGGCATCTGGAGGTGGCTGATCCCCAGGTGGGCCACTCCTGGCAGGTGTGGCCTGCGTGCCCTCCAAGGCCCTGGCTATCCGTCCAAGGTAATTGTTCGTCTGGGCCTGCATCCGGAGCTGACGGGTCACCTGGTAATGCTGGGCCCGCCGACTCAGCCTCCCCTGCTCCCGGATGGCAGCACTGTTCCCATGGATGGCAGCAGTGTTGGCCTGGACGGCTGCAGTAAGGTGCTGGATATCCCCCTGCACCTCCCCCAAAGTGGTGACCACTGCAGCGCAGTTGCAGCTGACATCCTGCACTGCGTTGCTGAGGTTGGCAACGGAGCCCAGGCTGTCAGCCACTTTCTCCAAGTGCACCGCTATGGCCCCCATCTGTTCCGTCTGCCTGGCGTGATCCCTCGCCAACTGGTCCTGGACACCATCAGACACCCCCCTGGTCTTCTGGGTCGCCTTCCTGGGGCCAGAAGATGGATGTCCTCAGGTGGAAGGTGTCGCCCTTGAGGGGCTTCCAAGGATGGGGGAGGGGACGACAGACGGGCCAGGAGAAGGGGAGGAGACAGACAAAACCAAAGAAAAGTCCTGCTCTGCCACAGCAGGATCCTCCACAACCACCTCGGCAGGTGTGGTGTGGCCACTCTCCTCCTCCACAACCTCTTCACCACCCAGTGGCTCGGGCACATGATGGCGTGGGGGGGATGGGGTGGAATGCAGGCTGACAGATGATGGCCCAGCTCCGTCATCTGTGGATGACACAAAGCAGACACATGTTGGTGGTCCCACACACTTGGCACATGTTCCCCCCCCCCCCAAATGCAAAACAACAAATAGGGAATTATAAAACACTTACCTGTCCTTGTGCCTTCCTCCACGGAGTCATAGCCTGCGACCCCCTCCACCTGCTCCCTCTCCAGGCAGCGAGCAACCACCTCCTCCTCTGCGGTCAGGGTGACAGGACATGGGGGACCACCACCTGTGCCCCTCTCATACCTCCTGATGGAGGCCACCTTGTCCCTCACCTTGCGCCGCAGGTCATTTATTTTCTTTTGTATGTCCCCAGCAGTCCGGGTGGAGTAGCCCAGGACATTGACCCTGGCAGCAATCGACTCCAGGATGCCCTGCTTCCTCTCCCGGCTTTTTTTGCCATGGAGAAATTCATTATCCGTCTCCATAGCCGAGATAATCACTGAGACCTCCTGGGAATTAAAGTTGAGGTTCCTCCTCTCTCTGGGGGTAGCGGGAGCAGCCATTACAGTGCAAAAGTATCTTCCCTGGGGTGGGGGGAAACGGAACTACTTTTGCGCCGGAATGGCGTTTCCGCCAGCGCTTTTAAGCGCCCAGCGGAACGCATTGCGCTGACGTTTCCCAGGAAGTGGTGCCGACGGAAGTTGTGAGCATGCGCACAAGGGGGCGAGTGGAGCCGCACTCACTGCGCATGCTCCGTGGATGATGCGCTGAACGTAAGCCTCTGCGCTGGGCTCCGCCCATCATTTACATATGATCACACCCACTTCCACTTGCGTCGGGTTACGCCAGCGCATTATCGTTACTCTGGCGCAAGTTTACGCGCAACTGCTATGTGAATTACAGGACTTGCGCTGAAAGGGTCTTCAGAGTAACGTAAATGAGAAGCGTTACTCCAGAGGAAAGATACTCTCATCTACCTGAATCTGGCCCTAAGTGGTTAAGGAAATAAAAAATGAAATGCCTTTTTCTTATTTTTTTCTTTTAGTAGCTTAGCAAGCATCAGAAGTAGAGTAATAACTTGGGGTGCAGAGGAGCGCACAAATGGTAGTGCAACAAATTGGAAGTGTTGGTCTGAAACAGTAATACACAGAAATCCTTGCTGTGAGGGGGGGGGGGGGGATGTGTAAATAGGCATCCTGTATGTCTACTGATGCCAGAAATTCCCTTTGCCGAAAGAAAATCAATGACACATTTTGTTGAATTATCTAGTATTGAGCAGATGCCCCTATTTGGTTTTGGGACTGTAAATAAATTTGAATAGGAACGTTTCTCCTAAAGGAACTGGTACAACCAATCCTTGTGCCTGAAGTTAGTGCAAGATGGTTGTTAAACTGGCAGACTGGAAGGCAAAAAAGGGAGGAGGGGGGTAGGAATAAAAACCTTATTTTGTACCCCTTTGAAATAACAGATTGGACTTAGAGGTCCAGGATGTATCAGGTCCAGACTGGCACAAATGCAAACAGATGTTCCCCCACTCCTCAGAGTGAGGGGGACCCCTTTATTGTAAAGACGGCTTCTGGGTATGCTTGGTGGATGTAGGAGTCCGGGGGCTGGAAAGGAAGTGTTGAGCATTATGTTTGAGAATGATGCCTAGGGAGAGATAAAACACTAATTTCACGAAGGCTCCATTCACACCGGAGCATAGCATTTTCAGGCAGAAAGCCACGCAATTTTACAGCGAATTTTGACCGCAATTTTTCATCACAGGTCAAAAGGTCACCAATGTAAAAAGCAGAAAAACGCTCAAATCTGCCTTAAAAAAAGCTTCAGGTGTTTTGGAGTGGAGATGTGAACCATCTCCATAGAGCATGGGTCTTCAAACTATGGCCCTCCAGGTGTTCAGGAACTACAATACCCATCATGCCTAGTCATGTCTGTGAATGTCAGAGTTTTACAATGCCTCATGGGAAGTGTAGTTCCGCAACAGCTGGAGGGCCGTAGTTTGAGGATCCCTGCCATAGAGAATATATTTTTTTTTCCCCCCTCCATAGTTTTGTAGCTTCAGGCTTCAAGCTACAAAATGCTCAGGCGTGACTGGGGTCTAAGTGTAGAAGCCATAGGAGTGAGAGACATAGGGATTGATTAACTAAAACTGGAGTGCAAAATCTGGTGAAGCTTTTCAAAGTAACCAATCAGCTCCATGGGTCCTCCCCCTCAAAGCTTAAAGGTACACTAAAGTCAGGGATTTTTTTTTTTTTTAATTACAAACATGTGATACTTACCTCCACTGTGCAGTTCGTTTTGCACAGAGTGGCCCGGAAACCTGTCTTCTGGGGTCCCTCGGCGGCTGTCTGGGCTCCTCCTCGCAAAAGCTTTCCTTCTTCATGCGAGGGCGCTCGCATGGAGGAAAGCTTTTGCGAGCGCGCTCCCGTGATACAGCGGCGGCCATAGCAGCCGACTGTATCACTCGGCTCCGCCCCCCAGCGCGCCGCGTCATCCGCCCTGATTGACAGCAGCGCTAGCCAATTGCTGCGCTGCTATCAATCCGCCCAGCCTAGCCAATCAACGGCCAGGCTGGGAACCGAAGAGGACGACGTGGACGCGCCCGGGAGATTCGAACGGTCAGGTAAGTACAACGGGGGCTCGGGGGGGGGGGGGGGGGGCCGTGCTGCTAGATGTTTTTTTAACTTCATGCATAGGATGCATGAAGGTAAAAAAACTTGTACCTTTACAACCCCTTTAATTGAACAAGCTGAAGTTAAAAGCCGATTGGCTACCATGCACAGCTACACCAGATTTTGCACACTGCAGTTTTAGTAAATCAACCCAATCAGTCATTACACATGCTTTTTTTTTTTGGGGTAGGAGTATCTTTCTCCTAGCAACTTTCTTAATTTATCAAGGGGACTCCCCAAGATAGGCATTTACCACCAAAGGGCATGCTTTTTACAAGCAGGTTTAGCCTTCCAAGCACTTAGGCCACACAGACATAAGAAACATTGAGGCTTGGAACATTAACACGTTCTGCAATTGTTCTAGTGGAGCAGGATCATCAAAGACAGGTTTCTATTCTCTGTTAATTTGTCTTGTCCATTTATTTATAGTCTGGTAACCAGATATGGCAACAATTCCTGGATACAGAGCTGGCCTGCAAGGGCAAAAGAGGGTTTTAAAAGGTATTTTTTTTTTTTACTTATGCATGCTCTGCATTAAGCTTAAACACCTTACGTGTTACATGCCCATGACCACTTTATTCTTACCCGAGGCCAATCTTGATCCAGCACTGTGCCAGAGAGCAGCGTCTCTCTCCTAACCTGAGATTGAGGCAGCAGTAAGAACCATTGGCTTCAGTTACACCCAGGTTCATTAATATTAGCTGTGTGCTCCCACCCTCTTTACTGCTATTAGGTTTTTCTCTGACCCAAAGAACTTTTAAAGAGGCATGTGTGTGATAGTGTTCGGAATATAAAGCAACTTCCTTTGGATTTATTAATTATTTAATCATCTACAAAGCCAGAACATCTCATCACAGAACAACCTACCAGTCAAAATGTAAGAAATATTCACAATATCATACTTCCTTATTGTTAATTCATAACAAAATGTCGAATACATTTTATTTTACTTGCTTGTGACTACTACATTGAAAAAACACAAAATCATTTGGTAGAAAAGGAATCACACTGATGTTGATACCAGTGTTTGTGTAGTAACAATAACAAAATTGGCTTTTTCACATAACAGATTAAATAGGTTATGTACACAGTTAATGGATGCCAGCCCAACAATACAGACGAGTTTCTTCAGCCAGCTGAGATATGTTTTTTTGAAGGAAACAATATACATATATAAAAAAAAAAAAAAGAAGAGCTTAAAAATTACTGCATACTCTTATTTACTAGTAGATCCTGCGACATTGTATACCATGTTCAATTATAGCCTTTCATTTCGTGCAAGACATACCTCTGTAAAATATGCACAGAAGTTGGAGATAAACCCTCAGCATTGAAATCCCATAAGGACATATAGAAAGAAATATCATTTCAAAATGCCAAATATTGACATATGAGATGATGTACTGATAGCATTCTTTCGAAAACTTCAGTGACTGTCCAATCCACTTAGCAAACTGTTGCGAATATGAAATGATGAGCAGGTCTTCAGTGTGATTGATAAAAAAAAAAAAAAAAAGAAGAAGCTTAGAGGTTTAAAGTTTTTCCCCCACCCATTTTATTTATGTCTGCTTCCTCTTCTTTTCATGGCAGCTGTGCACTGTGGACAATACCACTTTCCTTTGGGAGCTTCTGATAATCCTACACATCCATAATGAAACCATTCAATAGGGCACTGCAAAATGACAAAATTAAGCAAAATTATTTAATCACTTGATTTTCCTAGCAAAGAAATGTGGTTTAAGAGCAGGCATACGAATAAAATACAACATTTGATTATCTGTTTACAGCCATTAGCAGTACTTGCACACACACACAAAAAAATAAAATAAAAAGTTTATAAATCTAGCCCCTATTTTGCAGACGCTAAAACTTTTGTGCAAACCAATCAATATACGCTTATTTTTTTTTATCAAAAATATGTAGCAGAATACATATTGGCCTAAACGGATGAATACGTTTGTTTTTGTATATTTTTGGGGGTGGGGGGATATTTTAGCAAAAAAAATAAAAAAAAAATTCCCACAATTGTCATTTTTTTGGTTTATATTACAAAAAAAAAAAAAAAACGCAGGAGGTTATCAAGTACCACCAAAATAAATCTTCATTTGTGGGAAAAAAAAGGACATCAATTTTATTTGGGTATGTCGTCGCATGACCGCACAATTGTTAAAGGGAATCAGTGCCCTATCGCAAAAAAAGGCTTGGTCATTAACCACTTCCCGCCCAGCCAATAACAGATTGATGTGGTTCCGTTATCCTGACTAGGTGTCATATGACGTCCAGCAGGATAACATGCCGGTGCGCCCCCGTGAGTTTTTCTCTGGCCGATGTCGATATTTGGAAATTGGGGAGGCCGATATGTGTTGCCGATTTTTGCGGCCGATTTTTTTTTTTTTTTTCCCTCATCTCAGAAAACCTAGGGCGGAGAGGAGGTTATTGTTTAGGGTGGAGAGGTGGGGTGCAGCCTGTCAGTGCCCACTGGTGCAGCCTATCAGTATCCAGTAGTGCCCACCATTGCAACCTCATCAGTACCCACCAGTGGAGCCTATTGGTGTCCATCAGTTCCACCTCAGTGCCCACCAGTTCAACCTGTCAGTGCCACCTCAGTGCAGCCTCATTATTGCCCACCAGTGTATCACCTCATCAGTGCCTCACATCAGTGCCCTCCAGTAAAGCCCAATGTCATTCACTGCCACCTCATCAATTCCCACCAGCGGAGCGCTCCAGGCTTCATTCCATCTCCTAGCCTAGCACAAGAAAGTTCCATTCGTCCCTGGCCCTGACGTGCTGCGCACCCTGCCTCTGCTTACAAACCCCAGAATGCAGCGCGGGCCGGTAACAGCCATTCAGCGGCCGCCGCTGCCGACTTCCTACACTAAAAAAAAAAAAAAAAAAAATTGGCAGATAGCAGCTGTAAAGGCAGCCGGCGGGTGGAAGAATTCCTTAAAAAGGCAAAATATCGGCCGAAATATCGGGTCGACCTCTACACACCACATCTTCGATCGTGATAAGGAGCCTCTTATTTTTATTCAATTTTGCAACATAGATACAATAACAGGCCACAACATGCGACCAACAATTACCGGTCAGAACACAGAAACCGGTTGACATAAAAAAAAAAAAAGTTTTTTTGGGACAGTAATTGTATACATCAAATATTCACATACCAAACCAAAATCAGTGTGAAATCAAGTTAAATCAGGTCAAAATAAATGTTACCCCCCCAGGACAACTAAAACCTTTTGCCCAATCCTAATCTCAATCCTGACAGTGTATAACATACAAAACATGACCCTCCTCCCCCTTTAAGAAATCCATATACACTGGGAGAAAAAAAAAAGGGAGATTAAACACTCCCTCTCGGAATGCACAGCTGCCCTATAATGAAGCGATCCAGCGTCCACCCTCTTCTGACAATATCATACATACAATTAATGACTATATTGAACCCAGCTCAATCCAATACTGTATCCGCTGAGGCCATCCAACCCCCCCACACTTTATCAAATTTTGTCAAAGCCCCCCTACTCAGGTAGGTAGCCTTGTAAAAAGGAATGGCCTTATTGACCAATGCTTTCCAAGATGCCACAGTTGGGGCCGAGGAGCTGTCGGAGGCTTCTTACCACGTGATCAGCTGTAACCAATCACAGCTGATCATCGTGTGAACCAGGAAGTGCCAGTAAAGGGCATTCCTCGGTTTGCGCTGACAGGGAGAGTCAGAGTGGGGGGTCTGCTGATAATCAGCACATTGATTATTAGCACAGCCCCCTCAGATGTACCAATCACCTGGCAATCAGTGCCCAGCGGTGTCCTCATAATAAAAGACTGCCAGTGCCCAGCAGTATCACGTGTCGGTAATTTATCAGTACCTCATCGTCAGTGCTGCCTATTTTGGTGCCCATCAATTCTACAGCTTAGTGCCACTTCACCAGTGCCCGTCAGTGAAGAGGAAAAGAAAATGTTATGACACAAACTAAGAAAAAAAAAAAGGGGGGGGGGGCGTGGGCAAAGTGCCTGGTATTGAACTGGTTAAAAGAGTAAATCCTTCTGGGGCTGAAGTGGTTAAACTAGCTTGAAAATCTCTCTGCACAATATGAAATGCCTGAGGAATTCAGAAGCAGCCCAGCTACCAGGAACATTGCTTGCATCAGGTTGTTTTTTCCACTAATCTTTTCTCATAATTTTATTATGTTTCAGAAATACATTTGAAGTACTTACATCTTGGTTATCGCAGCCTACCATTTCACCATAAGATACCTAAAACAGAAAAGCTATAATGTAGTAAATGTTTAAAAAAAACACTTTCACGAGTAGAAACAGTGGAAATAAAGGATTTAAAAACAGTCATGGAGACATTTACCGAGCGAATTAGCAACAAAGTCAGATACACATCTATTGCAATGCATATACAAAGGTTTTTGGTGTATATGCAAACCATGCAATCCTGGGCAGCTAACAAACAAGGCAGTTTTGCAAAAGTTTGACAGATTTACACTGAAATGATTACACATAACTAAAGGAGGCGGTCATGGGCAGGTTTTATATTGCCGCAGTGCTACTTTACAGCAGCAGAGGGGGAAGAGAGGGTGGGATTTTTGAATCAAGCTGCAAGATTCACATGGCAAGTCTTAATTTTTTCCAACGCTCATTATTAGTGCATTACATAGAAATTATTTAATTTCTATTGATCATTTACCAAATGTTATTTTTTAAAGAACTACAAATAAACGGTTTTCAGCAAATTTTTGCTCTGTAATCATAATATGGTAGATGTTAGTAGTAGTTACGATCAAAAATAATGCCACGTTCTTGCCAGTTTTAGGCTTCATGTACACGGAACGTTTTTACATCCTCCCCTGAATGATTTAACTTGGACAGATAGAAACCCACGTTTAAAACATTTGTTTTGCTCTGCTTACATGCCGTGTTTGGCACTTAAATTGCCTCTAAACTCAGCTTCTGAACCCATTTTTTTTTTTGCATTCCAAAAAAAGGCCTCTAAACTCAACTACCTAGAGACATCTGTAAACGACCCTGTGTACATGTACTGATAAGATAAAACAAAGGCCCCGTACACACGACCGAGCTTCTCGGCAGAATCCAGCGAGAAGCTCGCTGGGAGACATATTCTGCCGAGGTTCTCGGTCGTGTGTACACTTCCGACGAGCGTCTCGTCGGGAAGCTCGTCGAGACAAAAAGAGAGCAAGCTCTCTTTTTCCTCGTTGTTCAATGAGGACTTTGGCTCGACGAGCTTTTTCGACCGCTCATCGGGAACCTCGTCAGGTGGAACGATGGGTTTAGCCCGACGAGGTTCTCGTACGTGTGTACGCGGCCAGAGGAGCATTCAGGAGCAGTTGAAAAAAAATGCCCAACTGCTCCTTAACATCCGTTTACCAGCAGCAGTGTACATGAGTCTTTAGGGAACAATAATCTGAAAAACCACCTGTGCAGTTAGAGCCCTTTCACACTGGTGCGTTTTTGCGGTAAAAATAGCGATATTAAAACGCTCCCCATGCCCCTCTCCATTGAATTGATTTAAAAACGCGGTAAAATCGCGGTGTCTTACTGCGATTTTAACACTCCGTTTTTACAGCGTTTTTTAATTCATTTCAATGGAGAGCGTTTTAATAGCGATATTTTTACCGCAAAAACGCACCAGTGTGAAAGGGCCCTAATTTGAAATAAGTAGGCTAAATTTCTGCTGAGCAGAATATTCCTTTAAAACAACCACTGCCATGTAGCAATGGAGTCAGCAACCAGTCTCACCTGATTACAGATGCAATAACGGGGCTCATTGGGATCATATGTCCAGTCAACTTGATTATTAGAATCTGACTCTGGAATAGCTGCTGTTTGTTGATGAGACAACTCATGTGCTAGAGCGGATGATGACGAGCAAGAGGATAATGATGAAGAGGAAGATGAGGAGGAAGATTGTTGACTTGAAGATTTATTATTGCCCCTAAACAGCAAAAATAAGGTACATTTGAATAAAGTATGTTAAAATATAGTCAGAGAAAGGGGGAAACAGTGACGGTTGACTATAAATCAAATTAAAACAAACAAAAAACAAAACACTAAGATTTTTATGTGAAGACCAACAATATAATATGATAAAGAAGGAACATTAACATGCATACAAAGTGTAAGACACAACTATAAAGCATTTTAATCAAATGGTAAAATATTGTATGTATACTAAGCATTGATGGGACACATACCAAAATTGCCAAAAAGCTAAAAAAAAAAAGTGCATTCAAAGAGGAAGTAAACCCTGATGGGTTTTGCTTCTTTTGCTCACTGCAAATTAAAAGCATAATGGACTAGTATGCATTGCATACTAGCCCATTATGTGACACTTATGTGACACTTACGTGCAAACAAATCCAGCGCTGTCCCCTGTGCAGGCTGCTTCCTTCTCAAATGCGCAGTCTTACTCAAGCAACGGCATGACGTGCTATTGCTTCAGTGTGCATGTGCCGATGACTTTGGCACATGCAGATACAGGGGGATATCTCCTAAACCTGAACGGTCCAGGGTAGCTACAGGTAAGCCTGATTATAGGCTTAGCTGTAGCAAAAGGTGGTTTGTAAGGGTTTACAACCACTTTAAGTGTAGCAGATAACAATAGCAATGCTGATAAGAAGACAGAAGGGTTTACTAACCCCCCTGGCGGTATTCCTGAGTCTGACTCGGGGTTAGATTTCTGTGCTGCGATCGGTAACCCTGAGTCAGACTCGGGCTCGCCTCGCTGAATCCACAGGCATAGTTTACTTACCTTTTTCCTGGATCCAGCGATGCATCCGCGCTGTGTGAGCGAGCAGGGGCTAGCTTGATTCACACAGTGTCCTCGTGTGCCGCCGAGCTCCGTTCCCTGCGACGTTACGACGCACAGGGGTGGAGAACGGCGCCATATTCAAAAATGTAAACAAACACATTACATACAGTAATCTTATAGATTACAGTACTGTACGTAAAAAATACACACCTCCTTTGTCCCTAGTGGTCTGCCCAGTGCCCTGCATGCTCTTTTACATAATAAAAACTGTTCTGCCTGCAAACTGTAGATTGCCAATAGCAACCAAAATGAATGAATGAAAACTTATATAGCGCGGCACATGCAAACTAAATCGCCTCTGGGCGCTTGTTGTTCCTGTCTCCTTTGGTATCAAAAGAGATGAGTCTTGATCTTTCTCCTGAACACTAAGTGGTTCTCCTCCAACCGAATGCTTTCTTTCTCCTTTGGACTTGTAGTTGGCTTTCGGTATCTGGAGTAGATTTTGATTGGTGGATCACAGAACGCGATTGGGATTATGAGCTTTTATTTTTTCGCATTGATAATGGGGAGCATTCCCATGGATACATCTATGCGTTAGACAGAGTGCTTTAAAAGTGATTCTGTCTTTTACTGGTAACCAGTGAAGGGTTCTCAGTGAAGGTGAGATGGATTCCCAAGGTTTTTTCCTAGTCACAATTCTGGCGGCCGTATTTTGAACGACTTGTAGACGAGTGATTTGGTACTTTCCAGGTAAAGGGCATTTGCATAGTCCAATCTTGAGTTTACAATTGCTCCCACCACGACCGCTATGTCTTCTTTGGGAATAAAAGGAATAAGTCTGCGTAGTAGGAGCAGCAGATGGTGAGATCCGCTGACTACTGACCCCATGTAGGAGTCGAAGATGACCCCAAGACTTTTGACTTTGGCGCTAGGGGTGATGATTTTGAATGAATGAATGACTTGTATAGCGCAACGCATGCGAACTGAATCGCCTCTGGGCGCTTTTTCCAGCCAGTGTCTGCTTGGCTG
Organism: Rana kukunoris; assembly: GCA_029574335.1. Lineage (NCBI taxonomy): Eukaryota > Metazoa > Chordata > Amphibia > Anura > Ranidae > Rana > Rana kukunoris. The sequence goes on from CM056051.1 coordinate 176,102,179, forward strand.
GTGCGGTCATTTTTACCCCGTAGGATCTTGACACGCTATGGACACACAGTCATACACACATATATACATATATACTGGGTCAATTTTTGGACGATCCAATTTACCTACCAGCATGTCTTTGGAGTGTGGGAGGAAACCGGAGTACCCGGAGGAAACCCACGCAGACACAGGGAGAACATGCAAACTCCAGGCAGATGGTGTCGTGGTCGGGATTCGAACCAGCGACCCTTTTGCTGCTAGGCGAAAGTGCTACTCACTGGACCACTGTGCTGCCCACAAAAGTGTCCCTTTATGTCAAAAATAGTTTTAGAGCAGCTAAAAAACAGCGATAATAAATTATAATCACTTGCAGAATTGAGCGATAGTGTTTTGTGGGGAAATTCGTCATAAAAAAAAAAAATAATGACAGCGACAATTCTGCAACTGAGCAAATATCAGCGATTTTGATTTGATTACATTATTGAATAATTTTATTATAATTATAAATATTAGTTATAACTGTTTATACATTATTATATTATAATTTATAATTTTGTTTTTAAAACAATGTCATACCCGGGGTGCCTATTAGAGTCTTGTTTGGTCAGATTTAGGCAAGTTATTCTTAATAATTACAGGCCTACAGTATAAAACGCCAAATTTCCTTGCAAATAATGGTACCGCTTTCAGCACCTAAAATCTGAAAGAATCATACCGCCAGGGAGGTTAAAACACGTTGCATACAAAGCTCATTGGCATGCCTTGGCATGCCTTTAATGCCAGAATTAATTAACTTGTGTGCACAACTGTGGTAGTTTCGTTATCCCAGCCTAGGCAATCTTGATGGCTGAAGACACCAAACCTAGAAGAAGACTAAGTGAAGAGCTCAGAAGCAGCGATGTAGCAACAAGGGAGATCGCAGCCATCGCCGTTTTGGAGGGGTGTATGTAACTTGTCTAAACTTTACTCACTTGTTTTTCCGCCCACTTCTTGAGTCTGTGGTTGCCGAAGATGTCAAGGTCTGTGTTAGCGTAGAAGCCAAGGCTGAAGTGGAATAACTTGTAGAGTCTCTAGACAAGAACTCTCTCCCAAGTTGAAAGTCATTATTTTTAAAGGCCTCGTAACTGGCTTTCATACTGGACGTTCTTCTTCCTTCCTTCATCTGTGCATATTTTGAAGAAGAAGATTATTTAATACATTATAAAAAAGTAGTACTCTGGTATTTTTGGCTTAATATTTTCAAATATTTCACACAAGAGAAAAGTAAACTGTAGATACACCCAGTGGATACATATGTAGTACCTGTGCCGTAGCTTGAACTGCTTGAGCCGCTGCCATGGTAATGGCCCCAGCTCCAGCCCCTGCAGCTGCTCCACTTGAAAGAGAAGTCAAGTTATAGGATGCCAGCGGCTGGGAGGAATTCACGTTGTAAACATTAGTAGTAGTGGTGGACAAAGTATTTCTACACCCTAGGGAAATATAAGGTGGTAAAAAAAAAAAAAACACAATTATGCATGTCCATAAAAACACATCATGCAAAGACAGAAACACCAGTTCAAAAGTGATCAGTTAGAGTAAGCAAAGGGTGAAGCTCATTAGCAAGTATATAATGTGCATGTAAATGGACCATGTAACAGATTGGCAAGTATACAGTTTTTTTTAAATGTATAACTAATTAGGCAAAAACTTCATTTTTTAGTTTTGGAGAGGGATTAGAACGCGTCAGTTTGTATTGCCATCTGTGCGTCTGTTAAGGACATTCACTCTCTCTATTTGTCCTGTTTACCAGTAAAAGAAAATCTAATTTTGGTTTGTCCACCATAAAAGTAATAGAGTGGAAATCTTCCAATGGGGACACTAGTTCTGGTGACCTGGGGGTCCCAAAATATTTATTCTTTACTGTTATTTTTCCTTCCGTCCATCCTGCTACTCTATGATTGCCATACGAGCGCCCTAATCCATTTAACACATACTTAGTATCACCACTTCAGACATCATTGTTTTAATAAATAGAACTGGAAAAGTGTGCATTTTCTAGTAAAGTTATTGCCATCTGCTTTAACCAATGATTGCTGGTGTCTAAACTGTTGTAGGAGATTCCAAGCACAACTTAACAAGCTCTTTGCTCACTGGCGTGTCTAGCACAGGATTTAGCATACAGTGCAGAAAATAAGTATTTGAACACCCTGCTATTTTGCAAGTTCTCCCACTTGGAAATCATGGAGGGGTCTGAAATTGTTATCGTAGGTGCATGTCCACTGTGAGAGACATAATCAAATTTTTTTTTCCAGAAATCACAATGTATGAATTTTTTTAACTATTTATTTGTATGATACAGCTGCAAAGAAGTATTTGAACACCTGAGAAAATCAATGTTAATAATTGGTACAGTAGCCTTTGTTTGCAATTACAGAGGTCAAACGTTTCTTGTAGTTTTTCACCAGGTTTGCACACACTGGAGGGGGGATTTTGGCCCACTCCTCCACACAGATCTTCTCTAGATCAGTCAGGTTTCTGGGCTGTCGCTGAGAAACACAGAGTTTGAGCTCCCTCCAAAGATTCTCTATTGGGTTTAGGTCTGGAGACTGGCTAGGCCACGCCAGAACCTTGATATGCTTCTTACAGAGCCACTCCTTGGTTATCCTGGCTGTGTGCTTCGGGTCATTGTCATGTTGGAAGACCCAGCCTTGACCCATCTTCAAAGCTCTAACTGAGGGAAGGAGGTTGTTGCCCAAAATCTCGCAATACATGGCCCCGGTCATCCTCTCCTTAATACAGTGCAGTCACCCTGTCCCATGTGCAGAAAAAACAAAAACAAAGCATGATGCTACCACCCCCATGCTTCACAGTAGGGATGGTGTTCTTGGGATGGTACTCATTCTTCTTCCTCCAAACACGGTTAGTGGAATTATGACCAAAAAGTTCTATTTTGGTCTCGTCTGACCACATGACTTTCTCCCATGACTCCTCTGGATCATCCAAATGGTCATTGGCAAACTTAAGACGGGCCTTGACATGTGCTGGTTTAAGCAGGGGAACCTTCCGTGCCATGCATGATTTCAAACCATGACATCTTAGTGTATTACCCACAGTAACCTTGGAAACGGTGGTCCCAGCTCTTTTCAGGTCATTGACCAGCTCCTCCCGTGTAGTCCTGGGCTGATTTCTCACCTTTCTTAGGATCATTGAGACCCCACGAGGTGAGATTTTGCATGGAGCCCCAGTCCGAGGGAGATTGACAGTCATGTTTAGCTTCTTCCATTTTCTAATGATTGCTCCAACAGTGGACCTTTTTTCACCAAGCTGCTTGGCAATTTCCCCGTAGCCCTTTCCAGCCTTGTGGAGGTGTACAATTTTGTCTCTAGTGTCTTTGGACAGCTCTTTGGTCTTGGCCATGTTAGTAGTTGGATTCTTACTGATTGTATGGGGTGGACAGGTGTCTTTATGCAGCTAATGACCTCAAACAGGTGCATCTAATTTAGGATAATAAATGGAGTGGAGATGGACATTTTAAAGGCAGACTAACAGGTCTTTGAGGGTCAGAATTCTAGCTGATAGACAGGTGTTCAAATACTTCTTTGCAGCTGCATCATACAAATAAATAGTTAAAAATTCATAAATTGTGATTTCTGGAATTTTTTTTTTGATTATGTCTCTCACAGTGGACATGCACCTACGATGACAATTTCAGACCCCTCCATAATTTCCAAGTGGGAGAACTTGCAAAATAGCAGGGTGTTCAAATACTTATTTTCTGCACTGTATATAGTGTTATGCCATCCCTCTCTTCTTACTAAATACAGAAGTATATAGAATTAAAGTTGCCAAATATAAAATGCAACTTTCAGTCAAGTCTATGCCTCCAAACAATTAAAGTTCACAAAAAAATTAAAAATAAATATAATTTTTGGAGAAAACGGTAAACTACACTAACAAAAACAACAAGATGATTTTATGGAGAAAAAAAAAGGGGGATCACTAAATGAGTGACTAATAAATGGGGAATTTGCCCTAACCTACATGTCTGTCCTGGCAAACCAGTGTTTGTGTGTATGACAGAAAACTTGCCTGGAGTATTTTCTTTAGATGCATCAGAAGTAAGTGTTGATAACAACGCCTCAGACTTGAATTTTTTCTCTGGTACATGGTCTGTAGTAGAATGATGGGATGATGGATTGTGCTTCCTTTCTGTAGACATAAGTTTTTGCGTTTAATGGCTGCTGCAGTTTAGAAATGCCATAACACAGCACTCATTGTACTTACTCTCTGAGGAATGAGAATGAGCATGGTGGTTATTCACAGGCTGGGCTGGTGTGTCTAGTTCCAACGACCCTGAAAAAGTATAATACAAATAGTTATCAAACAATTTAAAAGACCAACAACCAACCAACCCATACCATACCATACCAGCCTCATTAAACAGAAAATGTAGACAGTCCTCGCAACAATGCATCTTCCCACCCCAAGTTTAACACCATGCAGTCTAAAATAATGTACAGATCTGGCTGTCCAACATGACTGGTTTGACCATTCATATCAGCTTTCCATGTGCTCCCTCACCCCTCCTTGTAGCAGCAGCTGAATTGCATGTGTGGCTTTTAAAACCAGGGAGAGGGTGTGCATGTCCCATTTTTTATACAGATACTTCCCAAGATATATTTAATAACTTTCTCTTCTGATTTTTAATTTAAAATGGTTCTGAATTTAAAACATTTTTTACCTAAATGCATTCTCCACATTAAGGTAGAAAAAGATTTTACCAATTTTTGTTCCCCACTTTTCCCTCTTAACCCCTTAAGGACCGCTGCATGTACATTTACGTCAGCAGTATAGCACAGGCAGGCACATCAAGGTATATATACGCGCCTGCCTTGACGTGGGTCGGGGGTCCGATCGGGACCCCTCCCCCCCCCCCCGGTACATGCGGCGGTCCCCGTGGCTGTCCGAGCGATCCGGGAAGAGGGCTATTCGTTTTTGTCCGCCCCCTCCGGATCACTCCGAGCCAATCCGCGCGCTCCCGCCATGTCACTTCCTCCTCCTGTGTAAACACAGGAAGAGGGAAGTGATGTGATCTCTCCCCTCGGCGGTATTTTCAACCGCCGCTGAGGAGAGATCACATCTCACAGTAAGTCTGCACAATACTACACTGACACCAGGACACACAGGCAGACTTAACCCCTTGCGATCACCCCCCCTGTCACAGTGTCACTGAATACAGTAATCATATATGTATGATTACTGTATTTAGTGTCAGTGTGACAGGCAGTTAGTGTTGGTCACCGCCCTAGTTAACCCTTTCACTCCATATTGCCAGCGTCACTAAGCGATCATTTTTCTGATCGCTGTATTAGTGTCGCTGTTCCCGCTAGGTAGCTATTTTTTTTACTAAAGACATGTGGCTAAATAAATTTTGGCCTAAGTGTTTGACTAAAATCTAGTTTATTTGATTTTTCTTATAACAAAAAGTAAAAAATATTGATTTTTTTTTTCAAAATTGTCGCTCTATTTTTGTTTATAGCGCAAAAAATAAAAATCGCAGAGGTGATCAAATACCACCAAAAGAAAGCTCTATTTGTGGGAAGAAAGGGACGCAAATTTAGTTTGGGAGCCACTTCGCACGACCGCGCAATTGTCAGTTAAAGCGACGCAGTGCCGAATCGCTTTCTCAGCAGCCTGCATACTGAGGGACCACACAGAGAAGAGAGTTGAGAATACCATTGGGAGACCACAGAAGACTCCACATTTAAAAAAAAAAAAAAAAAAAAAAAAAAAGAGTACTGTTGTATCTGCAAGATAGGAAAGGTGGCCATAGCCTTAACCTGTAAGGAGATGCAGAATGGAATTGTGTCTCGCAATTTATCCAGTATCCCAGGTCATGCATGGGCACTTAAAAGAGAAATCCAGAATGAGCCTGAGTTCTCAGTGAAGAGGCAGTGGGGGACAGATGCAGCACTGTTCTGATGCTGCATCAACCTAGGCAAGTACACACACACACACAGCATGTCCCCCTCTCTCCTCATTGGCTCAGTGGTTGTGTTTGACAGCAGCATGAGCCAATAGCTTCCACTGCTGTGTGAGCTAATGAGGAGGGGGAGGGGGGAGATGCTGCTCTTGTGCGCATAACTAAATCGAGATGGGGCTTAAGTATAAAGGGGGGGGGGGAGGGGTCTTAGGATAGAATGCATTGAAGGCAAAAAACTTGCCTTTACAACCACTTCAAAGAAAGAGCAAGAGAAGAATGATGGACCATCAGTCCCCAAACAGTAATGGAGAAATGTGCATCACACAGGCAATAAATCAACAGAACAATAATTTCTCACAGGCTTTCGTGTATTGGAAGTACAGAAAGAGAACAGTTCTCATTTTCAATAGCAACCAGAGTATCTTTTGTTATCCAATACTGCAATGAAATCTGAAGTAAAATGTGATCAGTTGATTTGGGTAACAAGACCTGTTCTCCTTTATACACAAAACCTGCAATGTCACATACTGAAAAACTTACAAAATCTATTTAACTAATTTTATGAACAAAAATGTGCACCCACTTCTTTCCAATATTTCAGTAATGCCAGCATTATCAGCCTCCAGTTCCATCTTAAATTTTGCCAGTTCCTGGTCAAGTTTTCTTAAATGACGGTCTACCTAATAAACATTACAAACAGCAAGTTTACATTCTCCAATTTATTTATACATTGGGGGGGGGGGGGGGGTTAATTACTAAAACTGGAGAATACAGAATCTGGTGCAGCTGTGTATAGTAACCAATCAGATTCCAGGTTGTATTGTCAAAGCTTAAAGGGGTTGTAAAGGTTTGTTTTTTATTTTCTAAATAGGTTCCTTTAACCACTAGCCGACCAGCCGCCGTCGTTCTACGGCGGCAGGTCGGCTCTCCTGGGCGAGAGCCCGTAGCTCTACGTCGGGATATTCGCGGCCACTAGGGGGCGCGTGCGCGCCGCCGGCGGCCCATGCGCACGCCCCCCGCTCGCCCCCGAGTCCCGCGCGCCCGATCGCCGCCGGGCACGCGCTCGTTACAGAGAGCGGGGAACGGGAGGTATGTGTGTAAACACATTCCTCTCGTTCCTGTCAGCGGGGGAAACGCTGATCCTCCATTCATACAATGTATGAACGGAAGATCAGTGATTTCCCCTAGTGAGTCCACCCCCCCATACAGTTAGAACACAAATAGGAACACACTTAACCCCTTCACTGCCAATGGCATTTTTATAGTAATCCAATGCATTTTTATAGCATTGATCGCTATAAAAATGCCAATGGTCCCAAAAATGTGTCAAAAGTGTCCGCCATAATATCGCAGTACCGAAAAAAAAACGCTGATCGCCGCCATTACTAGTAAAAAAAAAATATTAATAAAAATACCATAAAACTACCCCCTTTTTTGTAAACGCTATAAATTTTGCGCAAACCAATCAATAAACGCTAATTGCGATTTTTTTTTTTACGAAAAATATGTAGAATATGTAGAAGAATACGTATTGGCCTAAACTGAGGAAAAAAAATGTTTTTTTATATCTTTTTTGGGGATATTTATTATAGCAAAATGTAAAAAATATTGCATTTTTTTCAAAATAGTATTTTTGTTTATAGCGCAAAAAATAAAAACCGCAGAGATGATCAAAATACCACCAAAAGAAAGCTCTATTTGTGGGAAAAAAAGGACACCAATTTTGTTTGGGAGCCACGTCGCACCACCGCGCAATTGTCAGTTAAAGCGACGCAGTGCCGAATCACAAAAAGTGCTCTGGTCTTTGGACAGCAATATGGTCCGGGGCTAAAGTGGTTAAGCTAGTGCATTGTTGGTTCACTTACCTTTTCCTTCGATTTCCCTTCTAAATGTTTTTTTTCTTTGTCTGAATTTATCACTTCCTGTTCCTCCTCAGTAAGCTGTTCTGATTGACTAACCCCCAGCCAGAACATGGGGGCAAGCTTATTGAGGAAAAACAGGACGTGAGGAATTCAGACAAAGAAAAAATCGAAGGAAAAAAGGTAAGTGAACAAACAATGCACTAGCTTAAAGGAACCTATTTAGAAAAAAACAAACAACCCTTTACAACCCCTTTAATAGTACAAGCTGAAGTTAGAAGTGAATTGCTTTAGGCCTCGTACACACGATCGGACATATCCGATGAAAACGGTCCGCGGACCATTTCCATCGGATATGTCCGATCGGGAGTTTGATCCGATGGCGTGTACACACCATCGGATCAAATTCCCCGCCGCCGGACGGCGCGGTGACGTGGCGGTGACGTTGACGCTGCCACGTCACCGCACCAGGAAGTTAAACACTTCCGCGCATGCGCCGAATCCATTCGGCGGCGGCGCGGCGGTGGTGGGGGACGACATGTCTGCTGGTAAGTGTACTAACCAGCAGACATGTCGGGCGGACAGATTCCACCGGATAGATTTCAAAGCATGCTTTGAAATCTGTCGGGTGGAGAAATCTGTCCGCTAGCCCATACACACGAGCGGAGATGTCTGCTGAAACGGTCCATCGGACCGTTTTCAGCGGACATATCCCCTCGTGTGTACGAGGCCTTACTGTGCAAAGCTGCACCAGATTCTGAGCATTTCAGTTTTAGCTGTTCAGCATAAAATGTAATCAACATTACCAGCATCTGCAGAATTTCATTTCTATTGCCTTTTAGGCAAGGTCAAGGTTTTTTTTTTTTTTTTATGCATTTAAAAATGAAAACAACAGTATCCAAAAAAGACACACACAGATGAAAATATATCAACTTGGTATGAAAATAAATGGGAACGCATTCTACTGTGTAAGCCAAGGACAGGTAGCAACCACTTTGCACCTCAAACTAACAGACATTATTTTACAAAAAAATGCAAGCTCAATTATTGCATATATCAAAAGCTGTGTTCGGTAATTTGTTTGTTATAAATTAGCAGTATGAGGATTCAAAATTTTGTTTTCAATCAAAACACAAAAATTTAAGTAAAATTGGACTGCGGTTTTGCTTACCAAATCATAGATTTGATTTGCTAGCTGCACTTTCTCATCTGCATCTTCCAAGGCTTTAAAATAATCCTGTAATTAAGGAATAATCTAGATAAGAGTCAAACGGCAACCAAATATTAGCAGGTTCTTTATTCACAGGTACCCACATGTATACTTTGCTTTATGTTCAAGTAGAATAGTGCACTGGAAGAAAATCTGTGCATTCGCACCGTGCTGCATGCAGAGGCAGCAAGATCTTGAGACCTGATCTGTGCATAAGTGGAACCATTTTCAAAATTGACAATTTACATCATGCTCACTGGAGTGAACTAAAAGCCTAGACAGTGTTGATCACAATCTCAGGCTCTGAATGAGTACTGTAAGGCCGCGTACACACGATCCGACCAATTCGATGGTGTGTACGGCATATCGGACCGTTGTCCGTCGGACCAAAGTTTTAAAACTTGCTTTAAAATCTGTCCGACGGACACCTGTCCGTCGGACAGATTTGATCGTTAGTACACAAAAGCATCGGACCAAAAACCCGCGCATGCTCAGAATCAAGTCGACGCATGCTTGGAAGCATTGAACTTCGTTTTTTCAGCAAGCCGTTGTGTTCTACATCACCGCGTTCTGGTCTGATCGAATTTTTGGTCCGATGGTGTGTACACACATCAGACCACTTCAGCGTGGTCTGATAAAAACAGTCCGTCGGACCAGTTTCATCGGACCGGTCTGATCGTGTGTACGTGGCCTAAGGCGGCGTACACACGAGGGGATATGTCCGCTGAAAACGGTCCGATGGACCGTTTCAGCAGACATCTCCGCTCGTGTGTATGGGCTAGCGGACAGATTTCTCCACCCGACAGATTTCAAAGCAAGCTTTGAAATCTATCCGGTGGAATCTGTCCGCCCGACATGTCTGCTGGTTAGTACACTTACCAGCAGACATGTCGGCCCCCACCGCCGCCGCGCCGCTGCCGAATGGATTCGGCGCATGCGCGGAAGTGTTTTACTTCCTGGTGCGGTGACGTGGCGGTGACGCGGCGGCGTCAACGTCACCGCGCCGTCCGGCGGCGGGGAATTTGATCCGATGGTGTGTACACGCCATCGGATCAAACTCCCGATCGGACATATCCGATGGAAATGGTCCGCGGACCGCTTTCATCGGATATGTCCGATCGTCTGTACGCCGCCTAAGAGTTTTACAAAAAGACTGTTTTCAGCCAGACAGACTCTAATAGGTGAGAAGTTTTTAACAAGGCTCAACCTGCAAGCTTATGTAATGAGTAAATATGGCTCACCCCATGTAGAGTTGCGCTGATACCGTTTTTTTAATTGGTGAGCAGCGATACTTTCAGTCATGTACTCGCCGACACCAAGTAACGGTACTTTCAGTCAAGTATTCAAACTGTCAAAACTAGGTACTCGCTCCTAGGGATCGACAGATATTGTTTTTCGCTATAAGACCCCAAACACCTCCTGTGCACTTCAAAGTGTCAACATCTATGTTTTGGAATACTTTATTTTTTAAAACTGGCACTATTAAGATGCCAGTAATGTGGGAAGTGATGTCATGACATCGCTTCCGGATTACTAGATCCGAGTAATGTATCGGCTTTGTTCGGGTCGACGGCCAGCTGGCGGACACGCCGGCTCGTTGCTCTGGCAAGCGACGGAGGAGGGGGGGACCTCCCGCTGGGGAGGAGGCAAATAGGCGGAGCTTCTCCTTTTGGGTGGAGCTCCACTTTAAATACACATCTGCTCAAATGCTAAATCTGCATAGGTGTCCCCATCCCACTGATGATAAAAAATGACTACAACTTTACAAAATTTGAGAAGTTCTGGGACCCTGTGAGTATAGGGAGGAAGGGTGGGAGAATCACTTATACATGTCATTCAGCCCTGTGAGCACCTCCAGCGGTCTTAAGTGCTAACATTTTTAATAAACTGTCCACTAGATGGCACTTTTCCCTTTTTATACACAAAACACACACACACAGGAGCGGTGAGGGAAATTGCATGCGATTCAGACTGGAATCGCACCGTATTGATGTTCAAAGTAGTATTGATATTCCCATCGCATAATGGGTGTTGCAGCAACAACCAGCTGGAACTGGAAACATCACAGATCAAATGCACATCCCAGATAGCAAGGATAACTTGTCACAAATTTGTGGCAGTGTTGAATTGTAAGTCTGGTAACTTGCTGCATATTTTCTTTGGCAAGTTGTACACTTGCAGAGCACTTGAAACAAAAGTTCTAGTTGACACTTTTACAATTTGTAGCAAATTTGCATAGCAAGTCTCTAGCCAGAGCAAAGTTGCAGTGGCGAGTCTACAGCAAGAGCTCTGCAAGTCTAAAGCATGACAATTCAGTCACAGTGACCCCTGTGGTGGGATGACTATTGAACAACATAACTGAACCAAAACATTCAAAGAAAGTTGATCTGAGGTCATGCAATGTGAACTTGCTGCAATTGTGCAACAAACTTGTGAAGCCTGGCAAGTCTAGCAATAACTTAGGAAGTCATTTTCAAACTTGCAACACAAATTCGCTTGCAATCTGGGATATTCACCAGCACACCACAGATCATCAGTTACGTTCAAATCTTTATTGCAGAACGATCACATCACAGAAGATAGAGTGCAATTTTTTGGAGCCCTACAGGACCCCTTTTGTCAGGCATGTGATGAAAGGGTCCTGTGCAGATCCAAAACGTTACGCACGGTCTTCTGTGATGTGAACATTCTTCTATAAAGATTTGGACGTAATTGACATTCCACGGTGTGCTGGTGAATATGTGTATTTGTATTGGTGTTCAAGTTGCATGCGATCTTCACATACATACACACAAGTCAAGAGGAAGCTATGCATGCAAATATTTGAATACACTGAAACTCTTAATATTTACTGGAACTCTTTCACATGCAAACAAACAGAAAAAAAAATACAAAGACTATAGTTATTCTTTAAATAGTAAATGATGACTTCAAACACCACAAGTTCCAATGCACTCAAACAGCATTGCCTTTGTAAATCATCAGTAACTACTTCTAAATACAAGTGCTATCTGCAAAATATGTAAATTTTAAAGGATAGGTTCACCTTTTGTTACAGGTTACATCTGTATATAGTGTATAATATACAGTCACTGTTTGAGGCTGCACCTACACAGCCACATCATTCATTCACACTGCTCTGTGGTGTCTGCCACAGCAGCAGGCAGCTTGCAGTTCTCAATGAATGTCTTCTAGCAATATAGTAACTGTCTGCCCGTATGGGAGGTATAGGCAGACCTCTATACTGAGGGGGTTATTTACGAAAGGCAAATCCACTTTGCTCTACAAGTGCAAACTACAACTGCATGGTGCACTTGAAACTGCACTGGAAGTGCTGTCGCTATAGATCCGAGGGGGACATGCAATAAAAAAAACAGTATTTTAACTTGTACGTGATTAGATAACAAATCAGCAGAGCTTCCCCTCCTTTCAGATCTACCCCTCAGATTTACAGCGACTGCACTTCCAAGTGCACTTTCAGTGCAATTTCAAGTGCACTTTGCACTTATAGTACAAAGTGGATTTGCCTTTCCTAAATAACCCCCAAAGTGCCATCCACTGATCACAGGTGCAATACTTTTACAGGCCACCATGTAAAATGAAAAATACACATTTTTTTACATGCAAAATAATGCACATTTATTTTTTCTACAAAAGGTGAAATTATTCTTTAAAGCAGAACTAACCCCTCCTCTCCTTTACAGCCAAGGAAGCTGCCATCTTGGCCTCTGCTTGAAATGTAATTGCCATGGTGCATCACATGTGATCAGTTATAACACCAGCCATTTAATGCTTTGACAATTTGGTGGAGAGCACAAGCAACTGATCAATCACAGCATGCCTTGAATGTTTACCTGTTTTGGAAGATGGTTAAATAAATTAGTTTTCTGTTTTAAGTAATTTGCAGGTATCCAACCTACTGCAGGTCTCTACCCTCAGTTCTTTTGCAACATATAACCTACAGCTTACTTTTTTAATAGCCGTCATTTGTTCATCCCTCCATTCAGGCTTGTTCTTCTTGGCATTAGAAAAAAACTCTCCGACTCGCTGTTCTAACTGGTCCATTGCATCTACATTATAAATATAATGATAAGATCATCAAGAAGTAGACAAATTCTTAGGGCTATAACTTTATCACTGGAAATTGATGAGCGTGCAAGAGAAGACAGTAAAAGGATGAAGCTGGACATAGATGGGTAGAACTTTTAATGAAGATTCTTAGGAAAAGTACATTAAGAAAGTTTGATCATTTTTCTGATTATTAATGGGTCAAAGCGATGTTCCATTTTCAAAGAGTGACGAGAAAATTTGAACGAGCAGGACGGAAAATCTTTCTCGAACTATGAATTTCTAACAGTGTATGTGGTTTTCATCCATTAAAGTCTATTTAATCTAAAATCAAATGTTAAGTGCAAACAAAATCAGTTCTAGACTTTTTGAATGCCTATGGCCATACCTTTGTGACCATATTTCACATTACACCCTTTCCTCTCCCTTTGTTTATTCACAAAATATCTTATATTCTTTTCATAGAATGCAAGGTGTTCTGTAAGTTCAGTCCTTTATCCACTCCTCTCCCCGCATTTATCCACAACTCCTGTGCATTCTGTGAAAGGAACACAAGGGTACAAGACCATGTGATCCCCTTGACACATCGGTAATGTGATCTGCTGTGTAGGGGGGACACGCCAATCACCAGGCTCCCGGGTGCGTCCTCTGTGAGCTGTGCAGGAACATCCGATTGGTACGCATCCCGTCCAGCCATTTATGTACATGGGAAGTGGTTAAATCTGTAGGGAATTGATTTTGCAAAATTTCAGCTTTAAAATCTGATAGGAGTTCAAGCTTTCCCTACTCTATTAAAGAAAAGTGTTTTTATTTCTGTCTGTGCCGCTGTTAAAGTGTTCCCCTCACTTCTGATAGAACGTCAGCAGGACAGGATTTAAGGGAAAATGTATCAGATGGAAGCCTTAATAGCAGTAAACCTGATTGGGATTCTAACTCTTCCGTAGTAACAAAAGCTAAGAAAAAAAGTTTTGGCTTAACCTACACTAAGACTAAGCTCTTGAGGAGTGAAACACGTTAGAGCTATCCTAGCATCTGATGGACTGTTGTGCACTGCTTGGATCGAAAGTGCTTGTAAAGGATTTCTGGTAAGCCTCCATTTTTTACTTTGGTGATGGGCAATCATCATTTCAACAAAGTTTTGCAATGGACTTTAGTCCCATATGATTTGTTTGCAGCGATCTGCACCTTTTTTAGATATTGCACTGCTATTTATACTTGAAATTGTTCTCTAGCTGAATTTTAGGTTTTGCACAATTGATGGTCCTTATTGCACTTTAAAGAGCAAATAAACCCCCAGAAAGCAAACTATCTAAAACCATATTAAACCTAAAATTCTATGATAAAGTATATCAAAAAGGCAAAAGATTTTATTTTTTTAAGCTTTGGATAGAGCAAAGAAATATAACACCACCTGTCAGGTTTTTATTGCCGTTTTCCCCACATTCAGGCGCTCCACTTGTCCTGGTGACAAAGGTGCCCCAAAGTGAAAAAATAATCTCGCATTTTGGGTTGTCACAAGAATGGGATTAGAGTGGAAATCTCCCATTTCGTACACTAGTTCTGGTGACAAGGGATTTCATCTCACTTCCTGTTTTGGTAAAAGTTATGTTGATAACAGAAGAACGGAGCAGGAGAAAGTCACGGGCCCCTTAGGGCTTTGAAGAGTGACAAAAAAACAATGCAAAAATAGGATGGCCGCATTACCAAAGTAGATACAATGGAAAAAAGATACTTTATTGAGGAGTATAAAAACAAAAAGCAAAGGAGCAATGGCGAGGAAAAAGGTTACCTTGGGGGGGGGGGGCAGAAACCCTCTTTTTAAAAGGGTTTTGGCTCCTACTTGCTCCCAGGGCTCTGCGGTGCCAGAAGGAAGTTTACCTCTTCCCCCCTCCCTCTCGGCAATCATAAGGAACAAGTCACAGGCCCCAGATGATTGCCCGGCCAGTCACAGTATGGCTCATGCATGACCGGCTGTGAAGCCACTGCCGGGTGCCCACAGTGACCATGCCGGCTACCGCAAAGAGGGGAGAGAGGAGCGGGGATTCGTTCCCCTTCATCGCTGGACCGTGAGGGAGGCAAGTGTCCAATTATTAAGTCAGCAGCTGCAGTATTTTTTAGTCGGAACTCTGCTTTAAAGGTGAAAAACCTGTACCTTCCCTCTTTTTTTCCCTTACCTGAGCCCGATCCGATCCAGCGATGTGCATGAGAGCAGCAGCCCCTACTGCTGTCTCACTCATTGGGCAGACTAATAGCAGCAGGAGCCGTAGCTGTCTTTCAAAAGCTGTGACACAGGTGGGGGACAGGGTCGAGTTCCAATGCGTCAATAGATTCAGCAGCGGGGCTTGGGAGCCCCCATGGAAAACAGCTTTCTGTGGGGGCACCAGCCGAAGAGGAGGGGCCTGGAGTGCCAGCAAGGGACCCCAGAGGAGGAGGATCAGAGCTGCTCTGTGCTAAATCATGGCACAGAGCAGGCAAGTATAGACATATTTGTTATTTTAATAAAAAATAAATAAAAAACAAAAACACACAAAAAGGTTTAATAACATTTTAAGGGAAAGCTCACAGATGGCAAAAAAATAACCGGTCAGGGGTTATAACCTCATTTTGCTCTATCCAAAATGTTAAAAAGGTTTTGCCTTTAGTGCTATAAGGTTTTGCCTATAGTTCTATATAGTGCTCAACACTCCTTGGCACCATATTATTACTAGCAATTCTTTTTGTGCTAGTTCACACACGGGCAGCTTCAAAGTCGTCTCTCTAAAGCCAGTGCGACTTGCAAAAAAACTTCTGTAGAAGTCAATGCATGACGCTCTAAAGTCGCCCCAAAGTAGTACAGGAACCTTTTTCTAAGTCGAATCGACTTGAGTCGCTCCTATCAGAACGGTTCCATTGAAATGCATGGAACGTGACTTGTCATGCGGCTTAGTCTCCTGACAGGTCGCCACTTAGTGCATCTGGCAATTATAAGCACAAATGTGACCCATAGGTTTCTGTGTTCTGATAATCAGGGTCTTGATATTATGCATGGATATGTTATATGGATGATGCGCCCTACACAATGGAGAGTCTTTTCTATTTATGTTACTCTGATTGGTCTGGCTATATGATTATGAGCCCTACTATAACTATATAACGATGTAGATGTCATGAGAGTTCACATGAGGTTGCTGCTTGCACTGGATGTTATGCAGTATTGTACTGATGTCAATGAAGAGGGCACGCCGCTGCCCCCTACTGTTAGCGCATAGTATAGCAGCAGGAAGCCGGTAACCCCTAGCAGCGGCTCTTCCGCCGTCTTTGTCGCACTACACACGATGAAATGGAGCACCATAGGGCCGGCCTCCGCTATAGCCGGCTGTCTGTGCTTATGGGATGAGCGGAGCTGCTCACGTACTCTGCACCTGCAGGTCCATCTCCCGCATTTCCGTAAACCTGTCGCGCAGATCCATGGGAAGCTGCTCGATCACTGCGGAGAGACAGGAGGGGAGGGAGAGACAGAGGGCGGTTATTAGGCGGCGCCACTCCCGTCCACGTATAAAAGCCCGCATCCCACCGCTATGAGAGCTCCCCGCGCCTCCATGGCGCTATACTACCCCACTCACTCTCCAGGTAATCCTCCAGGTACAGCATCTTGTCTTCTTAGCGCGAATTCCACACAACGACGACCGTTTATTTCTCCTAGACAAGATGGCGCCTGGTCTGCAACACTAAAACACGGGGCGGGAGGAGAGGGCCAACGGGCGCCACTCTCATTGGCTGCATGGGGCTGCACAGGATTCTGGGAGATGTATTTCTGAGGGCGGGAGTGATGGAGCACGGACTCCTCTCTGTCAGGGAGTATAGTTTTTTGATGAGGAGAAGTCGGGGATGAGATGCTGCAGAGATGTCAACATTTATTTATTATTATTAGGTCTCATGCACGCTGGACGTATTTATAGCTGCTGTTTTTGGCTCCAGTCGTTTTTTTTTCTACGGTAAATAAACTCTACAGCATGTTATCCTATGTGTCCGTGCACACAGAGGCTCTTATCAGATGTTTTTGGCTGTAAAAATAACCTGAAACTAATGGATTCTTCAGAGGAATTTTTCAGCTGTAAAAATGTTCTAACACTGAAAAACGTACATCAGCCTTTTTGTTCCATTGAAAAAAAACCTCAGCTTCTTTAGCAAGACAGAGGCCATCTCGAAGGTGTGCCACCTTTTTCATTATTGTCCCCTACTTGTGCCACCTTTTTCATTATTGTCCCCTACTTGTGCCACCTTTTTCATTATTGTCCCCTACTTGTGCCACTTTTTCATTATTGTTCCCCACTTGTGCCACTTTCTTCTTTTTTGTGCCACCTTACTCTTCATTACTGTCCCCCACTTGTGCCACCTTCTTCATTACTGTTCCCTCAGTTGTTGTTCCCCCATGTCACCTTCATTGTCCCCCCTGTGTCACCTTCATATCCTCCACTTGTCTGCTTCAATACTGTCCTCCATTGCCCCCCACTTGGGTCATCTACTAGTCCAATCTGCGCCTTCTTATATCCCCTTTGGTAAATTGTTGTCCATTGGTCTGCCCAGGGTCCATTAGACAGTCGCGCGGGCCATGGGCAGGAGGAGGAGAAGTTGGTCAGCCATGGATCTGAGCCAGGGCCAGTCAACACTGCAGATGCCACCGGGCGGTGGGCTACGGGTGCCAGAGAAGGAGGT
Organism: Rana kukunoris; assembly: GCA_029574335.1. Classification (NCBI taxonomy): domain Eukaryota; kingdom Metazoa; phylum Chordata; class Amphibia; order Anura; family Ranidae; genus Rana; species Rana kukunoris. The sequence continues at coordinate 176,119,952 of CM056051.1, forward strand.
GGTTTGAGATACTGGATTGAAGATTACACCAGTCCCTGCTGCCTGAAAATCACTCTGGGAGCCTGGGGGGGAAGGAGGAGTTGGGTGGAGACAGCAGTTGCAGTGCAGTCTAGCACTAGGCGCACTTTGAGTCTCTGACTGACGTCACTGGTTGCTAGATGCCAAGCAGCACTAGCAACCAGTTTGGACAAGCAGTTAGTAGGTTGGTTGTGTCCTCTACTTCATTCCGGGACACTGTATTGTCCCGGAATGAATGTGCCTGGGACCCAGGACACATGTATCAATTGCGGGACAGTCCCGGGACATCAGGGCACTCTATTTTGGGGTCCTTATGTTGGAATACTGCCCTGCGGCCCAGTCTCTAAAGGGAGGGGATCATACTCTGTTTCAGTATATTATAGTGCATGTTGGCATTCATGGTTCCCTCAATGAACTGTAGCTCCCCAGTATCAGTGTTCTGTCAAAGTGCCCCCCCCCCCATCAAATAGTGCCCGCGCATGCGTAGGACGGAGCTGCACTCCAGCTGAGTTGCTGATCAACCGGTGCGACGTGCCAGGGCGCAAGCGCACAACATAGGAGGTATCTTTTGATGGGAGATACCATTTCACGGAAACCTAAACAAACAGCGGTGGGAGACCGTAATTATCACATTGTGCCTCACTGTTAGCCGCCCTCCAGCAGCAGCGATGCTCAATCTGAGAACTATGGTCTCCCCCACTGTTTGTATAGGTTTAAATTGTGCCTTTGAAATAATATCTCCCATTGATACCTCTTACGATGTGCGCATACGCCATGGTTACGTCAGCCCAGCTGATCGGCAAATCAGCGGTTGTGCTATGATGTAGCATAAGCGGTTCATCCCGGACACTATTTAATGGGGGGGGGGGGGCACTTCTCAACAGAACACTGGCAGCACTCATGCAGCCCCAGACCATGACACTCCCACCACCATGCTTGACTGTCTTTGTACTCCTGACTTGGTTGCCGCCACACACGCTTGACACCATCTGAACCAAATAAGTTTATCTTGGTCTCGTCAGACCACAGGACATGCACTCTGCTTATTTGGCCAACCATGGCGAGGCCTGTTCTGAGTGGAACCTGTCCTGTTAAACCGCTGTATGGTCTTTGCCACCGTGCTGCAGCTCAGTTTCAGCCTAGGTTCACGCTGAGTGCGGGAATGAAATTGTGCGATTTCAGCTGAACTCTCATGATTTCATTCCCGCATTTCAGTCCCGATTTCGGGGATGATTTCAGAGACATCGTTGTGGGTTTCTGTACAGATGTCAATGGAAATCACCAAAAGTAGTACAGAAACGACTTTTGAAAAATCAGTGCGGCGTCGCACCGATTAGGACGGCGCAATTGCCGCCCATTTGCCAATTTGCACCAATGTGAACCAGGGCTCAGGGTCTTTGCAATCTTCTTGTAGCCTAGGCAAGCTTTATGTAGAGCAACATTTCTAGGGCTGCAACTAACGATTATTTTCAATTTGGGGCAGGAGGCTGGCTAGCCCCCTGACCCTGTTGTCTACAGCCCTAAGAGAGGGTACTAGTAGTAATGCCCCCTCACACTGTAATGCATTCTGTGCACAGCCCCACAAGACGTTACTTATACTTCTGTACTTTGATGTGTGTTACTTTACATTCTGTTTTACGATTTACATGGATATATTGATCTTATTGGTGCAGACTGATGCAGGAGCGAAATGTATGTTCTGATTGTATGTACTGTTGTGGTCTTTCTTTTTTTTGTTTTTTGTGTCTGTTTTTGTATGTAAAAATTTAATAAAAATATCTTTAAAAAAAAAACGATTATTTTCAAAATCGATTAGTTTCCTATTATTGTTTATATTAATCTGATAGGCCGTGTACACACGAGGAGACATGTCCGATGAAAACGGTCCGTGGACTGTTTTCATCGGACATGTCTCCTGGGATAATTTGGTCTGATGTGTGTACACACCATCAGACCAAAATCCCCGCAGACTGAGAACGCGGTGACGTGACGGTGACGCAGCGACGTGCGCAAACCAGGAAGTACAATGCTTCTATGCATGCGTCGAATCAATTTGACGCAGGCGGGGGATTTCGGTCCGCTGGTTAGGCGTACTAACCAGCAGACATGTCCGACGGACAGGTTTCCAGCGGACAAGTTTCTAAGCATGCTTAGAAACTTTTGTCCGCTGGAAACCTGTCCGCTAGGCCGTAAACACGATCGGACATGTCTCCTTGTGTTTATGCGGCCATAGCCTTAAAACAAAATGTGGTATATCATTTGACAAAGGGGTTCCCAGTAGACATGTGCGTTCCCGTTTGTAACAAATGGATTTTCGTACAAATTTGTTAGTATTCGTACATTCGTATCAATTCGACCATCCGAAAAGCTGAAAGACCCAAAATACGAAAATTACGAATAAGCAAAATAACGAACAAGCGAAAATACGAACGTATGATTGGACAATCTTACTAAAATACGAAACGCCGAAAAAGCAAAAGAACAAAAATGACATCTATAATGAACGATTTGTATTCCTATTTTAAATCCTTTGTCTGTTCGTATTTTCATTCATATGTTCGTATTTTCATTTGTGTGTTTTGTAAATCCGAGTCACATTGTACAGTGTAAAGCCTCGTACACACGATCGAACTTAAAACAAACTTTTCCGTGGATTTTTGTCTGAAGGGATTTGGCCAGACTTTTGAAACCGAAAAAGTTTGTCCGATAGAGCATACACACGGTCGGATTTTTTGGAAAACACTCATTTTGACGTTTGTTGGCAAAAAGTCCGACCGCGTGTATGGGGCTTAAGAGAAAGTATATCTTAATAAATATATATATATATATATATAGCCGCGTGTTGCTATATATTTACGAAAGTACAAAATTACGAATCCATTAAACGAAAATTATTATCTAACAAAATTACGAATTTCGAATCAACGAAAATAAATTAGACAGAATTACGAATCATTCAGTATAAACAAAAATAAAACTGTTATAAAAATACGAACGGATCAGAATAGGAAAATTTGCATCTTACGAAATACAAACGGCTCCGAATAGGAAAACTTGAGTCTTACGAAATTATAAATCTACGGAACAAGACGAAACGGAACAAAAAAATATAAAAATTTGTGTTGTGCACATGTCTAGTTCCCAGATCCTGCCCCCCTATGTGAATAGGTATGGGGTACATCGTACCCCTACCCATTCACCAAAAAAAAGCAATGAAATGTAAAAAAAAAAAAATAGCCGGTTTTTGACAAGTCCTTTATTGTAAAACAGCTCTGAGCTGTCTTCTCCAGATGCTGTCTCTTCCTCCTCCATCTTCTCCCCAAACTGTCTTCTCCCAGAACCTTCTCTCTCTCTTGCCGCCGTCTTCTCCATCTGCTGTGTTTTTCTGCACCACCGATTACCCGTTAATAAAAAAAACGCTCTTCTGTGGCGGTCTTGCTCCGCTGTGTTGTCACCCGCTGTGTGGCGTCTCTTACGTAGTCATGGAGTGGGCTCTCCAGGTGACGTTATCGGATGGCCACAGAAGAAGAGCGTCTTTTTTTATTAGTGGGTAACGGGCTGTGCAGAAGAACACAGCAGCAGGAGAGACGGCTCAAGGAGAAGAAACATCAAACACTAGTAAATGTATTTTCTATGTATGATTGTGCCACGCCCAATAGGCCAGTGGTCAGCACTTCTACCTTCAAAAACTCTGGCTTTGAAGGACTCATGGGTTCAAATCCCACAAAGAGATACTAAAAGATTGAATTGGTGAAAAAAAGGCAAATGACATTTAGCCAAAGCAGCATATGCTGAAAATAGGTGAATGCCAATTAGCCAATACGCTTTATTTGGCTGATTCTATTATATTAACTCTTCAAATGCATGCACACTAGCTAACGGGCAGTTTACATTTCTTTGTTTACTTTAATTCGCTTGTGCACTGAAAAAATAAACACAGCTGGTGGATGGTAGGTTGGCTGGTATTTGAACTTGTACTATGAGTGCTGTGGAGACATCGGAGCAGACCCCTAAGCCATTGTGCTAAGTACGAGATCTGCATAATAGTGTAGTATGATTAAAGAATGAACATAAATAATTACCTGTGGAGCCCCTGTACTTCCAAGTACAGACGCTATTGAAATTTAGTGGGAAAGATCAGAGTGTAAACTTACTCTGATCTCAATTGTGATTGTTAACGGCTCTCTGTTTCAGCACGGCTGTGCTGTGGGCTCATTCTGCTGTGCCTGGGGTGTTGTTTAACCCAGAGACAGCAGGTGGCAGCAGTGGAAGCTGAGGTTCGGGTGCTCTCTTCAAGCAGCCAATCTGGAGGCTTGGGCCTCGCTGGGCATGCTGGGAGAGGGTACTTATGAAGCAGACGCCATTTTGTGAGGTATTCCTTCCGCTTTTCTTCTGGTTCCTGGTGCGGCACCCACCTTTAGGGTGACCGTACATCACTGCGCAAAGTTCCTGGTTCCGGAGCCCAGATGGTCCGGAACACTTTGAGCACAATGGGGACCCAGAAAGACTAATTGTTGTCGGAAGCAGGATTGCTTCAAATATCCAAGGCCTGAGTCTGCTATACCTCCTCAAACCTTTCTTCTATCCTTCCCATCACTAGTTGATTGTTTTTACCCGACTGGGTAATAAAAGAGCACTTATAAAAGAGACTTCCTATTTGCAGACATTCCTTTATTGTTACTGAGTTCATCGTTCACCCTACCTAGACACATCACCAGAGCCATGAGGTAACATGCCATCCCTTTCTAACCAGTGGCTCCTGCGGGGGTGAGCACTACATACCGCTTTATAGTCCCCTAAATAAAAATAAAAAATATGAAGAAAAAAACCCAACATACAACAAATAGGTAACCTAAATGTTTAATACATGTAACTTTACAGAATAGCAGACATTACTAAGAATCATTCAAAACTGCAGAAGAAAAAAAAACTAGGAATATTAATTGCAATATACATCAATAGATGCACACGAGGTAGAACATAGTTGCCAACTGTCCCGTTTTTAACGGGACAGTCCCGTCAAATAGGACTTAGTCCCGCTAATTTAGCCTGCCGTGACTTGTCCCGGCTAGTGGGGAAGGCAGGGGCGGCTTCTGGGTCTCGGCACTGGGGCGGGTCTCAGTCTGACTCAGGGCCGATCCCAGACGGGGTGCAGAGGGTCGTCCTAGACGAGTCACGAGCGCATGTCAGAGAGGGCGCCGTGACCTCGTCCATTGCTGCCTACCTCCGCCAATCAACATCCCCGCCCGGCGCCCGCTGTGTCAGTACAACGAGGCACGTTAGGTCCGCCTCACCTCCTCCCCATGTCCCTCCTGTGCCCGCCCACAACCCCTTGTGCAGCCAATCTGTGCCTAGAAAGGGGTGTGGGCGGGAGATTTCAAAGCAGACACACACTGATCTGATGTCGCTGGACACCTCTCCTCCAAGTCTCCTCTCTGCTCCAGTATCAGCAGCCAGTCAGTGAGAATAAGAACGAGTGGGAGGCGCAAGCTACCAGGGAGCTGCTGCAAGAAGCAGCAGAGCAGGTACTTGGCATCATACATGGACACAGACCTGGCTATTTTTAGATACACAGGGCTAGAGATCTCTCAGCCGTCCTCTCTCTTAGCCCCACCTCTCTCTGTCAGCACCCCTCTCTGTACTCTATCCTCTCTCTGAGCCCATCTCTCTCTCTCTCTCTCTCTGCCTCACCCCCCTCTCTCTCTCTCTCTGCCTTACCCCTCTCTCTCTGCCTCACCCCTCTCTCTCTCTCTGCCTCACCCCTCTCTCTCTCTCTCTCTCTCTCTCTGCCTCATCCCCCTCTCTCTCTGCCTCATCCCTCTCTCTCTCTCTGCCTCATCCCTCTCTCTCTCTGCCTCATCCCTCTCTCTCTCTGCCTCATCCCTCTCTCTCTGCCTCTCTCTCTGCCTCTCTCTCTGCCCCTCTCTCTCTCTCTCTGCCTCTCTGTCTCTGCCTCTCTGTCTCTCTCTCTCTCTCTGCCTCTCTCTCTCTGCCCCTCTGTCTCTCTCTCTCTCTCTGCCCCTCTGTCTCTCTCTCTCTCTCTGCCCCTCTGTCTCTCTCTCTCTCTGCCTCTCTGTCTCTCTCTCTCTCTCTCTCATCTGACCTCCTTTCACTCAACCCCCTTCTCTGTTCACCTCCATCTCTTTCAGCCCCCAATCAGGGTAGGTGTATCTGGGGAGGTGTGATCAGGGTGGGGGGTACATGGGGGTATAATCAGTGTGATGTGTACCATAGGAGCCGCAAGTCGGTCTTTGTTACAGTGCCTGCCCGGGCGAATCAAATCCAAGCTCTGTGACAGCAGGATATTGCTCTTCTCTGTGATCCAGGGGCACTGGTATGCTGAAATTGGTGAGCAATTATAAGGCTGCATTTGGTGGGCACTGGTAGGCTGCATTTGGTGGGCACTGGTAGGCTGCATTTGGTGGGCACTGGTGGGCACTGATAAGACTGCATTTGATGGGCACTGGTGAGGCTGCATTAATCTCCTGTACCATGTACAGCTGAATGGGAGAATTATTCCAACTCTGCTACGTTGGTCTTAAGTTTGAAATTCCCATTTCAATTTCCTGTAATTCTCTCTTTATTGAGTAGACCCTATAATCTGATAAGTAGGTGAAGATTATGCGGAGTGGGTGGAGCTTCGGGGAAGTGAGTGTGGTAATTCATTAATAGCTTTGCTGCAAAGTGTCCCTGGAATTTTTTTTCAAATGTTGGCAACTATGGTAGAGCACATCTCACATAAACATGTTTCTTTCACATACATGGATTATGGTTACAGTGCAGTGCTATATAATAACTTAGTATAAATTGGCATTTGCATATACGCGGAATCGCTAATTAGCGCTGATTTTGAATTTACTAACGTTTGTTTGGCGCTAATAGCATTCTCTTTCATTCGCACATTCGTCTGTTAAAATTTAATTGGCTAAAATGGGAGCTATTATTTGCAATAGTGCCCAGTACTTCCTGGCGCTATGATCCCCACTGTCTCTGATCCAAGATGGAGGGCTGTGCTTTCAGGACCAGCATGGAATCCAGGCAACCAGAAGTAACGTCACAGTGGGCAGTACATATTTCGAAGCATGAACAGTCACTCCTTCTTCAAACCAATGGAGTAATGCAAGGGGAAGGGGTTTATATCAGAATTCGAGGGCTAGACTGAAAACTACTGCCATATCATTAGATGGCAGTATGCAATGGAATACAATGCAGTAAACTACAGTAAAATAAAGTAAAAAACGTGCTGCAGTAAAGATACACAAGACATAAATACTGACTAGGACAGAACTGCAACATAGATAAATCAAATACCAATATTTAGACAGTGTGTAGAAACTCATATGGGAGGCAAGGTGTGCAGCATGGGACTACAAGTGTCAGCAACACCATAAATGGGGAAAATATGACACCAAGTATAATGAAGGTAACTGGACAGATGAAAATAAAATAGGGTAGGCTCAGGGCACAGAGAATGTGAACAGAGCCCACCTAGGTGTGTTACAATAGCGAATGAATATTTGTTTGCCACCGCCCCCCCAAAAAAAAAAAAACACCAGCCGCCACTGGACATGACTATCTTTATAGTACATTGTTGTGTGTATTATGTTGTGTCATATCTTGTTCTGTCCATAGGGCAGATAGCTAAACCTGCTTGTCCCATAAACTTCAGATACCATATTTCTTTGGTCTCAGTTATATTAGAACAAGCCAGGTGAAACTACAAAATGATAGAAATAGACCTCAATAAGTACAGTATTGCATACATTACAGAAACAACGATCTACAATATAAGATGAGATAGTAAAAATTTACTTTTTAAGTTCTCTAATGCCACGTACACACGATCGGTTCATCCGATGAAAACGGACCGATGGATTTTTCATCAGATATCCGATGAAGCTGACTTTCATCAGTCTTGCCTACACACCATCCGTTAAAAATCCGATTGTGTCCAACGCGGTGACGTAAAACACAACGACGTGCAGAGAAAAATTAAGTTCAATGCTTCCGAGCATGCGTCGACTTGATTCTGAGCATGCGTGGATATTTGACCAATGGATTTCCCCACAGACGATCGTTTTTTTTTTTCTATCGGTTTTTTAACCATCAGAAAATTTTAAAAAAGGTTCTATTTTTTTCACCGATGGGGGAAAAAAAACGATGGGGCCCACACACGATCGGTTCGTCCGATAAAAAAAGACCATTTTCATCGGACGAACCGATCGCGTGTACAGGGCATTAGGGGTGATGGTGATAGATTGAGAAAGACATTTCTTGCTTCCTGCAGTATCTTCTCAAAAGAATGATAGCTGGTTCACTTCCCGTGAAGATTCTACCCAGAATTCCCTGCCTACTAACAACTTCCTTAATTACACATACATTAAATCAAATAAATATAACAACTGCAGCAATACCAAAAAAGAACACTAGATGGAGCCTGCACTCCACATAGGATTGTCTTATGTAAATTACAAACCTTACATGTAATTTTAACAACACAGATACAGATAATCAGCATAGACATCTGGTGGACAGAACAAATCTGTCTTTTTTTTTTTGCATAGGATTTACTCTCTTAAACAAAATCCTGCAGAAATGGTAGAACCGCAAAAAATGCTGAGAAGACCTGAATTGTATCTTCTGATCCATGGTGCTCAATAGTGCAATTGCATCGGTATTATTAGTCTAGTTTTGAGAGAAATATCAAAGTGATTGTTTTTCTGGGCATGGTATCTGTTTACATTTTAAATATATTTTTGAAAAGCAAATAAATACACTGCTCAAAAAAATTAAAGGAACACTTTGAAAACATATCAGATCTCAACGGGCAAAAATCTCATGCTGGATATCTATACTGATATGGACTGGGTAATGTGTTAGGGATGAAAGGATGGCACATTATTTGATGGAAATTATCCACCTACAGGGGGTTGAATTCAAAGACCCCCCAAAAATCAAAGTGAAAAAATTATGCAGCAAGCTAGTCCATTTTGCTAAAATTTCATTGCAACAACTCATAATGGTCCCAGGGCCAGATTGAGAACATCATGGGCCTGGTGCTGAGGATTTTGGTGGGGCCTTTTATAAATAATAAATAAATGCGTGAGAATCACAGTGCAGCAATGAAGGGCCCAGTCTGAAAATGTAAGTGTACCCTAATGTGCTAATATGCTGTGCATACTTGTACATTGTGGCATAACCTACCCCAGGGCCTCTAAAAAGTAGTAATGTCAGGAAAGTTTACTACCGCTTTAACATCACAGGATCCCAGAAACCTCTTATGGGGCCCACTACTGACCCAGTGGCCCTTGGGAAGTGCATAAGTGCATAGTTGCCAACATTTAAAAAATATTTTCAGGGACACTTTTTCACAAGTACTATATTTAGAGTAGCTGAGATCCCCTATGTTCCTCTGTACATCACAGTAGTAATCACAAAATTAAATAAGTTCTAGTAACAGAACTGAGATTTCCTTTAGTTGAACGAACAAAAGTGTGTCCATTCTAGAGCTGGTAACATTGAGGGTATTCAGTATCATTTTAAAGAACTGTTTTTGCGGGTAAGCGACATAGGGGAGGAGTACGGACGGTATATAAGTGGGAAGTATGTGCAGGTGAGTGAGAGGAATGTGGAGGGTCTAACATTGGGCACTATGTACAGGAGAAGAGTGCAAAGGGTACGGCAAAAGGCACAATGTACAGGAGAGAAGTGTGGAGGGTATGACAGTGGGCATCATGTACAGGAGAGAAGCATGGAGGGTACGGCAGTGGGCAGTATGTACAGGAGAGAAGTGTATGACAGCAGGCACCATGTACAGGAGAGGAGTGTGGAGGGTATGACAGTGGGCACTATGTATAGGAGAGGAGTGTGGATGGTATGATAGTGGGCACTATGTATAGGAGAGGAGTGTGGCAGGTATGAAAGTGGGCAGTATGTATAGGAGAGGAGTGTGGAGGGTATGACAGTTGGCAGTATGTACAGGAGAGGAGTGTGGACGGTATGATAGTGGGCACTATGTATAGGAGAGGAGTGTGGAGGGTATAACAGTGGGCAGTATGTACAGGAGAGGAATGTGGAGGGTATGACAGTGGGCAGTATGTACAGGAGAGAAGTGTATGACAGCAGGTACTATGTACAGGAGAGGAGTGTGAAGGGTATGACAGTGGGCAGTATGTACAGGAGGAGTGGGGGGTATGACAGAGGGTAGTATGTACCAGAGAGAAGTGTGGAGGGTATGATGGGGCAGTATGTAGAGGAGAGAAGTGTGGAGGGTATGACAGTGGGCAGTATGTAGGAATGGGGTTGGTATGAAAGTGGGCACTATGTATAGGAGAGGAGTGTGGAGGGTGCGACAGTGGGAAGTATGTACAGAAGAGGAGTCTATGACAGCAGGCACTATGTACAGGAGAGGAGTGTGGAGGGTATGATAGTGGGCACTATGTACAGGAGAGGAGTGTGGAGAGTATGACAGTGGTCACTATGTACAGGAGAGGAGTGTGGAGGGTATGACAGTGGGCACTATGTACAGGAGGGGAGTGTGGAGGGTATGACAGTGGGCACAATGTATAGGAGTGGAAGGATGTTTAGGGACTGCGTAGTGGTTAAGCGGGTCATACATGAATTGAAATTACACCAATTATGCAGAGACCAGCCATAGTCGATCTATGTATGGGCTAGCTGATTTTACACAAGTCAATCTATTAATTGACTTGAGTACAACCAGCCTGTTTTTCCCAAAACAATCAGTGCTGCCAGCTATAGATAGCAACACTGATCATTGTACTCACTGACAGAACACAATAACACTACAGAAGTGAGTCCCCCATCCACAGGTCAGCGGGTGAGAGGGTGTGTGGGGACAGGCTGGGGAGAGATACCAGTCAGTGGCTGGGTATGCACTGGGTAGTATCAGAGCCAGATACACACAGGTTACATACGTCGCGATCGTTAGAGCGAGAGCAATAATTCTAGCACTAGACTTCCTCTGTAACTCTAAACATGTAACCTAAAAAATGTTTAAAGCATCGCTTAGGATACCAAAAAAAAAAAAAAAATCGTGCTAACTTTAGTGTTTTTTTTAATGTATGAAACAGTTTATTTCCAAAAAAAACATGTTTGAAAAATTGCTGCGCAAATACAGTACCGTGCTAGAGCTGCACAATTAATCATTAAAATTGTGATCTTGATTCAACCCCCCTGACATCTCCAATGCAGAGTTTGCTGATTCTTTCATATAACAAGTGGAGAGACTTTCAGCTGTCAAAAGTAAATATCCGGGCAGTCTGCCAAGTTCTTAGCAGGAAACATTGTAACTAACGCTTTCTTCTTATATCAAAGGGATACAATTCTGTGTGTAAAGAAAATATCCGACTGTCTGCCAAGTTTGTAAACAACATGAAACATTGTAACCAACTTCCTTTTTAGATCAAACTTCTGTGTGTAGAATGCAAGAAATGTAACCACTTAAAGTCCAACTCTATTTTTTGCTAGAAAATTACTTGGAACCGCCAAACATTATATATATTTTAGCAGAGACAAAAATGGCATTTGCAGCAATATTTTATGTCACACTGCATTTGCCTACTTCATTGAATAATAAAAACCATAAAAACAAAACAGTAAAGTTAGCCCATTTTTTTTTTTCATTTTAATCTGAAAGATGATGTTATGCCGTACGAATCGTGAGAGAATTGTGATCTATCTTCTGAGCAAAAAAATTGCAGTTGTCGTTTTAGCCAGAATCGTGCAGCTCTATACCGTGCAACATAAAAAGTTGCAAAGACCACCATAGAGTAATTTTCTAGCAAAAAACAAATGATGATTTTATTTCTCAGTCTGCTGCAGTGTGTCAGCTTGTATTTATAATGGCCGCTCTGTATGTAGCTTCTGACAGGCTGTGCAAGCAGGCCCGTATCTCCGGAACCATAAATGATAGCCATCCCATATTTTGACCGGTTGTGGGGTAGGTCTTCAACTGACTACCCCCCAAATGTGGGGTTTCTGTGACCTCTGGTCATCGAGCTACAATCCCCGAAGTCGATCTTTTTTGGGGCAAATGGGCCTATCTTGAGAAAGGGGCCTGGAGCTGCAGCTCCATCAGCCCCTCTGTTAATCCGGCCCTGAATGGTCCTTAGTAGTTTGTATGGCCCCCAATTGCTTGTATGCATGCCTGACAACATCAGGGCATGGTCCTAATGAGAGGACGAATGGTATGCTGAGGTATTTCCTCTCAGATCTGGACCAGAGCATCACTGAGCTCCTGAACAGACTGAGGTGCAACCTGACGGCACCGGATGGACTGAAACAGTTCTTTTGGATTTAGGTCAGGTGAGCGTGGGGGCCATTGAATGGTATCAATTTCTTCATCCTCCAGGAACTGGCTGCATGCTCTCGCCATATGAGGCTGGGCATTGTCGTGCACCAGGAGGAACCCAGGACCCACTGCACCATTGTAGGGTCTGACAATGGGTCCAAGGATTTCATCCCGATACCTGATGGCAGTCAGGGTGTCATTGTGTAGCCTGTAGAGGTCTGTAGAGGTCTGTAGAGGTCTGTGCTTCCCTCCATGGACATGCCTCTCCAGACCATCACTGACCCACCACCAAACCGGTCATGCTGTTACAGGCAGCATAAAGTTCTCTGCGGCTTCACCAGACCCTTTCTTGTCTGTCACATATGCTCAGGATGAACCTGCTCTCATCTGTGAAAAGCATGGGGCACCAGTGGTGGACCTGCCAATTCTGGTGTTTAATGGAAAATGCAAATCAAGCTTTAGTGTCCGGCAGTGAGCACAGAGCACACAGCACACTAGAGGACGTTGGGCCCTCAGGCCACCCCCATGAAGTCTGTTTCTGATTGTTTGGTCAGAGACATTTACACCAGTGGCCTGCTGGATGTCATTTTGTAGGGCTCTGGCATATGCCTCAATTATTTGTGTCCATATAATATTGTGTAATTGCCTCAATTTATTCCACAGGGTTTCTGCTTTCAGAAAAGATATAATGCTTTTTGGAGTTTAAGCACTTTCTGATGGCTGTACGACTTTATACAGCCACGGTGTGGTTCTTAATCTCTGGGGGGCGCATGGGTGCGACCGACGGTGGTGCGCACGTCCCCGCCGCATCACTGAGATGCCGATGCACGTGCCTGGCGGCCGCGATGTCCACCTCGCACCCGCGATCGACGGTTACAGAGACAAGGACGTGGATCTGTGTGGAAAAAGAGGAGACCGATCTGTGTCCCTTGTACATAGGGACGCAGATCGGTTACCTCCCCCAGTCAGTCCCCTTCTCCCACAGTTAGAACACTATGCAGGGTACACATTTAACCCCTCCCTCACCCCCTAGTGTTAACCCCTTCAATGCCAGTCACATTTATACAGTAATTAGTGCATATATATATAGCACTGATCTCAGTATAAATGTGAATGGTGTCAAAAGTGTCTGATGTGTCTGCCATAATGTCGCAGTCCCAATAAAAATTGCAGATTGCTGCCATTACTAGTAAAGAAAAATTAATAATTCTGTCCCATATTTTGTAGGCGCTATAACTTTTACTTTTAATAGTTTTTTATTAATAATCAGAAGAAAAAGAATATATATATTGACAAAGTTGCAGGCAGAGCCATCCGTTAACATCAGACAAAGCAAAAAGTCAAAAGACACATTACATGTTGAAGTTAAGAAGGAGCAGATGTATCTCAGCAAGTTATTGCGGAAGTTCCAAACTCCAGAGGGAGGAGGGAACCCCACCAATCCCAGCACCCCTCACGGGATCTAGCTGTGCCGGGTGGGCGGGGCCCGTCTCCCCCCAACGGAATACAGTCATGAGTACAAAAATCTTCTACAGGCAGGAGGAACCATGAAAGAGATAGATATATAATAAATTGCAAAGATAAATAAAAATAAACAACTGTGCTAAAATTGTAATAACTCATTGAACTGCTTTTGGTAAGACATTTGGGTGAAATATTATTGGTGGACAAAGTACATACATTTGGACGTCCATTGAACAGGAGGTATCAGGCAAAAAAGGTCAAGAGATGTTCCAACTGCTAACGGTAGATGAAATAGTCTGTCTTTTACACAGTGGAGTAAGACAGGAAATGTGTCCTAGAGGGGAATACCTGCAAACGCACCTATATGCAAGCAGTTAGAAGAAGTGGAAAGGAAAGAGAGAGAGGCGATTCAGTTCGCATGTGCCGCGCTATACAAGTTTTCATTCATTCATTCATTCATTCATTCATTCATTCAGAGAGAAAGAAAGAGAAAAAAAGAAAGAAAAACAGACAAAAAAATAGCATAATATTAGACGGTGTGGGATTCGCTCATCTACACAAACCCGAGTCAGCAAGGCATGGCAGAAGTCTGAGATAAGTATCTGGTCCATGCTGACGGTTGGTTACTATAGAACATATGCGGACTGCCTGACTCCCCTTTTCGTCTTGGCCTTCAATTCATTTAGTGAGCCTATCACGCCACCTAGAGACATGCTAATGGCTCATGTTGCCGTCATACCTAAACCAGGGAAAGATGCATCTGAAGTCTCCAACTACAGACATATCTCCTTATTAAATGTAGATCTCAAGTGGTACGCAAAAATACTTGCCAATAGACTTCTCCCCCTCCTGCCCCAACTTGTAAATTTAGATCAGGTTGGTTTTGTCCCTGGCAGAGAAGCAAGGGACAACACCCTTAAGGCCATCTCCATCCAACACTGGCTCACATCGCACCACAAACAAGGATTCCTCCTCTCCCTTGACGCTGAGAAGGCGTTCGATAAAGTGGCTTGGGACTACATGTCAGAAACCCTGCGATTCCTAGGCCTTCCCCCTCGTATACTTCATTTCATCCTCACACTCTACACAAATCCCACTGCCAGGGTCCGTGTCAATGGCCACCGACAAGGTTTCCCCCTCTCCCCACTTATCTTCATCCTCACGCTTGAGCCAATGTTGAGACGCCTCAGGGACAACCCAGACATCAAGGGAGTTGACATTAATCACCACAACTACAAGGTAGCGTCCTTCGCCGACGATGTCCTCCTCTTCTTGACAGAACCAATCACGACACTCCTAAATCTTCTCGCAGACCTCAATACCTTTAACCACCTAGCTAATTTGCAAATAAATTTCTCCAAATCTAATGCCCTCAACGTCACTCTCCCCCCTGACATTTGCTCGCAATGCCAAACCAACTTTCCGTTCAAATGGAACGCTCGCTCGATCACTTACCTGGGTATTCAGCTCCCTTCCTCCCTGACGGACCTATACTGTACTAACTATCTCCCATTACTCCAACTCCTACTGAAGAACCTTAAACACTGGTCGACGAAACCCTTCTCTTGGTTTGGCAGAGCGGCCGCAATCAAGATGAATATATTACCCCGAATCCTATATCTACTGCAAACGGTCCCGATCAAGCTTCCTAACGCTTTCTTCTCCACACTACGAAGAGCTTGTTCTGACTTCATCTGGGGTGGACTCTGACCTAGACTTAGTCATGCCAGGCTCACTATTCCTAAACTCAAGGACAGCATTGGCCTGCCAGACCTTCGCAAATACCACCAGGCTTGTCACCTGGCTAGGATAGTGGACTGAAATGTGCACTTGGACACAAAGGCGTGGGTACGCCTGGAACACTCATTCTTGCCTACCCCACTCTCCCAAGCTCCCTGGATCAAATCGACCCAAGCTCCCCCACCCTGCCGTACACACCCCCTTATCCATCCTACGTTGAATTCCTTTCGAGATGCCTGTGCTAAACATCGCATCTCCTCCATCTTGGGTCCGATGACCCTACTTAGACAAAACCCCCACTTCCGCCCAGGGCTGTCCTTTTCCTTTCTACGAGATACCTAAGCCCCATCGCCAAAATCGCGCTGAACACTTTTTTAACGCTAACCAACTTATCCCCTATGAATCGCTAGCGGCAACCATGGTGAATGTTACATTTCCCTTTTGGACCTACGTCCAACTTAGAAACTTTTTCATCAAACCCGACCCGAGACCCAACTGGTCCCGTTCGCACACCCCCTTCGAGAAACTCTGTTTACGTGATCCACCTCTCACTCACTTGATCTCCTCCATATACGCAATGCTATTTATGGACCAAAACCCAAAACTTAACTGGGCCAGCCAAAAATGGGAGGCAGATCTCTCCATTGACCTCACAGACAGAGAATGGGAACTCATCTACTCATGTATACACAAGGGAACGGTGAATGTCCACATACAGGAAAATTCCTTTAAGATTTTCTCACGCTGGTATAAGACCCCCCCTTAGACTACACAACATTTTCCCCTCTGTCTCCCCGAAATGCTGGAGGTGTGAAGCTGAGAATGGCTCACTGGTTGTCAGGAAAGGCTCCATCCGCTGGTGCTACTGATGTTCTGTCTTGCAGTGCTGCGTCCCACCAGCAGGGGTCTCCTGGCAGTTCGGAGCTGTCAGGGGAATTTCCCCCTGCTGGTATATCACCTTTGGGACGCAGTACTGGCCTCCACCAGCGGGTGGAGCACCTGGCCCTTGCTGCGTTCAGGTGTGACCTGAACACAATTAACACACCCCTATTTATACCCGGCAAGTTCAAGCAGAACTTGCCCTGGTATCTGTATATTAACCGGACCCTGAGCCTGATTCCTGACCCTGAGCCTGCTATCCCCGTTCTGGACTTCTGACCCGACCCGATCTGGCCTGACCTGATCCCTCTCCTGGACATTTCCTTCCTGCCCATTCCCTGTCTGCAGCTTCTTTGATGATCTCCTGGTATTTGACCCCGGCTTGGCTTTGGTTTATGATTATCGCATTTCCCCTGGACTTGTATATAGGCTTTGTGTTATTCGTGCACTGGTTGTTGTCACCTGTTTGTTCACCGTTGTAAATAAAACACCTTTTTTCCACTATATACAGTGTTGGTCTCCTCTGTGTAGGCACACAGTCCTGGTCCATTTAGAATCCCTGACAGTATACCAGGGCCAGTTGACCAGACGTGCCTGCATAGGGAACCATCCTGTTGTAGTGCGTTTTTGTTGAAACATGGATTTCAATGAAATTACTTACTTTTCTCTGCTAGCAGAGGAGGATGAGGAGTATTGTCGTCAGGTGTTGGAGGGATGGACAAGTGATCAGCTGATGGAAGCCATCCGATCAGCCCATTCCATGGTGGATCTGGGTTATATGTCTTACAATGATGTTCAGCCATTAATCAAGTTATGTGTTAAACCAGCCCTGTCAGTTATTCCAGCTGGTTGTGATGACTTCTCTCCCCCCTTCAGTCCTGACCAAGTTGAATCCCTGGTATGGTTGATGGAGGATGATCCAGCCTCCTTTGATGAACACTTTTGCTCTTGTTCCCAGCAGAAGTTATCTGACTGCATTAGTTCAGTGCAGTCTTTGATTAAACAAGGTGTGTGTGAACCAGCCTTTGTTCAACCTGTGCTGCAGGCATGGTCAGATCTCCTGATCCCAGCCAAGCCACTGCATCTTAGCCCTGCCATTAACCACTTACCTTCCCAAGGATCTAGCCGTCCATTGCCAATGACAACCTCAGCTATAGCCCAGTTAATTCCGCTTCCTACCAAGTATTACTACCCAGTTTCTACTAATTGTACCTACCCTGCCTCTAATCCACCTGTCCGTTCCAGTCCTACTATTAACCACCTGCCTTCCCAAGGATCCATCTGTCCATCACCAATGGCAACTCCAGCCCAGATAATTCCACATCCTACCAAATATTACTACCCAGTTTCTACTAATTGTACCTACCCTGCCTTTAATCCACCTGTAACTACTCCACAAAAACCTCCTCCAGTCACCATCCCTGTGTCTCTGCCATACTCCAATCCTTCCTCCTACTTATCTCCATCCTCTTCATACATCACTTCTGTTAACAAACCTGCAGTGACTAAGCCCAAAAAGAAATGGAAGTATTTCCCAACTCATACCATCGTGCCAGTTACCCAGCCAGCCGCCCAGCTTGTGACATCCGACCAGCCTGCTCCGGTGCCAGCCGCTCTGCCTGTGCCAGCTGCTCTGCCCGTTTCAGTGCCAGTTGCTCAACCTTTCAACCCTGTGCCAGCCTCCCAGCTTGATGTTCCTGTGCCAGCCTGCCACCCTGGTGTTCCTGTGCCAGCCTGCCACCCTGGTGTTCCTGTGCCAGCCTGCCACCCTGGTGTTCCTGTGCCAGCCCGCCACCCTGGTGTTCCTGTGCCAGCCTGCCACCCTGGTGATCCTGTGCCTGCCCGCCACCCTGGTGTTCCTGTGCCTGCCTGCCACCCTGGTGTTCCTGTGCCAGCCTGCCAACCTGATGTTCCTGTGCCAGCCTTTCAACCTGATGTTCCTGTGCCAGTCTGCCAACCTGATGTTCCTGTGCCAGCTTGCCAGTCCGATGACTTCCAGTCCGCTGCCCAGCCTGATGACTTCCAGTCCGCTGCCCAGCCTGATGACTTCTAGTCCGCTGCCCAGCTTGATGACCTCCAGTCCGCTGCCCAGCCTGATGACTTCCAAGTCCGCTGCCCAGCCTGATGACTTCCAGTCCGCTGCCCAGCCTGATGACTTCCAGTCCGCTGCCCAGCCTGATGACTTCCAGTCCTCTGCCCAGCCTGATGACTTCCAGTCCGCTGCCCAGCCTGATGACTTCCAGTCCGCTGCCCAGCCTGATAACTTCCAGTCCGCTGCCCAGCCTGATGACTTCCAGTCCGCTGCCCGGCTTGATGACCTCCAGTCCGCTGCCCGGCTTGATGACCTCCAGTCCGCTGCCCGGCTTGATGACCTCCAGTCCGCTGCCCGGCTTGATGACCTCCAGTCCGCTGCCCGGCTTGATGACCTCCAGTCCGCTGCCCGGCTTGATGACCTCCAGTCTGCTGCCCGGCTTGATGACTTCCAGTCTGCTGCCCGGCTTGATGACTTCCAGTCTGCTGCCCGGCTTGATGACTTCCAGTCTGCTGCCTGGCTTGATGACTTCCAGTCTGCTGCCCGGCCTGCTGTTCCTGTGCCAGTCTGCCAGCCTGCTGTTCCTGTGCCAGTCTGCCAGCCGTTTGCTCCTGTGCCTGCTGCCCAGCTCGATGACCCGGTGCCTGCTGCCCAGTTCGATGACCCGGTGCCTGCTGCCCAGCTTGATGACCCGGTGCCTGCTGCCCAGCTCGATGACCCGGAGCCTGCTGCCCAGCTCGATGACCCGGAGCCTGCTGCCCAGCTCGATGACCCGGAGCCTGCTGCCCAGCTCGATGACCCGGAGCCTGCTGCCCAGCTCGATGACCCGGAGCCTGCTGCCCAGCTCGATGACCCGGTGCCTGCTGCCCAGCTCGATGACCCGGTGCCTGCTGCCCAGTTCGATGACCCGGTGCTTGCTGCCCAGTTCGTTGACCCGGAGCCTGCTCCCTGCCTCGCCGACCTGGAGCCTGCTCCCCGCCTCGACGACCCGGATGTACCCACCTCTCGGCTCAAGCCTCCCATTGCCCAGTTGGTCACTCTGGACATTCCCCGGCAACGGATAGTTGGAGCGTCCGGAGGCCGCTCCTTTGAGGGGGGGTACTGTCAGGAAAGGCTCCATCCGCTGGTGCTACTGATGTTCTGTCTTGGAGTGCTGCGTCCCACCAGCAGGGGTCTCCTGGCAGTTTCGGAGCTGTCAGGGGAATTTCCCCCTGCTGGTATATCACCTTTGGGACGCAGTACTGGCCTCCACCAGCGGGTGGAGCACCTGGCCCTTGCTGCGTTCAGGTGTTACCTGAACACAATTAACACACCTCTATTTATACCCGGCAAGTTCAAGCAGAACTTGCCCTGGTATCTGTATATTAACCGGACCCTGAGCCTGATTCCTGACCCTGAGCCTGCTATCCCCGTTCTGGACTTCTGACCCGACCCGATCTGGCCTGACCTGATCCCTCTCCTGGACATTTCCTTCCTGCCCATTCCCTGTCTGCAGCTTCTTTGATGATCTCCTGGTATTTGACCCCGGCTTGGCTTTGGTTTATGATTATCGCATTTCCCCTGGACTTGTATATAGGCTTTGTGTTATTCGTGCACTGGTTGTTGTCACCTGTTTGTTCACCGTTGTAAATAAAACACCTTTTTTCCACTATATACAGTGTTGGTCTCCTCTGTGTAGGCACACAGTCCTAGTCCATTTAGAATCCCTGACACTGGTGCACATCTGGTGGTCGTGCCCCAAACTGCAAACTTTTTGGACGGAGGTTCACCGCCTAATTCTCCACATCACCACTTACGACCTTGACTTTTCACCGGCACAGTTTCTACTTCACCACTCCAACATTCCCTCGAAAACCTACAGACGATCTCTAGCTATGCACCTCGTTAACGCAGCAAAACTCTGTGTCCCAGCAAAATAGAAGTCTACAGAACCCCCCACCCTGTCCGAGTGGTTCAGGCGCATACACAAGATAGCAGAGATGGAGAAGCTGATACACCAGACCCATGACACACCACATAAATACACGGAAATCTGGTCTTGTTGGCTCCACTTTCTTACATCAGATGAATATAAAGCAGTCGCTTCTTAGGCACTGTCCAAGAGCTGTGGTGAGGCGCTATCCGATCATTACCATCATTCCCCCGCTCTATCCCCTATGACCATTTCTTCCTGGCCCCTTCCCAGACATGTCCCCTTCCTACCGATAATCATCCCGCTGACCTTATACTGTAACTGATCTCTACCCCACCTTGGCTACCGAATTCTATGTACCGAATTGCCCACTTCCAATCCCCCTCACTACCCCACACACCCGTCTCCCCCCCCCCACTATGGTTACTCTAGCCACTTATAGCACAAGACGAATCTCCTTGTTCCTCGACTCTACCCTCAACGCTAAATTGACAACCCTCTTCGACACGTATGTTGTTTTCCTTCTCCAGCCCTGATTGCTTCTACCTTCATCATACTTCAAAAGGTTCGGTTGCAACGTGTTAATGCCTATCGATGATGGATTTTGGTACACTATGCCCTCTTGGAAGCTTAAACTGTCATGCCCGACTATCTACCTTGTACTGTTGTTTCAGTTAACTGTTATTACTATACTGCGGCTGTGCCCGCATTTATGCACCTAAGCACCTGTGTGCTTACTGTTACTGGATTGTATTTCATGTATGTTAACGACCCCTTTAATGACAAAGAATAAGTGTAGCGCTAAAAACAAGAAAGGCTAATATTTGATATAGTCCTTTCAACAAATGAAATGTCCAAAATGTGAAAAAAAGTTCATATTGTCAATCCAAAACCTTTCAATCACCCCAAGTAGTGACTCAATAAATAACGAGGTGAGTGTTAGAGGATCGGCCACCAGTGTAGTGAAACATTTGAGGCTTACCGGAAGACAAGGATCTGAGTAAGCATATACTCATCAGATCAAATAAGGCTTCAAACGATATCCGGAAATCAAGATATAATTATGGATGTTATATATTCAAGATGAAACTCCTGGGATATCCTCATAGATGGTACGTTGAATCCACGGAAACCATTGAATTGGTTACAGACGTGTAAACTCAAGTAAAGAGATTACTGGGATCAAAATCACCGATAAAGTTTTCGTAAAGAGTCACACAGTGTGACTCTTGGTCCTTTTGAAAAGACACCGTGGGTTGCTTCAAAGCGCGGGCAATCGTCAGCTTGGTCCCAAGGAAAACAAACATGATCAGGCGTTGGGCTAGCTTAGGAACCTTGGGTATAGGAAAGTTTAAGAGGGCGTAATGAGGAGACTGTTGGCCCGGAAAGCCAGTAATTTTCCAAATGATGTGGAATATTTTATTCCATAGGCCCCTGATCCTGGGGCAATCCCACCAAACATAAAGTGTCGACCCAATATGTCCGCAATTACGGAAACACAGAGGAGAGGCGTTCGGATAAAATTTGGCAATTTTCAGAGGAACCATATACCACCTCATTAGGACTTTCAATTTTTTTTTCTACAATATCTATAGCAATTTAGATCTTCTTTGTTGTGTCAGCTGCTCCATTCACTTATTATTAGATAGTGAGGTATTTTTTCTTTTGTAATGCTAGGTATTTAAAGCAGAGACTATTTGGGGTCTGATCCAACAATACGTTGCTGGGTTGGAAAACACTGCACAACTAATTATGATACATTTACTAAACTGTAATGTGAATGTCTTTTTTAACCAATGACCAAAATTAAAATGTAAGGAAAATTGCTAAATACCTTGTTGCAATGCATTATGCCACAGTATTTATACACCACTGCTACATTACACAGCCACATAGATGACAACTTTATTTCATAGTTCCACAGTGTAGCTTCCTATGTCATCTCCCTACTATCAGCCTACTCATTGGATAGTAAATCAGCACTGTCCCAAGAACAGGAAGTTGAGCTGAGAACCGGTAATACTAAATTAGGAAGTAGCAGAATGACTTGTAGAAAGGTGTGTATGACAACACATGCTGGCTAGAACTACAATTCTTTTGGTAGGAAAAATCAATAACACAAAATAATAAATATATGTTTGAACTGGTTGCTTGGCGTTCCAATTAAAATATGCATGGTCAGTAGGGATGAGCTTCGCGTTCGGCTCAAACCCATGTTCGAATCGAAAATTGCCTGTTCGATTGTTCGTCGAAATTTGAACAAAACGAGTCGTTCACGCCAAATTCGAGTGACGCGTCACGGCCCATAATTCACTGCGGCATTGCGCGCTGATGATAGGCCAAGCATGCACTATGACCCGCATGCTTGACCAATCACAGCGCGCAAAAAACGGAGAGCCATAATTGGCCAAAGCCAGGGTGGCTTTGGCCAATTATGGCTCAGGGCTTTAGCACATGCCCCACACTATAAAAGGCCGCCTGCTGGGCGGCCTCGTGTAGTGTGTTGCGGCGGTGTTAATGAAAAGATCAGTCCTAGAGAGAGAGAGACAGTGGGGTAGATTCATGTAAAATGGCGCATCGTTGCTCCGGCGTGGCGCATCTTTTTTCCGCTACGCCGTACCAGCGGTGAGAGGCATGTACTGTATTCATCAATTTTCCACTCACCTGCGTAGCGGTTTTTCGACGGCGTAAGGCGGCGGAACTGTAAGTGGGCGTCAACACATGCAAATGATCTGGTCTGGTCTGACGGTGGCGCGGCGAGATCCGCACGGTGTATCTTAAACGGCGCATGCGCACTGATGTTACCTGCCTGGCTGGCTCCTTTGCACATGCGCAGTACGGTGCGACGTCACCACCAAGATCCGCCGCACCACTTCCTACTAGTGCATAAATACGCACACAGAAGCGCCACTCCCTTGCAAAGCGTGACCAGCATTTTTTTGGAATTGCCAGGGCTTTAGCTTTTAGGATGGCTGCACAAGACACTGCCGGTGACCGCAGAATGTTTAATTTCAGCCCTCAGGAGAAGGCTGTGATCACTGATGCGCTCTCCCAACATGGGTCCCGCCTCTATGGGCCACAGAGTGCCCACACTGGCAAAGCGGAGAAGACACGCATTTATGCGGAAATCACCAGGCAGGTGAATGTTGTTGGTGTGGCAGAGAGGGAGCCCAAGCATATCCGCAAAAAAATTAATGATATGCGGAGAGTGGTCAAAGACAAACTTGTGGCCATCAGAAAGCATGCCAGTGGCACAGGAGGAGGACCAGCCACAAGAATGACCCTGACTGCAGAGGACATGGTGGTGGCCAGTTTGCTGGATGGGGAGCTGGTGGAGGGTCTTCCTGGCTTTGAATCAGGGGAGCAGCCTTTGAGGTCAGGTAAGTCTGTTTTATCTGTTTTGTGGTGAGTTGCATGGGTGGGGGGGGGGGGATACATGTGACAAGTGTGTGGCTCCTCCAACATGTGTTTGTTTTGTGTCATCCACAGATGTGCAGGATGGAGCTGGCCCGTCAGTTGATGCAGGGCGACCCACCCCATCCATGGTGGAGATCGCCCCTACAGCAGTGCTTGAGGAGGTTGAGGAGGAGCACGTCGGTGTAGAAGAGGCTGCTGTCTATATTCTGGAGTAGACCCCCATACCTGGCCACTCCCAAACCACCCCCCCCATGCAGGATTCCCCTTCAAGGGACACCATCCCCTCCAGGGATTCCCCTTCAAGGGACACCATCCCCTCCAGGGATTCCCCTTCAAGGGACCTCCCCTACAGCCGTCCTCCAGCCTCTCAGGCTTCTAGGAAGGCAACGAGGAAAACCCGAGGAGTCCCTGATGATTTTGAAGATCACCTGGCAAGGGACCAGACAAGGCAGACCCGCCATATTGGTTCTCTTGCGGGTGATCTCCATCGGGTGGCAGATAGCCTGGCATCCTCGGCCGAGAGCCAGGCTGCTTGCACTGTGGCAGTGCAGGAAGCCATCACCCAGCAGGCTGGGCAGAATACTGCAATAAATGATAGCCTGCAGGACGTTGTGGGGAACGGGGCAGCCCTTCTGTCCTGCCTGGTGGACCTGCAGACCACCACATCTGACCTGGTCACCGAGGTCCGGAGCCTGGCAGCTGCTGTCCGTGAGGAGGGGAGGCAGACACGGCGACAGCAGCGCAGCAATACTATCCGCCGGCTGCGGATGCAGGCTGCCACCAATACTTACCTCCACCGGCTAGCCGTGGCAATGGAGGGCAGCCAGGCAGCCAGGGAGAGACTGGTTGAGGTTCAACCACCTGCCCCCCCAGCCCCCCCACCTGTGGCTCGCCCCAGGCAACTGCGCCCCAGGAGCCTAGGGACAAGAAGAAGCCCACGACAGGGCCGTTGATGTTTCTCTAATTATGTTTTATACTCAGATTCTGATTTATATTTTTGTTTATCTCCCTGCACACGGTGAGGAGTGCAGGCTACAGTGTGAATGAGGTGTGAATGTGTGGGGGTGACACTCCTGCCATTAAGGGGTGTCACCCTCAGTCATAGGTGAGAAGTTATCACCACGACACGTGTGAATGGTGTATGAATGTACAGCAACATAATTGGAGCCGTGGCGTGGCGTTGCTGCTCCCAAGTCCCATGTGGTGTACTTGGGTCTAATCCAATTTGATGTGGATGTGGTGTGTCTGTGCTAGGGATCACAGTGGTGTGCATGCATGCATTCTCATTGTGCCATGATTAATGTGTGTGTTTAACGTGAAAAGTAGCCTACCACAAGGACCCTCCTGACTGCTCTTCCCTCAGCAGACGGGGGACCCTCGGGCAAGGGGGGACTGTGTGGGTCGGGGGTCAGGTCATCACGTAGCTCAATCTCCAGGCCCTTTCTCACGGCAAAGTTGTGCAGCATGCAACATGCCCCAATGATCTGGCACACAAAGTTTGGGGAATACAAGAGGGTACCCCCAGACTTATCCAGGCATCGGAAACGTGACTTCAGGAGGCCAAATGTGCGCTCCACCACTGCACGGGTTTTGATGTGTGCTTCATTGTATCTTTGCTCTCTTCTGGTTTGGGGATCCCGGAATGGAGTCATGAGATGGGGTCCCAATGCATATGCCGCGTCACCTGGTAATGAAAAGACAGGAGGATGTTAATAGTGCATGTGCCCGTTGTGAGGTGTGCATCACGGGAGGGGATAGTCATGCCTGCCACCCATGTCACTCACCAACCAGCCAGCTGTCCCCATACACGTTCTGTTCAAATTCTGTGGAGATGGTGCTTTGACGGTATATGTAGCTGTCATGGCTGGACCCGGGGTCCTTGGCACGGACGTGCCATATGAGGCCTTGGGCATCGGCTATCACCTGTACATTGATGGAATGCCAATGCTTCCGATTGCAGTATATGTGCTCTGTGTCCCGGGGGGGCCGTAGTGCCACATGTGTGCAATCAATGGCCCCCACAGTGCGTGGGAATCTGGCAAGGTTGTAGAAATCTGTCATTGCCTTCCTCCGCAGCTCCTCAGTGGTGGGTTTGATGATGTGGTTGGCCATGCGTCTGAGGATTGCTGGGACAACCTGGTGCACACATCTGCTCATGGTGGATTGTGACATCCCAGCCACCACTCCACTTGTACGCTGGAATGATCCACTGGCAAGGACATGGAGTGTTGCCAGTACCTTCACCAGTGGCTGCACTGATTGTGAGCGTTGTGTCTGGCTGGTGATGTCCTCCTGCAGGGTTGTGGTTAGTTCCATGATGGCTTCAGGGCTGAATCTGAATAGGCGAAACACCTCCAAATCACTCATGCCAAAGACGTCAATGCGCGTGCGGAATATCCTCTCCCGTGCCCTCCTACGTGCACATCGACGCTGTAGGGCTATGAGCAAGGCTGCCCCTGGCATGTTGGCAGACAGATGTGTTGTCCAGCAAGTGTTTTTGCTAAATTCGTCTGTCACAGTGTTGCTTTAGCTGCTCTCCAGCTGATCTGTTCAACTCCTGTGCAAAGTTACCCCTGCTTTATGAGGGGTGACTTTCCGCAGAAAATTCCAGTTACGCGCACCGGCTTACGCCGGCGCAAGAGAAACGTGCGTTTCTGAATCGGAGGATCTCCCTCATTTGCATATTTGAATAGATAATCCATGGGAACGATTGATCTGTCGCGCGTAAAGATGCGCCAAAGACACGCCGGCGTGGAAAAGTTACACCGGAAAAAATTACCCGATTTTAAGGCGGATATGGTATAGTAGGTACGACGCATGGATCCGACGGCGCTAAATAGCAGTTACGCCGCACATCTCTAAAAACGCCGGAGTAATTGCTACATGAATCTACCCCAGTGTCTTTTTTACTAAATAGAGCAAGCAGGCTAGTCAGTTTAGTTAAATTTACAGTGTGTAGAGGATATATATATACATCCCAGGAGTTGTACATATATTTATACACTCTATAGTTTAGCTAGATCAGCTATTCCTATTTGTCAGGCAGTTGATTGTGCTAGCTGCAGTGTTCTAACGTGTTGTATTGCCCGTGTGCTGTATAGTTTGCACTTAAACCTAATTGTAGTTGACTGCACTTGTGCTGTATAGTTTGCACCTAAACGTACCAGGTGTTTACTGCACTTGTGCTGTATAGTTTGCACCTAAACCTACTTGGTGTGTACTCCACATGTCCTCTGCAGTTTGCACCTAAAGCTACGAGGTGTGTGTACTGATTTTGTCCTCTGCAGGCCATTATAGAGAGGCAGAGAGTCACAAGGGCAAGCAGGCTCTGCATCTAGAGGCAACAGTGCTGGTGGTGGACACGGTGCATCCTCTTTAGCACGTGGCCGTTGCACACGCTTACCCGTCTTTTCAGGAGCTGGTCTTGTTGAGCCTCAACATGCAGACAAATTGGTAGAGTGGATGACCAAGCCATCCTCATCCTCCTCATCCTCTCTCACCCAGACTCAGGGTACTTTGTCTGGCCAATTAGCTGCCAAGGCGTCCTCTTCCCTCTGCTCAATGGCATCACTTACTCCTTCCCTAGTCCCACCATGTCCTCCTTAGGAGTCCCCCGAACTGTTTCAACACAGCGTTGGGTACATCCTGCCTGAAGATGCGCAGCGTTTTAAAGGCTCCGATGATGGAACACAGATAGAGGAAGGCAGTAATGTGAGCCCAGAGAGATGGAGTGCCCGAGAGGGACAGCAATCTGGTAGTCATGTTCCCCCAGCTGCAGCATACTGCCAGGTTTTCGACAGTGATGAGGAGGGAGGGGATAATGAGGTCACTGACTCTACGTGGGTGCCTGATAGGAGAGAGGAGGAGGAGGAGGCACAGGCACATCTCCAAAGAGGCAGGATGTCCTCCAGGGCACAGCCTAAATGCAGCACATCAACTGCATTACATCGCAGAGCTACACCTGTGCAGGGCGCTGCTGTGTCTCAGCGTTACTGCAAAAGTTCTTTGGTGTGGGCCTTTTTTGAGACATGTGCATCAGATAGCACCATTGCTATTTGCAACATATGTCTCAAGCGTATCTCACGTTGCCAAAACATCACCCACTTGGGCACCACATGCTTGACTAGACATATGTCGACCTGCCATGCAGTTTGTTGGCAAGCATACCTGAAAGACCCACACCAAAGAACAAAGCGGACCTCCCCTTGCCCCTCATCAGCTGGGATCTCCAACCCCACTATACCCTCAGTCCTCTCTGAAGCCTGCACTGATAAGACTGAAGGTGTAGAATTAGGTGTGTCCAACCTAGTAGTACATGCGGGCAATCTACTATCAGTACACCGATGTCAGATTGTACCAGCCAAATTTCCGCGCCCCAGCTGCTGCAGCGCCAAAAGTACTCTCCCAGCCATCCACATGCCCAGCGGTTGAATGCTAGCTTAGCGAAATTGCTAGCACTTCAACTGCTGCCTTTTCAGTTGGTAGATTCTGCCCCCTTCCATGAGTTTGTGGAATGTGCGGTACCTCAGTGGCAAGTTCCCAAACGCCACTTTTTCTCACGGAAGGCGATTCCAGCTCTATACCGCCATGTGGAAGGCAATGTCCCTGCCTCGCTGGACAGGGAGGTCAGTGGTAAGGTGCATATTACCGCTGACTCATGGCCAGCAGGCATGGACAGGGACGTTACCTCTCTTTCACATCGCATTGGGTGACTCTGCTGGCAGCTGGGAAGGACGCAGGGCAAAGTACAGAAGTGTTGGAGGTTGTTCCACCACCACGCCTCCAAAACACCACTACTGGTTGTGACACACCTCTCTCCTCCACCCCCTCCTCTTCTTCTTCTGTGGCCTCTTCCTGTGCTGATGTGTTCTCGGAACCAGCCGTGCTCCGTAGGCATACGAGGGGCTATGCAGGAATGCAGGCAAAGAGATGCGGTGCTAGAGCTGGTGTGCTTGGGAGACAGGAGCCACACTGGGGCAGAGGTTCTGTCAGCTCTGCAGGGGCAGGCTCAGAGGTGGTTGACGCCATGCCAGCTTAAGCCTGGAATAGTGGTTAGCGACAATGGTACCAATCTCCTCTCTGCCCTGCGACAGGGACAACGAACCCATGTGCCCTGTTTTGCTCATATCCTGAATTTGGTGGTGCAGCGGTTCTTGAGCAGGTATCCAGGCTTACAGGATGTCCTGAAGCAGCCCAAGAAAGTCTGTGTGCATTTCCGAAGGTCAGATAATGCCAGTGACCTCCAAAGGGAATGCAACCTGTCCAAGAACCGCCTAATCTGTGATATGCCCACCAGATGGAACTCTACATTGGCCATGCTGCAGCGGCTGCACACGCAGCAGAGGGCCATCAATGAGTACCTGTGCCAATATGGCAGCAGAACTGGGTCAGGGGAGCTTGTTTTTTTTTCCACACGCCAGTGGGCCTTGATCAGGGATGCATGCACTGTCCTGTCACCATTTGAGGAGGCCACGGGGATGGTGAGCAGTGACAGTGCATGCATCAGTGAGACTGTCCCTCTTATTCACATGTTGGAGCACACGCTAATTGGAATGATGAACAGGGCCCTTGAGGCAGAACAGAGGGAGGAAGAGGAGGACTTCCTTACCTCTCAAGGCCCCCTTAATCCAGACAGTGGTCCTGCTTGCCCGCCTAGCACACAGGAAGAGGACGAGGCGGAGGAGAAGGAGAAGGATGATTGTATCATCAGCA
This sequence comes from Rana kukunoris, assembly GCA_029574335.1. NCBI lineage: Eukaryota > Metazoa > Chordata > Amphibia > Anura > Ranidae > Rana > Rana kukunoris. Next base: position 176,149,439 of record CM056051.1, read on the forward strand.
TGGAGGTGGAGCCTAACACTTAGTATCAGCACCAGCAGTCTTCAAGGGATCATTTACAGTCCAAAGGAACCCATGGACTTTTACGTGGCTGGGATGAGGTGGCTGCGGATCCTGTCGTCCTCAATGACCCAGAGGACTGTGCCCCGAATACCTCAGCAAACCTGCGCTGCATGGCCTTCCTGATCCTGCAAAGCCTGCGTAAGGATCCTCGTATTCGTGGTATCAAGGAGAAGGATCATTATTGGCTGGCAACTCTCCTTGATCCACGTTACAAGAGTAAAGTTGCGGACCTTATCTTGCTGTCTCAGAGGGAGCAGAAGACGAAAAATCTTCAGGAGGCCTTGCAGAAAGGTCTGTGCAACGCGTTCCCAGAACCTGGGGGATTACCAAATCCCGGTCCTGGACAACATGTTGCTGAGGCTTTGGTGAGTCACAGAAGGAGCGGTGGAGAAGGTGACCGTCTGACCGATGCGTTCAGACAATTGTTTAGTCCGCAGCCCCAAGGTATGACCGGTTCCAGCAACCATCGCCAGCGTCTGGTTTGCATGGTGCGGGAATACCTAGGGGCAAGATCAGACTTGGACACCTTCCCCACCGAAAATCCTTATTGGGTCTTGAGGATGGATCACTGGCCAGAGCTTGCACAGTACACAATTGAGCTACTGGCTTGTCCTGCATCCAGCGTTCTTTCAGAACGCACATTCAGTGATGCTGGAGGCTTTGTGACCGATCACAGGGTGTGCCCCTCCACTGACTCGATCGACTGACCTTCGTAAAAATGAATCAGGCTTGGATCAACACCAGCTACCAAGCACCTGATGCTGATGTAACTGAATTATTTTTTGGAAGTGTCAGATCCCTTGGAGACTGCTTATGCTAATGCCAAGTGACTATCCTGTTATGCTGACTGTCATGGACCTTGGAATGCTAAAGTGTTTCTACTTGACATCTGTTTCACAGGAGAGAGAGGCTAATAAATCATAATTCATGTATTGCAGAAGATGGGACATTACGGATAGTTCATATTGCAGGATATACTGGAATATTACAAGTGGTTTATGTTGACCTGACTAGGTCAATAGAACAGTGACTCATCCCCCTGTGTAACAGGCTTTTAAGATGCTAAGTGAGCCGGCTTGTGAAAGACCCTTCATTGTGTTCTGCAGGTGAATAGCTGTTGTCGGAGACGGGATGTCTGGGAGGATAATTGCCTCAACTTAATGTCTTTTAGAATGTGATTGAAGTTCATTGTGTGTGTGAAGCTGCTCTCTGTTTACGCTTAAAAGATTGTGTATTGTTCTAAAGGTCAGAAGTCTCCTGTCAGGAGTATTGAATTACCATGTCATTATCTAAAGGAATGCGATCTTTCAGGTGTAGTAATTAAGTAATGTAAATAGACCGGAGCCAAGCTGTCTAGATAACGTATTCTGTTACAATTATTAATTAACTTCACTGATGTCATTATCTAAAGGGGGTGGAGATTTCCTTGTTTTTGATTGATGACAAGCTTGTAAACTGTATATAACCAGCAGAATGCTTCAATTAAAAGAGTCCTGTTTGAACTTACATACAGCCTGTCTGGTGTGTGTTCTAAATGGATCTCGATCGGCACATAGCTGTAGTTCGGTTCCCGAAACCTTGGATGACTGGACCATCAGACGTTGCAATCGGCAATCTGATCCAATAGTAGCAGAGGAGTGTCGGGAGAGTGGGACAGAGCGATCAAGGGTCTCGTCACACTGACTGAATATCCTTTTCCTCCACAATGATCTTGCTAATTAGCTAGTATGAACATTGTTGGTTCTGGGCGTTACAGGGGCGTGTAATAACAATTTTTGATGCAATACTTTGCATGTGGCTCTTTGCTGCTCTCCAATTACAGTATCTGTGAGGGGTTGCAATGTTGTGGCACCAGCACCAGTGCCTAAGGCCCAATTTTTCTGCCCCTGTTTAACAGGGGCGTGTAATAACAATTTTTGATGCAATACTTTGCATGTGGCTCTTTGCTGCGCTCCAATTACAGTATTTGTGAGGGGTTGCAGTGTTGTGGCACCAGCACCAGTGGCTAAGGCTCAATTTTTCTGCCCCTGTTTAACAGGGGCGTGTAATAAAAAATTTTGATGCAATACTTTGCATGTGGCTCTTTGCTGCGCTCCAATTACCGTATCTGTGAGGGGTTGCAGTGTTGTGGCACCAGCACCAGTGGCTAAGGCCCAATTTTTCTGCCCCTGTTTAACAGGGGCGTGTAATAACAATTTTTGATACAATACTTTGCATGTGGCTCTTTGCTGCGCTCCAATTACAGTATCTGTGAGGGGTTGCAGTGTTGTGGCACCAGCATCAGTGCCTAAGGCCCAATTTGTCTGCCCCTATTCAACAGGGGTGTGTAATTACAATTCTTGATCTAATATTTCACAGCAGGGTGTTCCAGCGCCCAACAAGACTAACTGTGAGGGCTTACAGTGTTGTGGCAACACCTAGGGCCCAAATTTCTGCAGAGTATATACGCCAGGCCCCTACTTTCAAACATCCAACTTAGAAACGACTCCTACTTGTAAACAGAAGGAGACAACAGAAGGTGAGAGGAAATATACCCCTAGGAAGGAAAATTCTCTTCTGTAAAAGGTGTCTCCTGTCCACTGATGCTTTAACACCAATCCTTGTTTCAGCAAAAAAAAAAAAATGTTTCAAAAAATCATTTGTCATTGGGACAGACAGTGAGGTGCAATCTTCTGAACAGATGCACACAGACAGCAAAACAAATGTTACAGGGGTGATAATAACCCTTCTCTATGTTTTCAGAAAAGCTTAAAAAAAAGATTTTATGGCAGAATGCTACACTTTAAGGAAGTACCAGTTGAAAATTACAAACAGATTTTACTTAACAACAAACCTACAGTCCCTGTCTTGTTTGAACCGCCTATATACTGCTGTTCAAAGTATATAGGGCCAAAGGGGTTTGTAATGACTTGGGGGGAGTGGTGGCGGGAAAACCCATGCTAATTTTTTCAGTGATTTTTATCCATATTGCAGGGACCAGACATTACATTAAAGCCGCAAGCAGTCTTAAATAGTGTTGAGCGGAATACGCCATATTCGATTTCGCGATATTTCACGAATATATAGAAGAATATCCGTGAAATATTCGTTAATATCGAATATTCGTGATATTTTATCAAAAAAATTTTTGCGAAATTTCGCTAATGCGAATGCGAAATTTCGCTAATGCGAATGCGAAATTTCGCTAATGCGAATGCTAAATTGATTGCAAAATTCTCGTCAACACGCGAAAACGGAGATCATTTCCTGGATTACTAAACTAATATGCACTAAACACTAACTCTACTTACACAAACTTATATGACTAAACTAAAGCTAATTTTTTTTTTTTTTTATACACAAAACACAGAAGGGCAGAGAAAGTATTCGCGAATATTCGTAATACGAATATTCGCATTGCGAATATTCGGCAACATAAAAGGATCGCCTCAGCTACTCGGCCCAGGGTCTCTAATCATACCAGCAATGCTATTAGACGTCGATGGAGATCACTAGGATGTGATCTGTTTTAAAAATAAATTTGAAAAAATACGAATATTCGCAATATCGAATATTCACCGCGATATTCGATTTATTCGCGAATACTCGAATATGCAATATTCGTTACGAATATTCGCAATGCGAATATTCGTGAGCAACACTAGTCTTAAATTACCTTTTTCTTATAGTAATCTAATTTTGTGCAGGGAAAGTTCTAAACACGTGCCACTACTATAGACACCCAGCAGGTACGATATTTAAAGGAATTTATTTTTTATTTTTTTCACTTTAACCACTTAAGGACCGCCGCATGTACATTTACGTCGGCAGAATGGCCAGGCACATCATACGTGGCTGCCTTGACGTGGGTCGGGGGTCCGATCGGGACCCCCCCCCCCGTACATACAGCGGTCCGGTTTGCTGTAGGAACGATCCGTGCTGAGGGGGTGGCTGTTTGTTTTTGTCCGCCCTCTCCGGATCGCTCCCAGCCAATGCGCGCGCTCCCTGCAGTGTCACTTCCTCCTCCTGTGTAAACACAGGAAGAGGGAAGTGATGTAATATCTGCTCTCGGTTTTTTCAACCGCTGCTCAGGAGAGATCACATCACACTGTAAGTCTGCACAACACTACACTGACACTAGGACACACAGGCACATTAACCCCTTGAGATCACCCCCCCCCCACCCCTCTGTCACCAGGGTTGGACTGGGACAAAAATTTGGCCCTGGACTTCATCCAGACTGGCCCACTTTGACAGGTCTCTCCCATGGCGGCAGGACAACTCCCACACCCCCCCTGGCCACCCAAGCCCCCTCTCCCCCTTCACTAGCCACTAGCCGTTCTACTTTATTAGAGTAGAACAGCTGGTACTGGTACTCTTATAGGCAGTACAAGTGGTAGTTAGTGTTAGGTCCAGGGTAGCCCCCGTACCCCCCCTAATAAAGTTTTAACCCCTTGATCACCTCCCTAGTTAACCCTTTCACTCCCTATTGCCAGTGTCACTAAGCGATCATTTTTCTGATCGCTGTATTAGTGTTGCTGTTCCCGCTAGGTAGCTATTTTTTTTATTGCGATTTTTTTTTTCTAAAGACATGTGACTAAATAAATTTTGGCCTAAATGTTTGACTAAAATTTAGTTTATTTGATTTTTCTTATAACAAAAAGTAAAAATATTGATTTTTTTCAAAAATGTCGCTCTATTTTTGTATATAGCGCAAAAAATAAAAATCGCAAAGGCGATCAAATACCACCAAAGGAAAGCTCTATTTGTGGGAAGAAAAGGACGCAAATTTTGTTTGGGAGCCATGTCGCACGACCGCGCAATTGTCTGTTAAAGCGACGCAGTGCCGAATTGTAAAAACCCCTTGGGTCATTTAGAAGCATATTGGTCCGGTCCTTAAAGGGTCACTAAAGTCAGGGATTTTTTTTTTTAAAAATAACAAACATGTGATACTTACCTCCACTGTGCAGTTCGTTTTGCACAGAGTGGCCCGGAAACCTGTCTTCTGGGGTCCCTCGGCGGCTGTCTGGGCTCCTCCTCGCAAAAGCTTTCCTTCTTCATGCGAGGGCGCTCGCATGGAGGAAAGCTTTTGCGAGCGCGCTCCCGTGATACAGCGGCGGCCATAGCCGCCGACTGTATCACTCGGCTCCGCCCCCCAGCGCGCCGCGTCATCCGCCCTGATTGACAGCAGCGCTAGCCAATGGCTGCGCTGCTATCAATCCGCCCAGCCTAGCCAATCAACGGCCAGGCTGGGAACCGAAGAGGACGACGTGGACGCGCCCGGGAGATTCGAACGGTCAGGTAAGTACAACGGGGGCTCGGGGGGGGGCGGTGCTGCTAGATGTTTTTTTACCTTCATGCATAGGATGCATGAAGGTAAAAAAACTTGTACCTTTAGAACCCCTGCTCCAGAAAAAAATACCGTTTTTAATTTTTTTTTTCATTGATACATGTTCCCTGGGGCAAGACCTGGGTCCCCAACCCTGTTTTCCGACAATAACTTGTATATTGGGCTTTAAAATTATGACTTTTGAATTTGAACGTTCTTGTCCCATAGACATCAATGGGGTTCGATATGTTCGCGCGAACGTGAGGTCTATTCGAAGGTTCTGGTGCGAACCGGGGGTGTTCGGCTCATCCCTAATGGTCATTACAAAAAAATTAGGGATGATAAAACCTGGGGCTATACCTGACAGTAAATGATAGCTACGATCATTATGTCCTATTGTCAAAATAAATGCAAAATATCTAATGCCATGGGTTGATTTTTAGGCAAAATGCAAATACAACTTGTTTCTGGCTTGGAAAGGTTGAACCTTATACCTTGCTGACTAACAAAGAATATTTGAAGTATAACTGCACTACCACTAACGATTCTAAATGTGTACCTGTCCCACTAGCCTTTGAAAATATGATGAGTTACCTTTTCTGAATACAAGTTCTGTTTCCAGGAATACTGCCTTCAGCTTCCTGGCTCTGAGTACAACCTGCTGTGTTCTGAAATATCCGCTCCTGGGGGAGACTGGTTAATCCACTAAATGCCGTGCAGATTACCTGTCTCCAAACAGTGCCTTTTAATGATGGCCAGCTTGTTTACAAGTAAGAAGAATACAAAATGCAGGGCCGGGCTATGCTTTAGGACACATCATTTATCTTCAATAAACCCATATTTAAATTGTTTTCTTAGGCGGCAGGAACAATTGCAAATGTTTAATAAAGGCGCAGTTATACTTTAGAATGCAAACTTAAAAAAATAGGTATTCTGGGCCAGATTCACAGAGCCCTTACTCCGGTCTATCTCGCGTTAGACCGGAGTACTTTCAAATTACGCGCGTCGTTTCATTAGTCTGAATCCTCAAACCATGAAACGACGGCTTCGGGCTTCAATCCGACTGGCTTACGTGTTCGTACGCCTTCGGATCTACGCTGCAATAAATTTGTGGCCGCTGGATGGAGTTCCCGTCGTTTTCCGCGTCGGTTTATGCAAATTGGCTTTTTCCGACGATCCACGAAGTTACGAGCGTCATTCGCAATCTCTTACGGCATCTGTAGTCATCTTTTTGCCGCGTAAAGCTATTCCAGCTTTTATCTGGTCTAATATTAGACAGCCCATGTTAAGTATGGCCGTCGTTCCCGCCTCGAATTTCAACGTTTGTTTTTATTTTTTACGTAACTCGTCCAGGAATAGGAATGTACGTAAACGACGCTACTCAAACAAAAAATGACGTAACAACGTTATTTCGCGCAATGCACGGCGGTAAATTTCTGAACGGAGCATGCGCAGTTCGATCGCCATGGGGACGCGCCTAATTTAAATGCTTCACGCCCCCTAATCGTGTATTTCGATTCCGCCGCAAGAAATACACTACGCCGCCGTACCTTACGGGCCAAAATCTACATGAATTCGTCGTAGAGCCAGGTAAAATAAGGCGGCGTAGTGTATCTCTGATACTCTGCGCCAATGTAATTGTATCTGAATCTGGCCCTCTATGTCCACTAGAGATATTTCCCTTTAACCATTAAAATAGAAGTTGAGCCAAAGGCCTCGTACACACGATCAAATCTGTCTGCTGGAAACGGTCTGCTAGACCGTTTCAGCAGACAGATTCGATCGTGTGTACGGGCAAACAGACGGATTTAGCCACCCGACAGATTGGAAAGCATGCTTACCAATCTGTCGGCTGGGAACCCGTCCGCCCGACATGTCTGCTGGTTAGTACGCTAACCAGCAGACATGTCTTCTCGCACACGCGCCGAATGGTTTCGACGCATGCGCGGAAGTGTTTTACTTCCTGGTGCGGTGACGTGGCGGCGTCAACGTCACCGCCACGTCACCACGCCGTCTGGCGGCGGGGATTTTGGTTTGATCGTGTGTACACGATCAAACCAATATGTCCCCAGCGGACAGATTTGTTCAAATCAGTCAGCCCGACCGATTTGAACAAATCTGTCTGCTCGTGTGTATGGGGCCTAAAACTAACTAACTGTAAATCAGCCACATTCTAATGCGACATTCCGACCACAAAACCGTGGATTTTTTTCTGACAGAATGTTGGCTCAAACTTGTGTTGCATATACGGTCACACAAATGTTGTCGGAAATTCTGAACGTCAAGAACGCGGTCACGTACAACACTACAACGAGCCGAGAAAAATTAAGTTCAATGATTCTAAGCATGTGTTCAATTCCGAGCATGCATAGGATTTTTGTGCGTCGTAATTGGCTACAGACAATTGCAATTTTCGACAATAACTTTTGTTGTCAGAAAAATTGAGAACCAGCTCTCAGGCCCCGTACACACGGCCGAGGTTCTCGGCAGAAACCAGCGAGAAGCTCGCTGGCATCCTCATTCTGCCGAGAACCTCGGCCGTGTGTACACTCTCGGCGAGCATCCCGTCGGGAAAGCCGCCGAGAGAAAATAGAGAGCAGGTTCTCTATTTTCTCGGCGGCCCGTCGGGATTAATAGCTGGTCGCCTTTCCCGACGGCATGGTCGCCGATTCTGACGGCTGGCCGAGAACCTCGACGGGCGGAACGATGTGTTCCGCCCGTCGAGGTTCTCGTACGTGTGTATGGGGCTTCAAACATTTGTTTTTGGAAATTCCGACAGCAAATGTCCGATGGAGCATACACACTGTCAGATTTTTGACAACAAGCTCACATCGAACATTTGTTGTCGGAAATTCTGACTGTGTGTACGCAGCATAAGACTAGTCTATCTAACTCTGTAAAGCAAAAATCTCTATACATACCTTTTCTGCAGCCTATCCTGACCTACGCTGAGCTGTCAGCACCAGCTTCTCTGTGTAGGCGTGTGCAAAAGAGGCAGCCGACAGCGGAAGCCCCATAGTAAGTCTATGGGTGACGTCACTTCCCTGACATTTCTCAACCCTTGTCCGCTGTCTCTTCCACACAGCATCCGCTGCTAGACACTGCATCGGCTGCAGAAACGGTATGTGTAGCTATTTTTGCTTTATAGGGTTAGATAGTTTAGGCTTAGAATGGGGCTACCAGTAGATTTACAGTTAGTTTGTTTTAGGCTGCACTTTCTTCTTTAGTCTTCTAGGTAATAGAAATATTGGGGTCAACAGAATTTGGGTTTTTCATCCAGTTAATTTAGCTTCACTTCTACATTCTGATCTGTGATGTTGTTTTATATGGCTATTTTATCTAGACATATTGTGGAGGAATGGCATCTCTCAAAGATCACCATAAACTTTTTCCACATTTCACAGCAATCTTCCAGTCGACAACTTTAGAATATTTCCTTTGGTGACTTTTTATTTTATTTTATTTGTCCAACCAGCACAGGTTCTTATAAGATCCGTTGGCTGTAACTTTTTTTTCTTCCTGACTGCCTATTGTATGAAGGAAGAGGTCACATTAGGTTGAACACTTAAACAGAAGAATTTACAGATGTGGCCAGATGTGCTTTTGTGGGCATAGGACAACAATCACATAGCACACTTGTATATTTTGTCCCCTTCTACCTTTTCATAAGTTTGAAAAACCCTGTGATATTTTTTTTACTTATTATTATATATTCTTTTATTTTATTTTTGAAGGCTCCCTGCAGCTGAAAAAGAGGGTTGTGTTATCCTTAAAGGACTTTAAGAATCTTGAAATTCTATCCATATTTAATGAATACAATGACTTGTTAGGCTGGCCATACATTATACAATTTTCTTGTTCAATTTTCCCTTTAGATTTACCCAAACCATATAATATACCGTGTTTCCCCAAAAATAAGCCCGGGTCTTATATTAATTTTGGGAACAAAAGACACAGTAGGGCTTATTTTCGGGGTAGGTCTTACCATGTAATGTACTGTCTTCTTTTCCCCTCTCCCTCCCTGCCTGACAGAAATCCCCAGTGTGAACTGAGTTAAAATGCTTGTAAAATCCTATAATCCACTCTATTACAGTAGTATATAATGTACAATGTGTATGTTTCTGCAATATAATTGTGGCAAATACCTTTGTTATAGAGCCGCTCTGCGCTTGTGTGACCCGCCGAAGCTCTCTTCCCCACATTTATATTACAGAAACACAAACATTGTACATTATATAATACTGTAATAGAGTGGATTATAGGATTTTACAAGCATTTTAAACTAGGGCTTATTTTTGGGGTAGGGCTTATATTGCAGCCCTCCTGGAAAATAACGCTAGGTCTTATTTTCGGGGTAGGTCTTATTTTCGGGGAAACACGGTAAGGTCAAACCCAAACACTGGCAGTTTGGTTTGCATAGCTAAAAGTGCCTCAAGCAACCCAATTGGAAGGTATTGGAGATACGATTCTATAGTAATATATTCATATATCTACTTAAAGTGGTTGTATACCTGCAATGATTTTTTTATTTTATTTTTCCACCTGAAAGGCAAAAGCCATAATGAGCTAGTATGCACCGCATACTAGCTCATTATGAAATATTTACCTCGGAATGAGGTGTAGAGAACTTACCTGGTCCACGCGGAGCGAGATGTTATCTTGCATCGGCGTGTCTTCCGGGCATCGCCGCTCCAGCGCTGTGATTGGCTGGAGCGGTGATGTCGTCACTCCCGCGCATGCGCGTGGGAGACTTCAATCCGGCAAGGTCTGGCGGCTGCCGGCCCTTTAGCCGAGGCTCCCCGATGCGCATGCGCCGCTGCAATCAGCGGCGCATTGCGAGGGGAATATCTCCTAAACTGTACAGGTTTAAGAGATATTCTTTATACCTACAGGTAAGCCTTATTATAGGCCTACCTGTAGGTAAAAGTGGTAGTAAAGACTTTACTACCACTTTAAAGTGGAACTACTTTGCATCTTCGCACCAAAAATGCTATGCAATTATTGTTTTTATATTTAAAGCAAACTCCCCCTTCCACCCATGTCCCTATGCTTTATTTTGCTGAGAAATCACTTTGAAAAACACCCCCTAGTATTTCTAACTGTAGACATCTTGAGTAGGATCAAATGATTCATGTAGCATTTCCTTCCTAGAATCCATCTGCCCTTAGCTCAGGCTTGCAGGCAGGAGGGTTTGCTTAGCTCCTCCCCTCCTGTGATGTATGACATCATTTGCCTAGGCATGGAAAGCAGGAAGTAACTGTAGAAATTAGAAAAAAACAAGTGACAGAAGTTTTTTCACCTTAATGCATAGGATGTAAGGTAAACCAGCAGTGAAGCCTTTACAGCTTCCTACTGCGCATGCACGAGTCACGCTGCTCTTTCTGAATGGCCCCATTGTCTTCTGAGACAAACACAGGTCCCAGAAGGCAACGGGGGGGGGGAGGGTGCGGATTCAAAAGCAGAGGCGACATACCTCACCACGACGAGGTAGGTTGGAAGTCCTGCTGGAGAACAACAAAAAAGGTACAACCCCCCCCCCCCCCCCCCAATAAAAAAAAAAGATATCCCAAAAAGTAGGGGGGTTGTGCTCGATTGGATTAGACTTACACATGATTGGACATTCCAAAAACAAAACTGTGGATTTTTTTCCGACGGATGTTGGCTCAAACTTGTCTTGTATACACACGGTCACACAAATGTCAGAAATTCCAACCGTCAAGAACATGGTGACGTACGATGAGCTGAGAAAAATTAAGTTCAATAGGAAGTGCGGCTCTACTGCTTGATTCCGAGCATGCATGGAATTTTGTGTATCGGAATTTGGTACACATGATCGGATTTTCCAGCAGGAACTTTTGTTGTTGGAAATTCTGACGGCAAATGTCTGATGGAGCATACACATTGAACATCGAACATTTGTTGTTGGAAATTCCTACCGTGTGTACGCTGCATTAGTCTGATTTTAGCCTAGAACTCTGCTTTAATGCCTAAGCAATTTTGCAACTTTGATATGTGTTAGTAAAACTGTACATATCATCACAGCTACTTTGAGCATCCAGGTGGATTTTATCTTGTTTATTCAGGACAAGCTGGGCTTTCATTTTGTCGTAAATAGTAACAGATATCGCCTGTTTTTTTATTTTTTTATTCTCAAAGGAAAACCGGTCCAAAATAGTAAAAAATAAATAATTTTTTTAAAATGTAGCTGTGGATTTCTTGTTACTTCCATAACCTACCACCAAAGAACAACAATAAATTCTCCTGCTCCTGATGATCGCAGCAATATCACACGTGTTTGTGAGCTATGACTAAGCAACGATGATGTTGTGAAATGCGTCAGTTATCTTACCTGGCTTCTGCTGTTACATGAACTTGGATTATGCGCTAAAAAAAAGGCTTTTACTGGAGTGCCGCTATCCAGATTCCCTTTCTTCATTATCACACATGTATATGTTATTTGCTGTTTGTACCCATAGTACAGTTTAGAAACAATAGGTTGCATTTTGCTTTTTTTTTCCTACCTAAAACACACTGACACTAACTGACACTGATACAAATTTTTTATTTTTTTATTTCTTTATTGCTTTTTTCAAAATACATGCAGGAGCTTTCGACATATACTTTATTATATTCATATCTGCATTATAGCAAGAGTCTTATTCTTCCCCTATCAACTCATACCTTGGTGTAGTTTGTGTACCCCCTCGCTTTCTTATGTTAACCACTGGGTACTTAAACCCCCTTTCAATTTTCAGCTTTCAGCCCTGTCACACTTTGAATGACAATTGCGCAGTCATGCTACACTGTAGCCAAATTACATTTTATCAATTTTTTCCCAAAAATATAGCTTTCTTTTGGTGGTATTTAATCATTGATGGGTTTTTTATTTTTTGTTAAAAAAAAAATGAAAAATTTTAAAAACAAAACAGTTTTCTATTTTGTTATACAATTTTGCAAACAGGTCATTTTTCTCCTTCATTGATTTATGCTCATGAGGCTGCACTAATAAGGCAGCACTGGTGGACAATGATAGGTGGCACTGGTGCACACTGATGAGGCAGCACTGTTGGTCATTGATAGGGGGCACTGATGTGCACTGAGAGGTGGCACTGATGGGCACTGATGGTAGGCACTGAAGGACATTGATAGGTGGCACTGATGGGTGGCGGCGATGGGCACTGGTAGGTGATTCTGATAGGCAGCACTTTCCCAGGTGGCACTCATGATGAGGCACTGATTGGCACCACTGATGGGCATTGATACGTGGCATGGTGGGCATTGATAAGTGGCACTGAAATGCACTGGTGGGCCCTGGCATTGATATGCACTGGTGGGCACTGGTGAGCACAGATGATGTGGCTGTCAGCGTGAGGAGAAAATGATCACACGGTAAGGGGCTGGGATCCCATTGCCACGTTGATCACAGAGCGTGCCGCGCACGACCCGCGGAGGCACGGGGGGAACGTGCAAAGGTACGTACGTCATATGACAGCACTCCGGCTAAGTAGGTCTGCGCTGGATGCAAAGGAGTTAAATTGCTTAATGTTGTTGGTCTCTAGACTTTACACACGTTCACGCCTGTCTATCTTCCCTACCATATTCCTATTTCTTTATGTTTAGTCCATAGACTGTTCCAATGCAGTTGCAGGATCTGCTATCCAACTAGACCAAACTTTCTCATAATTTTTTTGATTTTCTCTGTTACATTATGTATCTTTATATAGAGGTAAATTACAATTTACTAGACACTGATACAAATTTAAAAAATGTAAAAATAAATCCTGCCCAAAATATACTGACCCTGAATTTTGACACTTATTTGCCCCACATACTGACACTGACTTATATCAAACCTTGATTTTTATTATTTATTTTTCTTATCTTTACTCCACATTCACAGAGAGAAACACAGAGACTGGCTTCACAGTGACTAATCACTGTGCTAGCCAATCAGAGGCTACCACAGCAATCAGGTGACCCGGAATTAAAAGTTCCAGGCATCGATTGTTAGTATTGGACCTTTGGCTGTCAGTGAGACCCTGGTATCTGTGCTTTGAGTGTGCTTGAGTAATTCCTTGTCGACATTGGAAAAATCGAATCTTCTGGTTTGAATAGTAACCAGTGCCAACATAGTAACCAGTGCCAACACACATGTCCCTGTCATCAGGTCACCTAGGTTGACAGTGCTACTGCACTAAGCAGCACTCATGCATGGTATTGAGTGGCGTTCAATGTATCAGTAGGGGTTCACCCACTTCTGCATCAGGAGAAGAAGAGGAAGCCTAGTCTGTGTCATCACTTGCCAAAAGACCCTTAGAAATAGGAATCTAAAGTTTGTATTTTTTTTTCTGCTTTTACTGCTTCTCTCACTTTTTGTTCTGCTGTCAATGGGAAGTAGCAATGTGAAATCTTCTTAATGGGGATTTTCAAAAGGCAATTTCTCTTACACAAATAAAACAATTTTAATTAATAAGTTGATTTTAACATAAAGGTGTAGCGTAGCCAAGGTGCTTAAAAGAGCATGACTAAATAAAACCCAAGCCTACGCATAATACGCATGGAACACATATACGTCACTTTTATTACATATGCTTTTTCTGCACAATTAAAATACGCTGATTGATTTCTGTGCAGAGCTTGCACTCTCCAAAAGCTTGAATTTTTTGTGTCGTTTTTCAAAACGTTGTTTTTTCACAAAAAGTCACCGTGTGTAGCAAAAACATCGTTTAAAACGACGTTTTTCAACCCGCGCATGCCCAGAAGCTAGTTATGAAGCGAGCTTCAATGGAAAAGAGTGGTGAACGTAACCTCGCTTTTTGTGAAAAAAACGATGGTGTGTATGCAACATCGTCTTTGAAAAGTGACGTTTCAAAAACGTTGTTTTTTACTTCACAGAAAACGTCGTTTTTTTCATCACAAAAAATGATCGTGTGTACGCGGCATTACACTTAAAGCCAGTGGATTAATTCAGGACATGCAACAAAGTACAAGACCAAGGTCAATCCAGAAGTCAGATTCATGCTAATTAACACTCAGGAGCTAAAGGAAAAAAGACCCTGTAGGTCAGATCATTTGGCTGACTAAGAGGCCTTTAAAAGCATAAAAGGTCAGTTCAGTAAAGCAAAATCCAAACAGCATTTTCATTACATTAATTTAATGATCAAAACATTTTTTCCAATTTGCCAAAGAGTTTATTAACTGCTTGCCAACCACATCACTTGTACGGCAGCAGAGATGGTCTTCTGTGCCAGATCACCTACCTAGTACGTGATCTGTCACTTCCATAAGGGGGCGCACACGCACCACCCGGCTGTGCTGTGCTTAGACACAGCACAAGCCAATCAGTGGGTGTCGACCAATGTCTGCTGTCCATGTAGGGGGCGTGCACGCGCCACCCGGCTGTGCTGTGCTTAGACACAGCACAAGCTGATCAGTGAGTGCAGGCCAATGCCCGCTGGCACGGAGGGAAGGAGAGAAACAGGACAGAGCTGTGCCAATGTAAACAAGGCAAAGCTCTGTCCTGTCAGTGGGGAAGTGATGGATTTTATTCTCTGAAAAGCAGGGAACAAAATGTATCACTTTCCTTAGTAAAAGCACCACACACACATGTTCCAACAAAACCACACAAAGAGTCGAGTTTGCAGTGACATGAACTCTCAAATAATATTATGCAGCTGGTGTCAGACAGCATGCACCCCATTCACTTTCAATCCAAATGGAGTTTGAGTGTCAATGCAAAATCAAATATATGAGTTAAAGGGAAGGTTTCACTGGAACAAATCACAAAATTGCATTATGGGTGGAAATGTAAAATAAACAGTATTCAGTGCAGACTGATAAACATATAAAACCACAAGAGTGCATGCTGACACTTGGAATAATTTAAATAGTACTTCATAACAACATAAAACCAGAGAATAGTGCAGCGCAAATAACTATCTAAAAAGTCCATAAAGTCATCCACGAGTGTCACTTATAATGACAGTCCATATACTGTCATCCAAAAGTAACACTTCATATAATGGATAAAATATCTTCTCCAAGTGATCTTGCGGACAAAACAATATCAGGGGAGTGAGGTCCCTCCACCACAGATACTCTATCCTCGCCTTCTCACCTCATGGATTCGACCTGAATTGGGTCACTGTACCTTAAACCCACTCCTGGGGTGATGGTCATAAATCGATGAAGCCGTAGATCTCACACAACATATGATAAAAGAAAGAAAGGGGAAACAATAGTGCTCCCTGTATAGTATGATTTAACGATCAAAATAAACGATAAAAGCTTCTCACAAAATTTTCACTCACAAATGTGTGCCGGTTGTACATACAGTTGTTTCCAACCTAGAAGATGGCTGTGGACGACGTCCAACGTGACTCCTCCCCCGTACGCATTATGTCCTGTAGGCAGGGACTTCTTCAGAGTGGGGTCGGACATACATCGGTGGCCCGCAATATCATTTATATTGCCATGGCTACCATCAATCAGTGAATCGCGCTCTAGGACAGGGCGGAAACAAACCACAAACCTATTGCTTTGAAATCTATTCAATACAAGGAGAGCTGCTCACTAAGAGACATATCACCCTAAGACAATAATAAATATTTGATAATAAAGAAAAATAAATAAAAAAACAGACCAATGGTGGCATATATAAATGTAAGGGAGAGAAAACAGCAAAACTCAATACATTATCTTTAATTATAAAAGGACACCGAAGTCTAGGAATTTAAAGGGGAATACACCCACATTCAAAAAGCACTCTACTCAGAGTGGAAAAATATAATTAAAATTATAATTAATTATAAGAAATCCTAACATAGGACTAATAATAAGTTAATAACATCAACCCACGGCCATCTTCCAGAGATATAAAAAAGATATACAATATAAATAAATAAATAAATAAAACACATTCAAATTAAATCCAATACACAATCCACTTTATTAAAATATTATACTCAAACAAAAAAAAATAATACTAAATTATCTGCTAAAAATAAAACATCATCGGTCAAAGTCCACGTTTATGCCAGCTGGTGCCATCAACGTAGTCTCGTAAATCCAGAAGGA
This sequence comes from Rana kukunoris, assembly GCA_029574335.1. Lineage (NCBI taxonomy): Eukaryota > Metazoa > Chordata > Amphibia > Anura > Ranidae > Rana > Rana kukunoris. The sequence goes on from CM056051.1 coordinate 176,165,883, forward strand.
TTCTCTGCGACTTAACTGGCGACTTTTTCAATTCCCCAAAATTTCAAATGTTTCGGATCCCATTGGTGACAAATCCGAAAGTGTCTGGATGCACTGTGGATCTTAACACCCCTTTTGATGTTACTTATATGCTCCCCAACTCATACGTGTAATATACTAGAGGTCCTGCCTATATATTGCAATCCACAGTCACCCTCAATCATATACACTACACCAACAGTCGCACATGTAATCAGATCTTTGATCTGATACTGTTTTTGTGTGACTGAAGAACTAAACACTTTGGCCCAGATTCACGTACATCTGCGTATTATTGGACCGGCGTAGCGCACCGCCTTTACGCTAGACTTGCGCAATTTTGCCGCGTAATCACCCTATTCTCGTAGCTTTTGCGCAGAAAATTGCGCATGCGTAACGTTTTTTCAGAGGCGTAAGGCAGAGTAATACAAATTGGGAATGACGTGGGCGTGTTACATTGAAATGAGCCGTGACCCCATGCAAATGAAGGGCCGGCCGGCTCGCGCATGCGCGCTTGAAGGAGACCATGGTCAGCTCCGCTGTGCGCATGCTCACAATTCGGGAGCGGCGCAATCAGTGAAATTGGAAATGGACTAGGGCAACGTTGTGAACTACGCAAACAGCATAAATAGACAGAGACAAGCGCACTTGCATTGCAAAAGTACATCCCTTTGTCCCTTCCCATTTAACCAAGTGCTTTTGTCCTGTTGTTCGTTGCGTTGTGTTTTGTAGTTGTCAGATTAGTGTTCTGTGTGATCAAGTGTTTGTTAGTAGATCTTTGAAAGTGTTTTTTGATAAGTGTTTGAGTGACTGTTTGTTTGATATATTTCTGTTCGTTTGTTTTCTTGCTGTTTTTTTGCTGTTTGTTTTTGTGACTGTTTCTTGCTGAGTGCTAGTGTGATTTTTTGGGTGTTAGATTTGTGTGTGTTCTTGCTTGATTGGTTGTGCTTGTTTTTGTGAGTGATTTTTGCTGACTGGGAGTGAGTTTTTTGGGAAGTATGACAGAGAGAAAGAGAAAGCTCAATTTTACTGTGGGGGAAAAAAGAATTCTTGCCCGGGCCATTAGCGATTATGGGCGTTTTCTCCACGGCCCAGACAGTGCCAACACCACCCCGGCCAGGAGGAGGGAGATTTTGGATATGATCACTGAGCAGGTCAATTCAGCGGGGTAGGGGGAGACACGGACCCGGTCTGGGATTGACAAAAAAATCAATGACCTCCGGCGTCTGGTCAAACAGAAGCTGGCCAGAATGCATGCCCATGCCAGGGGCACAGGAGGGGGCCCACCATGCCCTATTAGGCTGATAGCGGAGGAGCGTGCGGTGGCCCTGACCTTTCATCGGCATGAAGTTGAGGGCCTGCCCGGCTTTGACTCAAGTCCGGAGCCCGTGGTGCCAGGTAAGTTTTTTTTTTAATATCAGGTGTGTAGCATGTGTGGGGGAGGGGGTGAAAGGGAATATGTGGCAAGTGTGTGGATCCTCCAACCTGTGAATGTTTTGTGTCATCCACAGATGTGCAGGAGGGTGCAGGGCCATCTTGCCTGACCGCACCATCCCCAGGACAGCAGCCTAATGAGGCCCCCCCAACAAGGCCGGAGTCCGCGGAGGAGGTTCAAGAGGAGGAGGAGGTTCAAGAGGAGGAGGAGAATCATGAGGAGGAGGAGTCCATGTCAGGCACTGGACGTTTGGTTTTTGAGGACTCTTCCCCTCTGGCTGGCAGCAGGCAGCCCTCCCTAAGGGGGAGCCCCCCCCCCTCCTCCCCAACATGGCTCCCCTCCCAAGGGCCTCCCCTTCTCCCCGGCCACAAGCATCAGCTGGAGGCAGGATTTCATCCCAGAACACCAGGGGGTTGGCCGATCTCCTGCCCGCCACTCTGAGAAGGGACCAGTTCCTCCAGACCCGCCATCTGGGACAGGTCAGCCAGACATTGGTGCGGATGGAGGAGAGCCTGTCCTCCATCAAGGATACGCTGGGGAACCTGGACTTCCACTCCCGGGCTTTTACAACCTGCCTAAACGAACTGCAGACGACATGAGCAGGCGTTGGGCAGGATGTGAGGGCCCTTACCCAGGCTATCCAGGCCAACACGGCAACACTTGGTGCTGCCCTGGACAGAATAGCCGTGGCCTTGGAGGGCAGGCCGCCAGGTGGGCAGAGATCAGGGGCTGCTCCTCCCTCCCCGGTTTTCCCCCTCCCCATGAGTCTCCCCTGAGGAACCGGGGCCGTGGCCGGGGGCGCCCCAGGCGTGGCTCACGTAAAGGGCAATAATTTTTTTTCCCCTCTTTTTATTTTTTTTGCTGGAACATTTTTGATTTTGCTGGGTATTTTATTTTTATTTTTTTGGGTTGTGAATGCTGTTTGAATGTCGGGGTGACATTCCTGCCGGAAAAGGGGTGTCACCCTCAATTTTGGTGGAGAAGGGTTCCCCAGGACCAGGGAGAAGTGATCCCCAGGTCCGTGTGAATGGTGTATGAATGTACAGTGACATAATTGGAGCCTTGGCGTGGCGTTGCTGCTCACAAGTCCAGCATGGTGGACTGGTGCCAATCCAATTTGATGTGGATGTGGGGTGTGTGTGCTAGGGACCACAGTGGTGTGCATGCATGCATTCTCATTGTGCCATGATTAATGTGTGTGTTTAACGTGCAAAGATGCCCAATGTGAGTTGTCTCCTGGCTGCTCTTCCCTCAGAAGACGGGGTAGCCTCGGTTAGGGGGGGATTGTCTGGTTCAGGGGTCAGGTCATCACGTAGGTCAATCTGCAGGCCCTTTCTTTCTGCGAAGTTGTGCAGCATGCAACATGCACCGATGATCTGGCACACGAAGTTTGGGGAATATAAGAGGGTACCCCCAGACTTATCCAGGCATCGGAAACGTGACTTTAGGAGGCCAAAGGTGCGCTCCACCACTGCTCGTGTTTGGGCATGTGCTTGATTGTATCTTTCCTCTCCTGGGGTTTGGGGGTTCTGGATAGGAGTCATGAGATGGGGTCCCAGTGGATATGCAGAGTTACCTGGAAGGGAAATGACAGGAGGATGTTAGTCATGCATGTGCCCCTTGTGATGTGTGCATCATGGGAGGGGATAGTCATGCCTGCCACCCATGTCACTCACCAACCAGCCAGGTGTCCCCATACAAGTTCTGTTCGAATTCCATTCGGATGTGGCTTTGATTGTATATGTAGCTGTCATGGCTGGACCCTGGGTGTTTGGCACGGACGTGCCATATGAGGCCTTGGGCATCGACTATCACCTGTACGTTGATGGAATGCCAATGCTTCCGATTGCGGTACATGTGCTCTGTCTCATGGGGGGGCTGGAGTGCCACATGTGTGCAATCAATGGCCCCCACAGTGCGTGGGAATCTGGCAATTCTGTAGAAATCTGTCATTGCCTTCAGCCGCAGGTCCTCAGTGGTGGGTTTGATGATTTGGTTGGCCATGCGTCTGAGGATTGCTGGGACAACCTGGTGCACACATCTGCTCATGGAGGATTGTGACATCCCAGCCACCACTCCACTTGTACGCTGAAAAGAGCCACTGGCAAGGAAATGGAGTGTTGCCAGTACCTTGACCAGTGGCTGCACTGCATGTGAGCGGTGTGTTGGGCTGGTGATGTCCTCCTGCAGGGTTGTGGTTAATTCCAGGATGACATGAGGGGTGAATCTGAAGATGCGAAACACCTCAGAATCACTCATGCCAAACAGGTCTATGCGGGTGCGGTATATCCTCTCCCGTGCCATCCTCCGTGCCATCCTCCGTGCCCTCATCCTTCTTTGTTCATCTAAAGTCAGTAGTATAGCTATGTGCGACGATGCCCCTGGCATGTTGGCATACAGATTGTTGTGCAACACGTGTGACTGCTGAGCTCCTCACTAACAGTGTTGCTTTATCTAACAAGTAGACTTTTTTTCTCTTTTTAGACCAGCTTTTATATGCTCTAATTTTAGACAGGACATTTTGCTGTTGCGCACACTGCGTCGCCTGCGCTGCCCCAACGTTCTTTTGTGGATCCCCGTAAGTCCCTCATTAGCATATTTGACTAGCAAATCAATGGTCTGTCTAGCGCACTTTTGCGCGGACGGATGCGCAAGTCTAACGAAATTACGCGGGACAAAAAAAAGTAGATTTTTTGCGTATCTCGTTCGGGGGATGCCGTGCATCGAAATGCACGCGCACATTTAGACTTACGCCGCGCATCTCCTGTTGCGCAGGTTGTAATCGCTCTGTGAATCTGGGCCTTTGCGTTTTATTAACATTATTTCTAGTGTGCTTGCAGGTGGCACATCTGCCACAAGCATAAAACCCAGAAAGAAAGTTAAAAAGTTTATTTTCAAGAATCCTTGGCGGGTCAATGACCCCCGGTGCCAAACTATCTCGAAGAGAAGGTGTTTTACGGTAAATGAATTCAGGACGATTAGTATAATATGTTGAATTTCATTTGTGTATAATTGGGTAATGTAGAAAGTTTTTTATTTATTTTTTATTTTTTAGTGCAGTATTTATTTTATATTAAATAAAGGAGGTGCTTGGTGACTGATATCATGACAAAGAGGGATCTCAGCAACCTCCTGGTCCAGTCCATATTTAGCATGAAATGACCCCCTAAATCCTAGAGGTCTTTTGTGCAGATCCATCGTCTGCATAAATGGTACCTACAAGCTTCATTTTAAAGGGGTTGTAAAGGTAAATGTTTTTTTCACCTTAAAGCATCCTATGCATTAAGGTGAATAAACATCCGACTGTACCGCTCCCCTTCCCGAACCCCTGTTTTACTTACCTCACCCCCTGGCTGTTAATTGGCTAGGCTGGAAGGATTGATAGCAGCGCAGCCATTGGCTGGCACTGCTGTCAATCACATCCGATGACGCAGCGTGCTGGGGACGGGGCCGAGAGATACAGTCTGCGGCAATGCCTGCCGCTGTATCACGGGAGCGCGCCTGCAAAAACTTTCCACCATGCGAGCTAGGTGGAAAGCTTTTGCGAGGAGGAGCTGAGACAGCCGCCGAGGGACCCCAGAAGACAGGGTTCGGGGACACTGTGCAAAACAAGCTGCACAGTGGAGGTAAGTATAACATGTTTGTTATTTTACAAAAAAAAAATTTTTTCCTTTAGTGTTCCTTTAAATAACAAAAGAAGTTTAAGGTTTGTACATTTTTTAACAAGTATCGGGATGATGATCTAAACATAAATGTACTTACTGTATGATTAAAAGTACTTCAGGTTGGGTGAAATGTACAATAGCAATTTAAGTAACTACCAACATGTGTCTGTGAAATATTAATATTGGATACTTAAAAGAGAAGTGCAGATTTTCAAAAAAACAATCACTTAGGTGGCTGCAGCATTGGTCCGATGCTGCATGTGTCCCACTCTGCCTTTAATCAAAGACCACTGATTGCTCAGTTCTCAGGCTTCAGGGATCAGTGACAGTCACCTCCAATGCTTACTGAAGCACTGGGGTGTGGAGGAAGTGGGAGTGGCTGAATCACGCCATCTGGAATCTGGGCGGATCCCGACATTACTGTGATCTCAGCCAACAGCAGACTTTAGTCCTCTGAAGGCTAAATCTGGGTCACAGGAGTGCAGAACTAAGTGCACTACTGTCACCCACAGGAGAAGTATGGCCAAAGAGTTTTGGCCATACTTCTCCTTTAAACTGTTACTTTTATTGAATACAAACCATTTTTCCAATAATGTATGCCTGCAGCCTCCAGACTTTAAGCATATCCTTCTGAGCTAAAAAAAAAAAAAATCTACTCCTGGGAAATAACCTACTCATTGTGCTTAAAGCATTGTAGGTCTCCGTACTCCAAACAGAATCCTCAAGTGATAGAAACAACCTATTCGTTAGAAGGATGGATGCTAACAATTGTCCAGATAACACTACTGTAAACACAATTTATCTTTAGGAAAGGTAGCCCCTAATGCTGGAAATTTATCATAGGCTACTTGGACAAGTGCAAATACATGGGGCCAGATTCAGGTAGAGTTGCGCTGGAGTATTTCGATATTGCGCCGCGTAACTGTGAATATGCGCCGTTGTTTCTATGTGGCCGTACCCACCAAACTAGATGCGACAGAAAACGGGCCATTTCCGATCGGCTTAACTTTCCGACGCCAGAGTCTCGTCAGCGCATAATTTTGCTTGGCGCATCAGTCGCGCCTATTGATTTCCCCTGCAAATATGCAAATGAGGGAGATTTCCCGATTCGCGAACGGATTAGCACCATACGCTGGCTACATGCGCCGCACGTATCTCGTCCGTCCGGCGCAAAGTTATTTCTACAAATAGCTGCTTTATCTTTACTCCAGACGGCCACAGGTCAGCAGGAGAGCAGCTACAGCAGCGTTACCGACGATAAGAGCTAGCTGAGCACCCCCACTTGCAGGACAACACCTCTGTCCATGCTTGTCTGTCAACTTTTACAGCCATGGAGGAAGACATCATAGGTCTCCATAGCCGAGATGACGGATGACAGCTCCTGGCCTTTAGAGTTCAGCTTTCTCCTGTGTGTTTGCGGGAAACGGGAGCAGCCATCTCAGAACAAAAGTAACTTCACTGCGGGGAGGGGGAACAGGATATACTTTAGTGCTGGAATGGCACATCTATGGGTGCATTTAAACGCCCAACGGAACGCATTGCGCTGACGTTTCCCGTGAAGTGGTGCCGACGGAAGTTGTGAGCATGCGCACAAGGGGGCGAGTGAAGCCTCACTTACTGCGCATGCTCCGTGGATGATGCGCTGAACGTAAGCCTCTGCGCTGGGCTCCGCCCATCATTTACATATGATCACACCCACTTCCACTTGCGTCGGGTTACGCCAGCGCATTATCATTACTCTGGCGCAAGTTTACGCGCAACTGCTATGTGAATAACAGTACTTGCGCCGAAAGTGTCGGCGGAGTAACGTAAATGAGAAACGTTACTCCAAATTAAAGAAGCGCCCATCTACCTGAATCTGGCCCATGATGTTTAATGAACCATGAAGCCCTCCTTCCTATACCCCACTTGTAAGCATTCTTTCTGTTATTTTGTGGGATAGGATAACAAATTGCTGACATGAATGGACTACAAAATCAGGTTATAGTGTTGTTGTTGGTAAATATGTGTATTGCAGTCATGACCAGTAACATTACAAATCACCTTATTTTGTATAATCGTTCATATTATCTCCCATAGCTATTAAAAGCTATGCTTTTCAAATCTTGCCAAGAACCAGTTTATTCAGAATCATCGGTCACAGACACACTTATATAAAACCTAATAGTTTTCTTTAGGATGTAATGCAATCTGCTTGGCTTTTCCTCAAGAAACTACTGTGCTCTCAAATGTGGCAAACATATATTTGATTCACATCTTCTCTCTCTGGATGACATATGGCGGGGCAGCTGTAAGAAGACTGCAAGCAATAGTATATAATTAAGCATCATTGAAATATTTGAGCAAATTACTCTTGATATTTTTTCTGCCTAGTGCTACTATTGCACATATCATGTGACACAATTTGACAAGTTGCGGGATTACGCCAACAAGAACATTTCAAAACTCTCTCTCTCTCTCTCTCTCTCTCTCTATCTATCTCTATCTCTATATATATTTTAAATCAGACTGAGTTATGCTACAGACGTTTCAGATTTGAAGCAATTCATAAAGATTAAGTGCATTCCCTTAGAAAATGGTGCAATAAAAATAAAGCATTCTTTCTATAAGGTATTTTGCGTTTTTTTTATATCAAGATGTGGAAATAGTAGTCCAGGATAAGAAATAAAAAATAGACATCTGATCTTTTATTTTTTGTTTTTATTTTTCTTGGCTTAATGTTTTAGGAGAATTTTGTGTTTAATTAGATTAGATACATAATTAGAAATAACCCTTTGACTGCCAAGAATGTGTCTTCAATGCCATGGCAGTCAAAGGGTTATAACAAGCACAAGGTTTAAAATGTATCCGTAAGATGTTCACTTTTTTGTAGAAGCCATCTGGGTATATCTGCTCAATTACTTCTACAAACTTCCAATGTGTGTCGCCACCCACCCAGGATTCCTGCACCTGTCTCTCTTCTGGGATCCCTTGACCAGAGACATTTATTTCAGGATGGAAATTGGGGGGGGGGGGGGGGGAATGTTCTCCTGATCTCCTCTGTGTACAGTGAACTTTGAAGTGCTCAGCTCTTCCAGGTTTGTGGCTAACACATTGTGGCTGGTATTGGCTGGATAAGGAGCTGATCGTGGACTTTCTTTCCTTGTCATTGCACAATACTTTTACGAGTTTCAAAAATAATAATACAAGAAAAAATAATAATAAAACATATATTAACTGGTACACATACAGTATATGCGCACCAACAATATTTGACATTTACTCTATAGATCCTCTGCTTTCTCTGTGAATATAAATATATACAGTGTGTGTGTGTGTATATATATATGTGAATATACACTGTATAGTATATATAGTTTGTATTGTATGTATATACTACATATATATATATATATATATATATATATATATACAGGCATACCCCACTTTAAAGTACACAATGGGGTTTATTTACTAAAGCTGGAAAGTGCAAAATCAGGCTCACTTCTGCATAGAAACCAATGAGCTTCTAACCTCTGCTTGTTCAATAAGCTTTGGTAATAAAACCTGGAAGCTCATTGATTTCTATGCAGAAGTGAGCCTGATTTTACACCAGGTTTAGTATATAAACCCCATTGTGTACTTAAAAATGGTGTATGCCTGCCTGCCTGCCTGCCTGCCTGTCTGCCTGTCTGTCTGTCTGTCTGTCTGTCTGTCTGTCTATCTATCTATTGTTAAGATAATTCTTCCCCTGTGATCAGTCAAACTTCAAGTGTTTCAGAAGCAAGATACTTTATTTCAGTTGCACCGGTACAACTGGATGAGATCTACATGCTAAGAGAAAAAGCAAAAGTCCCATACAGACACGAGGTGTGTGACGACCTTTATAGTGTCAACAGGAAGAATACTATTGGCTAAAAGACCACCGGTGGCTCATGACGCAAACAAGCTTATATTGCCAGTCACAGTGTCTTATTTACAATTCTTAGCAACAGAGTTGATTTGAAGAATGTAACACAAACAATAGAATTAGGCTAGGTAAAGCCACGTGTCCTTAGAATCCATTACAGAGGCAAGATTATAGCAAGTGTCCTTAGAATCCACAGTAAGTAATGTAATACTCAAGACTATAAAATCTCTTTGGTATGGTTACAATACTGATAATGTTGTCAGATCTCAAGCAAAACTGACAGACCAGAGACCTCTGCTGGTGATATACAGACTCTTACTACAGAACACAGAGCAACAGTGCCCCAGCTGGAAAAGCTTAGAATGTCAGGTTGATTTTACACTATATAGGTAAAGGGTTGTATAAAAGCATGAGGCCAAATGAGTGTAAACCTAGTTATGGCAAATCATTTTAATTTAAAACACATCAAATAACTTTCCTAATAAGTTTATATGCCGTAACCTTTATTTTATTATCCCTTTCAAACACAGATTCAGTACAATGTACTAAATGGTGCCGTATTTCTTATGAGCGCCCCGATGGGTTCTGCTCTAGATTTTTTTCATTCAGATGCTCTGCATCACATAAAGAAGTACGGATTGGTAGGGGCATAAAGTTGGGGTTCTGGATAAGCATTGCTAATCCTCTGGCTCCTTGAGGTTACTTGTAGGCAATAATCCTTCTTTATCTGATGTTAGATGTGTATGCAGTCTGCATTGGTAGGCTCTTTAGTGAAGACTCTTACTGCCAATTCTTAACTACTTGCTTACTGGGCACATATCCCCCACTGCTGCCCAGGTGAAATTTCAGCTTCCGACACTGCATCGCTTTAACTGACAATTGCGCGGTCGTGCGACATGGCTCCCAAACAGAATTGATGTCCTTTTTTCCCCACAAGTAAAGCTTTCTTTTGGTGGTATTTGATCACCTCTGCGGTTTTTATTTTTTGCGCTATAAACAAAAAAGAGCAACAATTTTGAAAAAAAATACAATATTTTTTACTTGTTGCTATAATAAATAGACCAATTTTTTTTTTTTTTAAAAACATTTTTTTTTCTCAGTTTAGGCAGATACGTATTCTTCTACATATTTTTGGTAAAAAAAATATATATTTTTTTACTAGAAATGGCGTGATCTGCGATTTTTATTGGGACTGCAACATTATGGCGGACACATCGGACACTTTTGACACATTTTTGGCACCATTCACATTTATCCTGTGATCAGTGCTATAAATATGCACTAATTACAGTATAAATGTGACTGGCATTGAAGGGGTTAACACTAGGGGGTGAGGAAGGGGTTAAATATGTACCCTGCATAGTGTTCTAACTGTGGGGGAGGGGGACTGACTGGGGAGGTGACCGATCTGTGTCCCTATGTACAAGGAACACAGATCAGTCTCCTCTCTCCATGACAGGACGCTGTCTCTGTGTGAGCCGGCAATGAGAGATAATCTCATATGTTTACATTTGAGATCATCTCTCATTGGCCGCACAGATCGCATAGCAAACGGACACTCTGATTGGCCGTTTGTGTCGATCTGTAATTGGCTGTGTCCAAGGGACACGCCCAACACAGAATTTTCCCGCTGCGCGCTCGGGAGCGCGCGCGGGGAACGAGCAAAGGGGAGGACGTCAATTGACGTCCTCCTGGATTTTCAGGTCCGCGATGTAGCCGTCATTTGGCTATAGCGCAGGCCTCAAGTAGTTAAAGGAGTTGTAAAGGAAAACATGTTTTGGCCTAAAATTAATGTCTGCAAGGTAGACAGACAGAATAGTGTAATGATTCTGTTAAAAAACGAGTAAATACCTATTAAATTCCTTCATCTATATCACCACAGTATGAATTGCGGCACACCCAGTAATTCACACCTCCTTGAAGTCTCTAACACCTAGAGAGCGTCCTGCCACACAGATGTAGTTCCCAGGAGGGGGCGAGCACGTCACTGACCACCGCAGTAAAGTCTCCCTTCACGGTGGTCAGTAAAATCAGACAAGCAGGAAGTGAACAGAACAGAGAAGAAATAGAGCAACTTCTGAGCAGAAACAAACAATGAAGAAGTGAAAAGAGGAATGTCTGCAGGTAAAGGATGCTTATTATGAAAAAAAAAAATGTTTCCTTTACAAGTTGAAGCATTATGGGTGGAACTGCATACAGATGTGCGTAGTTCAAAGCTAATCATTGGAGTTTGTTATAGACCACCCAATGTTAATGAGGAGGTGGAGACTCGGCTCCTTGCACAGATGGAAAGGGCTGCAAGGGCAGGGACGGTGATAATAATGGGGGATTTTAACTACCCAGAAATTGACTGGAATAATGGAATTTCTGGGACAGTTAAAGGACAAAAATTTAAAAACCTATTGCAGGACAATTTTATGGTCCAGTTTATTGAGGCCCCAACTAGGAATGATGCTCTGTTGGACCTGGTAATCTCAAACCATGCAGAGCTCATTACTAATGTTCAGATAAAGGAACACCTGGGTAGCAGTGATCATAACATGATTTCGTTTAATGTAAACTATAAGCAAGAAATACATACAGGAAAGATAAAAACACTTCATTTCAAGAGAGCAAATTTTCAAAGCATGAGGACTGCTCTCCAGGGCTTGGACTGGGAGGGAATATTGGCACCGATGAACACAGAACAGAAATGGGAATTCTTCAAAAAGACTCTTTGGAACCTCACTGCAAAGTATATTCCCATGGGCAATAAGTTTAAAAGGCTAAAGATAAAACCTATGTGGCTCACGGTCAAAGTTAAAAAAGCTATAAACAATAAGTTCAAAAATAGGGAACGGGGAAACATAAAAGCACTCACATGTAGCCAACATCCGAAATAATTCAATCAAAAATAGGAGTTACTACAAAGAGTAGTAGGAAGGCGGACTTTTTCAGGCAATCACAGGGACATACAATTTAAGAAAAAATATTTAATTAGGTATCATAAAATCCAGAAACAAAAACTAAAATATACAAAAACAGGGTATACAGAATATATATTAGCAATAGTAGCTTGAATCTCGCCTACGCGTTTCGCCAAACGGCTTCTTCAGGGCGAGTTTGAGAAAGGGCTGGTAATATATGATTGCTAATTTCATATATCTGCAAAGAAAGAAAATACATAAACAAATGGCAAATTTTAAAACAGTTTCTAAAAAACACTGAAGGTCAATGAGCAACAAGGGATCCCCAAAAGAAATAGTACCAAAAACGTTTGCTGTCCATCTGATTATATCAAGGATTATGTAAATATCCGAGTGGCACATGAAAGCTCAATGGCGGCTGAAAAAGAAAAAGAAAACAGAATAGGTGTCATGTATTTTTTCAAATCTGCTATGAATTTGTAGGCTACAAAAATAATGAAAAGGTAATAAAATAAATTAAAATTAGTTACAGACAGAGTGTATCGAGTATACAAAAGAATGTCTGGTATGGTTAGCAAGAATCATCATCCACAGATGAATACAAGTATTTCTACAAAGGAACAAGAGAAAATAGGAACTAGTAAATAAATAAATATACGGACAAATGGTGTATGCATTTATGGCAGCTTAAAGAAATGTCAGTTTACCTGGGTAGAGCCAGAGATAGAAAGGAAAAACCCCGGACCGACCACAGCAATAAAACATATAGACCACAGCCAGAGAGGAATAAAATCCAGTAGCAATAGGCTAAATCGGATTGTAATGTCCAGTATAGGACAGTCCAGTGAATCAGGAGTCTAAATGCAAAAAGAGTTGCTAGTGAGTAAAGCCAGAAAAGGAACGCATTTGTCCCAAAAGTATTCTAGTTATAGTATTTGCATACCTGGATATGAAGCACTGATGATATGTCCGGGGGGAGTCAGACCTGTGCTGCACGCCAGTTAGACGTTCCTAATGGGAGTTTTATATAGGATTGCGAGGGCTGTCACATGACAGGGAAGCGTGGTGACGTAATCGGCGCGGCGCCCGTACATAGGCGACGCATGAAAGGCAGCTCACTGATGAGTAGGGGAGAGAGGTGGATCGTAAGGCAAGGAAGATGTATGTTCCCCCGCCATCGGGGATGGACCATACTTCAAGAAGGGGCGGTGCCAGGCACACAGGATCTGTGGCAGACAGAAACGCCCCAATGCCTGATAGTGTATACCGTGCGTCCATAACGGCGGCGCGGGCCGTCCCACCAAAGCATGCACATACCGTAGATACATAAGCATGGAGAGAGACATCCCCGCCCGCAACCATGCATATGTAGAATGCACGGGGAAAAGAAAGAAGAGAGAAAGAAAAAGAAGGAGTTGGGCCCATCATGGGGGTAATCCCTAAAGAAAGAGAAATTAGAACATGTATATGTAAATGTAAAAGGAGCAATCTGTGTTTACAGCAATGGGAACGTAGTCATATGTCAGGTATAAATGGTCAATTCTAAAGAGGATAGTTTGAGTGCAATCACTACAGATCGCCACAAGATGGCAGCAGTAAATATCAGAAACTAAAAACTTGGATTGTTCAGCAAACATTGGTACAAATAGAGGTCCCGAGCGCGCACAGACCATCAGTGAATTGGGAACTTGGAAATTATTTTTATATATCAGGATATTTAAAAAAAGTATAAAATATATCAAAACTGTGACAATTCTCTAATACAATAACATACAGATATAATTTAATTTATATACATTTAAACAGATAAACAAAAAATAGGAGAACACAACATATAATTACACCATACGCAAACTTATATGCATGGTGGATCTATGTGTCTAATCTTTTTCTACACTGTAGAGGCAAATCTTGGTAGAGTCTTGGCAGATTTTTGAATGGCTAGAGTTGGTGTTTGTGTGTAGTGGCATGTATTTTCATTCTCCTGTTCGGGCGTGATGTGAATTATATAATGAAGACCAGGGGGAAAACAGGCTGAATAATTTAGGGATTAAGGAAGGGTTTGAAGCTCAGGGCATCATTGAGGCCCGGGAACGTGTTGGCCTTCAGTCTATGGATCCAGCGTGTTTCACATTGTTAAAACACGTTGGTCAAAGTTACCCCCTTCGGATCCTCATATATACTCTCTAGGGCATTAAATTTGAATACATGGGGTTCGTACTGGTGTGTAAAAGCTATGTGGTAACCCATGGTGGTGTGGGAAGACCATTGGTCGCGTAGTAAATATGATCCTTAATGCGTTTCCAGAATGGCCGTATAGTTTCCCAACATAGTAACTTCCACATTGGCATTGAATCAGGTATATGACCCCCTTCGTTTGCAAGTAATGTGTTGTTTGATGGTATGTCTTTGCCCATTAGGCAAGAGTATAGTAGTACTACTGACACATAATCACAATAGTTGCATTCACCGCATCTGTATAGGCCGGGAAGGTCTCGTTTCATATCACTCGATCTACAGTAAGTGCTTGCGACCAGGCGATCACGAATCGATCTAGCCCGTCTGAAAGTGATTTCGGGTCTAGGTCCAATATGCTTCGATAGTACTGGATCGGAGGTGAGTATATGCCAATGTTTTGTTACTATGTGTTCTTTTCTAATTTCAGCATGTTGGTTGGAATATGTTGTAATCAGCCGTGTTGCGCTAGGGCTGGTTGGTTTGTTATTGTGTGCTAGAAGGTCATTCCTGACTTGCCATTGGCCTTAGCAAAAGCTTTTTTGAGGCAGTTTTTACTGTACCCCCTTAATCTTAGTCGTGTATATAGGAGATCTGCTTCTACTTTAAATTTTAGGTCATCTGAGCAGTTTCGTCGAAGTCGCAGATATTGTCCAAATGGTATACTTTCCTATTTTTTGTTTATCTGTTTAAATGTATATAAATTAAATTATATCTGTATGTTATTGTATTAGAGAATTGTCACAGTTTTGATATATTTTATACTTTTTTTGTAAATATCCTGATATATAAAAATAATTTCCAAGTTCCCAATTCACTGATGGTCTGTGCGCGCTCGGGACCTCTATTTGTACCAATGTTTGCTGAACAATCCAAGTTTTTAGTTTCTGATATTTACTGCTGCCATCTTGTGGCGATCTGTAGTGATTGCACTCAAACTATCCTCTTTAGAATTGACCATTTATACCTGACATATGACTACGTTCCCATTGCTGTAAACACAGATTGCTCCTTTTACATTTACATATACATGTTCTAATTTCTCTTTCTTTAGGGATTACCCCCATGATGGGCCCAACTCCTTCTTTTTCTTTCTCTCTTCTTTTCTTCCCCGTGCATTCTACATATGCATGGTTGCGGGCGGGGATGTCTCTCTCCATGCTTATGTATCTACGGTATGTGCATGCTTTGGTGGGACGGCCAGCGCCGCCGTTATGGACGCACGGTATACACTATCAGGCATTGGGGCGTTTCTGTCTGCCACAGATCCTGTGTGCCTGGCACCGCCCCTTCTTGAAGTATGGTCCATCCCCGGATGGGCGGGAACATACATCTTCCTTGCCTTACGATCCACCTCTCCCCCTACTCATCAGTGAGCTGCCTTTCATGCGTCGCCTATGTACGGGCGCCGCGCCGATTACGTCACCACGCTTCCCTGTCATGTGACAGCCCTCGCAATCCTATATAAACTCCCATTAGGAAACGTCTAACTGGCGTGCAGCACAGGTCTGACTCCCCCCCGGGACATATCATCAGTGCTTCATATCCAGGTATGCAAAATACTATAACTAGAATACTTTTGGGACAAATGCGTTCCTTTTCTGGCTTTACTCACTAGCAACTCTTTTTGCATTTAGACTCCTGATTCACTGGACTGTCCTATACTGGACATTACAATCCGATTTAGCCTATTGCTACTGGATTTTATTCCTCTCTGGCTGTGGTCTATATGTTTTATTGCTGTGGTCGGTCCCGGGTTTTCCTTTCTATCTCTGGCTCTACCCCAGGTAAACTGACATTTCTTTAAGCTGCCATAAATGCATACACCATTTGTCCGTATATTTATTTATTTACTAGTTCCTATTTTCTCTTGTTCCTTTGTAGAAATACTTGTATTCATCTGTGGATGATGATTCTTTGCTAACCATACCAGACATTCTTTTGTATACTCGATACACTCTGTCTGGTAACTAATTTTAATTTATTTTATTACCTTTTCATTATTTTTGTAGCCTACAAATTCATAGCAGATTTGAAAAATACATGACACCTATTCTGTTTTCTTTTTTCTTTTTTCAGCCGCATTGAGCTTTCATGTGCCACTCGGATATTTACATAATCCTTGATATAATCAGATGGACAGCAAACGTTTTTGGTACTATTTCTTTTGGGGATCCCTTGTTGCTCATTGACCTTCAGTGTTTTTTAGAAAACTGTTTTAAAATTTGCCATTTGTTTATGTATTTTCTTTCTTTGCAGATATATGAAATTAGCAATCATATATTACCAGCCCTTTCTCAAACTCGCCCTGAAGAAGCCGTTTGGCGAAACGCGTAGGCGAGATTCAAGCTACTATTGCTAATATATATTCTGTATACCCTGTTTTTGTATATTTTAGTTTTTGTTTCTGGATTTTATGATACCTAATTAAATATTTTTTCTTAAATTGTATGTCCCTGTGATTGCCTGAAAAAGTCCGCCTTCCTACTACTCTTTGTAGTAACTCCTATAAACAATAAGAAAATAGCTTTTAAAAAATATAAAAATGAAAGAACACTAGTGTCGTTTAAATGTTACAAAGAATATAATAGAATATGTAAAAAGGAAATCAAGGATGCAAAAATTCAAAATGAACGACAGATTGCAAAAGATAGTAGGACAAACCCCCAAAAATTCTTTAAATATATTAATAGTAAAAAGGTCAAGTCTGAGCATGTAGGCCCTTTACAAAATAATCTAGAGTGGGTGACTGAGGACATAGAGAAGGCAAATTTATTAAATGCTTTCTTCAGTTCTGTGTATACAATGGAGAATGGGGGAGCTCATGTCGATATAGGGGGTGGGAGTGACACAGCCCCAAATCCACAATGGCTCAAAAGTGATATGGTCCAGAAATATTTAGACAGAATAAAGGTGGATAAAGCACCTGGACCAGATGGCATCCACCCACGGATCCTAAAAGAATTGAGCTCTGAAATTTCAAAGCCACTGTATCTAATATTTAGGGACTCATTAGTGACAGGAATAGTACCACTGGATTGGCATAAAGCCAATGTGGTGCCCATATTTAAAAAGGGAACAAAGTCTTTACCTAGTAACTATAGACCTGTTAGTTTAACTTCTATAGTTGGGAAGATACTGGAACGTTTAATAAAAGACCACGTGGATGAGTTCTTGCTGGAAACAAACTATTTAAGCAGCAGACAGCATGGATTCATGAAAGACAGAAGTTGTCAGACAAACCTGATTTATTTTTATGAAGAGGTAAGTAAAACCCTGGACAGAGGCGTAGCAGTGGACGTGGTATACTTGGATTTTGCAAAAGCGTTCGATACAGTTCCCCACACACGGCTCATGTGTAAGGTAAGGTCTACAGGATTAGATATATCAGTTTGTAAATGGATAGAAAACTGGCTGAAAGACAGAATTCAGAGAGTTGTGGTTAATGATTCTTACTCTGAATGGTCCAAGGTTATCAGGGGTGTACCCCAAGGTTCAGTGTTGGGTCCCTTACTTTTCAATATATTTATAAATGATATTGGGTCTGAGATCAAAAGTAACATTTCTGTTTTTGCAGATGACACCAAGCTATGCAGTGGAATAATGTCCTTGCAGGATGTCTCCAATTTACAAGCCGACCTCAATGCTCTGTCTAATTGGGCGACTAAGTGGCAGATGAGGATTAATGTTGATAAATGTAAAGTTATGCACTTGGGGGCTAAGAATATTCATGCATCATACATGCTAGGGGGAGTACAACTGGGGGAATCTGTAGTGGAGAAGGATCTGGGTGTTTTAGTTGATCATAAGCTCAATAATGGCATGCAATGCCAAGCTGCGGTTTCCAAAGCGAGCAAAGTACTTTCTTGTATTAAGAGAGGTATGGACTCCAGAGATAGAGATATCATTTTGCCCCTGTACAAATCATTAGTAAGACCTCATCTGGAATATGCTGTCCAGTTTTGGGCACCAGTTCTCAAAAAGGATATCGGAGAACTGGAGAAAGTGCAGAGAAGGGCAACCAAACTGATAAGAGGCATGGAGGAGCTCAGCTATGAGGAAAGATTAGAGGAACTGAATTTATTCACTCTTGAGAAGAGGAGAATAAGGGGGGATATGATCAACATGTACAAATACATAAGAGGTCCATATAGTGAACTTGGTGTTGAGTTATTCACTTTAAGGTCAACACTGAGGACAAGGGGGCACTCTTTACGTCTGGAGGAAAAGAGATTTCACCTCCAAATACGGAAAGGTTTCTTCACAGTAAGAGCTGTGAAAATGTGGAACAGACTCCCTCCAGAGGTGGTTCTGGCCAGCTCAGTAGATTGCTTTAAGAGAGGCCTTGATTCTTTCCTAAATGCACATAATATAACTGAGTACTAAGTTTTGTAGGTAAAGTTGATCCGGGGTAAATCCGATTGTCTTTCGGGGGATCAGGAAGGAATTTTTTCCCCTCGGGTAGCAAATTGGATCATCGCTCTGCTGGGGTTTTTTGCCTTCCTCTGGATCAACTGTGGGTATGGAGTTGGGTGTATGGGAGGATGTACTGTGTTTTACTTTGTTTTATTTTTTTATTTTTTTTTATGGTTGAACTGGATGGACTTGTGTCTTTTTTCAACCTGACTAACTATGTAACTATGTAACCCCTTTAAAGTGATAATAAAGCCTAAACATGTTTTACTTTAATTAGGGCTGGATTTACATAGGGGCTATTGGAGTTCCAGCTCCAGGCCCCTTCCATAAGATAGGCCCATTTGCCCAAAAAAAAAAAAGATAGACTTCAAGCGTTGTAGCTCGCCGAATAGCGGACAATTTGGGGTGTTTGCGGCAAATTCGAAAGCCGCGGAACACCCTTTTAAAAGTCTATGGGAGAAATCAAAAGTGCTCATTTTAAAGCATGTTCTGCTGCGAACCGAACTCGGGGGTGTTCAGCTAATCCCTATTTGTATATTACTTATGGTAATTAACCACTTGCCACCCAGACCAATTCTGACACTTCTCTCCTACATGTAAAAATCATCTTTTTTTTTGCTAGAAAATTACTCAGAACCCTTAAACATTATATATTGTTTTAGCAGACACCCTATGGAATATAATGGTGGAGGGAGGTGACTATTTCATATTTATTTTTTTATTTTTTTACGACTTCAGCTTTTATTGAATTCCAGAGACCAACTCATGGTTTGGACCTTCGTAGTATTTCATATTTCAATAAACTGCAGAAGGTATTCCAGAGTGGCTGGCTCTCCATTTGTTTGTTTGTAAGAACCCATAAATCGTATGTAATACAGTGACTGAGTGTGCCAATATGGCAGCTTCCAGCTGCGTACCAGACGTGACATCACCATGCTTCCATCCTACGCGTTACGTCATGCACTTTGTGACTTCATCTGGGAATTTACACCACTGACTGAACTTTAATTTCACTATTTATATTTAGTTACATTTTATACATTTTGCACATATGTATTTGATGGTCAGCTGGGTGTTCATTGTTTACACATTTATTTGGGAATTATTGATATTGTGATTGTTCTTATTTATTTATATATTGTCATATCAATATATTTGATTATCATATATCTCACTGCTTGCTGACTAGAGGGGCTGGCGAGTGTTTATATATTTTCTTTTTAATAAAATTTATTAAAATATGTGATTTAAACTAATTCTCATTCTCAGTGTGTTGGATAGGTTTATTTTTTATTTTTTTATATCTGTAGTTGTTTAGCAATGTAGCAATTTTTTTCTTCTCTCCTCTCCTGTACATACTACCCACTGCCATACACTCCCTGCACATACTACCCACCGTCATATACTCCATACCCCTCTCCCTGCATATACTTCCCACCTCGATACATGCCACACCACTCTCCTACACATACTTCCCACCTAGATACATGCCACACCACTCTCCTACACATACTTTCCACCTCGATACATGCCACACCACTCTCCTACACATACTTCCCACCTCGATACATGCCACACCACTCTCCGACACATACTTCCCACCTCGATACATGCCACATCACTCTCCTACACATACTTCCCACCTCGATACATGCCACACCACTCTCCTACACATACTTTCCACCTGGATACATGCCACACCACTCTCCTACACATACTTCCCACCTCGATACATGCCACACCACTCTCCGACACATACTTCCCACCTCGATACATGCCACATCACTCTCCTACACATACTTCCCACCTCGATACATGCCACACCACTCTCCTACACATACTTCCCACCTAGATACATGCCACACCACTCTCCTACACATACTTCCCACCTAGATACATGCCACACCACTCTCCTACACATACTTTCCACCTCGATACATGCCACACCACTCTCCTTCACATACTTCCCACCTCGATACATGCCACACCACTCTCCGACACATACTTCTCACCTCGATACATGCCACACCACTCTCCGACACATACTTCCCACCTCGATACATGCCACATCACTCTCCTACACATACTTCCCACCTCGATACATGCCACACCACTCTCCTACACATACTTCCCACCTCGATACATGCCACATCACTCTCCTACACATACTTGCCACCTGGATACATGCCACACCACTCTCCTACACATACTTGCCACCTGGATACATGCCAGGCAGGCAGCCAGGTGTTTTCTCTCCTCCAGGACCCAAGATCCAGAACTCAGAACACATGGTAAGCCATCCACTGTAGATGCAGGCGGCCGTCCTTTTCAGGACAAGCCGCTGCTACCTGCTCAATTCCCTGGCTCTCCCCCTCTCCATAACTCCCTTCCTGTACCCCCACACCATCTCCCCCACTCTAGTAACCCATCCGCCACCCATCCGACACCATTTTACGCCTTTTCGGGCGTTTTTCCATTGCTCCGCGCCGTCCTGGAAGCATTCGTGGCAGCCGCAACTAGGAAAGGCCGCGGCTTCACCCGCGGCGCGCCAATTCTTACCCCCGGCAACTGTCGCCTAACACCTAGAACGGCCCAGAAACCCCCCCACACCCCTGGAAAGTACTTTCCACCCCCTGTCCACCGATCCTGCCCCCCACAGCAGCACCAATCCACCTAATCTGTGAGCTCACCAGTCTGGATCCTGCTGCTGGATCGGTGGCCATCTTACTACACCCAGCCCTAATCTCCCCTTTCTCAACACCATTACTACTTGATCCAGGGTTCACCCGATCGCCTTTCAAGGGGTCAGGAAGGAATTTTTTTCCCTGCCGCAGCATATTGGCGTAGCACGGTCAGGTTTTTTTTGCCTTCCTCTGGATCAAGCCAGGACAGAGGATTCAGTTTATTCCTTGAAAATCCCCCCCCCCTTCCTGGTGTTGGCAACCATGGTTAATCGTCAATACTCGGCAGAGACCATCTGGGGTCTGAGGCGATGTGTCGCAATACTACCAGCGATCACCAAAAAAGCCCTTCAAACTGCGCAACTTTTGAGAATCGATCGTCGATCGACTATCAAAAATCGCAGCCATTTACCCCAGCCTAAGCACATATCATGTGCTTTGATCAGCACAAGATCGGCAGTAAAGCACCGACTAGAAATCCATGATTTCTTCCTACAATACGATTTAGACTGCCTCTTTATTACAGAGAGCTGGCTCACAGCCGACTGTAACACCATTCTAGGAGAATTGGTGCCAGAAAGCTATCGTATCATAACGGAAAACAGAATAGGGCAAAGAGGAGGAGGACTGGCTGTGATCCATAAGACTCATCTTGCGATCACAAAACCAGTACTTCAAAACCCTCTTCCATTCATGGAAACCCTTACTCTGCAACTGCAAGTAAACTCTCAGGAGACCGTCCGGATTCTACTCTGCTACAGGCCACCTGGCCCAAAATCGCAGCTTCTTTCTTCATTGACGGATTTTATCTTCACCTATACCCTGAACAGCAAACATCTTTTGCTGCTCGGGGATTTCAACCTCTGGGCCAACTCCCCACAAGACCCCGTTGCCGACGGCTGCATTGACCACCTGGAAGGTCTAGGGCTACAACAACTAGTATGTGGGCCCACACATGCTTCAGGTCACACACTCGATCTCATTTTCAGACAAGATCTGGAAATAGAAATCTTGGGAAATGAACCGTTGCCATGGACAGATCACCATGCAATCAAATTCATTATCCCCAATTCCCCCCCCCCCCCCCCTAACAAAC
Source organism: Rana kukunoris (assembly GCA_029574335.1). Taxonomy (NCBI): domain Eukaryota; kingdom Metazoa; phylum Chordata; class Amphibia; order Anura; family Ranidae; genus Rana; species Rana kukunoris. Next base: position 176,188,224 of record CM056051.1, read on the forward strand.
ACATCAAATCCAGAGATAATACACTGGAATAGATGTCAGAAGAAGCTCCACTCGGAATTCTTCAAAGCCACGTTAAGGGAAAAAATAGAAACAATTCAGCCGCATCAAACGGCTGAAGAAACACTGGAGGCCATAAACACAGCCCTATTACAGTCAGCTAACTTAATAGCACCGAAACGTAAAACCCACATCTGAAAAAAAAACTCCAGCTGGTTCAACAACCAACTGGCGTTTTTGAAACAAGAGCGCAGAAGGGCAGAAGCCGTCTAGAAAAAAAACTTATCAGATGAGAATCTTTCCATCTACAAGGCAATAACAAGGACATATCATAAAGAAATCTTCAAAGCCAAGAAAAATTATTTTTCTGAGGCTATCAATAGCACCCTGAATCGCCCCCGCGAACTCTTCAAGCTGGTCACTCAGCCCTTGAATCCAGGATGTCTTGAAGCCCCCAATTCCGACACACAAGAATTTTGCAATGAATTGTCGGATTACTTCATCAATAAAATCGAGGGAATCCGGCAAAGCATTCAGCAAAACAATTCCCCCTGTAGCCCCCCCCCCTGTAATTATTTACGCAACACCTGTAGTAATTCACCTCAACCAGGTAAATTCACGCTGGAACCCATCTCTACCCAAGCCACTAAAAATATCATCGGCACTCTGAGTAACAGCACTGCGCCGAACGATATCATCCCCACTAAGCTGCTGAAGGAATGCGCCGACATCCAGGCACCTCCTATCACGCAGCTTATTAACCAATCTTTCGTGGAGGGCATAGTGCCCTCCCAGTTGAAGGAGGGCGTAATTAGACCCATCCTGAAGAAACCTACCCTGGACCCTAAGGGTCCACTCCACCACCGCCCCATAACAGCCCTAAACGCTCTCTCTAAGGTAATGGAGAAAGTAGTGGTACAACAGCTGCAACAGCATCTAGATACCCACAACCTACTTGATCCATTTCAATCGGGATTCCGCCACGGACACGGGACGGAAACAGCACTGCTCAAGATATGGGACGACGCTCTCGAGGCCGCAGACGAAGGAGAATCTTGTCTTCTGGTTCTGTTGGACCTAAGCGCAGCTTTCGACACAGTAGACCATAAGCTTTTATTGACCCGGCTAGCTGAAGTAGCCAAAGTCGCAGAAGGCGATTTATCTTGGTTCTCCTCTTTTTTGGAAAACCGTTCGCAAATAGTGAAGTTAGGACCTTTCACTTCTGAAAAACGCACGGTTTCATGCGGAGTCCCTCAAGGATCCCCGCTGTCGCCGGTGTTGTTCAACATTTATCTTCGTCCTCTTTTTGAAATCATTAACAGTCAAAAACTGCTCTATCACTCATATGCAGATGATACGCAACTGTATTTCCGCATTTGCAATAAAAAGGATCACCACCTCAATCTAGAGACATGTCTCTCTTTGATAGAGGACTGGATGACAAAGAGTTATCTTAAACTCAACGGAGCGAAAACAGAACTTCTCCTGTTTCACGCCAAGCGTACGAATCTACCTGTAACAACGAGTCCCCCACACATCCTAGGGAAAATCATCACCCCTAGCGCCAAAGTCAAAAGTCTCGGGGTCATTTTCGACTCCTACATGACAATGGACGCACAAATAGGGTCAGTTGTCAGTGGATCTCACCATCTGTTGCGCTTACTACACAGACTCACCCCTTTTATTCCCAAAGAAGATATAGCGGTCGTGGTGGGAGCAATTGTAAACTCAAGATTGGACTATGCAAATGCCCTTTACCTCGGACTCCCCAAGTACCAAATCGCTCGTCTACAAGTCGTTCAAAATACGGCCGTCAGACTTGTGACTGGGAAAAAACCTTGGGAATCCGTCTCACCTTCACTGAGATCCCTTCACTGGTTAACAGTAAAAGACATAATTACTTGTAAAGCTCTCTGTCTAACGCATAGATGTATTCATGGGAATGCTCCCCATTATTTATGTGAAAAAATAAAGGCTTATAATCCCAATCGCGTTCTGCGATCCACCAATCTACTCCAGATACCGCGCGCGCATTGGCTGAGAGCGGTCCGGAGGGGGCGGACAAAAACTAACCGCCGCCCCCTCAGCACGGATCGCTCCTACAGCCACCGGGACTGTCTGATGTACCGGGGGGGGTCCCGATCGGACCCCCGACCTACGTCAAGGCAGCCACGTACAGGTATGTTGACGTGCCTGTCCGTGCCATTCTGCCGACGTAAATGTACAAAATATCTTTGTTTCCATTGACTTCTATGGGGAAACGCACTTTGATATGCGAGTGCTTTGGATTACAAGCATTCGCCTGGAACGGATTATGCTCATAATCCAAGGTTCCATTGTATGGTGTTCTGTAAATATCCTTATCCTACTTTAACCACTTGAGAGCCCTGCTATAGACGAAAGACGTCCACCTCTCAACTGCAAGGATGGATGTTTTTGGACGTCTTGGTGTTTACATTCTCCCCAGCACGGCCAAGGGTGCACAGTGGAAAAAAGCTGTGCCCGCTGTGTCACGTGGTGCCGATGCACGTGCCTGGCGGCCACGTTTTCCGCCAGCTGCTCGCGATCGGCAGTTACAGAGGCAGGACGTGGAGCTCTGTGTCACCTCCCACAGTCAGTCCCCTCCCCCCATAGTAAGAATCACTCTCAGGGTACACATTTAACCCCTTGATCGCCCCCTAGTGTTATCCCCTTCCCTGCCAGTCACATTTATACAGTAACAGTGCATATTTATAGCATCGTTCGCTGTATAAATGTGAATGGTCCTAAAACAGTGTCAAAAGTGTCCGATATGTCTGCCGCAATATCTCAGGCCTGACAAAAATTGAAGATCGCCGCCATTACTAGTAAAAAAAAATTATAAAAATTTCATAAATCTATCCCCTATTTTGCAGGCGCTATAACTTTTCCCCAACCCATATTATATAATCTTATTGAGATGTTTTTTTACCAAAAATATGTAAAAGAATACATATCGTCCTAAACTGAGAATTTTTTTTTTTTTTTTAAATGGGATATTATTATAGCAAAAAGTAAAAAAATATTGTGTTTTTTTTTCAAAATTTTCTGTCTTTTTTTTGTTTATAGCGCAAAGAATAAAAACCGCAGAGGTGATCAAATACCACCAAAAGAAAGCTCTATTTGTGGGGAAAAAATTATAAAAATATCCTTTAGGTCAGGGTATCCAAACTTTTTTCAAAGAGGGCCAGATTTGATGAAGTGAACATGCGTGAGGGCAGACCATTTTTGCCTGACATTCTTTGAACCATTAAAATTCGGTCTAAATGTGTTTTGTCCGAGCGACTAATACACTGACCAACAAGAATTCTCCTGCCTTTGTGACTGTGTGTGGTGAAGAGTTGAGCTTGGGCGTGTTATTTGTATCTGTCTATATAGATATATATCTTTTGTGGCCCCAGTGAACCCCTGAGCGCCGCTCAACACTAAGGATGAGCTCGGGAGTGTTATTTTATGTATACCTTCTTTATTGGCGTATAACACGCATCTTCACTTTAAGGCTGCGTACACACGATCAAATCTATCTGCTGGAAATGGTCTGACAGACCGTCTCAGCAGACAGATCGTGTGTACGGGCGAGCCGACGGATTTTCCTGCTTTAAAATCTGTCTGCTGGGAATCCGTCGGACCGATATGTTTGCTGGTTAGTACGCTAACCAGCAGACATATCTGCCCGCACATGCGTCGAATGGATTTGACACATGCGCGGAAGTGATTTACTTCCTGGTGCGGTGACGTGGTGGCGTCAACGTCATCGCCACGTCACCACACTGTCTGTTGGCGGGGATTTTGGTTTGATCGTGTGTACAGCAATCAAACCAAAACAGCCAGCAGACAAATCTGTTCAAATTGGTCGGTCCGACCGATTTGAACAGATTCATTTGGTCATGTGTACGCGGCCTAAGAGGGAAGTTTCAGGGGAAAAAAAATGTTTTTAAATAAAAAACTGTGAAGCAAAAAAAGGGTCAGTGCCCATTAATGCAGCCTCCCCATTGTCATGAATGCAGCCTGATTTATGCCCATTTGCAGCCTCGGAGGGGACAGGGAGGGGGCGGGACGAGCGCCAACAGATTACATGCAGGAGAATATCCTGTTTTTCTGGGCGGCCTTGTATGATAGACAGAACAGTCGTCCAATGGCAGCCCAGGAGACAGAACTTCCTAGTACAGATGCCGCTGAGTAAGCGCTTGTTATGCCCCCTCCCTGTCCCCTCTGAGGTAGCGGCAATAAATACAGTATATATCTTTAGTAGCCATGGGGCCGCAAAAGATATATATATCCAAATTACCAGGGGGGGCCACATTAAACAGGAACAAGGGCCGCATTCGGCCCGCGGGCCGGACTTTGGACATGCCTGCTTTAGGTACAGTGTTGTATGACCTCGCAATTGTCATTCAAAGTGCGTCAGAACTGAAAGCTAAAAATTGGTCTGGGCAGGAAGAGGGTTTAAGTGCCCAGTAAGGAAGTGGTTAAATCTATCAAACATAGAAAACAATTAAGAAGTGACTCTCTGTCATTTTGTAAAAAATAAATAAAAAATATTTAGTAATATTTACAGTATAGTAATAGTAAAAAAAATTATTGAAATTGAAAATAGACACCTAATGTCAAAGTTTTCAGCAATTTCAGCAATTATTCCCAAAATGCACCAACATGAGGTAACAACATGAGGTAACAACATGAGGTAACAACATGAGGTAACGACATGAGGTAACAACATGAGGTAACGACATGAGGTAACAACATGAGGCACACTTTGGTGTGATTTGCAGTCCACATTGGCAGTCTGCAGAAAGGTGGTAAAATGCCTTTAAAAAGCATGTATTCTTTCATGTTGCCCCCCAACAATAAATCAGGGGTTGGAGGACAAGGAACTAAAAAGCATTAACACATCGCATACATTATCACTTATGCTGTGAAGATGTAGAATAATGGAATCAAAAGAATTACAATTTTGCTTCACTAACAGGTACTTCCTGAGACCGAAGGGCCATGATGCCTCATGGCTGGTATAATCCTGTTTATTGTGACACTACAAGCCCTAAATCAGAATGTTAGCTCTTGCATACTAGCCACTGAGTCCGTTCAATATAACTGTCAGCATAGATCCTCTGCACAGGCAGCCGAGGTGTCTAGGTTGACATGAATAGTTGTGCACTGCTGTAAACACAAGTAGAGTGTATGGGAGAATGCTAAAAATGGAAAGCTTTCTATTTTTTGCAAATGGCCCTTACTCTAGACTTGTGTTTACAATAGCACTGTTGTGTATATGGATACAGCAGCGCACAGTCATTCATGTCAATGGGAGGATGTCTACTGCACCTGGGCTGCCTCGGCAGAGGAAACATGCCAATAATTACATTGAACGGGCCCAGCTGCCAATTGGCAAGAGACCTTTGCCAATGAGGGCTCTATACAAATAAAATATAACAATAGATAAACCACCAATAAGGACACCACATCCCATGTATGCATATTATAATAGAAACAATCACCAATTTAACTGTGCTCTTAAAGCGGACCTTCAGTCATTTTTTTTTCTGCCAGTAAATAGCTTATACAGCCCACTTCCTATTTCTTGTCTGGTAAAAAGCCTAGGCTTTTGACATCATGCACAGCTCTCTCACTCTAATGAGAGTTTGCCAGGAAGGGAGGGGGTGAGTTATACGAGTGCCAATGAGAGCTGCAGAGCTAAAGGTGTGTCTGTGTGAATCCAGGAAGTAAACAGGCAGCACCTTCAGCTGCCCACAGTTAAAATGGCTGCAGCCAGACTCCGTGGAAGGAAATTTCTGCAGCATATTTGGAAAGAATCACAGTATATATAAAATCATATGCAAAGTTTTTGGAGGGAACCTTCAGAATAGCAAAGATGTTTTCGTTTGGAAAATAAATTTATTAACTTACTCCCGAAAATCGTTTTGATTTATTTCGTTTTTCGTTGGGGAATAGCTTTCGTCTGAAAATCCAATAATACTTGGTTTCTGTCGAATGGTCAAAAGAATATTCGACGGAACATCGAATCTTTACGTCGAATCGTACATTTCCATGGGACAGCAAGCAGTAAAAAAGAAGGGCCCATAATGAATAAATAAATTAAATATAACTATCACATAAATTAATAATGAAAGACAACTTTCTGGATTTTAAACGGCCGCGGCTGCTTTATTATTGGTTTCTTAAATATTATTTACACAATACTAAAAAGATAATAATACAAAATACAACTGAACCACCACGGCTCAGGCTGTATAAACATTTTTATTAAACTTAAAACATCCAAAACCAAAAATAACTCGTAAACAGATTAGTCCCCCTTTGCCATATATACCTATACTTAGATACCTATATATTAACAAAGGTGACACATGACCACATAATAGCAGCTCGCGACAAAATGCAATTAAGGGGGAGGGGGGGAGGGGAACACCACAGCTTGATGCCTTCTGAGGCGAATTGATTAGCCTCACTCTAAAACCTGCCTTATATAAACTTTATTCCCGCCTAATTCAAGAAAAAGACCGGGAAACACACGTGTACCTCTCCTGAGCACACGTGAGCCTCCAGGTGTAGACCTAAGCTGCCTAGCTCCCCCAGAGATAGGGAAACTAGAAACTGCCCGTCCTGCTGCTATCCCATGGGAAAAGGGGGGAGGCTTGAAACCGTTTTTTCCCCCCTTTTCTTACATGGGACAGCAAGCAGTAAAAAAGAAGGGCCCATAATGAATAAATAAATTAAATATAACTATCACATAAATTAATAATGAAAGACAACTTTCTGGATTTTAAACGGCCGCGGCTGCTTTATTATTGGTTTCTTAAATATTATTTACACAATACTAAAAAGATAATAATACAAAATACAACTGAACCACCACGGCTCAGGCTGTATAAACATTTTTATTAAACTTAAAACATCCAAAAGACAGGTGACATTAAGTCCACCTGTCACCAAAACCCACAACCGCGGCCAAATCAATACAAGAACTTAAGTCAGTATTAAAAATGTCCAAACCTATGTTGGACAGGTGAACTCCATCCTCCCTAAACAGCCCTGGAATGAAACCCTCCAACTCGGTGTGCCTGAAGCATAATATACCCAGTGGCAAAAGCAATTTTGCCACTGCCCTATTAACACGCCTCCTAATTTTCTCCAAAGGGCGCAGAGGGGGAAAAGATAACCACTTCAGTCTCTGCACCACTTCAGAAAAAACAAAAACCGTATGTGGCAAAGTCACTTGAAGCCTGTTAAGGTCATCCCTTATTTTAAAAATAATGTCTAGTGTCCTGTGTTTTCCAATGTCGTTTCCCCCCAGATGTACTATCAACACATCTGGAGGGGAAAATTGTTGAAGAAGCTTGCTCACCTCCCCGATTAGGCCTGCCCATAACATTCCTTTTCTGCCAAACCAAAACACTTTAAACTGTCGTGGATCCAGACTCAAATTGCTGGAGTAGGTTCTTTTCATTGCTCTCTGGTGAGCCCAGAATACAAAAGAATGACCAATAATCCATATATTTCTGACAGGACCTAAAATGAATCAAAAACATTGATTAGGCCGAATATATGACATATACGCACTTGATCTCCACCTACCGACTTTTTTTATCATTGCTTCGTTTAAACCCAACCTAGCTGCTTCCGTAGCAGCTCCAATCCTGAAAGAATGAGAGGACAATAAACCTGTATCCATATTAATAGCTCTTAAGCATTTGTGAAAAACACTATTGAATTGGAAAGTGGTCAACGGGCGACCGGATTCGTGCAAAAAGAAATTATTGGAAAGGCCTGGACGGACACTGGCGTATTGACTTACCAGTGAAACAGGGCACAGAGGGGAACCGGCGCATGCTGACAAATTAATCCAAACACCCTTCCCCATCTGGTCAGTTTTTGAGCGCCGTAAAAATAAACGAATCGACCCACCCACAATGGATATGTCTGATAGCTGAATGATGTTTAATTCGGACACCCTAAGTGCAGCAAAGAACATTAACGAAAATGCTGCTTTAAAAAGCAAAGCCTCGAAACGAGAAAAACAAACCCGGCTTGTTATAAAACATAACTGTTCTAAAAGTGCCGGAGTAATAGGCAAACGTCGATCTTTGTTAAAATTACGCCTCTTGTAACCTTTTAGCGATTGTCGCACCGAAAAGAAACTTAAACAAGGAGGTAGATTTTTAAGTTTAAAAAAGAAAGATACACCAGCCAATGTTTTGTTAACATATGACCAGGAGTAATTTCGATTAAACAGAGACTTCAAAAACAACAATATCAAATATTCCGAGAATGCGCCGGCCGGCTCTCGAATGGAATTTAGAAAAGATAGCCACATCAACCAAGCTGATCGGTATCCCGCCCAAGTTGATGGAGCCACCGACTGCACAATGAATTCAGCCATGGGTCTTACACCAGATCCCATAAGTGAGGCGGACAAGTCAATCCCGTCGGCTCTGCTTCTGGAAACAGCCGAAAAAATCGCTCCATCTGCAGGCGAGATAAAGAGTCTGCCACGTCATTATCTTTACCTGCCACATGCACAGCCTTCAAACATATATTCAAACTTAGACATTTGAACAGTATGTAACGAAGTAACGCAATAACTGGAGTGGACTTAGAGGTTAAACAATTAAGTGCGAAAAGAACCCCTTTATTATCAGTTCTAATGATAATTCTTCTATCTTTAAAAACTGTACCCCATAGTTCCAAAGCTACCACTATGGGGAACAGTTCCAGCAAAACTATGTTTTTAAGAAAACCTTTTTTCTTCCAGCTGTGATGCCAGAGATCTGCACACCACCTCGATTGCCATATAGCACCAAAACCGCATGAGCCCGCCGCATCGGTATACAAACAGAGGTCCTTGTCTAGAATAAAGTCCTTCTGCCACACCATTCGACCATTAAAAACGCGGAGAAATTGTAGCCATACCAATATGTCTTCCTTTAATTCCGTCGTGACCCGTATGTGCGAAAAAGGGGACTTCAAACCCGAAATAGCAAGGTACATCCTTCTAGAGAATATCTTTCCCATTGGCATTATTCTGGTGGCAAAGGCCAAAGAACCTAATAAAGACTGCATTTCTTTTAGGCAAACTTTTTTTCTTCTAAGAATAGTAATAAGTAAAACACTAAGCTTCTCTAATTTATCTTCCGGCAAACGAAATTCCATTAGCTCTGAATCTATGGTGATGCCAAGAAATTCCAAACACGTAGATGGCAAAGCCGTTTTTTCCAAAGCCAATGGAACTCCAAAAAAGTGACAGATCCTGAAGAATAGGTTTAGCAACTCCAGGCACTCAAACGTATCCGCTTTTCCTAAGAATAAAAAATCGTCTAAGTAGTGAATTACAAAGAGGGAACCTGACTCCTTACGGACTACCCATTCCAAAAAAGTTGAAAAAGATTCGAAATAAAAACACGATAACGAGCACCCCATGGGGAGGCATTTATCAAAATAAAATTTGTTCCGAAAGAAAAAACCCAATGAGTTGAAACTGACGGGGTTGATTGGTAATAGGCGAAAGGCTGACTGAATATCCGCCTTAGCCAACAATGCTCTTTTACCTAAAACCCTCAACTGCACCAACGCATCTTCAAAAGAGGCGTACTGTACAGAGGAGAGACTGACATCAATTTGATCATTTAAAGAGTCCTCCTTGGGATATGACAAATGGTGAATTAAGCGGAAAGCGTTATTTTCTTTCTTCGGAACAATTCCTAACGGTGAAATCCTGAAATTTAAGAAGGGGGGCTGACTAAAAGGACCACCAACCCTACCTTCCTTGATTTCTTTTTCAATCTTTTCTGCGACAATAGAGGAATACCTATCAACCGATCGTAAGTTGTTAACAATAGTACAACCTGATCCAGAAAAAACCGGGAGTAAAAAACCATCCCGAAAACCTTCAGTTAAGAGTTGTGCTTTCCCCTTGTCTGGGTACATTTTGAGCCAAGGAAGCATTTCTTGCCATTTCACTGGAGTTACTGCCTTTTGAAACATTGCCTGACAACTGATTTGTGGTAGCCATCTTTTTAAAGCATTTGGATATTGAATGCGGTCCCGCACAAAAGGCGCATTCATGTCGATATCGACATGAATTGGGCCACTTGCATTGTCCATCGTTGAAATTAAAACAGATACCTTTTTTATATGCTGTTGATGTGACGGATTGAGCGACTGGTGCACCCTGCTTTGTATATGAGGGCCTTTGGGGGAGAAAAAGATTCAGCCAAAGGCCCACATCCTTAACCCCCCATTTCAACGACGGATGAACCGACAGCTTCTGACGAAAAGCCTCGTCATATGAAAACCAGGCAGTGCCACCAAAATTTTTATATGCTTCAAGAATTATGTCTAGATGTTGGAACAAGCCCTTACCTTTATCAGGAAAACGCTCACACAAAACACCAGAGAAAATACAAAATGACTGTAGCCAATTATTAAAAGACTTAGTAACTGGCCTCCTTCTGTCTTCATCCTCTTTTTTATCTTTTGACATAAATTCTTTTGCAGAGGGAAGAAGAGATAAAATATCTAAATATTCCCCTTTCCATATTTTTTCTTTTACAGTTGTCGCCAAATGATAACCTAAAGGGGATATCTCACACTGAATTGGCTCTTTTAAACATGTTTCCGGCAAGTTTTGGGAACGAGCAGCATTAAAAGAGGATGAAATATTTGATTCTAAAATATGTAACGTGTCATTTGAAACTTGCCCACAAGATGGCGCCCACACTGTTTTTGCTGTCTCTTGTGCTGTAAATACCTGAGATCTTTCCTTCAAAGATTGAACATCCTTAACTAAATTAGCCAATAAATCGGATATATTAGATAATGCAGGCACATTAAAAAACTCACCCGCACCTTGTGTAGCTGTGTGTGAAACGGCCTGTGCTGACACAGCCTCCGCAATCCCCCGAACATCTCGATTTAGGATCGCGCTGTCAATTCCGTCACCTAGGCTGATGACATCCTCGTCCCGCTCCGCCATCCGCTGCCATCCGACCGCCTCAGTGACCTGTGAAAAAACAGGACTCCGCTCCCTGGACCTCCTTTGGCTCTTACTAACACCACTAGCTGTGAAAACAGCTGAGGTGTTTCTTACCCTTGCTCCAGGCGCCGCCACCGATTCTCCTGCAGACGCCAACCCGGAGCCTTTCCCACGACCTTTCCCTTTCTTCCCAGAGCTTTTTGCTGCTGTTGACCTCGGAGGGGAGGGCGAAAGCCTGAGGACCGGAAGGCGCCGCCTCTTCGCCGAGGAGGATTGGACCTCGGATCTAACGCTGCCGCTCCTCCCACGATCAGCTGCTTCCTCCGGCGAGACAATTTCGTCTTCTTCTGGGCACATCTCTGTCACACAGCTGTGCTCACCGGAACCAGCCGTCATGAAATCCGCTGCTGACACAGCCGACTCAGCTCCCGCCGATGCAGCTCCCACCGGAGCTTCTTGACTCGAGGTCCGTGGTAGGTTAAGGCATTCCCTAATCCAATCTTCCCCTCCTTCCTCTCCAGCTCTCTCAATCAGACGCCGAAGAAGGCTCATTTTCTGGTTGCAGAAAAAACGCTGGTTGCTAAGTTGAAGGGGTCCCTTGGAACACCACAGCTTGATGCCTTCTGAGGCGAATTGATTAGCCTCACTCTAAAACCTGCCTTATATAAACTTTATTCCCGCCTAATTCAAGAAAAAGACCGGGAAACACACGTGTACCTCTCCTGAGCACACGTGAGCCTCCAGGTGTAGACCTAAGCTGCCTAGCTCCCCCAGAGATAGGGAAACTAGAAACTGCCCGTCCTGCTGCTATCCCATGGGAAAAGGGGGGAGGCTTGAAACCGTTTTTTCCCCCCTTTTCTTACATTCGAATATTCCGCATACAAGAATTCTAATGTTGTATGACTAGTAATAATGTCGAATCTATTCTCTATAATGTCTAATCTATTTTCTCATAAATCGAAATCTATTCTCTGTAATGTCAAATCTATTATTTCTATAGTGTCAAATCTTTTCTCTATAATGTCAAATCTTTTCTCTATGATGTCGAATCTTTTACCTATAATGTCGAATCTCTCTATATTGAATTTTTACCGCAACGAAAACGAAAATAAAGCATTTTTTATGCCGGATCTTTCGGTTTTCGTTTCTTGCGCTTTCGTTATCGTTTGTTAAAACCTGATTTTCGGACGAAAATGCATTCTAACGAAAACGAATTACAAATTATGTGAGCAGACTGCAGTTCCTTCTTAAAGTAAAGATTTCATTAATCTATTCCTTCTGTTTCCGTAGCCTGTTATCTAATACCTCAGATGTACTGCACTGGAAGATGTTTGCCTAATACCTTCCTGAGAACAGAAATGAGGAGATAAAGAAGGGTGCTGAAAACACAAAGACTGACACAAATAGCTCAGCATCAATACTGTCACTTCAAGGGACATTTCCCTTTTTAAAGTGGTTGTAAGCCCTTCCATATAACCAGTGACGTGACTGGGCTCAAGTGATACACAATGATGAAACAAATCCTCCTACATAAGTTCTACTTGTTTATCTGCAGTTTTTGCTTCTCTCAAAGTGCAGGATTTATAAAACTTGTCAGAAAAAAAGGGGGTGGAGGGCTGAAGTTACAATCTGCTGGTATTAGAGATGATTGGAGGGAAGGGGCACTTCCTCCTTCCAAAGCACACAGGAACAGAGCTGAGGCTGTCAATCAGCTGGAGGTCCTTCCCCTGTCACCTTTTTTCTCTTGGTGTCAGAAAGACTTGTCAGAAGTGACTCATGCAGATAGCAGAGGAATGGGACAACAGACAGAAATGACAATTAATGCTCTTAGCTGAGATGAGTACACACTATCGAAGGATATGCTTTGTTAATATAGCTGAGGTTTACAATCACTTAAAATCTAAACTGCAGGTACAAACACTTTAATTAACCACCTGCTTACTGGGAACTTAAACCCCCCTCCCGCCCAGACCAATTTTCAGCTTTCAGTGCTGATGCATTTTCAATGACAATTGTGCGGTCATACAACGCTGTACCCAAATGAAAGTTTTATCTTTTTTTTTCACACAAATAGAGCTTTCATTTGGTGGTATTTCATCACCTCTGGGGTTTTTCTTTTTTGCTAAACAAACAAAAAAAATATGGAAGATTTTTTTTTAAAAAAAATCATGTTTTATATTTTGTTATTTTTAAAAAAAAACATGTAATTCTTCTCCTTCATTGATATGTGCTGAGGAGGCGGCACTGATGGGCACTGATAGGCTGCACTGGTGGGCACTGATAGGCTGCACTGGTGGGCACTGATAGGCACAGATAAGGCGGCACTGATAGGCACAGATAAGGCAACACTAATGGAGACAGATGAGGCGGCACTGATAGGCACAGATAAGGTGGCACTGATGGGGGGCACTGATAGGTGTTAATGATGGACACTGATGGGTACTGATAGGTGGCAATGATGGGCACTGAGGGGCACTGGTAGGTGATAATGATGGGAACTGGTAGGTGACGATGATGGGCAGCACTGTTTGAGGCATGGCACTGATTAGTGACTTTTAGATTTTGCACTGTGGGCACTGATAGGTGGCACTGTGGGCACTGATAGGTGACACTGTGGGCACTGATAGGCAGCGCTGGTGGGCACTGGTAGGCAGGGCCGCCATCAGGAATTATGGGGCCCCTTACACAGCTTCAGGCATGGGCCCCCTGGAGAACCGGGGGGGGGGGGGGGTGTGCTGCCGCCTGAAATTGAGAAGCAGGGGGGGGGGAGAAATAAAGAAAAATATGTATAAAAAAGGGGGGTAGCCATCCGCGGCCCTGGGAACCTCTGGGCCCTTTAATAAAAAGAAAAAAGAGAGTATTTTTTTTTAAAAGAGAGGGTTGCCATCTGGGGCCCTGGGGGCCTCCGGGCCCTTGGGGACCTCCAGGCCTCTAAAAAATAATAAAAGAAAAAAATTGGCCCTTTAATAAAAAAATAAAATAAAAATATATTAAAAAAATATCTTTTTTTATAAAAAATAAATAAAAAAAGAGGGGGTTGCAATCTGGGGCCCTGGGGGCCTCCGGGCTTGGGGACCTCTGGACCTCTAAAAAAAAAAAAAGAAAAAAAATTGGCCCTTTAATAAAAAATAAAAGAAAAATACATTCAAAATATATATTTTTATAAAAAATAAATTAAAAAAAAGCGGGTTGCCATCTGGGGCCCTGGGGACCTCCGGACCCCTAAAAAATAATAAAAGAAAAAAAATTGTCCCTTTAATAAAAAATAAAAGAAAAATGTATTAAAAAATATTTATTTTTATAAAAAAAAAAAGAGGGAGTTGCCATCTGGGGCCCTGGGGACCCCGGGCCCCTTACAGATGTAATGCCTGTACCCCCCTGATGGCGGCCCTGCTGATCACCAATGTAAGGAGCATTCTTCTCACTGATCACCAATGTAAGGGACATTCTTCTCACTGATCACCAATGTAAGGAACATTCTTCTCACTGATCACCAATGTAAGGGGCGTTCTTCTCACTGATCACCAATGTAAGGGACATTCTTCTCACTGATCACCAATGTAAGGGACATTCTTCCCACTGATCACCAATGTAAGGGACATTCTTCTCACTGATCACCAATGTAAGGGACATTCTTCCCACTGATAACCAATGTAAGGGACATTCTTCTCACTGATCACCAATGTAAGGAGCATTCTTCTCACTGATCACCAATGTAAGGGGCATTCTTCTCACTGATCACCAATGTAAGGGACATTCTTCCCACTGATCACCAATGTAAGGAGCATTCTTCTCACTGATCACCAATGTAAGGGGCATTCTTCTCACTGATCACCAATGTAAGGAACATTCTTCTCACTGATCACCAATGTAAGGAGCATTCTTCTCACTGATCACCAATGTAAGGGGCATTCTTCTCACTGATCACCAATGTAAGGGGCATTCTTCCCACTGATCACCAATGTAAGGAACATTCTTCTCACTGACCACCAATGTAAGGGACATTCTTCCCACTGATCACCAATGAAAGGGACATTCTTCTCACTGATCACCAATGTAAGGAGCATTCTTCTCACTGATCACCAATGTAAGGGACATTCTTCCCACTGATCACCAATGTAAGGAGCATTCTTCCCACTGATCACCAATGTAAGGAGCATTCTTCTCACTGATCACCAATGTAAGGAGCATTCTTCTCACTGATCACCAATGTAAGGAGCATTCTTCTCACTGACCACCAATGTAAGGGACATTCTTCCCACTGATCACCAATGTAAGGAACATTCTTCTCACTGATCACCAATGTAAGGGACATTCTTCTCACTGATCACCAATGTAAGGAACATTCTTCTCACTGATCACCAATGTAAGGAACATTCTTCTCACTGATCACCAATGTAAGGGACATTCTTCCCACTGATCACCAATGTAAGGGACATTCTTCTCACTGATCACCAATGTAAGGAACATTCTTCTCACTGATCACCAATGTAAGGAACATTCTTCTCACTGATCACCAATGTAAGGGACATTCTTCCCACTGATCACCAATGTAAGGAACATTCTTCCCACTGATCACCAATGTAAGGGACATTCTTCTCACTGATCACCAATGTAAGGGACATTCTTCTCACTGATCACCAATGTAAGGAACATTCTTCTCACTGACCACCAATGTAAGGGGCATTCTTCTCACTGATCACCAATGTAAGGAGCATTCTTCCCACTGATCACCAATGTAAGGAACATTCTTCCCACTGATCACCAATGTAAGGGACATTCTTCCCACTGATCACCAATGTAAGGGGCATTCTTCCCACTGATCACCAATGTAAGGACCATTCTTCTCACTGATCACCAATGTAAGGGGCTTTCTTATTCCCACTGAACAACAGTTTAAGAGAGAAGTTTGGCCATACTTCTCTTCTGGGTCACAGGAGAGCAAAAGTACGTGCTGTTGGCTGACTTCCCAGAGCCGTTTCAGGCTCTAGAAGGATCCTGACATTAATGATCCACCAAGATGCCTGACCAGCAGCAAGCTCATCCTCTTAGCTTGCTGCTGAGAGCCTGAGCCAGCCACTTCCACCCCTCCCCATCTGGCACTCCGATGAGCACTGGAGGGGAAGAGCAGAGAGCGATGATTAACAGTCACCACCGTGCTCAGAGCAAACTGAAAAGTGAGTGATCAGCCCTTGGAGCCCAAGAACTGAATCCAACACTTCTCCCTTTTCCACCCACTGATCATTCTGCCACTGACAATCAATGTAAGGGGTATTTTTCCTTCCCCCAACCAACAATGTAAGGCCCTGTACACACGATCAGACATGTCAGAGGAAACATGTCCAACGGACCAAAATCCGATCAGACCAGAACGCCGTGACGTAGAACACAACACCGTGCTGAAAAAACAAAGTTCAATGCTTCCAAGCATGCGTCGACTTGATTCTGAGCATGCGCGGGATTTTGGTCCGATGATTTCGTGTACTAACCATCGAACCTGTCCGACGGACAGGTTTCCAGCGGACAGGTTTCTAAGCATGTTTGGAAACTTTTGTCCGCTGGAAAACAGTCCGATAGGCCGTACACACGTTCGAACATGTCCGCTGAAACTGGTCTGCGGACCAGTTTCAGCGGACATGTCTCCTCGTGTGTACGCGGCCTAAGGGGCCACCCACTGACCAACAATGTAAAGGGCATTATTTCTCTCACTGACCACCAAAGTCAGGGGCCATTCCCCCCCCCCCCCCCCAGTGACCTCCAATGAAAGGAGGCATTCTTCTTCCCATTGATTACCAGTGTAAGGGGCATTCTTCCTCCCACAAACTCCCTATAATAATGATAAGTAACATTAGTAGCCCCTACCATTGGGGATTAGTGGGAAGAATTGACGCCACCCCCTCACCCCTTCACCCTGCAGCAATGTTGGCAGCACTCATACGTCTATTTCCCAAAGACAACCTCTTGATATGACGCTGAGCACGTGACCTCAACTTCTTTGGTGGACCATGGCGAGGCCTGTTCTGAGGGGAACCCGTCCTGTTATACCGCTGTATGGTCTTGGCCACTCTGCTGCAGCTCAGTATCAGGGTCTTGGCAATCTTCTTATAGCCTAGGCCAGTGATGGCGAACATCGGCACCCCAGATGTTTTGGAACTACATTTCCCATGATGCTCAGGCACTCTGCAGTGTAGGTGAGCATCATGGGAAATGTACAGTAGTTCCAAAACATCTGGGGTGCCAAGGTTTACCATCACTGGCCTAGGCCATCTTTATGTAGAGAAACAATTCTTTTTTCAGATCCTCAGAGAGTTCTTTGCCATGAGGTGCCATGTTGAACTTCCAGTGACCAGTATGAGAGAGTGAGAGCGATAACACCAAATTTAACACACCTGCTCCCATTCTCACCTGAGACCTTGTAATGCTAACGAGTCACATGACACAGAGGAGGGAAAATGGCTAATTGGGCCCAATTTGGACATTTTCACTTATGTGTGTACATTTATGGCTGTGTGTTGAGTTATTTTGAGGGGACAGCAAATTTACACTGTAATGCCTTGTACACACACGGTTTTTTCCCGTCTGGAAAACTGCCGTGTTTTATTTTGGCCGGGAAAACCGGACGTGTGTGTGCTCCTGCGGTTTAAAAAATGAGAACGTTTTTTTTTTCTCGCCGTGAAACGCATAGTTTTCCCCCCCGCAGTTTTCCTGTGGGAAGCATACACACGGCCGGTGTTCGCGGTTTTCCTGTTGGGAACACCGGCCTTGTGTACAGGGGAAAAGAGACCGAGCCGATTCCTGGTTTTCCCAGGGGTCTTGTGACCGCCGGGAAAACCAATCGCGTGTACTAGGCATTATACAAGCTGTACTCTCACTACTTTACATTGTAGCAAAGTGTAATTTCTTTAGTCTTGTCACATGAAAAGATAGAATCAAATATTTACAGAAATGTGAGGGGTGTACTTACTTTTTTTAGATACTGTAAAGCACACTCAGTTGGCTGTACCTGGCTGGAGAGCAAATCCTCCACCCCTTTCTAGGTGTCAATGACTTAAAGCAGAGGTTCACCCTAAATATAGTCTTTCCCATGTGATCCAGCATACTGGCGTCAGCGCCAGTATGCTGTTTTTTTTTTTAAATCCCCCACTTACTGTGTAATCTTTATTTTTGATTTCTTTCCCCCGCGGTGGATGGCGCCTGTATAGCCCATCACGGCTTCCGAAAATCGCCGATTTTGGACTCGGGTTTTTCCGGTGCAATGCGGCGCCTGCGCACAGACCTAGGAGCTGACTGCGCAGGCGCCGTATTTCTCCGAGTCCTATTTCGGCTTTTTTCGGAGGGCGTGACACGCCATAGCCATAGGACTCGGAGAAATACGGCGCCTGCGCAGTCAGCTCCTAGGTCTGTGTGCAGGCGCCGCATTGCGCCGGAAATACCTGAGTCCTAATTCGGGTATTTTCGGAAGCTGTGACGCGCTCTACAGGCGCCATCCACCACGGGGGAAAGAAATCAAAAATAAAGATTACACAGTAAGTGGGGGTTTTAAAAAAAAAACAGCATACTGGCGCTGACGCCAGTATGCTGGATCACATGAGAAAGACTATATTTAGGGTGAACCTCCTCTTTAACTACAGGAAATATTTTTTATTGTTTAACCACTTTACTACCGGGCCGCCGTCAATTGACGGTGGCTCGACAGCTCCATTGTTCTGACAGGATGTCATATGACATCCTCGTCTTTTAAAGCCACTAGGGGGCACGCACGCGCCGCCGGCGGCGCACACGCGCACACACACCACATTACTGGGAACACAATGCGCGTCCGGGCACCCGAGATTGCCCACTAACTGAGCAGGACCGTGGATCTCTGTATGTAAACACAGAGATCCACGTCCTGTCAGGGAGAGAAGACCAATGCTGTGTCCCTTATACATATGGACACAGATCGGTCACCTCCCCCAGTTAGACCCCTCCCCCCACAATAAGAATCACACCTAGGGAACACATTTAACCCCTTCCTCGCCCCCTAGTGTCACCCCTTCCCTGCCAGTCACATTTATACAGTAATCAGTGCATATTTATAGCACTGGTCGCTGTATAAATGTAAATGGTCCCAAAATAGTGTCAAAAGTGTCCGATATCTTCGCCATAATGTCGCAGTCACAATAAAACACAGAGGGGTGTACTTACTTTTGTAAGATGCTGTATATATTTATTGTGGTTTATAAGTGGGTTACATCACACATGGTGTGTGTTGAGGTCTGCAGCAATGAAGGATTTTTGTATTTGAAACTTTAATGTAAATCTAGGCAATTGAGGGGGTGTAATATTCCCGCTGGGTGGAGTATGCGATAGAGGTCGACCGATATATCGGCCGATATTTCACGTTTTTAAAGAAATCGGCATCGGCCGATTATTTTGCAAAATAGGCCGATTGTCTGGGACCTGAGGCAGGGGTGTGCTTTCACAGCCGTTGTCTGCTAACTTATTTTTTTCCCCCGTGGAGGATGTCGGCAGCGGCGGCCGCTGATTTGGCTGTTACTCGCTGCGCTGCATTCTGGGGTTTGTAGTGTGGAGGCATAGACGAGGCGCGTAGCAGCCAATCGGCGGCGGCTGCTTCCGACTTCCTCCTGATTTTAAAGGAACTTTTACTGCACACTCAGGGGAGGGGATGGAATGGAGCTGGGAGTGCTTGCTGGTGGGCACTGATGAACTGTGCTGTCTGGGGGGGGGGGGGGGAATGAGGAGCTGCACTGTCTGGGGGGGGGGGGGCAATGAGGAGCTGTACTGTCTGGGGGGGGCAATAAGAAGCTAAACTGTCTGGGTGGGGCAATGAGGAGCTGTACTGTCTGGGGGGGGGGGGCAATGAGGAGCTGTACTGTCTGGGGGGGGGCAATGAGGAGCTGTACTGTCTGGGGGGGCACTGAGGAGCTGTACTGTATGGGGGGGGGGCACTGAGGAGCTGTACTGTCTGGGGGGGGGCACTGAGGAGCTGTACTGTCTGGGGGGGGGGGCACTGAAGAGCTGTACTGTCTGGGGGGGCACTGAGGAGCTGTACTGTATGGGGGGGGGGCACTGAGGAGCTGTACTGTATGGGGGGCACTGAGGAGCTGTACTGTATGGGGAGCACTGAGGAGCTGTACTGTCTGGGGGGGGCACTAAGGAGCTGTACTGTCTGGGGGGGGGCACTGAGGAGCTGTACTGTCTGGGGGGGGCACTGATAAGCTGTACTGTCTGGGGGGGGCACTGAGGAGCTCTATTGTCTGGGGGGACACTGAGGAGCTGTAGTGTCTGGGGGGGCAATAGGGATATGTACTGTCTGGGGTGGGGGGCAATGGGGATCTGTACTGTCTGTACTGGTGGCCACTGATGGGCATTAATGAGGTGGCATTGACAGGCGCTGAACTGGTGGGCACTGAGGTGGCACCGATAGGCTCCACTGGTGGGCACTAATGTACACTGATAGGCTCCACTGGTGGGCACTAATGTACACCGATAGGCGGCACTGGTGGACACTAATGAGGTGGCACTGGTGGGCACTAATGGATACTGATTGGCTGTACCGGTGGGCACTGACAGGCTGCACTGATGGACACTGACAGGTACTAATAGGCTGCACCCCACCACTCCACCCTAAACAATAACCTCCTCCCCACCCTAAACAATAACCTCCTCCCCACCTCTCCACCCTAAACAATAACCTCCTCCCCACCCTAAACAATAACCTCCTCCCCACCTCTCCACCCTGAAAAAAAAAAAATCGGCCTAAAATATCGGCTGCAAAAATCGGCAACATATATCGGCCATTGGCCGCCCCGATTTCCAAATATCGGCATCGGCCAGAGAAAAACCCATATCGGCATCGGCCAAAGCTAAGCATCTTCTATCAGTTGCTGGGTTCTCCTACTATACCTTCTGGGGGAACATTTTCTTCCTCAAACATTCCACACATTCTCTTCATTCTTTATTCTACCGCTAATATATACTCTGCATTTACCTTGTATAGCGCTTTTCTCTCTGAGGACTCCAAGTATTGGAGATGGCGTTGGCCGGGAATCGAACCCGGGTCAGCTGCTTGGAAGGCAGCTATGCTCACCATTGCACCACCAACGCAAAAGTAGCATGTCTTTGTAGTGTGGGAGGAAACCGGAGTACCCGGAGGAAACCCACGCAAGCACAGGGAGAACATGCAAACTCCATGCAGATAGTGTCCTGGTCAGAATATGAAACAAGGACCCCAGTGCTGCAAGGCTAACCCCTAAGCCTCTGTGCTGCCCATTTACGGCCTTTGTTCTCTAAGGCCCGCCCCTGCTGAGCGGGGTAAATCACTTATGTTCACTCAAAGTGAACTAACTTATCCTAAACTACAATCTATAACACTCCTATAATAAAACACACCCAAATAACAATAAAGAGGGGTACAGTTGTCCCCAAATTAGCCACACAATGGAGCTAAATATTCCATTCACCCATAGGCCTCATTCACACGGGGGGTATTAATCCATACTCCATGGGAGGGCCATGTTTACCAGAATGGGGATGCACAGGTGTTCCCAGCATCCCATGTAGGCAGTCCCATTGCTGTCAACTGGGGTACAGTGACTGTACCCAATCTGACATCTGTGTGGGTAGGTGCACGGCCCCGAACGCACCCAGGGTGCGTCCGCGCAACTGCACCAACATGGATGTCATTTTTGGGTTTAACGCAGCCCCCACACAGGGTACAGATTCATACACCCCGTGTGAGTGAGGCCTTGGACTTCTCCATGAAGGACCTCACTGGCGGGAAGAGTTCTCATTTCTCCAGCAGAGAAAGCCTAAAGGAAGCTGGAAAGACTCCTCAACATAATCAATTACTTTATGTCGATCGACAATACATAGATCAAACATATCACCTGTAAAAACCTGCTTGAGATGTTGGTGGTAATCCAAAAGTTGCCAACAGTGTAAATGTAGACATTATACTTTAAGGTTAATCAAAAATATCACATTCTAAAGGGAAAGGTAGAACAAGGGGAGTATGGAAGAGGCAGAGAGGGAGGAAAGTAGGGAGATGGAAGGTTCCGGGTAAGGAAGGGGAGTGGGGGTTCCCCTCAACCCTCACCCCCTGCTTCCTCCAACCTTCCCTTCTCCCCACTTTTCCTCCCTCTCTTCCTCTCCCATACTCCCCCTTTGTGCTACCTTTCCCTTTAGAGTGTTATATTTTTGATTAACCTTAAAGCTTAATGTCTATATTTACACTCTTGGCAACTTTTGGAGGGCTTGGTTCGGTTCCCTTCGGGCCTAGAAGGCTGTTTACCACCAACATCTCAGACACTTTTTTTTACAGGTGATTATGTTTGGGCGATGTATTGTCAAACCTTAAAGCTTCTGCAGGAGCTGCAGAAAGGTAAATAGAGGGCTGATGGGAAGACCCTCCAGTTACTGGAGTGGCAGCCGCCACCAGTGTAGGGACCTGTGTTGGTACAGCCGTACCTGGCCCCTGGGAGGGTCCCTCACACTTTTTGTTGAGTCTTCTTCTAGGAACAGTCAATTGTCTTGTTTGTCCATCTACATTGATAGTTGGTGATTCAGAAGCTGCTTATGAGAATCTTTTAAGAGATTGATGATGTAGTGGATTCCTGTCATGATGGCTTGAAATGAAGATCCTCTCCCTCATATTCACTCGCAAATCATCCTCTTCTCATCACCTAGTTTCACCTTTTCTTCCAACATTTTGGCCATCTTCAATCCCAAGAAAGCTGCACCTCTCCCATTTAAGTGCAATCCGTCACTACTATAAAGATGGTAACGGCCTGAAAAGTCAGTCCAGTTCGCCATGAAGCCAAACCCCTCCTCCCTGCACCAATTTCTCAGCCACTTGGTAAGTACCATAAGCTCTTGCTGTGTGGCTCGAGGTACAGGCAGTATTTCAGAAAATATTGCCTTGGGGGACCTCTTCTTCAATATGGCCCCCAAATCCCTGAAATCATTTTGTAGGGCGCTCCATCTTTCTCTAACTTTGTCATTGGTACCGATATATATCATGACAGCTGGGTCCTCTCCAGCACCATCCAATAATCTGTCCATGCAATCTGCAATGTTCTGAACCCGAGCACCCGGTAAACAACATACTGTTTGGCGATAATGGTCTTTGTGACAGATTGCCCTCTGTATTCTTCCAATAACTGAATCCCCTACCACTAGTATGTGCCTACCCTTTCTGGTAACCTTGCCCCCATCTTCGTCACATGCTGGTGGAGTCTCTGTGTGAAAGTCACATGCTGGTGAATTCTTTACGTGATTGTCACATTCTTGAGGGGTCTCATTATGAACATCACATTCTGAAGTAGTCTCGTTGTCAATGTCACATTCTGCCGTAGTCTCGTTGTGAACGTCACATTCTGTCGTAGTTTCGTTGCGAACGTCACATTCTGCCGTAGTCTCGTTGCGAACGTCACATTCTGCCGTAGTCTCATTGCGAACGTCACATTCTGCCGTAGTCTCGTTGTGAACGTCACATTCTGCCGTAGTCTCGTTGTGAACGTCACATTCTGCCGTAGTCTCGTTGTAAACGTCACATTCTGCCCTAGTCTCGTTGTGAACGTCACATTCTGCCGTAGTCTCAAATGAATCGTTGCACGCTGAAAGAGTCTTCATGTGAATGACACGTGGTTGATTTAAAGAAATTCCCAACTTTTGGGCTATTTTCTTTGCCAACAGAGCTGCACCCTGTTGATTTAAGTGCAGTCCATCCCTACTGTAGAGCAAGTAACCAATTGAAAAGTCAGTCCACGTCTCCATGAAGCCAAAACCCTCCTTCCTGCACCAGTTCTTCAGCCACCTGCTAAGCTCCCTATACTCCTGCTGCCTCCTTGGTGTGGCTCGAGGTACAGGCAGTATTTCTGAAAATACTGCCTTGGAGGTTCTTTTCTTCAGTATAGCTCCTAAGTCCCTTAAATCATTTTGTAGGGCGCTCCATTTTCTTCTAATGTCGTCGTTGGTTCCAATATGTACCATGACAGCTGAGTCCTCCCCAGCCGCATCCAACAATCCGCCAATCCGATCTGCAATGTCCCGAACTCGTGCGACCGGGAAACAATATACTGTTCGTCGATCACTGTCATTCTGACAGATTGCCCTCTCTGTCCCTCTAATGACAGAATCCCCTACCACCAGGATCTGTCTATCCTTTTCTGTAAACTTGCCCTCATCTTCATGAGAGGAGATATTCCCATGGCTGTCCTGTATTTCTGGTGGGTTCCCAACATGTACGTCACATTGTGCTGGAGTCTCAACATGAATGTGACATTCAGGTGGTGTCTCCATGTGAACATGACATGTTGGTGTAGTCTCTGTGTGAACTACACATGTTAGTGGAGTCTCTATGTCAATGACACATGCTGGTGAAGTCTCTGTTTGAACCTCACATGCTGGTGAAGCCTCTGTTTGACCCTCACATGCTGGTGAAATCTCTGTTTGAACTTTTAGTAAATTCCTCCAATAAGGCTGCCTGCAGAAAAGCACAGATGGTAAGGTAGGAGGTGGATACAAGAACAGTAAGAAATTCACACAGTACTCCAACATTCAAGCGTGTACATGCCTCTTCACTTTCTGTCCTGAATATGCAGCAAGAAATGAGATGAAGTCTTTCCGCTGGGAGGGCAATTCCTGTCTTAGACAGTTGTCACCAAAACATTTGTCCCTGCCAGAGATAGATATGTTTAAAAAAAAAAAGAACATTTGTCCCTGTGATGATTTACCCACCCTTGCTTACGAACATCCCACAGATTTGAATGGCATCACATGTTGTTCCAATAGTACAGTCTATCCAAGTCTTTACCATAACATTAATGACTTTTAATAAAAACCAATACTTTTGACAAAAACTTTCCCAAAAGATTATGGGGGTTATTTACGAAAGGCAAATCCGCTGTGCACTACAAGGGTAAATTGCACTGAAAGTGCACTTGGAAGTGCAGTCGCTGTAGATCCGAGGGGGACATGCAAGAAAAATAAAAAACAGCATTTTAACTTGCACATGATTAAATAATAAAAGCAGCAGAGCTTCCCCTCATTTCAGATATAACCCTTAGATTTACAGTGACTGCACTTCCAAGTGCACTTTTCACTTGAAATTGCACTTTTTGTAGTTTTCCGTAAATAACCCCCTATATGTGCATTTAACATATTTTATATATGTCATTTGACTCAAAAAGCTGTAAAAGCCTTCTTTGTGTAGTTATTTAACCACTTGCCTACTGGGCACTTTTACCCCCTTCCTGTCGAGGCCAATTTTCAATTTTCAGTGCTGTGGCACTTTGAATGGCAATTGAGTGGTTATGCAACACTGTACCCATATGACATTTTTATAATTTTTGTCAAACATATAGAGCTTTCTTTCCGTGATATTTAATCACTACTGGGGCTTTAATTTTTTTGCTAAACAAATGAAAAAAAAAAAAACTAGACAATTTTGAAAAAAAAATGTTTCCTTTTCTCTTCGAAAATGTTGTAAATAATTAATCTTTCTCCTTCACTGATGTACGCTGATGAGGCTGCACTGATATGCTGCACTAATGGGCTGCACTAGTGGGCACTGATGAGGTGGCACTATGTGGCACTTTCTTCTTTCTTTTTTTTTTCTTTTTTTTAAAGTGTATTTTTTTTGTGCGTGAACTCGAGAGAGAGGAGCCGGACTGCAGGAGTTGGGAGTAGGCAGACCCTCCCCCCGGAGGCAATCGCCATCCTTCTCCATGCCCCTGGTGGCAATGGCGGGTGTGAAGGGGGGCCTCCCACTCACCCCACCCTACCTGCTCCTCTTGGGAGCCCAACTGGGGCCCAACGGGACCCCAATGGGGCAGAGGGACTCCCCCTATGAGGGAGTGAGGGGGCCTAGCCCACCCAGCCAGCCCCGTAGGTCCTTCGCCTCTCTTTATTTTAGGAGACCGCATGGCCAAAGTGCATGTGTTTTAAACCAATTTTGTGTGCGTGCAAGTGTGGTGGTTTTTGTGGGGGGGGGGGTGGGCGTACTAAGCACAGGTGTACCTTGCATAGCACACCCACCGGGAGCCGGGCTGAGACCACCAAACTCAATTCACATGTAGCCGAGACCGGGATCCGAACCCTTGGCTGCAGAGGTGAATGGCTTGTCAGCGCAGTGCCAATCACGTTGAGCCACCACAGCTCCCTAACACTATGTGGCACTAATAGGCACTGATAGGTGACACTGAATGGCACTGATAGGCGACAATGATGGGCACTGATGAGCGGTACTAATGGGCTTCACTGATGTACGCTGATGAGGCTGCACTGATATGCTGCACTAATAGGCTGCACTGGTGGGCACTGATGAGGTGGCACTATGTGGCACTAATAGGCACTGATAGGCGACACTGAATGGCACTGATAGGCGACAATGATGGGCACTGATGAGCGGTACTAATGGGCATCACTGATAGGCACTAACAGGCATCACTAATGGGCACTGACAGGCAGCACTGATGGGCACTGATTGGCAGCACTGATGGGCACTGTTGGGGCTGCACTGATAATCATAACACTGAGGATCAGTGCCCTGATTATCAATTAAGATGTCCTCTCTGTGGATTTGCCAGTTATCGACTCTCCTCTCCTCACGTGATGTGAGTGTGAGGAGAGGAATGACAACAACTGGCAAATCCTGTGATCACCTGTGATTGGACATGGTGACGTGGTAAAGAGCCGCTGTGATTGGCTCTTTATGACACAGATTGCTGTGATCAGTTGTGTCTGAAGGACATAGCGATCACAGATCACTGCTGATGTGCACAGCAGGGGGACACACAAGAGTAAGCACCACCGGAGGCACGCGCCCGCTGCACAGTCGGGGGAACCCGATGCATGTGGCCCAGCGGGTGTGATTGCTGCTAGCCACACGCGATCGTGTGCACAAGAGCTAGCACAAGGGTTTGTGGGTGTGAACACACAAATCCCTGTGCTGTCAGTGGAGAGGAGACAGATCGTATGTTTCTACAAAGTAGGAACAGCGATCACATACCCACACAGTTAGAACACAGTTAACCCCTTGATCGACCCCTAGTGTTAACCCCTTCCCTGACAGCGACATTTATACAGTGCATATTTATAGCACAGATCGCTTTATAAATGTCAATGGTCTCAAAAATGTGTCAAAAGTGTCCAATCTGTCTGCTGCAATGTCACAATACCGTTTAAAATAGCAGATCACCACCATTACTAGTAAAAAAAATAAAAATAAAAAACGCCATAAAAATGCCATAAATCTTTCTCATAGTTTGTAGACGCTATAACTCTTGCGCAAACCAATCGATAAATGCTTATTGTGATTTGTTTTACCAAAAATATGTAGAAGAATACATATTGGCCTAAACTGAGGAAGAAATTAATTTTTCCAAAAAAATTGGATCAAATACCACCAAAAGAAAGCTGTATTCATGGGAAAAAAGGACGCAAATTTTGTTTGGGTACAACGTCGCACGACCGCGCAATTGTCAGTTAAAGCAACACAGTGCCGAATTGTACAAAGTGCACTGGTCAGGAAGGGGGTAAAATCTTCCGGGGCTGAAGTGGTTAAGACGCTGTAGCAGGTGTCGGGGACCCGCGATCATGACAAAGTGAGAACCAGGATCTGTTTGTGTAAACACACAAATCCTGGTTCTGTCAGGGGAGAGGAGACAGATTGTGTGTTCCTACTAAGTAGGAACAACGATCTGTCTCTTCCTCTACTTAGCCACATCCCCCCCCCCACAGTTAAAACAGATAGTCTCCCCCCCCCCCCAGTGTTAACCCCTACCCTGCCAGCGAAATTTTTACAGTAATCAGTGGCTATTTTTAGCTCTGATCGCTGTATAAATGTCAATGGTCCCAAAAAAGTGTCAAAAGTGTTTGATATGTCCGACGCAATGTCACAGTTCCGATGAAAACCGCAGATCGCCGCCATTACTAGTAAAAAAAAAAAATACCATTAATCTATCCCCTATTTTGTAGACGCTATAACTTTTGTGCAAAAAAATCAATATACGCTTATTGCGATTTTTTTACCAAAAATATGTAGAATAATACATATCGGCTTAAACTGAGGAAGAAATTCGTATTTTTTTATTTTATTTGGGGGATATTTAATATAGCCAAAAGTTAAAAATATATGTTTTTTTTTTCAAAATTGATGCTCTTTTTTTGGTTTATAGCACAAAAAAATTTAATCGCAGAAGGTAATAAAATACCACCAAAATAAAGCTCTATTTGTGGAAAAAAAAGGACGTCAATTTTGTTTTTGTACATACGCAGTGCCGTATCACAAAAAATGGGCTGGTCATCAAGGGGCCAAATCTTCCGGGGCTGACATGGTCGATGGAAATAAAAAACAATGCAAGTGATCATTAAAAATACTTAATGTTTCCATGCTTTATTTGCAATTTTTTAAAATCTGCTTCCAGTGCAAAGTACATCTGAGATTAGGCATTCTCATTGTCCTAAAAAGCCATGTAGATGAAGAGCTTACTGGGGTGGATACATGCTCAATTGTTTTCTTACTACACCCAATATATTTTTAACCGAATATCTGATGACTCTGTCAAAATATTGACTTGAGTTTCCTAAAGTCATTCTGCATAAATCTGAAGGAAATGAATTTTGCCGTCTGCAGAAAAATATCCATATTGTGAAAACCTGTTACAGGATGAGGCTATACAGGAAACACAGTTTAATTCCATGTATCACAATAGATATAAATAGAAAATATGTAACCTAAAATGTAGATAAGCAAGCATCTTCATTCCTAATATGTCCTCTCCACATACACGGGTTATGCATTTAATATAAAAAAAATCAATGAAGTATAGAAAACTGATGATTTTTAAATACCCATTTTATTTTCACAGTTATTCTTTTTTATGCATATTTTATAGATGGGAATGATAACCAGTAATGTATTATCAAGAAAAAATACATATATTGAAAATATTCAGTGCACCTGTTCTTCTAAATTCTGAATCTTCTGGTCTTATACAATACCCAAAGCACCCAAACAATACCATTTACAGTGTCCCTTTTTTATGAAATACTCATCTATTGATTTATTGAATGGTGCCAGCAGCAGGGACAGAGTTCCATCACTAGAACCTGTAGGCACACAATCCTTGCCCTAAGCCAAGGGTGTCAAACTCAATTTCATCATGGGCCGCATCAGCATTATGATTGCCCTCAAAAGGGCCAGTTGTATCTGTAATATTGGATGTGCAGTGCATTCCCTCCCCTCACATTAGATGTCAAGAGCCACGCCACCATCAGAAGTTGAGTCCCCCACTCTCCATTACATCACAATGCACCCCCTTTCCTTATGCTGCTGCTGGGAAGAAGCTGGATGTATTGCTTGAAAGCAGAAAGTAAGGGTCTAGCGTAGGACCAGAGGAGGGTTGGAGCTCTCCTGCAGTTGCAGGAGAGGTGCGAGGGCCACATGAAATGGCCTGGATGGCCGGATTCGGCCCGCGGGCCTTGTGTTTGCCACCTATGCTCTAAGCAGACAAAATCAAACCAGGACAATTGAGGACAATTGTAAATAAGCAAATTAAAAATGTTTGTATTTCTGCTGATATTGGAGGAAAATGTGGCAATAACTATAGAATTAAATGCTGCCTCTGCCACACCTATCCATAGGCACAGACCTACTGTGCCAAGTGGTTAATAGGGCCCTAGGTAACAGTATGCAACGCTGTATCCTGGCCTAGGCCAACAAGGCCCAGGCCTAGGGAGCAGCAAGGAAAGAGTCCCCGCCGGCTGGCGCTACACTGTCAGTGTAGCGCCAGTCTTATGGGGCAGAAAGGGCAAAGAGGCAAATTCGTCTAGCGCCCCCATAAAGCAGCCGCACTGCTTCCAGTATGTGGGCGGCTGCCATTCTGCAACTGTGTGGGAAGGTGCTGCTTCTAATTTTGACTGTCCTATCACCCTGGACCACAAACCTTCCTCACTGTGCTATATGTTTTCTGCTGTACCATTGGCATGGTTATATCTCCTTAGTCCTCTCCATAAAATTAACAGAAATTTGTGCTTAAAGTACAACTATAGGCAGCACTTTTTTTTAGCCCCGGTCAGTTTATTTTTTACCATTCCTGTCTCATTGCAGAGATTTCCCTTTACTTCCTGCCCCATAGCCAAACAGAAAGTGAGAGAAAATCTATGCAAATTAAGGGAGTCCATTGTCAACCCCCCCCCCCCCCAGGCCCTCAGAACTAGTGTCCCCACTTGAAATTTTCAGGGCGGGGTAGTGTTAACCCCTTTAATGCCAGTCACATTTATACAGTAATTAGTACATATTTATAGCACTGGTCGCTGTATAAATGTGAATGGCGCCAAAAATGTGTCAAAAGTGTCCGATGTGTCTGCCGTAATGTCGCAGTCCCAATAAAAATCGCAGATCGCCGCCATTACTAGTAAAAAAAAATATTTAAAAAAAAATCATAATTTTGTCCCCTATTTTGTAGGTGCTATAACTTTTGCGCAAAGCAGTCACTTATTGTGATTTTTTTTTTTTTTTTACAAAAATACGTAGAAGAATATGTATCGGCCTTAACTGAGAAAAAAAATAGTTTAAAAAAAAAAATGAGGATATTTATTATAGCAACAAGTAAAAAATATATATATATTTTTAAATTGTCGCTCTTTTTTTTGTTTATAACGTAAAAAATAAAAACCGCAGGGGTGATCAAATACCACCAAAAGAAAGCTCTATTTGTGGGGAAAAAAAGGACGCCAATTTTGTTTGGGAGCCACGTCGCACGACCGCGCAATTGTCAGTTAAAGCGACGCAGTGCCGGAAGCTGAAATTTTGCCTGGGCACGAAGGGGGTTTATGTGCCCAGTAAACAAGTGGTTAAAGCCCTGTGTTACCGTCTCTCTTCAGATGTAATGCTCAGGTGTGGGTCCCTTTGTGGATTGAAGGGAAATTCATTGTGTGATTGTATTTTATTTTAATTCTATGGATAAAGGAATGTGATAGATCTCTTCAGTATCGGTGCCGAAATATCTGCTAGAGAATTAACCCCAGTGTGAATAGGGGGGTGGAGATTGCATTGTCCTGTGATTAACTGTAACATCTTGTACTGTATAAAAAGCTGAGAAGAAACCATTAAAGTGTTCATACATTTTGAAAACAAGTACAGAGTAGAGTCTCGTCTTGATTATGGGAAATGGAATGGATCGTGTATTCAAGATTGTCGCACTGTGTCGGATAAGCTTGTTGTGGCTGGATGGAAGGTCGTAAACGGTGGTGACCGTTACAAGACCCATTTAGTGTCCTGTAATTTAACCACATCAATACTGGGCTTTTATATACACCTCAATACCAGGCCTATTCTGGCACTTCTTCTCTATATATGTTTTTTTAGCAGACACCCTAGGGAATAAAACAACAATCATTGCAACGTTTTATCTTGCACGGTATTTGCGCAATAATTTTTCAAACGCTCAAAATTGTTTCGTGAATTAAAAAAATAACAAAACAGTAAAGTTAGCCGAATTTTTTTGTAAAATATGAAAGATTATGTTACACAGAGTAAATAGATACCTAACATGTCATGCTTTAAAACTGCGCACACTCATGGAATGGCGCCAAACTTCGGTACTTAAAAATCTCCATAGGCAACGCTTTGAATTTTTTTACAGGTTACCAGTTTAGATTTACAGAGGAGAACTAGTGCTAGAATTGTTGCACGCGTTCTAACACACGCGGCGATACCTCACATATGTGGTTTAAACGTCATTTACATATGTCGGCGGGACTTACGTGTGCGTTCGCTTCTGCGAGCTACCGGGGACAGGGGCGTTTCAATTTTTTTTTTCATTTTTTTTTTTTTTTTTTTTTTTATTTTATTTTTTTATCACTTTTATTCCTATTACAAGGAATGTAAACATCCCTTGTAATAGGAAATTGTGTGTGACAGGTCCTCTGTATGGAGAGATGCAGGGTCAATAATCTCTCCTCCAGGCTGGGAAGCATGAGATCGGTGAAAAAAATCACCAATCTCATGATCGGTGTTGCTCACTAGCCGCAATCGCGGCTTTGTTTACTTACTTGTTTACATCGCGCCCGGGTCCTCCGACGGTCATAGAGATGACTGGTGACCATCTGGTCACCAGTCATCTCTATACTTCCTCTATACTTCCTGCAAGTGCCGGACGATTCCTTCTCTGGGCCCCCGATGGCACGGGAGAGCCCGGAGAAGCATCGCTTGGCGGCGGGAGGGGGGAGTGCAAAATAGCCCCCACTCGGCTCTATGCCCTTGTAGGACCTGAGAAACATCTGACTTTATGTCTGCCTCTTGGGCTTAAAGTGGTTGTAAACACTTTACAACCAATTTTTACTACAAGTAAGCCTATAATGAGGCCTACTTGTAGCTACTACTATAATGAGGCGTACCCGTAGCTACTCTGGATATCTCCTAAACCTGCATGGTTTAGGAGATATCCCCCGTATCAAAATGTGCCGACGTCATCAGGATATGCCCACTGAAGCAAGCTAGTGCGCAGTTACTGCCGGGAGTGACATCATCGCGGCTCCAGCCAATCACAGCGTCGTAGCCCGCGATACCCCGGAAGTAACTCCGGGAGCGATATCACCGTGTACAGGGACTGCTGCGGGGGCTTCAATCTAAGGTTAGTATTTCATAATGAGCTAGTATGCTATGCATACTAGCTCATTATGCCTTTGTCTTGCAGGTTTTTTATTTATTTTTGTTACTGGGTTTGCAACCACTTTAAAGGAATTTTTTTTTTTTTTTTTTTGTTAAAGTCTTTTTTTTTTGCTTTTAAGGGTAAATGAGAGATCTTGTGTCTTTTTGAATCCTGATCTCTCAATAAAGTGGACGTGTCAGGCTTATTTCTATTACAAGGGAAGTTTACATTCCGTGTAATAGTAATAAAAAAATAAAAATAAAGGAACAGTAAAAACATAAAAAAGTTAAATAAATCTTGCTCAAGCGCAGAAGTGAACGCATATGTAAGGCGCACCCACATATGTAAACAGTGTTCAAACAGCAATCGTTAGAGCAAGAGCAATAATTCTAGTACTAGACCTCCTCTGTTATTCTGAACAGGTAACCTGTAAAAATGTAAAGCATCACCTATGGAGATTTTTAGTACCGTAGTTTGCTGCCATTCTATGAGCATGCACAATTTTTAAAGCATGGCATGTAAGGTGTCTATTTACTTGGTGTAACATAATTTTTCACATTCTACATAAAAATTGGCTAATTTTATTGATTTTTTTTATTTATTATTAAAGTGTACTTTTCCCCCTAAAAAAATGTGTTTAAAAGACTGCTGCGCAAATACAGTATGCTATAAAATATTGCAACTATTTTATTCCCTAGGGTCTCTGCTAAAAAAAAAAAAAATATATATATATATATATATATATATATATATATATATATATATATATATATATATATAATATATACATCCCACTTCTTGATTCTTGCATGGTAAAAAGCCTAGGCTTATGACATCTGCACAGCTCTCACTCTTGTTTGAGTTTGCCTGGAAGGAAGGGGGGATGAGTCATAAGGAGGGCAATGAGAGCTGCAGAGCTGGAGGTGTGCCTCTGTGTGTCTGTGTAAATCCAGGAAGTGAACAGGCAGCAGCTTCAGCTGCCCACAGTTTAAATGGTTGCAGCCAAACTTAGTGGAGAGAGATTTCTGCAGCATATTTGACGCGTACAGAATCACAGTACAGTGGAACCTTGGATCATGAGCATAATCTGTTCCAGGAGAATGCTTGGAATCCAAAGTACTTGCATATCAAAGCGAGTTTCCCCATAGAAGTCAATCGAAACAAAGATAATTAGTTCTGAATGAATGAATGAAAAACTTATACAGCGCGGCACATGCAAACTAAATCGCCTCTGGACGCATTAACTTATATGGCATGCAATACCTGGGGGCACTGGAGAGCCTTGGAAATACTCAGGGACAGCTCAGCTGAACTCGGAAACCCTCGGAAAGACTCAGAAACACTTGGGAACTGAGTATTTCTGAGTGATTCTGAGTATTTCCGAATGGCTCCAAAACATTCCGAGTGTCATCGGAGCCCCCACACCTCTGCTTAAATGCGGTACTGCACACCCAATTAGCTTGGATCCTGCTTGTTTTGCGAGACAACATTCACAAGTCACCACACTCGACCAGAGGTGATTCAGTTCACATGCGTAGCGCTATACAAGTCATTCATTCATTCATTCATTCACAAACCGAGTCAGATTTTTTTTAAATTGCTCGTCTTTCAAAACACGCGTTAACCGTGTTACTCGTAAACCAAGGTTCCACTGTATATATAAAATAATATGCAGAGTGGTTGGAGGTAAGCTTCAGAATGGCAAAGATGTTTTTATTACAATACAGTATATGAGAGCACACAGGATTGGAATTTCCGATGAAACAAGTTCATCTGACTTTTTTCATCAGAAAATACGATCGTGTGTACACGGCATAACTTTCTGGAATCCATTTGGCCTTAGCTCAGGCATGCATACAGAAGCCAGGAGGGATGTGCTTATCTGAGAAAACCCCTCCTCCCCTCCTGAAGACTCCTGGGATGTATGACATAATTTGCCTAGATCAGGAAACCAGAAAGTAACTGGGCATTCCGATCATGTGACCAACTGGCAGTCACAGTGGTCATATGATTGTAATGCTGCGGATCACAATTTTGCATCAGGAGCCTTCTGGCATCTGCTGATTACTGTAGCGGGTGCACGCAGGCAGCGCACTCTCAGCACATTAATGCGTTTACAAAGAGATGCATATATGTGGTCTCTCAGCGCTAAAGCCCATCTCCCGAGAAGATGCATATATGTGTATGGCAGGAAGAGGTTAAAGTATAACGAGGGCGTGGCCAAGACCGGCATGTGAGAAGACGTGTGTCTCACAGCTCCTCCGCAGCACCTGCTATTGATCCTCTCCCAGCAGCGATCCGACGGATCTAAACGGCTCTCCCGCTGGCTACCGACCCGGTCACCCTCCCGGTCCACCCACCGGCTCTCTGCACCCGCGGAATGACCAAAAAAAAGGAAGATTGGCCGGCGCTAGAAATCCAAGATGGCGCCGGCGCGGCCCAGGCTCTCCGCACACCACGAGGCGCCGACAAGCCCAAGGAAGGGACCAGCAAAAAGGCTGCAAAGTTACAGGGTAAGGAGTACCCGAGGGACATGACCTATTATACCCAAAAGCTGGGGGGCCACCCGGATCAGGATGAAGGGGGGGGTGCGGAGCCCCAGGCCTCTCAGGGACACCTGGATGGCGGGGCCTGGGGAAGTGTTGATCGGGCTGATACAGGGGATCAATCTATGGCATTCCCGGCTGCTGCTAGTGTGGAGACTGGGGACCCTGAGCAAGAGCAACCGACCCTAGCTGAGATACTAAGAGCGGTTCATGTCTGCACCGCGTCAGTGAATACTCTTAAGGAACAGTTTGGGGGCCTCAGAGAAGACGTGTCCCTGCTGAGACAAGATCTACAAAAGATCCGGGAACGCACAACGGCTGTGGAGAGCAGGGTGAGTGAGGTGGAGGACAAGCTGCCCCCAGTTGCTCGTGAGGCACATGCAGCACATCAGCTAGCCAGAGACACTAATGCTAGAGCAGATGACATCGAGAACAGATTACGCCGGAATAATGTACGCATAGTGGGGTTGCCGGAGAAAACGGAGGGCCGGGACCCACCACCTTTATTGAAAGTTGGCTGGTGGAAGTATTTGGAAAGGAGGCCTTCTCCCCATTTTTTACAGTTGAACGGGCGCACCGCACACCTGGTCGCCCACCGCAGCCTGGCGCACCCCCCAGACCCATCCTGGCCCGTTTACTGCACTATAGGGACAGGGAGGCGGTGCTGAGACATGCCAGGGAGAAGGCCAACGTCCGGGTGAACGGAGTACGGGTGTCCTTCTACCCGGACTTCTCAGCAGAGGTACAGCGTCGGCGAGCCAAATTCTCTGACGTGAAAAGGCGTTTACGTGCACTACAACTACCTTACGCTATGCTCTACCCCGCTAAGTTGAGGGTCACCGCTGACCGGCAGACCCACTTTTTTGAATCGGCCAGGATGCTGCGGTATGGCTGGATCGCAATGAACAGGCCCTGCGCCACCGAGACAGAGAAGAGGAGGGAGAATGATCCTGCGGAGGCTGTGGTGGGCTCCTTTGCCATGCCTCTTTAGTGCACTGTTTGCGCACCCACGTATGGGGGGATTGATGGATGCCCCCCCCCCCCCCTGATGGAGGTACTCACTCTGTTGCCTACACTCTTACAGTTCCACACAAAAGTGAGTTTCTATCTTTTTCATGTCACCTGTGTATCTGCAATGTTCTGCTGGGAGAAGTTATATTAGGATGTGAACTCTGAGTCATCTTGTGAAGTTGCAAGGAAAATGCGATCTCTCCACATGAAACGTGGAGGAAATGTGCCTTTGGGGGTCCGCTCCCTGTTGGAGCCGCGGGGTCTGCCCGGTTGGCGGCCTGGACTCGTTTCTTTTCTTTTTTCAGACTAATGTGTTGTTTACAGATTGTAGGCGGAAGTACGGGTCTGAACCGTTGTCGGCCGGGCCTTTAGTTCTTTGCAAATTTACCTTCTTCATCGAGAACACTGTTTGACTGCTACCACCATGGAACTATGACTGTATATTCCTAATCATGCCGGGACTCCCAGTACCTGCTTGAAATTGCCATCCCTTGGGGGGGAGCCGCCCCCACTCAGAATGTCTTTGCCAGTTAACCCATGTTTTTTTTTCTCCAATGGCTGAACTGCCCATAATCTCTTGGAATGTGAGGGGCCTAGGCTCCCCACTGAAACGTATGATGGTGTTTACTTGTTTGAAGAAGTATCATCCCATGATCCTGTGTATGCAAGAAACGCATTTAACCACTGAAACACAATGTTGCCTTAAATATGCTTGGGTGGGCAGGGCCTACCATTCTACTCACACCTCGTACTCTAGGGGTGTGAGTGTAATGATACATGCCTCAATTGACTTTCAGGAACTAGATGTGCGGGTAGATGATGAAGGTCGGTTTGTATTCCTGCATTGCCGGGTGGGTAAACTGCACTGTATATTGGCTTGTATTTATATACCCCCGCCGTTTGCGGTGGCGGTGCTCCGGCTGTTGCTCGCCTATTTGGGGAGCAGGCCGGACCTGCCGCTACTGATAGTGGGGGATTTTAACTGTTGGCTGAGTCCCTCCGCGGACAGACACCCCGGTTCTGGGGTCTCTGCCACTTCGAGGGAATCTCCGTTGCTAAGACTGCTCAATGAGGTGGGGTGGGTTGATGTGTGGAGGTTAAGGTACCCGCTAGAGAGGCAGTTTTCCTGCTTCTCAAAAACGCACGGGACTCTGTCCAGGATAGACCTGGCAGTGAGTAACTCTGCAATGCTCCCATCCATCTCAGATGTGGTTTATAAGCCCCGTAGTGTCTCAGACCACTCACACTTAGTGACTAGACTAATTATCTCCCCTCCATCTACACTTCCTAGGGCCCCATGGAAGTTTAACGCCTTTTGGCTGAAATTATTCCTGTCACACGAGGAGGTGGAGCGGAGCATGCGGGAGTTTCTTGATAATAGAGAGTTTGCCGAATCCCCAGCTGAGCGGTGGGACGCATTTAAGGCGTATGTGAGGGGGTTACTTATCCGTGAAATTACCAGGGTGAAAAGGGACTCTTCCGGGCTCAGAGAGGACCTTGAAAAACAGGTTGCGGCCCTGGAGGAGACTTTTGTGCAAACCCCGACGGAGGCTGCCAGGGAGGCATGGCAGTCCGCTCAATCAGCATATGAGCGGCTGCTGTCCTCCAAGGCAGAACGGAAACTATTTTTCTCCAGACTGGCTTTCTTTGAAGAGGGCGAAAGTACAGGGCGCATGCTGGCTAGGATAGCCAACTCCCAACAAAGATCTCCCAGTATTGGGGCAATCAAAACTAGGGAGGGCAAGATAGTGAACTCCCCAGACCTGGTTTTGGCAGAGCTAGCACGATTCTATGAGACGTTGTACCTCCCCACGGAGCAGTTTACCCGGACAGACCTACTGACCTACTTACATGACATTGACTTCCCCCGACTGGGACTTGCACAGCGGAGGGCCCTGGACGCCCCCTTTACCTTGGAGGAGCTGCAGGCGGCGTTAGCCGAGTTCCCCAACTGTAAAGCTCCGGGGGCAGATGGCTTGCCCATGGAGATATACAAACACTATGCGGACATCCTCCTCCCAAAACTTTTAACGGTCTTTAACGCAGCAAGGGAGCGACAGATTTTGCCTGCCTCTATGGCTACGGCAAACATCGTGAGGTTAAAGTATAACTTTTTTTTTGTTTTGAATGGATTGGATAGGGATTAGAACCCATGTCAGGTTGTTATTGCTGTCTGTGCCCCTGTTGGGGATCTTCATTCTCTCTGTTTGAGCTACTGCTATAATAAAAAGTGACAGTGGAAAATCCCTCATTTTGGGTTGTCACTGGAACAGGAACAAGGGGGGAAATTTCCAATGGGGACACTATTGGTGATACTCATTGAAGGATTTCCTGTGACTTTCTACTTTGTCTATGGGACATGATAGATTTATAGGGAGGATGTTGGGTTCCCGATGGTCATTATTTACCCCACCTTGCCCGTTTGTCAGCACTGGGGTCCCTTTAGGTGAATGGGGGAGAATAGAAATGCTGGAATACTAGTCAGTATGTACGAAGGTGTATGTGCTTTGTAAGAATAAGGCTCCATTCACACTTTCCAATTTGACTTGGATCCGACTTCACATTCTCTGGACCTAAGTCGCATCAAAGTGGTTCAGGAACCTTTTTAAAACCGCCGCGACTTTAAATTGCATTGACCTGAATGGGTGCCATTGAAATGAATGAGCTGCGACTTGTCATGTCCAAAGTCGCACAAGTGTGAATGTAATTGACCTGTACTGTTAGATCTCCTATATGTATAAAGCTATCCGTTTAGTTTTTACATTGTCTAGGAAAGGCTGAGGCTCCTTATATTGGGAGTTCCTAGTCTATAAGATATAAATACATGTTTGACTTTCCACAACCAATATAGAAATCCGTTGCTGGAAGGCTAGTCTCAGCATTGTCAGGCATGCCATTGAACACAGTGTTGTGTGTGGAGAAGTCCTGGAAGAAGCCGGAATTGTGGGGTGAGTTATTCCTAGCAGTGCGCTCCTGGTTATCAAATATCTTGGAGGAACCAACAATAAGCGGCAGGCGTAGTGCGCATGCGCCCGGCGGTCCTTTCCCAGCTCGGACTGTCTGGGCAGCTGAGATCTCTGCAAAACACAAGAGGCTCCGCGAGTCCAGGAAGAGCAGTGCGGGGCCCTCCACTCCTCATGTCACCAATGTGGCCCCTCATACTACTCCCAGGGGCCACACAGCGCTGCGACCTCAAGTAAGTGGACTTGTCGGCAAGTTTGTGAAGTTGTGTGGAGCTGTCATAGCGGAGGGAGGAATGCGGAGTGTGTTGTGTGCTGTGTAATGAATGAGTGTTCGGTGACACACAGCTGCATGGACACAAATGGCTGCAGGTCACACAGCCCCACACTCAACATTCCAAGGATCTACACTTCACACTGACAGCACTGATACTACAACACCGATAGCACAACACTGACAGCACTGATACTACAACACCGACAGCACTACAACACTGACAGCACTGATACTACAACACCGACAGCACTACAACACTGACAGCACTGATACTACAACACCAATAGCACAACACTGATAGCACTGATACTACAACACCGACAGCACTACAACACTGACAGCACTGATACTACAACACCAATAGCACAACACTGACAGCACTGATACTACAACACCGACAGCACTACAACACTACTGATACTACAACACCAATAGCACAACACTGACAGCACTGATACTACAACACCGACAGCACTACAACACTGACAGCACTGATACTACAACACCAATAGCACAACACTGACAGCACTGATACTACAACACCGACAGCACTACAACACTGACAGCACTGATACTACAACACCAATAGCACAACACTGACAGCACTGATACTACAACACCGACAGCACTACAACACTGACAGCACTGATACTACAACACCAATAGCACAACACTGACAGCACTGATACTACAACACCGACAGCACTACAACACTGACAGCACTGATACTACAACACCAATAGCACAACACTGACAGCACTGATACTACAACACCGACAGCACTACAACACTGACAGCACTGATACTACAACACCAATAGCACAACACTGACAGCACTGATACTACAACACCGACAGCACTACAACACTGACAGCACTGATACTACAACACCAATAGCACAACACTGACAGCACTGATACTACAACACCGACAGCACTACAACACTGACAGCACTGATACTACAACACCAATAGCACAACACTGACAGCACTGATACTACAACACCGACAGCACTACAACACTGACAGCACTGATACTACAACACCAATAGCACAACACTGACAGCACTGATACTACAACACCGACAGCACTACAACACTGACAGCACTGATACTACAACACCAAAAGCACAACACTGACAGCACTGATACTACAACACCAAGAGCACAACACTGACAGCACTGATACTACAACACCGACAGCACTACAACACTGATAGCACTGATACTACAACACCGACAGCACTACAACACTGACAGCACTGATACTACAACACCAATAGCACAACACTGACCGCACTATATAGCATGGAAAGCACATCACTGAAAGTACAGCACTGAGAGTACATCACTGAAAGTATAGCACGGAGAGCACAGCACTGAGAGTGCATCACTGAAAGTACATCACTGAAAGTACAGCACTGAGAGTACATCACTGAAAGTGCAGCACTGAAAGTACATCACTGAAAGTACAGCACGGAGAGTACATTACTGAAAGTATAGCACGGAGTGCACAGCACTGAGAGTACATCACTGAAAGTACATCACTGAAAGTACATCACTGAAAGTACAGCACTGAAAGTACAGCACTGAGAGTACATCACTGAAAGTTCAGCACTGAAAGTACATCACTGAAAGTACAGCACTTAGAGTACATCACTGAAAGTATAGCACAGAGTGCACAGCACTGAGAGTACATCACTAAAAGCGCACCACTGAGAGCACAGCACTGAGAGTACATCACTGAAAGCGCACCACTGAGAGCACAGCACTGAGAGTACATCACTGAAAGCGCACCACTGAGAGTACAGCACGGAGAGTACATCACTGAAAGTATAGCACGGAGTGCACAGCACTGAGAGTACATCACTGAAAGCGCACCACTGAGAGCACAGCACTGAGAGTACATCACTGAAAGCGCACCACTGAGAGCACAGCACTGAGAATACATCACTTAAAGTATAGCACTGAGAGTACATCACTGAAAGTATAGCATAGAGAGCACAGCACTGAGAGTACATTACTGAAAGTACAGCACTTAGAGTACATCACTGAAAGTATAGCACGGAGTGCACAGCACTGAGAGTACATCACTGAAAGCGCACCACTGAGAACACAGCACTGAAAGAATAGCACCGAGACCATATCACTGAAAGCTTAGCACTGAGAGCACATCACTGAAACCAGAGCACTGGGAGCACAACACTGAGAGCACAGCACCTTAAAGTATAGCACCGAGAGCACAGCACTGAAAGTATAGCACTAAGAACATAGCACCGAGAGCACAGCACTGAAATTATAGCACTGAGAGCACAGCACTGAAAGTATAGCACTGAGAGCACATCACTGAAAGTATAGCACTGACAGCACAGCACTGAGAGCACATAACTGAGAGCACAGCACTTAAAGTATAGCACTGAGGGCACAGCACTGAAAGTACATCACTGAGAGCACAACATTAAAAGCTTGGCACTGAGAGCACATCACTGACAGCAAACGGTAGCACTGAGAGCACATCACTAAAAGCATAGCACTGAGAGCACATCACTAAAAGTACAGCACTGAGAGCACAGCACTGAAAGCTTAGCACTGAGATCACATCACTGAAAGTATAGCACTGAGAGCACATCACTGAAAGTATAGCACTGAGAGCACATCACTGAAAGTATAGCACTGAGAGCACATCACTGAAAGTATAGCATAGCGAGCACAGCACTGAAAGTATAGCACTGAGAGCACACCCCTGATAGCATACAGTAGCACTGAAAGTATAGCAATGAGAGCATGTCCCTGATAGCATACAGTAGCACTGAGAGCACAGCACTGAAAGTATAGCACTGAGAGCACATCACTGAAAGTATAGTACTGAGAGCACATCATTGAAATTATAGCACTGAGAGCACATCATTGAAAGTATAGCATAGCAAGCACAGCACTAAAAGTATAGCACTGAGAGCATACAGTAGCACTGAGAGCACAGCACTAAAAGTATAGCACTGAAAGCACATCCCTGATAGCATACAGTAGCAGTGAGAGCACAGCACTGAAAGTAAAGCAATGAGAGCATGTCCCTGATAGCATACAGTAGCACTGAGAGCACAGCACTAAAAGTATAGCACTGAAAGCACATCCCTGATAGCATACAGTAGCAGTGAGAGCACAGCACTGAAAGTAAAGCAATGAGAGCATGTCCCTGATAGCATACAGTAGCACTGAGAGCACAGCACTAAAAGTATAGCACTGAAAGCACATCCCTGATAGCATACAGTAGCAGTGAGAGCACAGCACTGAAAGTATAGCACTGAAAGCACATCCCTGATAGCATACAGTAGCAGTGAGAGCACAGCACTGA
Source organism: Rana kukunoris (assembly GCA_029574335.1). NCBI lineage: Eukaryota > Metazoa > Chordata > Amphibia > Anura > Ranidae > Rana > Rana kukunoris. The sequence continues at coordinate 176,231,036 of CM056051.1, forward strand.
AAGTAAATCAATGAGAGCATGTCCCTGATAGCATACAGTAGCACTGAGATCACAGCACTGAAAGTATAGCACTGAGAGCACATCACTGGGGGGCATTCACTGTGCACTGTCAGTGTGATCTGTGGGAACATCTAGATCTGCAGTGTGTGTCAGTCCTGCTTCTGCACTTGGTACTCCTATGATTTCTGTCACATTGTATCAGCAGGCTGCCCTGGCATTGGATACATTGTTCCTTATCTAGACAAAACTACATATATTCTCAGCTGTAACTACTTGCTGTCTGAGGGCAACTTTTGAACATTTTTACATACAGTACATGTAAAACCAGACCTTTTTTTGGGCTGGAAAATTACTTAGAACCCCCAAACGCAATCTGGCAGGAGAGACCCTGGAGAATAAAATGGTGGCTGCTGCAATTTTTTTTATGTCACGCAATCTTTGCACAGTCATTTATCAAATATCCAACCCAATATAACAGCCACTTCTGTAAAATATAAAAGATGGAGGTCAATTCACTAAGGCTCCATTCACACCTTAGCGTTCCGGATCCCGGACGGAATCACGTTTGCAATGCCATTATTTTCATAATGGTACCCCAAACGCGGGGCAATTTTGCTGCGATTGTGGCGCCGTAAATCGCCCTACAATCGTGGCGAATATCGCAACTACAAACTCTTCTGGCTCTGTGCCAAGATTTGGTGCATGAGCTTCTTCTGGAGTGTTTTTGGAGTGGAGGGAAGCCCGTTCCAATGAATGGTGCCACTCCAAAAATGTGTAACATAAAAAAATGAAATAAAAGCTACAAAAAAATAAATAAAAAAAACGGCTGCAGATCGCTCAAGTGTGAAAGGAGCCTTAAGGTTGCCACATAGTTATTTAACACCAAATTCTTAGTGAATTGCACATTTCAGAATGATTTACTGCATGTGTTTTTTTTTACAGCATTTTTCAGTTGTTATTTCATTATTAGTGAATTGACTCCATTAGGGTTGTCCCGATACCGGCGGGGGGGCTAGGCTTTCTCTTTGGGGACAAGGCTGCATTTGGGGGCATGGCTGCATTTGGGGTCAAGGCTGCATTTGGGGACATGGCTGCATTTGGGGACATGCTTGCATTTGGGGACAAGGCTGCATTTGTGGACATGGCTGCATTTGGGGACATGCTTGCATTTGGGGACAAGGCTGCATTTGTGGACATGGCTGCATTTGGGGACATGCTTGCATTTGGGGACATGCTTGCATTTGGGGACAAGGCTGCATTTGGGGACATGCTTGCATTTGGGGACAAGGCTGCATTTGTGGACATGGCTGCATTTGGGGACATGCTTGCATTTGTGGACATGGCTGCATTTGGGGACATTCTTGCATTTGGGGACAAGGCTGCATTTGTGGACATGGCTGCATTTGGGGACATGCTTGCATTTGGGGACATGCTTGCATTTGGGGACAAGGCTGCATTTGGGGACATGCTTGCATTTGGGGACAAGGCTGCATTTGTGGACATGGCTGCATTTGGGGACATGCTTGCATTTGGGGACATGCTTGCATTTGGGGACAAGGCTGCATTTGGGGACATGCTTGCATTTGGGGACAAGGCTGCATTTGTGGACATGGCTGCATTTGGGGACATGCTTGCATTTGTGGACATGGCTGCATTTGGGGACATTCTTGCATTTGGGGACAAGGCTGCATTTGTGGACATGGCTGCATTTGGGGACACATGGACACATTTAAAAAAAAAGTATCAGAAATCGGTATCGGCGAGTATCGGTACTTGTACTCGGTCCTAAAAAAGTGATATCGGGACAACCCTAGACTCCATGATGTGTCGAGTAAATAGATACCAAACAAGTCAAGATTTAAAATTTTACACTGACGTGAAGTGATGACCAACTACGGTACCTAAATATCTTCATAGACAACGCTTTAAAAGCCTTTAAAAGCCTTTACAGGGTATCAGTTTAGAAATAAATGTGAGGTCTGATGCTAGAATTATTGTTCTCACTCTGATATTTGTGGTAATACCTAATATGTGTGGTGTGATCTTTGTTTACATATCTATGTGGGACCTACATGCACGTTTTCATTTGCACAGGGGGATTGGGGCTCTTTATAAAATATATATATATATATATATATATATATATATATATATATATATATATATATATATATATATATATTATATTTATATATAAAAGAGGAGTGTGGGATTTTAAAAAAACAAGCATAGTTACTCACCTCTATCGTCGTAGCATCTCTATGAAACAGCAGCGGTCCCTCGCCAGCCCTAAGACAAGGGACTGAGCGATCACATGACTGCTGATTGTTTAGTTCTCGGTCTGCTCTGAGCAGAGAGCGGGGACTGTTTTCCCCTCCAGTGCTCACTGGGGGACTGGGCTGTGGAGGGGACGGGAGGGGCTGGATCAGGCTCTCAGCTGAGAGAGCCTTGTGGCTGCATTCATTTTTTTTTCCATCTAGTCCAGATCCGTCTAGTAACACACTGTCTTAGTTCCCAATCACACCGGTGCAATTTCAGGTGTGACATGGCATTTCCAAATCTCACCTGAAGTCGCACCTAATGTATTTCGATGGCTCTGTCTTGAAGTGGTGTGTTTTGAAAAGTAGTTCATGTAGTACTTTTTATGACTTCAGTGTGATTTATCTCTTATAGACTCTAATGTAAATCACCCTGAAGTTGCACCTGTGTTCATATCAGTGTGACTTTGATACATTTTTCACTTTTTTTTAACCCTTTTCCTACTGGTAATTTTTTCAACAAAACAAAAGCAACGTGTTCCCCCGCTGACAGCTGAATGTAAACAAAATTGCAGACAAATTTAAAATTTAGAAAAAAAAAACAGCGTGGGGCCCTTTGGGTCTGGCATTGATTTTAAGGGGACCCCCACACTAAAATTTAAAACAGAGGAAAAAAATTGTGTGCCCCCCAATATCCAAAACAGACTCTTAGGCCGCTCACTCACCCCCCCCTTTTCCTGCATGCTCCTCGGGGGTACCCCCACATAGTTTTTCTTTTTCTCATTTTTTTTTTCCTTTCTTACATTGTTATTCTGTTTATATGACATAGTTTAAACCGCAGCTCCATTTATGTTTAGTTTGCATTTCATGTGCTCCTTTGATTTGATTTGATGCATAGCATCTTATCTTGATTAGCACAATTTACCTCATTTTTTCTCATTTTTTAATGGCCAGCAAATGTGTTAAAAGGATAACGAATTATGCCACACACTGTACTTTTTGATTGGACATAGCAAAGTTGCAGTACATTGCCAGAAATCGCACTGAAGTTGCATTAAGCACCACTTTGAAGTCACACCCGGTGTGAATGGGGGCATAAAGTGTCTCTACTCCATTAGGGGAGCAAGGGAGACACCTTTGGACAGCAGCACTATCAATGTGGGGAGATGGTAGTGTTAAGATGCATTCGCAGAGGCGGCTGCACCACAGGTGATCGCTGGCTGTCTGAACAGGCTTGCATAGTTGTGGCCTCCGACAGCCTGTCATTACAGTGCACAGGCTCAGCAGTCACAGCTATTCGCTCGCAGCTCAAACCTTGCAGAAGGAGATCAGTAGATTTCTGCTGCTGGGGTTTAGTCCATAGAAAAACACACCATGCAAATATAGAGCCTTATGGTGGCCATAAACACCATGAATGATCAATGTATTTTCTGATCGATCTCTCCTGATACAAATAAACTATCAGCAGTCAGCAACAATCCATTTTTTTGACACGCACAGGGAAGTGGAGTTGGATTGACAGTTGGAAGTTTCAGTCGCCTCTTTTTCCACCATGCAACCGCATATCCTGAGTGATTGAAATACCTTCCAGTTTATGATCAAATTATTTCAGTGCTGCTGAGTGATTCAAAACGATTAATCATTTTCCTGCCCTGGTGGAGTAAATTGGTTTGACCGAAAATAAAAATAAATAGGTCCAAAAATATGTTATTTCTAATCAATGTGTTCTAAATCAGTTTTTTTTTTCTTCCAAAATATTTTTATTGTATTTTTCAAAAGAAAACAAGAAAAAAATCATAATAATACAATTTCTTAAAGGGGTTGTAAAGACAAAAATATTTTCCTCTTAAATTAAAGTCTGACAGTAGCTGATAAAGTAAAAAGTAATGTTTTGCATTATAACTAGTTTGATACCTGTTGAAATCGAGCTGTTTTATTCACATCTGTCACTCCTGAATTGTTATTCTCACTGACTTCCTGGTTTGCAGTGCGCATTCATTCTTGCTGCATCACGGCCTAATGGGAACTACAGTTCCCATTAGGCTTAGCCTCCATGCCTGTGAGGGATCAGAGAGCATCTTCAAGCAGGGCTGTAGTCATAGGGAGGGGCTGAGCACATTCTGCTTTCCACCATGCAAAACGGCTCAGGTGCTGGTGGAAAGCAAGAAGAGGAGAGACAGGAAATGGCATTTTCAAACCTGGATTACTGTATTTTGGAGGTCAAAAGGAAAAACGACATAAGTGATATTTAAATGCTCTAGCTAACAGCAATCAATTGATCTAATAAAAAACAAACTTTTAGTGTTCCTTTAATCATACATTGTTATCACAAGTGTGCCTGATCAAATGGCACATCAATCTGATAATAAACCTTAAGTGTACAGGGCCACCATTACATTGCCCCTAATGCCCTGTACACACGATCGGTTATTCTGATGAAAACGGTCTGATGGACCGTTTTCATCCAACGAACCGATCGTGTGTGGGCCCCATCGTTTTTTTTTTCCCATTGGTGAAAACAAATAAAACTAAAATTTTCTGATGGTTAAAAAACCGATAGAATAAACGATCATCTGTGTGGAAATCCATCGGTCAAAAATCCACGCATGCTCAGAATCAGGTCGACGCATGCTCAGAAGCATTGAACTTAATTTTTCTCTGCATGTCGTTGTGTTTTACGTCACCGCGTTGGACACAATCAGATTTTTAATTGATGGTGTGTAGGCAAGACTGATGAAAGTCAGCTTCGTCGGATATCTGATGAAAAAATCCATCGGTCCGTTTTCATCGGATGAACCGATCGTGTGTACAGGGCATAACAGATTTTATCTGCCCGTACACTACTAGAGTTTTGTTTGAAAACTTTAGTTTTAACAACAATCGTTCAATTTTCTAATGGTTATTGGCTTTTAAATGAATGTTTATTTTCAACCACAGTGACAAGGAGTAGGACGGAAAATATTTCTCGAAAAAAAACAAATTACTAACTGTGAATGTGGTTATCGTTCAGAAAGTCCATTTGTTTCAAAACTAAATGAGCATTTCTTGAAGAGTAACTTGGTTTGAGAGCGTTTTGATATATAAGCGATGTCTTGATATACAAATAGCGTCATATCACAACTGCGTAGAAAAAAGAAGAGAGGCGCCTCTAAGTGTAGCAATATGGATACATTTAATGAAGGTACAACATTTAGCAACTTATTGCTACACTTAGAGAGGCGCCTCTCTTCTCTTTTATACTCTGAAGCTCTTGCTGGATTTTGCTTCTAATCCCCTTGTGGAGGCTTCCATTTGTGGATGGACATTTTATGGTTACACAACCAATCACATTGCTATAATCTTTTTATATGGACTATAAACTGAAAGACTTATATACATGGTTGTGGAACAAATCATTTGAGTTTCCATTATTTCTTATGGGGAAATTTGCTTTGATATACAAGTGCTTTGGATTACAAGCATATTTCTGGAACAAATTATACGAATCAAGAATTAAATGAATTGAAGCTAATTATACTCGCAAACCAAGGTTTTAATGTACTTTCAAATTACATTGGTCATGTTATTGAATTTATTGAATTTACATGTTATTAAATTCATTAAAATAATTTTCGTATGTTTGTTCAAAAATCTGCTAGTATATGGCCAGCTTTGCATTGGCTTGAAAAACAAATAGAAACTGAACTCCAGCTAACACTTCAGCAGGACTTCACAGCATCTGAACACCACAAACCAAAAAGACTATTTAATTAATTGTTAATATTCACAGCAAACTCCCCTATCCAGCCATGTCTACATTATTTATTATGCTATAAGATAACTTTGAAAAACACCCCCTAGCGTTCTAGCCATGGCCATCTTTTTTTTTTCATATCCTTTATTTTTGTTTTTATATCCAAGGGAACAAAAGAGAAATATTCAAAAAGAACACAACAATATCCAAGTAAAAATAATGTACAAAGAACCTAGTCACCTTCATATTGCCTCGCAGGGCTAGATGACACCCACATGAGCCAAGACACGAAGCAATTATAAACAATACAAGTAACACTAAACATTTCAACTCATATATTTCTCTCTACCCCTTTACTAATAAACCGGTCCGCTTAGTCTGTCCTGTTCATGGCTCTGAACCCTGCCTTGACTCCTATTCTTCACTCCATTTCCTAAATCTCTTTACTCCCCCTTCTTTATATACCCCACCCATCCCTCCACCCCCCCCCCCCCCCAAAAAAAAAAAAAAAGGTCAAATTATATATATAAATAAATAAAGTAGTAAAAAAGGTTCCCTCCTCCTCTGTGTGACCCATGATGGAGGCAACGTTTCATCTTATTACTACAGTTCATAATGACACATCTCGCCAGGGGGGACCCCTCACCCTTCTCTTTCTTCGTTAAACAATCTTTTCCCTTCTTCAGAGAGAACAAATAAATTCCACCCTGACCATGTCTCGATATACTGTTCCCTTTTGTTTCGAGCTGAGAGAACCAAATCTTCTATAGCTCCTATCTCCCGGACTCTATTAAGCCAACTCACTATGGAGGGTGTTCTAGTATCTCTCCAATTTAAGGTAATTCCACTTTTAGCAGCATTAATCAGGTGGCATAGTACTGATTTTTTATAAATTGACACTGGGATCTGTGAACAATGGAGCAAGAAAAATGCTGGATCGTCTGGTATATGGAACTCTGTAAGTTTTTGGGAGATTCGCTGAACCTCCGACCAATATTGTCTTATTTTCCCACAGGACCAGAATATATGCAGCAGAGTTCCTTGCTCCAGTCCACATCTCCAACAACTTTCAGAATTTTCTATAGAGAATTTATGCATCTTTACTGGGGTGTAGTACCATTGAATAAGAATTTTGTAATTGAGTTCCTGGATTCGCGTACAGACCGAGGAGTTCAGTGCTAAAAAAATTATGCGTTTACGTTGAATTGACGTAAAAGTCCTCCCCAGGTCTCTTTCCCATTTACTAATTCCTGGCATCACAAAATCCCTCTGAGGGGAATTTAGCAATCCGTACATCTTAGAGACCACTCGTGGTAATGGTCCCTCCTCATCGCAATAAACCTCAAATTTTGTTAACTGACGCCGGAAATCAAGCGGTTGTCCCAGTGACTTCAGAAAGTGGTTTACCTGAAACGCTTGCCATAAACCTAGTTCAAAGGTTCCCCCTGGTTTCATTAGTGACTCAATAGATGGCCATTCTTCTGTTTGCAAAAAACTTGAAACCTGCACGTTGCCCTTCCTTTTTAAGTTATTAAATGTTCCTCCTTTTAATCCTGGCACAAAACCAGGGTTTCCTACAATCGGGAATAAGGGCGAATAACCTGTTGAAAACTGTGGATTTCGGCAGACTTTAGCCGCCATTGACAATGTTGGGCCAATTATGGGATGTTTCCTCAGCGTACTTGGTAGTAAATTGTAGCACCACGGGGCTCTACATAATGGTACCGGGCTGATCTGTTGCTCCATATCCACCCATCGTTTGTAGTTCCTATGCCTACACCAGTCTACCAATCTCGTCAGGTGAGCTGCAATCTCGTCATGGCCATCTTGAGTAAGGGAAGATGATTCATGTGGCATTTATGTCCTGCAATCCATCTGCCCTTAGCTCAGGCATGCAGACAGGAGGGTGTGACAAACTGAGAAAACCCCTCATCCTCTCCTGAAGACTCTTGGGGTTTATGACATCATTTGTCTAGGTCTGGAAACCAAGAAGTAACTGAAGAAATTTACCAAAAAAGTTTAAAACAAGTAAATATACTATACTTTCCTATCTATTTACTAATGCTGCTAGCATGACAATTCAAAATAGTCTTTGTTGATTGAGAGAGTGAAGTTCTGCTTTAATAAGCAGTTACAGCAACAACATAGCTGCCAACATTCTCAATAAAAGGCTAGGGACTTTTTTAGGCAATTTTTTGGACTGTAGGCAGAGAATTATTTTAATATGGGGATGGGCATTCATTTGTAGGTGTGGCCTCGTACTCTGAAAAGTAGGTTCCAATTATCCTAATAATGGGCGTGGCTTAAAGGGAGCAGGGTTAAATAAAGTCTAAGGCGCCGTACACACGGCAGAGAACCTCGACGGGCAGAACACATCGTTCCGCCCGTCGAGGTTCTCTCCCGGCCGTCGAATTCGGCGACCCGCCCGTCGGGAATGGCAACCAGCCATTCTTCCAGGCGGGCCGTCGAGGAAATAGAGAGCGTGCTCTCTATTTCGGCTCGACGGGCTTCCCGACGGGAAGCTCGCCGAGACCGTACACACGGCCGAGGTCCTCGCTGGAATGTGCATTCCAGCGAGGTTCTCGCTGATTTTCAGCGAGAACCTCGGCCGTGTGTACGGCGCTTTAGATGACTTACATAGTGGAGAATAGGGTAATATATAGGGAAAGAAAAGGAAAAAGAAAGAGGGATGGAGGGAGAAAGAAAGAAAGAGAGGCAAGAGAGAGAGAAAGAAGTAGGGAGAGGCTCTGCTCCTGCCTACTACATACAGGTTTCATGCACGTTTTTCATGAATTTAAATACTATTCACTCATAACCCACTTCTATTCTGTTGTTCCTCACCTTATTCAGTAGCACGGCTCCACAGCAGCTTCATCCAGATGGCCAATAATAGACGGGGCACCCATTGGCTAGGACACAGTGCAGCCCCACTACCTCCTCAGCCACTAGCTGGCTGTTACATCCCCCCCTGTCCCCTCATCACCCACTCCTGACTCCTTGCCCACCCAGAATTCTATGTGAGTGGCGCTGGGTGACAGCGGAGCGGGGCAACTTTTTTTAGGGGGGAATCAGACACTCCAGCCCAGTTGGCCCCTGTCCAGGACAGAATTGATTTTTTGGGATTCTGCTCAGGACGGCCTCAGCCTGGGGCATGAGGCTATAATCCGTGAATGTCCTGGCAAAATTGCGACTGTTGCAGCCATGCAACAGCATTTTTTTCCTTGTGGGATAAAGGGCTTACATAATTAACTAAAATCTGATCATTGTAAGGTCCCCTGTCAGTTACTGGCTGGATCACCAGGTGAAAACCAGGTGCTCTCGTTTGCTCTTTGAAGAGCGATCCACATTGAGATTGTTTCCCAGAGAGCATATGACGGGCAGCAAAGAGGTGTTATATCGCCTCGCCACTGCCTGTTTATACCCTTCAAAGCGGAAGGTCTGCCTAAAAATAATAAATATTAAAAGCCAGCAGCTACAAATACTGCAGCTGCTGACTTTTAATAAATGGACACCTACCTGTCCAGGGTGCCTGCAATGTCGGCAGCTGAAACCGAGCAATCGCTCAGCTCTCAGCTTCCCCCGCCACCATCCTCGGTGCGGGAATCAGGAAGTGAAGCATTGCGGCTTCACTTCCCGGTTCCCTACTGCGCAATGCGCGAATCACGCTGCGCGTTGAATGGGTTATGTTCCTCAGGTGATAGTGCCCACAGAACAAGGCAGGAGGTATATTAGCTGCTCCACAACCACAGCAGCTAAAAAAAAAGCTGTTGAGGGACGGTAAAACCTTGGGGTTATAATATCCCCACCGCAAGTGTAAAGGAACCCTAAAAAAGAAAACAATACAGCCACCACATCCAAGAATTGGTGAGCTGCTATTTAATACATGAATACAGTAGCTCTGACCCCTAGCTGGGTGACATTTTGTTTACACTATGTATATAAAGAAGAGAATGCAACGTTTATAAACATTCACTGTCGTTTAAAACACATGGAGCTGGATGGGTTCTCAGGCACTCAATCTTTTTGAATGTCCCATTCTCCGCTTTATAAATAGACTTGTATATCATAAACAACTGTCAGGATTTATTGTCATGTGTTATTGTCATTGCTAACTGTCATTTCATTTTTGCATCTCAGGCTGTATTTACACCTGGGCATGAGCGTTTCCAGGTGATTTTAGATCATTTTTGCAAGTTTTTGGAAAGCTAGTTACTAGGAGGAGGGGATGGTTCTTTAGGCTTTAAAAACACAAATTTTCAGCATATTTCATTCTCTCCCATTGAAGTCTATGGGACCAGAAACACCCCTTTCTGCTTCAAAAGTATCTCATGTAGCCTTTTTGAGCTTCAGGCATTGGTCTACAGCAGTCTGAGCTCTCAAATGTGAACAAGCACTATTTAAAAGTGCGGGTTGTTGAATGTGGTGGAGCTTTGAGGTTCGAGGGCTCAGTGATGCTGATTTCCTCTAGCTTGTTTTAGCTAGTTTCAATCTAATTGTACTAACAATGCGTAACTAGAACCTTCAGGTCCCTGGCGCAAGAAACTATAAAGTGGCCCCGGGGCCTTCACTCCCATTGTGTAACCCTAAGGCTTCATTTCCAGGGACGTTTTTACAGCCACTTTTCTGAGCGTTTTTTGCAGCTTAAAAACAGCTCTCCATGTTAGTCTATGGCCTCATGCCCACCATGATGTTTTTGAGCTGTAGATGGCTGAGCCGTTTTTAAGCTGCAAAAAAAAACGCGGGACCAGTGCGTTCTGAAACTCCAGCAATGGAGCTGTAAAAACGCCAGACTTTAAAAAAACGTGCAAAAACACTCAAAAACGCTAGCTCAAAAAAAATAAAAAAACATGAACAGGCGTTTTTAAGCTGTAAAAAAGGCTAAAAAAAAGTGGCTGTAAAAACGTCCATGGAAATGAAGCCTTATAATTTGGTCCCTGCAGTGGGCATGCGTGCGGGACTCACCAGTGACGGCTTGACCCCAGCTTGAAACGGCACAGCGTGCCCTTTCTAGAGTGTGCATACACTGATTACACCGCCATACAGGGAATTGTAAATATCTCCTAAACCGTGTAGGTTTAGGAGATATTTGTTGCACCTACAGGTGAGCCTTAATGTAGGTTTACCTGTAGGTGAAAGTGGTCTGCAAGGGTTTAAAACCACTTTAATATATCAACAGTGTAATCAATAGTTTCTGTGAAAATAATATTTTCTGTTACCTGTACTTTATGCATAACTAAATTAACCAAGCTGGATTGCAGTAGTTATTTCCAGATCATAAATATTGCAGGATTCTGACAAGCCTATTGACTTGCCATGATAGTGGTGTTTATCTGGAGTTGTGTTATCTATGTGGTTTCCTATTTCCTCTACAATTATTTCATGTGAGGACTTGGAGACGTGCTGCCGGGCAGGGATTGTTGTAGCGAGGAATAAAACTGGCCATACACTAGTAGAATGTTGTTCCAAATGTTTTAAGATCGTTTGTTCAATTTCCAAATTATTATTAGGATCCAAACAGCGTTCATTTATGACTGTTGGGAAGGAGCAAAATGAAAAATCTTTCTTGAATGAGCAAATTTCTAACTCCTTCGAACTGGATATTTTACAGCTGCTCTCAGGGGCATTTGGCATTTGTTGTCCCCTGCCACTAAATGCCCCTGCATGTTGGCCTATGTTACCATGCACACATAGGCATTTAGAGGCAAAAAAAAAAAAACGCCAGTGCAACCAGGAGCAGCAAAGTTTTGGCAGAAAAAAAAAACGCTTGATGCATTAGAGTTACTTAATTTTAATGGGCAGAATAAATTATTATTCTAGCCAATTAAATGAATTAATGCCCAAGCGCTTGACAAGCCTAAACGCATTACACAAGTTTACAGGCATCAAGTATTTTTTTTTGTGCCAAAACTGCTGCCATTAGGAAAGGAGTTGCCTAAGAATATGAATCACAGCGCTACATGAGGCAACTTACGAGGCAAATTAAAGTTGCCTCCAGGACAGGAGGCTTTCCAGTGGCCAATCAATTAAGAATCAGCTCTGTGGGAGGGAGGGGGAGGGGTTAGCCTGAGAAATGTATGTTCTCTTCCTGTATTGTTGCTTCTGTTAAGACAGTGATCCGACTTCTGAGGTGACTTTCATTGAAATCAATGGGTACAAGTTGCCTAGAAGTCAGATTGAAGTAGTACAGGAACCTTTTCTGAAGTCGGAGCGACATCAGTAGTGTACATTATGACGGCTCCATTCACTTACATTGATTGTCTCATGCAGCGTGACTTGAGGCGACTAGGGGCGACTTGAAATCGGATCCAAAGTTGTCCTTGTGTGAATGGGCTTTTTTTTCTTCAATAGATTTTTATTGAAAGTTTATAAGTTTTACATACAGGTGTACAGAAGTACAGAAGTGCATAAGAATAATGTTCGTCTCAATACATGAGAAATTAAAAAAAAAAACAGAAAGACAGGATGGTGGAACAATCCATCAATAGTTGTAACAGGAGTTATTCAACACACACAGCTGATCAGATACTGTAACAATCAATGAACAATTAACAATTAACAGTTAACATCGGTCCAACGAGGGGACAGGTACAGAACCCAAGTTGTCGTGGTAGTCCAGGGCGGTCAAAAAAAGCCCACGGTCCTGACAAGAGAGCGGAAGAGGACGCCCGCCCCCGAGCACCCCCAAGGGGTGCTAAACTGTGCTCGCAAGAGGGCGTCCCCCCCCCTCCATAAGGTCCAACCCCCGATGTCCACAGATGTGCCATCATGTGAGCCAACAACAAAATGTCTGGGAGTATTCAAAGAGAGGAGTACTGAGACGTGCGGCCAAGAGCATGTGGATTATGACATATTTCGTCGGGTTAGGGAAATGTTCTATAGTCAGGGATAGCAATGCCAAGGACGGCTGCATATCAACCTTTAATTTCGTAACGTCAGAGATCAGTTGAAACACAAGTCGCCAGAAGGAGGTAATCTTGGGGCAGTCCCATAAAATGTGTAGTAAGTCACCCTTTTTCCCACACTTCCGCCAACATGCATTCTCATGTGTATAGTCGTTGATAGACGGGGGGGGGCAATTTAGCGCCTAGGTTGACAGCGAGTAGCCAGGTAGAGAGGTTGCGGGGGCGGAATCGAGGATTCTTCTATTTTTCCCCACTGAGTGTGAAGGGATGGCAAAAACCATTCCCTTGTCTGCGTAAGAATGGACGCCAGGTAGTAATCATGAACGTTATCATATCCCATACCGCCTGCTAAGCGGTGTTTTACCAATCGATCTTGGTTGCATCTGGCCTTCCTTCCCTGCCATATAAATTTTGATAAGATGGATTGCAACGAGTTAAAATAGCTCAGGGGTATAGGAATAGGGATTGTCCGAAATAAGTACAACATTTGAGGGAGATGACACATTTTAAATGCCGCTAAGCGGCCTAGCCAGGAAAACTCAAAGGACGCCAGCCTGGTGAGATCAGTCTGTAGTTTAGTGCGAGCCAGTAGATAGTTAGAGGAGAACAGTGCTTTCGTAGAGGTAGTCAGTTTGATCCCCAAATAGGTTATGCTGTGTTCCGCCCAAACGTACGGAAAACGTAGTTTGAGCCGCTCCCTAGTGGGTCTGTCTATTCCTAAATTTAGTACGTATGATTTTGTCTCATTGGCTTTGTTAAACGACACATCGCTAAACCAGGTCAGCATCCTTTGTACTTCGGGTAGGGAGCGTTCCGGGTCGGCGACCATGAGAATCAAGTCATTTGCTAATAGGCTGATTTTGTGTTCTATGCCCGCTATAGGTATACCAGAGATCTTGTCATTAGATCTTATATTTTCCGCGAGGGGTTCCATAACCAAGTTAAATATCAAGGGTGACAACGGGCACCCTTGTCTCATGCCGTTGGAGATTTGAAAGGGCCCCGAGAGGGTGTCCGCCGAGAACACTCGAGCCGAGGGCTTAGAATACAGAGCCATGATAGCATCATGTATACCACCTGTGAGACCAAATTTGGTCAATACTGCGAAGATATATCCCCAATGGACCCTGTCAGATGCCTTCTCTGCATCCAGAGACAGAAGCAGAGAAGGCATTTTGGTACACTCAACGTGATGTGTAACATTAATATTTCTCCTAGTGGCGTCCGAGGCTTGGCGCCCCTTGGTGAAACCCGATTGGTCTGGAGAAATGAGAGATGGGAGAATTTCCTCAAGTCTGTTGGCTATGAGCTTGGCATATATTTTCAGGTCAGTATTGAGCAACGATATTGGTCGGAAATTTTTCGGGGCATCGGGTGCCTTACCCGGTTTAGGTAAAGTCACCACCATTGCTTCGAGCAATTCGGCTGGGAAGGAGGCAGCCTTGGCTGCCAAATTGAATGTTTGGCACATAGCTGGGGCTAGGATCTGCTTAAATCGTTTAAAGTATTCTCCCGTGAAGCCATCTGGCCCAGGGGATTTGGAGGAAGGAAGTTTATCAATAGCTGTCACGATTTCACTAATCGTGAAAGGGCCATTTAATGTGGAGAGTTGTGTAGAAGTTACCGATGGGAGGTGTACACCATCTTGGAATGTTTTCATCATGGCAGGGGAAGGTTGGGTGATAGAGGGATCATCTTTGAGGTTATACAGACCCTCATAATATTTACTAAAGGCATTTGCTATCGCATGGGGTTTAAGGATTTTTTCATTAGTATGCGGGTGATATAGAAATGGGATTTTTGTTTTGTTCCTGTAGCCCTTGATCCGCATGGACATCGCTTTACTAGCTTTGTTCCCTGTCATGTAGGAGGTGGCTTTGAGTAATCTGAACATTTTTACATGTTTTTCAAGCAGAAGGGAACGTAGTTCCTGTCTTAAAGAAAAAATCTCAGCCTGCAGGTGTGGCGAGGGACTGGTCTTATTTCGTGTCTCTGCGGAGGCTATGTCGGTCATGAGTTTGTCAAGTCTCTGAGTTCTCCTCTGTTTAGCCCTAGCTCCCATTTGAAGGAATACCCCCCTGATCACTGCCTTGTGGGCATTCCACACCACCAGCGGGTCAGACACTGAATTTTGGTTGAGTAGGAAGAATTCTTCTAGGCGTTGTTGGATGGGTGTAGAGTAGCAGGGGGTGTTGAGGAGGTAATTATTAGCTCTCCAGATGTAAGACGTGGGATGGGCTGATTCGTCAGATATAGTGACACTAACAGGGGCATGATCTGACCAGGTGGTGGTGTGAATTTCTGACTGGGAATTTTTTTGTAGCAACCTCTTATCAGTTAGAAACAGGTCTATTCTTGAGTAGGTGTTGTGACGCGAAGAGATGAATGTGTAGTCCCGCTCGCTCGCATGACAACACCTCCATACATCATACAAATCATTGGCAGATATGAAAGATTCTAGAGTAGATGTGCGTCATTTGGATCCCGCCGTGGAGTCTATCTTGTTATTTGGGACCATATTGAAGTCCCCACATACCAGTAAATGACCCGTTTGGATCTTCCTGACTGCCTTCAAAGTCTTCCTAATAAAGGCTAATTGTCCGTAGTTTGGTGCATACAGAGAGACCAGAGTGTAAGGCACATTGTTGATTGTACAGATCAAAAAAATGTACCGACCTTCCGGGTCCAAGATGCATTGCTGGAGTTGAAACAGAACAGAGTCCCTGATAGCGATCATTAAGCCACGCTGTTTTTTGGAGTATGAAGCCGGGAATATATGCGGAAACAGTCTATGTTGACACTTAGAGGTAGCTTGTATGGCAAAGTGTGTCTCTTATACGCACAACACGTCACAGTTATGGGCTATCGCTGACTTCCATAAGGATGTACGTTTCGCCGGGTGATTCAACCCTTTGGCATTAAGGGATAGAATTTTGATCCCCATGGTTCGTGGAGAGATGGTGTAACCAGGGGAGAGCAAACAGAGATATAAAGAAAAGATGGATAACAATATCTGGAGGTACTCACAATAGCCGATGAACTCGTATTTGTACCGAGGGAGCCAGGAGGCAGGAGTTCAGCAGATGGGGTTGGACCTTTAGCAGTGCCAGTCACAAGGTAATATCTGGTTACTAGGGAGGCAGAAAAAAAAACAAAAAAACAAGATGAAGCCGGATGGCCAAGTACAGTCAGACTGTGTGTGTCCAGGAGAAATGGGGTGAAGAAAATCTCAAGGAAAAAACAAAAAATAAAACGCAAGATAGATCAGGAACGAAACAGGTGTGTTAGCGATGGGTAGCTCTATGGAGCAGCTGACCAAAAGTGGAGGGGAATTCAGCAAGCAAGGTAGAGTAGTAGCGCATGACCAGACCGGACAGGTATAGTCGCTTAGTGGCGTGTTGCCAGGCGCTGTTTCCTGGAATTTTCTCCTCCTGGGCTGAAGGTGAACAGGTTAGGGACTCCAGCAGGATCTGGGCAGTTGAGTGGAGGTTCCGGGAGAATTCCCGAGGAGTGCAGAAGTTTCATGCCCCCTTCCAGAGTGGAGACAGTGTAAGGGATGCCATTGTGGGTGATCAAGATGGTCGCTGGGTGGCGCCATTTGTAAATAATCTTATGATTATTCAGAGCTTTCGTGATGGTCTTCAGTTGCCTCCTCAATTCAAGTGTATAACGGAACAGGTCTGCGTATAGCTGGATATCTGAGTAAGGCGCTGGGAGTGGAGAAAGCTCTCTTGCCTTCATGAGGATCTGCTCTTTAGCTTGGAAAAAATGAACTCTCAGAAGGACATCACGGGGAGTATCTGCATCAAGATGTCGGGGTTTAGGGAGTCTGTGGATTCGGTCGATAGTCAGTTCAATTGGGGAAAGCTCGGGGAGCATGCTGGAGAACATTGTGCTGGCAAAACTAAGCAGCTCTTTGGGTTGGACCGACTCAGGGACCCCGCAAATTTTAAGGTTATTGCGTCTGAAGCAGTCCTCTAGGTCTGCAAGTTTCGCTTTGATCCACATAGTGTTTTCCTTCTGCTCGGTATAAGCATCTATCAATTCATTAACCGTTTCAGTACATTCCTCCATTTTGGTTTCGATATGTTGCACCCTGTTGTCCATATGCTTCATTTCCAGTGAGAACGTATTCATCAGTGATGACAAGTTAGACATGAGGGAAGACTGCAAAGTCACCAACATGTCTTTCATAGTTGTGTCCAGAACTGGTTGTCCTGTGGTTGGGAATTGTGCTATAGAAGACTGCAGAGATGATATGGCAGACTCGTTATGCAGACCAGTGCTCATTGCGGTCGGGGCCTGATCAGGAAGATCCATTCTCATTTTGGATTTTGCCTGACTCTGTGTTCCCGGGGTAGCAGGAGAGGAATCAGGTGGAAGGGAGTGCTGAAACGTAGCTAGTGATGTCTGCGTATGGGTGCCAGGGAGGCCTGTGAACTCCAGTGGATGCCTCGCTGACCCTCTGGCGGCGCCATCTTGAGGCTTCCGGCGAGGTTGAAAGGAGAATGTTTCCAGCTTCTTGGGGCCACGATCCTGTGACCACTTGCGAGTCATCGTGGTTGTGGAGCTCAGGAGATATGGATTAGATTTTGTCACGCTGTTAGCGGTGGCGATGGCACCCGGTAGTCGCTCGTTGTCCAGTCGGGTGTGCGAAGTTTACATCTCACGTGTCCATAGTCGTACGCGAGAAGGCCGCACTCTGGATTTCGCTATTTGGTGATGGTACCAGGATTTGCGTGCTTAAGTACCAGTGGCCTGGTTTAGAGGGAAAATGTAGGCCGTAGTATCCGGAAGTGAGGGGTGTCTCCTGGCTTGTGAGAGGGGTCACTAAATAAATACCGGAGAGTCCAGGTGCAAGTGCAAGGGGGCCTTTGGAGTCTGCAGTAGATGTAACTGGCCGGGTGAAGCAAGATGGCCGCCGGGCTGTACAAGTTCATCTGTCCCGATGGGAGCAGTAAGATGGCCGTTAACTAGGGACCGGAGTCACCCCTATGTAGGGGATCCTAGCGCACTGTGCCCCGGGTCACCTATCCTACAAGCGAGGAGCTGATTGATGGGCCTCAGGTGTACTGGTGAGGGTGCAGGGCTTTAGGTGTGCCAAGATGGCCGCCACTCACCTCAGGTCACAGAGCGCTATTCACTGCAGAAACCCCTCTCCTCCTGACGGGCTCTCTATGTCTTCCTCCCGGTCCGGGAGAGTAGCAGCGGCTGGACCCGAGAACGTCCGTTATCCGGGCCACAGATGCGGCACTCGAGGGCGGTTCGTGCGGAGGCCTCGTAGGCCTCAAGATGGCGCCAGGGTGGGTGTCAATGGGCTTTTATAGTATATGAGGTTTTTGTTTGTTAACCACTTCAACTATATATGTCGGTACTTTAAAGAGGGATATCTTGGTTATTGCAGCAGTTGCTGCCATAACCCCAGTATACATCTCTTCCGGCGGCGGTCCAGTTTACAATAATGGTGGTCTCTGCGGTGGATCACCGTTATCGACAGTGGGAGAGGGGCCACACCTCCCGCGCCCTCTGCCTCTTACCGGAGTCGTCGGTAGCGGTGGAGGTGATTGGGTTTTTCTCTTTGCTTGGTATGGATATGAGTGAGGGCAAGATTGCCCCCACCCGTATCCATACCTTAGCAGGGCGGAAGCAACGTCAGAACGTCATTTCCGCCCATAGCTCTTAAAAGGCCACTAAAAAATGTGTTATTGCATTTTAGTCTAAATATGAGATCTGAGGTCTTTTTGACCCCGATCTCATATTTAACTGGACCTGTCATGCTTTTTTCTATTACAAGGGATTTTTACATTCCTTGTAATAGGATTAAAAGTGACCCAATTTTTTTTTCAATGTAAAAATAAATAGAAAAAATAAGAAAAACGTGTGAGGTATCGTGCTGATTGTTAGAGCGAGAGCAATAATTCTCTGTAACTCAAAACAATTTTGAAGCGTGACATGTTGGGTATCAATTTACTCAGCATAACATTATCTTTCAAAATATATAAAAAAATGGGCTAACTTTACTGTTGTCTTATTTTTTCATTAAAAAAAAAGTGTATTTTTTTCATTCAAAAAGGTGTATTTTTTCATTAATAAAGTGTATTTTTTCATTAAAAAAGTGTATTTTTTCATTAAAAAAAGTGTATTTTTTCCAAAAAAATGTGTGCTTGTAAGACCGCTGCGCAAATACAATGTGAAAAATAAAAAATATTGTTAATTTGTTCATTTGAAAGTCGACTAGCGTATGGCCAGCCTATGTTTGCCTTGGGTATTTCACGTGGCAAAGAAAAAGGGGAAAAAAGGGAACCCAAAGTTAAAACTTATTTGGACTTTAACGCACAGTAAACAATAGAGATATATAGAATTTTAATAGAAAAAAGATACAGTGTACATACATGAAATTGAGGGACAATACAGATGTTAAAAATCATACATATGAGTACATATTATATGATGAGAACCCGAATGCATCAACACATTTCGCAGTTGGGCTTCTTCAGGATGCAGTTCAGGATATAATGATTGCAAGAGCAAAAAAGGATTTCACTACAGACATGGCCCTCATGTACGCTTTAGTACACCCATGTGAACAAACCCTTAAGCCCCATACACACGATCGGAATTTCCGATGGGAAAAGTCAGACAGACTTATTCCATCGGAGTAATTCGGAGTTTAGATAGAGAGTATGTTCTCTTTTACTCTGATGGAATGCTGTTGGAATTCCGATGTGATTTTGGTCAGACAAAGGTCCGATCGTGTGTACAGGCTTTAGGTGTGGTATGTAAAAATTTGATACACCTTTATGAAAACGCACAATATATACCTGTAGAGTATACGTGCAACCTGCAAGTTGTGTAAAGCATACTGCACAGCTATGAACCAGGATAAATAAGAGAGCCTAATATCTGCTTTTATAGTAATATGCTTGTTTGTCATTTGTTGTCTGTATTTTACATCATTTGGCATATTGCACACCTCACAAACTCTAGTAGCAACTTTTTAAAACTGTTCTGAAATTCCTAAACCTAAAAAGCCAGACTCGAGACAAAAATTAAATATAGTACATTCCTCATCAATAACCTTACTTCTAATGCCACGTACACACGATTGGAAATTCCGACAACAAAACCGATTTTTTTTTCCGACGGAATGTTGGCTCAAACTTGTCTTGCATACACACGGTCACACAAATGTTGTCTGAAATTTCGAACGTCAAGAACGCGGTGAAGTACAAGCCGAGAAAAATTAAGTTCAATGATTCCGAGCATGCGTCAAATTGATTCTGAGCATGCGTAGGATTTTTGTGCGTGGCAATTGCATACAGACGATCGGAATTTCCGACAAACTTTTGTTGTCGGAAAATTTTAGAACCAGCTCTTAAATTTTGTGGTTGGAAATTCTGACAGCAAATGTCCGATGGAGCCTACACACATTGAACATTTGTTGTCGGAATATCCGACCGTGTGTACGCGGCATTAGTCTTGATTCTAATCACCTCTACTTAAGCCATCAAAATCACAGTCTCCTCTATGAGCCGAGCTAATATTCTGGCCTTGGCTCTAGACATTTTTCCTGCTTTTTATCTTGTTGGGCACGAGTCCTCTTATCATCTCCATAAGTTGTCTTGCTTCTGGAGCCTATGAAAGAAGAGTGGGCTCCTGGAAGTGTCGCTTCCACCAATAGGAGTTGTCCACATCATACAGGCAGCACAAGTCAGGCAAGAAAGGTAAACACAGGAAGTCCAAAGGATTGGGATAGGGTTTTTTTTTTTTCATACCAGCAATCAGGAGTTGGCTACAAAGGGGACCTTTACTTCAGAATGCCCCAATTGTATTATTCCTGAAAAAGGAAAAGGTACCCCTAGGGGCTTTGAGTTGCAGCAATGAGTAAAGATAATACAGATAATGAAAATTTGTATAAAAGTATAAGGTTTATTACAATTAAAATGTTATCAAATGGAAAAAAATGTCTGATAGGTATCAGGACATGAGCTCTGAAAAGAACATATAAACAAAGGCTAATACACGTTAAAAAAAGTCCGGTAACAGTCAAAAAACAAAGCAAATAGGATAGAGGAAACTCCTCTTGCCTAGAATAAGGATTTTTACGTGAGATGTCAATCGTAGTAATAAGGTAAGCACACCAAACACATGGGTTATAAATGTATCAAAAAATAGAAAATGTAATTTACATAAAAATTATTATACATATAAAACAAATTGGTTAAAGAGCGACCACAATAGTTACAGAAAACGAAGACAAAGTTTAAGTATGCTGGTTGCCGACTAGTTTCGCACTTTCGTGCTTCTTCAGGGCTTTATAACTTGGTCTTTTCTGAAAAAGGTCGTCTGTATGTGACAATAAATGTCATTAGTAAAGAGCAACAAAGGCATCTTATGTAATACACTTCTTTCAAAGTTCTTAACAATTGGTATAAATATAATAAAATATATCATAAAACAAAATATATATATGTGTGCTTACCAATTCTGCTAACTACTATAACAGGACATAAAGTCAGAACGCCTCTGGAGAGATCCCAATAGCGTGGAATAAACTGGGAATGGGCAATGGCCAATGGAAGTCAGGTCCGGTAACAGTCAGTACATCATAAAAGATAATTACTATGGACGCATGGCCCCAACACGTTTTGACCTTTTATATGATTGCAGTCATAAATTCTACAATGGAATACATATAAGTTAGACATTGTATACACGTTTTTGCAACCAACTACTAAAACTGTACAACTTTCACATGACATGTTGTTAACATCATTGCCAAGAGATACATACCAGAGTGACTATTGGAACCCAAAGACAGCAGTCAGCCAGCGACCGGCCACTAATGAACAACCCTTGCAGGTCCTGCCAGTTGAGAGGATGGTCAGATGGAAAATGGGGAAGACCATATTGTGGGGCAGACAAGAAATCACCCCAGGGCCTACAAGAGGCCACAAGCTGTGACCCCACATCAACGAAGCTTAATTTCATCTCCCCTTCCAACAAATTAGATGTTTTTTTTTGTTTGTTTTTTTGTAGGAGGGTACTTTTTTTTGAAGAGCACAGCTTATGCTTAAACCTTTCTTGTCTAGGTTAGAATGATATTCTCCCTGCCCAAAACCTCCTGGGATGCTGACATCACTCACTCCAGGAGGTTCTAGGCCAGTGATGGCAAACCTTGGCACCCCAGATGTTTTGGAACTACATTTCCCATGATACTCAACCTCACTGCTGAGTGCATGAGCATCATGGGAAATGTAGTTTTAAAACATCTAGGGTGCCAAGGTTTGCCATCACTGTTCTAAGCTATGAAAAACATGTGCATAGGAGCATCATCAGGTGACTCAGAAGAGGAAGAACTGGGAATGCAGCAGCTTTTGGCGGATCACAATAGGACTGTGCTGGATTTTTTGGGCGGGAGCGTATTGTAAATCAACCCAGTTGATTAGGTACAGAGGGAGTTAAGATCCACATTAACCCCTGGGGGATAGAAGTTTATTTTTTATCTTAAAAAGCAATAATTTCTTTTAGTTTTTTGCTTTTATTTACTTTTGTCATATTTTATGGTACAGGCCGCCACCTGCCTACTTTCTCACCTAAGTCAGCTCGCTCTTGCCGCCTGCAGGGATTCTATATAAGATATCAGAGGTGGCATCAGCGGAGGAATACAGCTCTGAAGGAGGAAAGACTTAGTAACACGTCATTAGGGGGGCTGGCTGCAGAAACCCTTCAGTGACAGCCAGCTCCTGTTGATGTCAGAGAAGAGGAAGGTGGCAGGGCACCTGGTATGCAGCATGCAACGGCAGATCACAACAGATTAACACTGGATTTGCCAGGTGTGTGAGTATATTTATTAAGGATTACCCAGCATAAAAGGTAAAATGGGATTGACTAAAAAAAGAAATGGGGGCAAAGTTCCTTTTTAAAAATAATAACTCATAAGGTCAGAACATGTACAGCATAATTGTAGACAATGTGATAATCAGAGGCTGCTAAGTATGCAATCATTATACTGATTACTTTGGAAATTAGCCTATTAAACATGTACGTTCATTATTTCATATTCTTCAAGCATCTATTACTAGGTAATGTTTTTCTAATCCATACTAACATTAGGAGCATATGGTGGATGTGTTATGTTTTAAGCAATTATCTTGTTTTTTTGTTATTAATTTTTTAGCTGTCACCTGTTGCGTAAAATGAATCACTAATTAAATACAATCCCATTTTTCTGCTGAGTTGGTGGATGCCAGGATTAATGTTATAATATTATATTAGTGTCACTCCGGGTGTAGACCCGTGTTGAATAATTGTCTGCAGGATCCTGGCACAGAGCAGAGTGGTCTGATATCAGGTGGGCTCTATGCTGTACTCTACAAAAAATGTTAAGTGTTTGAATGAAAAATTCCCCGAAATGCTGATATTCCATTGCTGATTACTTGGCAATAGCAGCATGTATAATAACAGTAAAAGCAGTTTCTGCAGCATTTCTGATTCACTTTAAGTGCATTGGCTGAACCACCTGCCGTAGCCTCTTGCATGTATTAGTTTCTAACAGAGCCAACAAAATTCCAAAATTGATATCATCTACCTCATACCAAATTAGGCCGGTGTTAAAGTTAAACCCACGGATAAACAAATATGCCCAGATTCACAAAGCACTTACGTCGACGTATCTCCACATATGCTGCGTAAATACAAATATGCGCCGTCTTATCTGTGCGCCGTACCCACAAACTTAGATATGCCTTAAAACAGACTTCATCCCACCGACGTAACTTGCCTACGCCAGCGTAGAGTGGGCGCATATTTACGCTGGACGCATGTGGCTTTCCCATTGATTTTCTATTCATATATGCAAATGAGGGAGATACGCCGATTCATGAACGTACTTGCGCCCGGAGCATGATTTAAGTGGTTTGCAGAAGTTTTACGTTCGGCGTAAAGTTATTCCCCATAGATGAGGAGCAACCCATGCAAAGGTATGGACCAGGGAACACAAGCCTACGTATTTTACGTTGGACGTCTGTGAATATGGGCCGACGTGGGTCTGGCTGGGCGTAGGTTACGTTCACGTCGTACACAGTGATCCGGCGTATCTTAGGCAGTTGTTCCGACGTGGTTGTACGCATGCGCAAGGGGATATGTCCATGTCCCGACGCATAATTTCCATGGGGTCATGCTTTATTAGCATGGATCACGCCCACTACCAACCCACTTCCACCTACTTCCACTTACGCTGGCTTACACCTACGAATATACGCTACGCCGGTGCAGAGTTTGGAGCATTTGCTTTGTGAATTCCATGCTTGCCTCTCCGCGCTGCACCGGCGTAGCGTAAAAGAGATACACTACGGCGGCATAAATATGTGAAAAGATGTGAACAGCAGTTTTCAGTTCTTTTCACAGATTCTCGATTGGATTCAGGTCTGGACTTTGACTTGGCCATTCTAACACCTGGATATGTTTATTTGTGAACCATTCCATTGTAGATTTTGCTTTATGTTTTGGATCATTGTCTTGTTGGAAGACAAATCTCCGTCCCAGTCTCAGGTCATTTGCAGACTCCATCAGGTTTTCTTCCAGAATGGTCCTGTATTTGGCTCCATCCATCTTCCCATCAATTTTAACCATCTTCCCTGTCCCTGCTGAAGAAAAGCAGCCCAAACCATGTTTGACAGTGGGGATGGTGTGTTCAGGGTGATGAGCTGGGTGATGCTGGGGTATAATCTGTCCTGTGATGCTGGGGTTGTATACTCTGTCCCGTGATGCTGGGATTGTATACTCTGTGCCGTGATGCTGGGGTTGTATACTCTGTCTCGTGATGCTGGGGTTGTATACTCTGTCCTGTGATGCTGGGGTTGTATACTCTGTCCTGTGATGCTGAGCTGTATACTTTGTCCTGTGATGCTGTGGCTGTATACTTTGTCCTGTGATGCTGGGGCTGTATACTTTTTCCTGTGATGCTGGGGCTGTATACTCTGTCCTGTGATGCTGAGCTGTATACTCTGTCCTGTGATGCTGATCTGTATACTCCTGACACTATGGGTGCAAGTTTGTGGAATAGAGGGGGCGGAGTGGGTGGATTATATAAGGGGTGGGGTTTATGAGAAGTGGGATGGGTCAAACGGGAGGGGCAGGGTCTGGCGCCCCCCCATCCTAAAACTTCACCTGCCACTGTGAAAAGATATATTAAAATCTTTACAAAAATGTGAGGAGTGTACTCACTTTTGTGAGATACTCTATGCATAATTGATTATAAAAAAAATTGTGTTCAAAATCAACCAAATATAAAGTGCTAGTGCAAATAACAATAAATACTGTATATCAGGGCTCAAAATTTCAAGTCCTGAGCCACTAGCCAGGCCTTAAGAGTTAGTCGCCACCAGTTGCCCCGTCCCTAAACACGACCTTGTAAATTATCTCATGAAATTACACTGTTAAATATTTTAAGCAGAATTACGTTCCAAAAATAAATATTAACCTCTTAAGGACCCCCGCACGCACATATACGGCCACAGAATGGCTCGTACAGGCACAAGGGCGTAAATTTACGTCCCCGCCTAAGTGCGGTTCGGGGGTCCCATCGGGACCCCCTCCGCGGCGTGCGGGGGTCCCCCTGGCTCCGGGAGCGATCCGGGACGAGCGGGCGGATGTCGGCGTTTACCCGCCCCCCCGCAATCGCTCCCAGCCAATGCGCGCGCTCCCCCTTTGTGTCACTTCCTTCTCCTGTGTAAACACAGGAAGGGGTAAGTGATGTAATCTCCCATCGCAGCGGTATTTCCAACCGCTGCGATGGGAGAAACACCTCACAGTAAGTGTGCACCAACATTACACTGACACACACTCACATAGGCATACTTAACCCCTTGCGATCTGCCCCCCACCCCCCCTGTCACAGTGTCACTGAATGCAGTGATCTAATCACTGCATTTAGTGTCAGTGTGACAGGCAGTGTAAAATCAGTTAGTGTTAGGTTCAGGATAGCCCCCCCACCCCCCCTAATAAAGTTTTAACCCCCTGAT